>CP125976.1:542746330-543346330 GCA_030063025.1 Avena longiglumis | reverse complement strand
CTGTTTTGGGACAGCAACTCCCCAAATCTTACTTCCCTCTCATTAGAGGTCTTTCTTGGCACAAAACGCAAATAAAAAGGATAAGTAGAGGTCATTACTAAAGTAATAACTTCCAAGACTCAAGGAAACTCTTGGGTTATCTCCCAACAAGTACTTTCTTTAACGCCTTTAAGTTAGGCACAAGAAGCAAGAAGAATCAAGTATTTTCAAATGAGGAAGCATTAACATCAAACCTTGATTTCAAAGGGGGAGCAAAGAGCAACTTATCTCTTCTCATCGGGAAGTGTTCAATAACTTTCTTGAATGGAAAATGATATTTGATGGTGCCTTCTTTCATATCAATGATGGCACCAACTATTCTAAGAAAAGGTCTTCCCTAAGTAATAGGACAAGAAGCATTGTATTCAATATCCAAAACATAGAAATCAACAGGGACATAAGCATTGTTAACCATAATGAGAACATCATTAATACTCCCCATGAGTTTCTTCTTAGCATTATAATTGAGTGGGACATCTAAATAACAATCTTCCAAAGGTGGCAAATCAAGCATTTTATAAATCTTCCAAGGCATAATAGAGACACTAGAACCAAGATCACATGAAGCTTTGAGATCAAAGTCATTCACTTGCATATTAATAATGGGTTCCCAACTATCTTGTACTTTCCTAGGAATAGAAGCTTTGTGTTTTAGCTTCTCTTCCTTAATCTTAACAAGAGCATCTGTAATATGTTTGGTAAAGGAAACATGCATATCACTAGCATCGGGACTTCTAGCAAGCTTTTGTAAGAACATAATCACTTCATAAATATTGCAACCATCTACATCAAAATCAAACTTAGCATCACTAGTAGTAGGCTCAATAGGCTTAGGCATAGTAGGAGGAGGAATAGGGACTACTTGTGGTTTAGTGGTGATGGTGCACACACTATTGTTTCAAGCAGTTTCAGCTTCCCTTTCCCACTTAGCATGAAGTTGACCTAACAGCCTAACATTTTCATCAATAGTAACTTGTATGGCATGAGCAGTAGAAAAGGTATTTTCCATAGTTTCAGCTTTAGCAGCCATTTTATTAACCAAGGAAGTTTGAGCTTCAGACAAAGAGCATATATTTTTCTCAACTGTTAAAAGCTTTTCCTCTATAGTCTTATTGAAAGTGGTTTGTTTACTAATAAAGTCTTTGAGCATGACTTCAAGTTTAGAGGGGGCACTTCTAGCATTATTGTAAGAGTTTCCATAGGAATTGCCATTATTAGGAGGATAAGGCCTATAATTGTTGTTGCTACCAAAATTGTTGTTTCTAATGAAGTTCACATCAACTTGCTCTTATTGAGCAACCAAAGAGGCTAAGGGAACACTATTAGGATCTAGAGGAGCTTTCCCATTAACAAGCATAGCCATAATAACATCAATCTTTTCACTTAAAGAGGATGTTTCCTCAACATAATTTACCTTCTTACCATGTGGAGCTCTCTCAACATGCCATTCAGAGTAGTTAACCATCATATTATCAAGGAGCCTTGTTGCAACACCCAAAGTGAGCCCCATAAAAGTACCTCCAGCAGCTGAATCCAACAGATTTCTTGAGGAGAAGTTCAAACCTGCATAAAAAGTCTGGATAATCATGCAAACAGTGAGTCCATGAGTAGGGAAATTTTTAACCAAAGATTTCATTACTTCCCAAGCTGGAGCAACATGTTCATTATCAAGTTGTTTAAATTTCATAATATCACTTCTTATAGATATAATCTTAGCAGGAGGATAGTACTTTCCAATAAAAGCATCTATGCACTTAGTCCAAGAATCAATACTATTTTTAGGAAAAGAAAGCAACCATTCTTTAGCTTTTCCCCTCAAGGAGAAAGGAAAAAATCTTGAGCTTAATAATATCTCCATCTACATCCTTATACTTGTGCATCTCACAAAGTTCAACAAAGCTATTAAGATGGGCAGCAGGATCATCAGAACCAGCACCAGAAAATTGCTCTCTCATCACAAGATTCAACAAAGCAGGCTTAATTTCATAAAAGGTAGCATCAGGAGCAGGTGGAGCAATAGGTGTGCTAAGGAAATCATTGTTGTTAGTGCTAGTGAAGTCACACAACTTGGTGTTCTCAGCAGAGTTCATTTTGGCAAAGGTGGGCAAGCCAAAAATAGTAGCAGCAGCTAGAGTAGCTAAAGCCCTGCTGTAATTTTTTTGTGTTTTTGAATAAAGCAAGAAAACCAAACTAGACTATTTTTTGGTGTTTTTTTTTTGAAAAGAGGCAAACAAAACCAAGAAAAAGAAACAAAGCAAACTAAAAACAAAGTAAAGATAAAGGAAGTGAAGGACTCCCCTTGTGAAGACGTCCTTAGCCTCCCCGACAACAGCGCCAGAATATGGTGCTGACGTGGAGCACTTCGTTGGAAACCTCTAGAGCAAGGTGTGAAGAAGCAAGAAACAAGTCTTCCCTTAGTAGATACAGAGTTTATCGAACCAGAAGGAGGAAGGAAACTTCACACAGGTGTTGCTAGCAACGCGGAGACCTACACAACACAAACTCAAGACTTTGCCCCCAGCGAATCAGTGAGGTTGTCAAGCTCACCGGTTTGCTGTAACAAAGGATTAAACGTATGGTGTGGAAGGTAATGGTTTGCAGCAAGTAAACAAGTAACAGTGGAAGATGTATCAATTGTAAAGATTGGACCGGGGTCCATAGTTCACTAGAGGTGCTCTCCTTAGATAAACAACATGGCATGAAGGGTAAACAAATTACAATGAGGCAATTGATGAACCAGCAAGGCATAATAGTGCAATTACTAGTCAGAAAGATCCTATGAGATTCGATTGGGCAATACAACAAGATATATAGACTGCCATCCAACTGCATCTATGACTAGAAGTCCACCTTCAGGTTATCATCCAAACCCCCTCCAGTATTAAGTTGCAAGCAACAGACAACTGCTTTAAGAAAAGTGTGTAAGGTAAACAGTCCACATGTTCCATGAACAAGATACCATTGTTTCGTCCCTAGTGGCAACAGCACATCTACAACCAAATAGATTTCTATCACTTCCCTTGGGAACTAGAGGCATGAACCCACTATCAAGCATAAATACTCCCTCTTGGAGTCACTAGCAACTACTTGGCCAAGATAGCTACTAACAACGGAGAGCATGCAAGATCACAAACAACACATACATGATAGAATCATGAAGACAAAACCATTAATCGAACCAACATAATAATCTCAATAACCATGGGATCCCCGCAAACACAACATGCATGATTACAAATAGATTAGATATTGATCATGAACGGAGCTCACAAGATCTATACATGAAAGCACAAAGGAGGAGATACAACCATCTAGATACTACATGTACCCATAGTCCAAGGTGGAACTACTCATGCATCATACCGGAGAGAAGGCCTCCAGGATGATCTCCCCTCCAGCAGGGTGCCAGGAAGAACTTTAGATCCCCCCGATCTAGGGACAATAGTGGCGGCATCTACAAACGGTTTCATGGAGATTTGATTGGGTACCCAGCGTTTCTGCATTGGGGGCTTCTTATAGGCGAAGGGGAAGGCCGAGGAGGCATCCAGGGCAGCCAAACCCTAGCCAGGCGCGGGGCTGGGCCCACCCGTTCCTGGGTTGGCTCTGGCCCCCCTGGCTGGCCCCTTCGGCTCTCCTCTGGACTTCTTGTTCCCCATGGAAATTAATTGACTTTGACGTTTGTCCCGTCCAATTCCGAGAATATTTCTGTACTAACTTTTCTGAAACAAAAAACAACAGAAAACAGGCATCTGGCACTGTTGCAACTTGTTAATAGGTTAGTACCAAAAACATGTAAAAATCACCTCAGAGTGTGGACAAGTAAAGCAAAGTAGATACTAAACAATCATGGAGCATCAAAAATTATAGATACGTTTCCAACGTATCAAAGAGCTTCATTTAGGTTGGCAATTTCATTAGCATACTCATGCTCAAGATTACTTATTTTATCTATTGTTTCGTCATGCTCATATATTAGTTGCCTACTTTCAATAGCACAAGTCAAGATTTCAATGAAAGTAGAGCAAGCATTTTTATTAGGATGAAGAGCACGAAGGACTATCCCCCCTTCTCTTTCAAAGAAGCAACATCATCATCTACTTCTACATTATCAACATTCACATCATCATGAGATATATTGGAATCCAAAGGAGAAGTTACCTTTGAACCCTTATCCATGAGGAACAAGTGAACATTGGAAGAAGGTGATGATGAGGGAACACATGAAGCTCCAATGGCAACCTTGCCTTGTACCACACATTCTTCAATTTCCTCTACATGGTTAGCAACACAAGAACTAGAGGAAATAGAAGCACATTTATCATGGAAACAAGGCAAAGCAAGCATATCATCATGAGACATATTCAAGGCATTTCTACATGATATGCAAGGGAAATCAACACTAGGATGTAAATCACATATGGTCCTACAAGTGTTCATGCCCAAAGATACAACATTGCAATGAGATAGAGACAAAGGATCATTAATGGAAATCTCACTATCTACATTGCAAGTTCTATCACCACTCACCATATGATTACCTTGAGACAACTCATATGTTAGTGAAGTGGAAGAAGATGAGAACTCATTGCGACCGGAGGTGGAGGGAACACAATCATCCTCATTAATCTTGGACACATCATATTTTGCTTGAAGCTTGGTCCATATATCATGATCGTTCCGAAAAGGCATGATTGAGGAAAGAACTACAAAGCTCACAACATTAACAAGCACATTAGATGCTTGAGCTTCGAGATAAGAGTTTGTCTCCTCCTCCAAAGATAGATTTTGGGGATCCTTAGGAGGAGACAAGCCCATATCTAGAATTCGATCAATATTTGGGTCAATGGCCCGGAAATGACTAAGCATGCAAGTACGCCAAACATCATAATGAGTGCCAACAAAAGTAAATGTGTGAGAGTGCACTAAACCCCTAGGAGACATCTTTACTCTCGAGGCGGTAAAGCCTAAAAGCGAGAGACATCACTCTGATACCAATTGAAAGTGCAATGGATGTCGCCTAGAGGGGGGTGAATAGGCTTTCAAAAATATTATGGTTTAGGTTCAAGTAAATGCGGAATAAAACTAACGTTTAATTTATTGAGCACAAAACCTAGCCACTAGGTTCACCTAAGTGCACCAACAACCTATGCTAAGCAATACAAGCAACAAGGTGATAGCAAGATATAAATACTTCAAGCACGATGGCTATCACAATGTAAATTGCATAAGTAAAGGGCTCGGTTGAGAGATAACCGATGGACGCGGAGACGAAGATTTGTTTGTCGAAGTTCACTTCCAAAGAAGCTACGTCTCCATTGGAGAGGTGCGATGGCGCAATGCTCTCCGAACGCCACAAATGTCTCACCTAGAGGTGTGGTGGCTCGATGCTCACCCAATGCCACAAAAGGCCTCACCCCGGATGCGGAAGCACGCAACTCACCGACGCCACAAAAGGCTCACCCTATTCTCCTGAGTGCGCACCACAAAAGGCGGGCACTCTCTCCACTATGGGACGCTTGAGGGCGGTCACCGAACCCGTACAAGATTGGGGCTATCCCCACAACTCAATTGGAGTCTCCCAACAATAAAGCCACAAAAGGCTACAATGCCACAAAAGGCTACAATACCATAAAAGGTTAACAAGACAACAAAAGGTCAACAATCCAACCACACAACCGTCTAGGGTTCCAAGAACCCAAGAGAAACAAGCCCACAAGCTTGAACTCACCGAATCTCTGAGGAGAACTCAAACCTAAGCACCAAATGCAAGGGCAAGTCCTTCTCTCCCAAATTACAACAAAGCTACAAAAGCTATTGGGGGAATAAGGGAGGAAGAACACAAGAGGAGAACACAAAACTCTCCAAGATCTAGATCCCAATGGTTCCTTCACAAATAAGGGATTTGACTTGGGGGGATTGTAGATCTAGATCTCCTCTCACTTTTCCCTAAAAAATATGTAAGAATCATGGGAGGGGGAGGGAGTAAGAAAGCTCAAATAGGTCAACAATAGTGGGCAAAAACAAGCTCAAAAGATGTGGAACCATTGGGGAAGAAGCCCCCTTAAATAGGACAAGGAAAAACTGACCGTTTGGGCCAGATTCACGCACCACCGGAACTTACGGCTCCCCACCGGAACTTCTGGCAAATAGAAACACAAGTTACTGAACCTGACCGAAACTTGGGTCGGAACTTGGGCCGGAACTTCCGCTCAAGCAAAAACGTAGGATATCATTGCACGAAAACTTTAATAACTTTTGATTCCGGACTCCGTTTTTGATGATCTTGGGCTTGTTTTAAAGAGAACAGAAGGCTCTACAATATTATGCGAAGAAACATCATAGTCCATCATGGAAGGATAAAACCAAATTGAGAAAGGTATGACCTTTCTATAAGCGATGAACCGGTAAAACCTCCAAAACCCAAAACACAAGAAGTTGAGCTTGGAAACTCCAATTGGGATGAAACCAATTTTTTTGGGAAGTTAAAACCAAGTAGAACCCAAAAAAATGTTAAATATTGGATACCACCAAGGGAGAAAATATAAAGTATATATATGTGAGATATCTCCTAAGGTGTGGAGCCGGAAAAACCCGCACGATCAAGAATGCAATAAGATATGCAAGGAAAATCCTTATTTGATGAACTAGAGATTGTTATGATGATAAACACAATCTCTAGATCTTCTCATGGAGAAGAACCAAATAACAACCAAGAAATATGATGCTATGAATGCAAAGGTTTGAGCTCTCTCCGAACGATGCGATCAAGACACCCGCTTGAGAGCCCCTCTTGATAGTACGGCAATCTATCCTAAACCCGGTCTCCCAACAACACGAGATCGGCAAAAGAGAAGACCTATCAATATTATACCTTTGACTTCAGCAATCCACTTGAACTTGATGTAGACCGTTTTGTTCTTCTCAAGTGGGAATACCTTTCTTGATTGCTCTTGCTTGATGAAGATGAGGACTTGCAAATTGCTCCCCATACTCCATGGTGAAACTTCTTCTTTGAACTTGTCTTCATCACTCCATGATCACGAGCATGGCAAGATTCAAGCATGAGATCTTCTAGAGATGGCGCATCTTGAGCTTGCCCTTCTTATTCCCTTATTGAGGTTGATCCATCTTGATGCAACTCTTTGAGCTTGTCATGATAAACCTTCAAGCTCCTTATTTCTTCATGATTCCAATGGAACAAAGCCCTTGGACATTTCTTCATCTTTCAACCTTGAGACCAACACATGGCCCAAGCGATGACAATGGGCAAACCTACAAGTGAAACTCAATTTACACATTAGTCCATAAAGATTGTCATGAATTACCAAAACCACACATGAGGGCATGCATGCCCTTTCATCGGGCCTCCAAGTGCAGATGTTTGTAGAACAGTAGCAAGTTTCCCTTAAGTGGATTATCCAAGGTTTATCGAACTCAGGGAGGAAGTGGTCAAAGGTATTCCCTCTCAAGCAATCCTGCAATCAAGATACAAGAAGTCTATTGTGTCCCCAACACACCCAATACACTTGCCAGGTGTATAGGTGCACTAGTTCGGCGAAGAGATAGTGAAATACAAGTGGTAACGGTGCCAGAAAATAGCTTCTGACGGTGGCAGAAAATACTTTGATGGAGCTTGACATGGGGTAACGTGTGTGAGTGAGGTAAAGACTAAAGCAAGCAAACATGCAACAGATCTAGTAGCAAACGGTGTTTCAATGTTTGAAAACAAGGCCTAGGGATCATACTTTCACTAGTGAACACTCTCTCATATAAATATCCTCTCTTCATGATACTACTCTTAACTACTCTCCGGTTGGACACTCTAATCATCGGTAGGGCTATAACATCACTCCTCAAAGTCTGCCTTTCCCAATCTAGATAACCCCACACTTTCACCTTGAGCGCTAGATGGTTCCAACAAACACCATAATTTCATAGAGACATCCAACTCCAAATATAACTCATAACAAATATTCAATCTAGCCAAAGTGCAACACACGGTATGCACGCTGTCACTTTCACACACGTGGAGAAAAACATAGATCTATTAAAGCACAAAGAGTATTTATGTAGACTCAAACCTAAGTGCCACCATGGCATGCATGCTGTCACTTTCACACACATGGGGAGAGAAGAGATCTAATGAAGCACTTGAGTAGAATGGTAGATCTACTTGATTACAAAGCTCATGATCACAATATGACCATGCATAGAGAGAGATGAACACATAGCTACCGGTAGATCCCTTAGCCTCGAGGAAGAACTACTCCCTCCTTATCATGGAAATCAGCAACGCTGATGAAGATAGCGATGGAGATGGCTCCGGGGGCACTTCCCCATCCCGGCAGGGTGCCGGAACAGAGACTTTCTGTCCCCCGAATCTCCCTTTTGGTTGCGGCGGAGCTACGGAGTGTTTTCTGGAAGTATGATGGATTCATTAGGGTTTTCTCCCCGGGGGATTCTTGTCAAGGTCTATGGAGATCCAGGGGGCCCACACCCCCTGTGGACACGGCCTAGGGTGAGCCCGCTCCCACCTAGGGCGTGGCCACCCTGGTGTCCTCCTCCGTCTCGTCTTCGATTTTCCGTATCGCTCAGGAAAAAATATGAACTTTGGCTTTTGTTCCGTCCAATTCCGAGAATATTCATTTTTTAGCTTTCTAAAACCAAAAACAGCAGAAAACAGGCAACTGGCACAGTGGCATCTTGTCAATATGTAAGTTCCAGAAAGTGTATAAAAATACCTCAAAGTGTAGACAAAAGATAGCAAAGTGGATACTAAACAAGCATGGAACATCAAAAATTATAGATACATTTACAATGTATCACATCTTATCTAGTAAATTGTTATAAAGTTGAGATACTACTAAGGTGCTACCATTCATTGGAATGTACCCAGTGGCAATCCACCAATGGTTCTGCTTTCATCTAGTGTTTAAACTAGTAAACACTAGTTTAGGTCAAGGATGCATAGGCTGAGGCCTTTTCTATAGATTTTAACAAGATACTACTTGACCCTTTGATATATTCAATGATGAGTATACACCCCACTTGGGTGTATCTCTGAGAATTCAATTTAACCATTAAATCATGCTTGTGTGAATGATAAGAGCAGATATAGAGCATGATTGTTTGTGGCTCACCAACTTGATGATGTTGGTGTTGCTGTTGTGATACCTGATGTATATTTGTCTCAGTGTTGTTCTTATTGAATTCCTTCCTGGAACCGATGTATTCTTATCCTCTTTGATCTCCTCATGCCTTGCCCTTGCCCAACACCTGATCCACCCCCTCCTCGGGTAACCATCTTGGTTGCTAATCTTGTGGTTTACTATGGTGTATTATTGGGTTGATCTATGGATATGATTGCTGGAACTCCCAGGCGCCTTTGCTGTTTTTGGTTGGGCCGTGTTGATGTGGTACATGCTTTAGACAGAGAGCTCTCTCTACTACAAATGGGAAGCTATCCCCCTGCCCTGGTTCTTCCTATGTCGACAGAAGTGCGGTCTTGCATGCATGACTATGTTGTGTGCATGTGTAGTGTGATTATGGATCAACTTAAGTGAAATACTAGACCATGATGGCGCGCATTGCCGCGCCCGTCCATTTTTTGAATATATATAAAGATGGTGAGATGGATTAACAATATGTAGCATGTGGTTATAAGCATGACTCAATAGTCAAGTACAATATTCTTTATGAGTAAATTCAGTAAGGAATAAAAAATAAACAGTCACATATAACAAGACAATTTATTGTCATTCCTAGGATAAAAGTATATAGTTGTGCACACAAGTAAAAGAAATATCAAATACACATAGGTAGAGTCTTATAAAAGTGAGAATATAAACATTGTGTAAAACTAACCTTGACACCTACACTTGATTTGTAATGTGATCCCACATAACAACTACAGTAGGAGAAGCATTCACACGAGGACCAACATGGAGCGTTGTGTGACCTTCCAAAGTTTATCCTGCTCCCATGGTTCCAACAACGGGTCAGGATTGCACATATGTTGTGGAAGTACAAGAAATAACCTAATAGATAGTAGACACTTAATCAAGAATAATTGAAAATGCATACATGTGAAATGCAGCGTGCTTTGCCGCGCCCATCCATGCTAATAAAATAAATAATATATTTTGAGCAATTTAGAACTAAAATGGCATAATAACACATGATAAATTCATATGGTTTGGAATCGTGCATACAGAGGCATTGAGATACATTATCCAACAAAACAAATAACATGGCAAGTAAATACAGATTATGAAGATTGAAGAACATAATTACAATATTGTAAGTACTTATGATAAATTACCTTAGTACACAAATGCATATCTATATTCATTTTGTCCATTAAATCAAAATATACTACTTCAAAAAAACCAACATTGTGAAATTGGAATTATTCTTCCCTTTTAAACTCTCGTGTTTGTTTCTCAACAAAACAAGTAAAGAAAAGAGCAAGAATATTTGAGAAAATCAGATGCTACAAATATTTGAAACTATCTGGATGGTATAAATATAATGGCTATTCTCTCAAGAACAGATCCCAAAAATAAAATTATACAATTTGGTCCAAGAGCTAATTAAACATGTGTTAGAGCTATTGCACTATTGCACATGATCGCACAATGAAATCGACCACCCACTTCTCCAATTTCAGTAGCACAGCTGCATCCATGTATACATGTGACTTTAGGTCATCTCGACGCTTCCTTATGACCCTGATTTTAATTGTCATCATACTCATTTTCTAGATCAAAACAAATACTAATAAAAATAAACACATAACCATGTATAAAGTACACACGAAAAAATGTATCATGAAGTCAATGATTTATCAACGATAATTTACAATATCCTTGTACTAGGACCATTTATGAACATTTGTACTACAAATGAGCAGGGGAAAAATACCATAAGTTGGGGTGTTCCTTGCTCAAATAGTTGTATTATTATGCTGTGTACCTTTTTGCAGCAGCTAAGAGCATAAAAATAGTGCATATGTCTCTTTCGGTGTTCCTTAAATCCATAAATGATTTTTTCTGTAGAAATCATAAGTCCATATGCTAAACATGAATATAAATCAGTATAGAGAGAAAAAGAGTTCAACTATTGATATAACATGACTATTTAAGAATTAGTAAATATATTCCGATGGCATGCAATCCCTAAACTTCTTTTGCGTCTCTATAACACTATCTGCTGTAAGACCTTAGCCTCATTTCTCTATGAATATTACCCACCTCTTTCCAACTTCCCAAAGTGTGAATATACATGAATCATTCGACTATATGTTACTTGATCAAGGCAAACAACTTTGTGTTGTCCATTATCTTGGATCTACACATTGCATCAAGAATTACTTAATACGTCAACCACATTAGTCACAACTCTTGATTATTCCATGGAAAAAACTACATGCCTTACCTACTTAGCTAGGGATGGTTGTGTCACATGCCATCAGACTCAAGAAGCACGCTCCTCATTTTGTGACCATTGGCGTAGGTCCAGTGCTGTTAGCTCCTATTATCATCACATGAGCTCTTCAAAACAATGGAGTAGGAAAAGGAATTAGCCACAAAGTATGCTCACCTAAAATATTCCTTATTATATACGGCAGAAACAATAATCGCTAAGATATTTAGACTAAAACTCATGAAGGGGAACTTCCTATAAGCTCACCTAAAAGACTGAAAGTATGATAACCAAGAAAAATTGAAAAAATACACACAATGAGGATACTATTACTAGAACTGAACAGAGAGTATAATCATACCTGAACTGAAGACTACTTTCCTTCATAAATATCTTATTTGCCTTCTTGTATAGCGTAGTGACCTACAATTAAACGTATCAATACAAAGACAAAGTAATTGCACACCTGGGGTTAGGTTGTGGATACGTGGTATAGTGATTTCATCCGGAGTGGATATGGCATCAAAATCTGGGCAAGAATGAGAAGAAAAACCCAGATGCGACCTTCTATCAACGCCCACATTAAATCCCTTACACTACCCACATTGGCAAATTGGGAAGAACCTGCGTTGTTGCCACCGGTCTTGTGGATGAAAAACCATGCATCTGCACCACTGGGGAAAGGCAGGAAGGGTCGCATCTATATCGTCCACCGCACCAAGGATTCAATCACCATAGCGGAAGAAGCGAACCCTACCGATGTATCTAGTGAGGTCGGAGATAAGGGAGGAGAAGAAGAATGGAGGTGGCTGGGAGACGATGATCAGATGTTCGGGATGGGATGCAGAGGAAGAGAAGAGACAAGATGTGCTTAAAAATATGGATTCTAGGCCTGATTGGCCCGATTAATGATAGAACACCAAGATCTATCCGTGGAGCAGAAGCCCAGAGATGTTTTTTTACAGAAGAAGCCCAGAGATGTCGGGACAACTGTGGGACGGTTCGGTACAAAAACTGATTTCAGAACGTTGTTTGCGGCCGTTGAGATCAAATCGCCATGAGCACGCCTAGGTTGCCTAGTTTTATTGTTTATTAATATCCTTTACTCCTTTAATTTTGTTTGTCCTGGTGAAACTTGCTCCTGGGTTTATGATGTGGGACTGAAACCCTTTGAATTAAAATAACATATATTGCCCTTTAGTAAAACTTGCCCCTTAGATTTATATTTGCTCAATGATGCAACTAAACAGTGCACCTCACTATTCATAGCTGAGAGCAATACACTAACACTAACCTTTTCTTTGTTTTATTTGCTTATTTGTTTACGTGTACAAGATCATTCAAAGAAGATCAAGAAGATTAGACTAGGAAATAGTTAGGAATTAGTTTAGGGTTTTAATCATTTTTGTAGTCTTTTCATTTTCCTTATGTAAGAAACAATGTAATATATCTATTATTCAATAAAGTTTGCTTTTCTTATTGCATATAATTGTTTCATTTGTTTAGCTTATTACTTATTCATTTCTTCTCATATTTTAATTATGGAATAAAGAAAATAATAAGATTTTATACTTATTTGTATATATCCATTTACTTATAATATTTTCAATTTCTTTTACTTATATATTTATTCTTTAATATAACACTCAATTATTCACACAATTATTTAATATCATTTTGAAAACAATAGAGTGCTAAAAGCTTTCAATTTGAATTATTTCAAATGTAGTTTCAAATTTAAATCATTCCCCAAAATTATTTGAATTTCTAGAGATCATGTCAAAATTTATAACAATCACTAGAATGAGCTAAATCCCAACTCAATGTAGTGAAAAAAACTCTGATCCCTCTAGGGTTAATTTGTGAAAAATTTACCCACTTTTACAAATAAATACATGTAAATACACGTATACTATGTTTACCCTTTGTTGGTTCCTAAAGGATGTTACATGGAGGGAGTAGTAAAAAACATCAAGCTCTTTAGGCCCTTCATAGTGTGGTCGATGCCCACGGTCTGAAAATTTTTCCATGTCCATAAAGACGCCATGAGAGGAAAATCAGGCACCAAGCTCACATTGTGGCCGATGCCTCAAAAATAAGTAGGGAACCCACTTATATAGATAAACAATTTTTACCAAGCCAACTCCCATAAGCCGAGGAGTAGTTGTTCACTATTGATGACATGTATACTAGACGGACAGACGCGCTTCACCACGCCGCCTACCTAGCATTGTCACACGATGTGGCTCTTGTGGTGCACTCGTAGAAGGTTTCATATAGCATGCGAAAATGCCTAAGGCGTCCATGCTTCAGCGTTGCCTCTCAATCGTTGTGCAGTCATCTAGGTAGGAGTGAGCGAGCGGCCATCTTGGCAGTTGCGGTGTGCCGGGTGTATGGGAGCGGCTTTCGGCAGCTGTGTACATGCATACCTTGAGGATTACTCCCTCCATCCGCAAATAAGTGTACTTTTAGTCTTGTCCTAAGTTAAACTTTACTATGTTTGACTAATTTTTTAGAACAATGTACCAACATTTATGACACTAAATTGTTACCATTAGATTTATTTTTAAATCTAGTTTAATAATATGTCAATTTGATGTAATATATGTTTCTATATTTCTTTATAAAATTGGTAAAATTTAGTTATGTTTGACTTAAGCAAAAGCTAGATGTACACTTATTTACGGACGGAGGGAGTAGGAATTAATTAAGCGCAACATGCAAAAAAGTTGTATTGCAATCCATTTCTTGCTTTGACCAGGAACAAAATATATATTATCTTGTCAACTTGCAAAGAAACATAATGCAAAATTTTTACCATACCAAAGCAAGCCTCCGAGACATAATTAAAAAATGACAAAAAAGATGAAGGAGTCAATTCTGCATAAGTGAATATAACCATATAAGCCAGTTGAAAGAAGCAAAAGTCGCATACAAACAAACAAAGCATAGATGTGTCAAACGGACTGGCAATATTTTGTCCTTCCTGGGACATGGATGTTTTTCTTTCTCTGATTTTGATCTCAACATTAACAATATATAAATTACTATTTTTTCTTTCTTAGGGAGAACACCGGAACAACACATATGATGCCCGTCTCTCATTCCGCAAACCTGTAACCATTATAATTAGCTGCATTAAATTACCATATTAAGACAGGAAGTCTACTTGAAATTAATAACTTATTATAGCAGTATCCAACATACAAGGCAGATAGTTTTTGAAGAAACAAAATTCTACTAATTTGGTTCTGCTATTGTAAGTAAAGTAAATGATTAAACAACAAAAGCATGTCAGAACCACCATCAATGGATGCACCTCGAGACCAACCTGAACAGAATGCAGCCACTACATTTAGCACATGCCCTGCAAGAAAAAACATGTTTAGAACAAAATTGTAGCCTTCTCAGACTCTCAACAATCTCAACATAAAGGTTTTTTTAACCAACGCCAACATACCATTTGGTACTATCTAGCTAACGCCAAACATGTTTTTTATGTCAAAGACCTAGGAATGCCATTGTGCTAACTGAAATTACAAAACTGAATGTCAAAGAGGTATCCAGTTACACATGGAAACAACAATGTTGAATCTGTCGGTTCTTCACCTTTTATTGTCACATTGGGCAAAGTAAATTGATGCATCATAGGGCATGGCCTTGTTATGCTCGTCAAGGACGGTGGAATTTTTTTAGCGAGGCCTTCCTAAAGTAAACATCTGTAGGACACCAAAGACATTTTGATACGAAGCGAAACAACAGGCAGTGGAAAGTGTGATCCCAAAAGGAGATTCTATCACCCACAAACACCTGAACCTTTTTCGGACATCTTCTCGCCCAACAAATCATAAGAGCATGTTAAACATTACAAATTAGCCATGGCGAGCACAGTTCTAACAACTACTCGGCATGATAAGTTTACATGAAAATTGCAATATGTGATATACAAAATTTTGTTTAGTGGCTTTCGCCATAATTTCGCATATATATATGTGCAAATCTTATCTACTTCATGGGCTGTTGGTCATTACAGTAGTTTGGTAAGAGAACCAAGTGTAACGACATAAGATTACAATTCTATAAGAGCTACACCTCCTTTACTAAATCAATTTTGAATGGTTGTTTGGTAATACTAAGATTTTTCCATGAATAGGTAAATACTGGTGTCAGCAAAGACTCATACTTTTACCCAAGAAAGCAAGGACTGTGCTGCTCTAATGTCTCAAAGTTCCTAAGCTTTGCTAGCAGTGTGCTCTTTTTCCAAACACTCTGCAGATTCAACACAAAACAAAAGAAGGGAACCAAATAACTGGATCCAGTTTTGAAGAGAGGGTCATGCTTAGTCCCTTACATGAGTTTAATCGTCTTATTCCTCCTTGTTGCTCAAACTATTGCCATCAGGTTTTTCCTCTTTCAGCTCCATATATCCTCTGGACTCTTTCTGTGTTTTTTGTTTCTCAGCAGAGCTAAGTGCTACCTCTTTCTCCTCATGACCATCTGGGATTACATAAGTCATATGCTAAGCTCATCTATGATGAAACGACGTGCATCTTATGGATAAGCATAAAATCAATGCTTAGCAGCCATACCGGATTTCACACCTTCATCGGAGCCTGAATGAGCAAGAGAACCGGTTGCATCTGAATCATTAGCTTTGACAGACTTGGTACCTCCTGCTGTCTTTCTATGTTTGTTTTCTAGGGGCGATTTTGGTTTCACTTTCCTCATTAGCGGCGAGGGCCTAAAATAGATGGATTAATGAGAATATTGCAGGACGGTTAATCAGTCTAAGAGCTAGATATTGATTTACTTCTTCATTGATTTATGTTGGTTAAGTGGAGCTTTCAGGCTGGTGGTAGTTCTCGGTGCTCTGCAAGATTGTTAAGCTTCCAAAGCATCCATTGCATGGTAGGTATAGTAAGTTCATAACATTCAATGTGACAGGAAACGAGCAAACTACATTATTCAGATTGTTAAGTGAATGTTTGGCACCCTGTTAACCACATGGTAGTCTTATACATTTGGGCTAACTGCAATATATAGGAAGAAACTATTGCATGGCATTTAGCCCTTCAATTAACCCTTGATTTTACTCCCTTCCCCTTTCCAAGATGTTCGACCAAAATCTGCAGTATAGATTTAAAATAATTCCGGCTTATCGTCCTTGGTCTATCCCTACAAGATCCTTCTTTTGCTGTTGTGGACAAGCAATTAAACTATAATGAGTTAAACATGATGTTTAAGGTTAGAGAGACAATTTCAAGAATCAATAGCCATCTACCTTTATTGGTGAACCGTTGCTTCCAATGCTTTTCCACTTTTCTTTAGCCATATTAAGCTGCTCAATATCTCCATCATTGTGCAACACCTGCACGGAGAAGCATTTTTATATTAAGTATATCCAGTACAGTCACAATCTATTACCAGCCTGAATTAAAATTTCAACATACAGCTATTGCATGCTCTGATGTGACACTTATGCAGATGTTCGACCAAAATCTGCAGTATAGATTTAACAGAATTCTGGCTTACCGTCCTTGGTCTGTCCCTACAAGATCCTTCTTTTGCTGCCGTGGAAAATCAATCAAACTATAATGAGTTAAACATGACGTTTAAGGTCAGAGAGACAATTTCAAGAATCAATAGTCATCTACCTTTATTGGTGAATCGTTGCTTCCAATGCTTTTCCACTTTTCTTTAGCCATATTAAGCTGCTCAATATCTCCATCATTGTGCAACACATGCACGGAGAAGCATTTTCATATTAAGTATACCCAGTACAGTCACAATCTATAACCAGCCTGAATTAAAATTTCAACAATACAGCCGTTGCATGCTATGATGTGATACTTATGCAGATGTTCGACCAAAATCTGCAGTATAGATTTAAAAGAATTCCGGCTTACCATCCTTGGTCTGTCCTTACAAGATCCTTCTTTTGCTGTTGTGGACAAGCAATTAAACTATAATGAGTTAAACATGATGTTTAAGGTTAGAGAGACAATTTCAAGAATCAATAGCCATATACCTTTATTGGTGAACCGTTGCTTCCAATGCTTTTCCACTTTTCTTTAGCCATATTAAGCTGCTCAATATCTCCATCATTGTGCAACACCTGCACAGAGAAGCATTTTCATATTAAGTATACCCAGTATAGTCACAATCTATTGCCAGCCTGAATTAAAATTTCAACAATACAGCTGTTGCATGCTGTGATGTGATACTTATGCAGAAGAACTAAAGAGTTCTACATCGATGCTGAAAAGTTCAAAAAGTATGGTGAAACTGCAAATAATTTTTTGGGAGAAGTCGGTTCTAGATTTTGCTCACTCCCTGAAAAAGATAGCAGGTAGAAATTATACTCCAAGCCTAGCAAACAAAAACTATTTTAAAATTAAGGTACATTCTAATAATCAAAAAAGGAACGGACCTAGCCCAGATCCAGCTGAGATGAATTACGGTGCACCAAATTGCCCCGAATAACGAGTTCTACGCGGTAAGCTAATCGGTGCCGCGGGAGTCACTAGAGTGTTCCCGCTCACTAGCGGAGCTACATGCATGTCAGGGGGGGACCACCCCCTTCCAGATTTTAAAAATCATTGAAGGAAACTTTTTTGTGGGGATCTAGAAAAGAAAAAGTAGTGTAATTTGCCCCCCCCCCCAAACATCCATAATTTCATTTTTATCCCCCCTGGTATTATTGGCTAGCTCCGCCACTATTCCCGCCCACCCATACACCTGTCGGGGTTGGTGCAGCGGATCCGCACGACAGCGCCAGGGAGGATCAACTTGCGGCAGGACAACAGTATGGCCAGCCGGCTAGGTAGCTCCATCGGCGCGTCCTCCATGGCCACCGTGACCACGGTCGATTCAAGGAATACACACCGCTGTGATGCGCTTGGCGGCTTGGGAGGGGACAAGTTCCCTTCGCAGATCGAGATCGACAGGAGAAGGGAAGGGAAGAAGGAGTTAGCTCCGTTACTGTGCAGGACCAGAGAAGACGGCCACCACGGCCCAAGGATTGGAGGTGCGGGTGGGGCGATGCAGAAGGAGGTGGAGCCGTGTAGCACCCCGGGTAAAACCACTACTTGAAAATCGTTGTTGTTTTTATTATGTGCATCATCATGACATCAGCATGCATCTGTTTGCCTAAAACTATTTTCTCAAAGCCTATTTTGTTTTCTGGTTGTTCTCCTCTTTGTTCAAAGCCAAACCCCAGATCTGTCCGGATCTTTTTATTTGTCTAAAAACCTTTTACAAATGTTTTGTTTAAAATAAATAAAAATAATAAATAATAAATATATTTTGTTAGGGGAGGCAGTCCAGCCCGCCAGGCCCAAAGGCCCGGCTAGCCAGACCACCTACAACCCCAAAACCTACCCAAAACCCTAGCTAATCCTAGCCCCACATCAACCAGAAAACCCTAACCCTAGCACCCCACCTAACAAAACCCTCCAACCCACTCCAGCCGCCGCCACCCTCCCTGTACACACACGCACACAACACACCGAACCACCCACACCCCGACCCTGCCGCCGGACCCACCCAACACGATCTTGCGCGCGACCCCCGTCACCACTTCCATCCCGCAACCCCGCTCGACCCCACCCCGGTCCCACGCGCGAATTCCTCTCTCTCCCATGTTTCTCCTCGTCCCTCACCTTCCGCCGCCACTCTCTGCAAGCACCACCACCCCGCGATCCCCATCGAGACCCGCTCCCCAACCTTCATCTCCGCTCTGCTCGTCGCCGCCAGCAGCCTCGCTCCCTCCTGCCAGCCACCTCCACCCCGCAGGCCGTACCGCCCTGGTCGCCTCCTCTCCGTCCCGCGTGACGCCGCCGCCAGGGCCCTCTTCCTCGCCTCCAACCTCCACGAGCCTGCATCGGCCTCATCTCCGTGGCTCGCGCCACCACCCTCCCAGGTGCCCCGGCCACCTCCTCGTCTGCCCGTCTCCGTGCCGGTCCCCACGTGCCCCCGTCTCCTCCGCCCGGCCTCTGAGCGCTGCTGGCCTGCGCCCAAGCCACCAGGGCCCCGATTCCGGTGCCTTCGCTGCCGCAGAGCCTCCCTCCCTCGCAGGCTCCTCCTCCCTAGGTCCGGCCGCACGTGCCGTGCCTCATCCCTTCGGCAAGCTCGCCCACCACCCTGGTCCGGCCGTCTGCTGTCGCCCTTCTTCCATGCTCTTCTTCATGGATCCTCACGAACTCCTTCCCGGAATCCCGAACCTCGTCGAACCCCGAGAACCCAAGCTCGTCGAAACCCATGTGTGACCCTCTTTTCGAGACCCTATTTTTATAAATGAGACATATATCTATTGCATATAAAATGTTCATGCTTGCATACATATGTTGTGGTTTGGGGGCTTTCTGCCAATTCATCTCATAATTAAATATGGGGTCCATATGCGGGCAAATCTAGTCTTATATTGGCCCCATTTAAATTTGTGCATTGAACCGGTGAAATATTTTTCCTTGATAAGATAATATTTAAATTGCGGGGTATCTAAATAACTTAAACCACTTAAATATTTGTCGGGACCCCGGTTCCGCTTAATATTGCCTAGTCGCATCGCATTTTTGCCATGTCATACATCATACATGCATCATGTCCGATCTTATGATGTAGTATTAAATAGTGCATCCGGTGTTTCTTTTAGTGTTTTTCTTCTTCACGGATTAGGCCGATGAGTTGATGCGAGAGTCGACCCGATCTTCGGTGTATCGTCGGCAATGTTTCCAGGTGAGCATTCTCCCCCTTTCTACCTATTTTATATTTATAGTCTTTATTTCCTCATGTTGATCTATTGCTATCTGTGTTGTGATGCTATAGATTTCGTATCCCGTGATACTTCCCTGCAGCCCTTATATTGCCATGGACACATCCTATTACCTGTTATTTGGTAGATAGTCGGCCTTGCGAGTCGTAGTTGCTTGTGCAGGTGATGTGTCGCGTCGTCGACCTTCCGCAGTTGTTGGAGTAATGTCGCATGTTTAATGTTGCAGATGATCATGGGTTTAATTACCATTTAACAACTAAAATTGAAGTAGGTAAATAATGCAGAGGCACAGGTGGGCAATAGATGTTATTTGGTTTTTAACCGTCCACTTGTGTCCCGTAGGACCCCGAGTACTTGATACCTGTTCTTTGAATATTCGCACTATCCACATGTGGGGCCATGAATCCCCCTAGCCAGAGCTTGAGTCATATTTATTTCTTGGGGCCACAAAGTAGTTTGGGGCTTTATTACTATCCTGAACTTATGCCATGCTTTACTGCTTTATTTACGATTGCGCGTGGAGCGCCTGTACTGTTTAGGTAAGTGGAATGTTTTAGCGGTATCGACAAGCCCAGTCATACTTTCGGGTTCGCAGTCGTTTACAGCCATTGACACAAACCTCTGGGTCCGTTTTGGAGCCGGCCAACTTCGTCGCAGGTAGCTTGGTGGGGTGGGCCCCTGAAATTTATATGAATCTTGCAATTGCTCTGTCGTGACGCCTCGTTGGGTTTTTATTGGTTTTTCTCGAGGTTGATCGTGTGCGTGTTGCTATTTGTGCCCCCCTGCATGGTAAAACTTTCTGAAAGCCGTGTCCGCGGTTATGGACGACTTGGAGCATAGTATCTCGATCATAGACAACTATAACTAAAGTAGTGCTATAAATTTGACTTTATAATGACTAGTAATCAGCTTCACTATAATGAAATGGCTAAATAAAAGTGCCAACAATTGCTGGTTTGGGTTGTCACCTATTACCATTGTATCTGACTAGTAAGTATTGCAACTACAACGGAATGGCTAAATAAAAGTACCAACAACTGCTGGGTTTTGGGATGCCTCATGCTATATGTATCTGACTAGTAAGTACTACAACTACAACGGAATGGTTACCTAAAACTGCCCACTGCTTATTGTATCAGGATGACTCATGCTATCTATATTTGACTAGTAATTGCCTCAACTATAACGGAATGAATAAAATTGCCAACTGTGTGTGTTCCTCGGTTGACTTCCTCGTTTGGACTCGAGGGGGAAATACCAGGATGGGTATGCTTGGTGATAGTTTCAGGTTGGATCCTAATAGGTCTTTCTTATCCCTATCTGATAGCCGCCAGTTGTATTGAGTCTCTATAGGTTGTTTACTGCATGCTGCGCTGCCGCTTCAGTCCACCATACCTATGTAGGCGAGGACCGCAGAATTCTAGTCTCGCCGTGTACTGGCCTCGGTACTGACCGCTCTCCTTTTTCCTTTGCCCTTTGTCGGCACCCCTTTTGTTTTAGCAGGTTTTGAGATCGACGTCGTTAGCAGGGTTACCCTTCCGGCTTGGCCTGGGCAGGGTTATGGACGCCATTGGTTATTCTTCAGGGCTCTTAGCCCCATTTTCATCTTGTCCGTAGTCGGACGTTGTATCGTTTTCAAGGTGATTTCGATCTTTGTATTGTATATCTGTATTCTTGACTCTTTGAGTCGTTGTTGTATATATCTCTTTTGTGGGTTCCATCGTGGACTATTGTGTAATGATATTACTTCGTTTTCCACCCGCACGAAAGTGCCTGGTGGGCGCCTTTGAATCGTTTCTATGCGGGTTTGGCGAGAGTCGCTAATACTTGCATAGGACCGATCCTGAGGGTGTTACAGAGTGGTATCAGAGTTTAGCAGTTATGATACCCCACTGGTCCAGCCTGTAGGATAACCTAGCTAACGGACGTTATAGAGTGTCAAAACTATTTTGAAAAAAAATCGGTTGGATAGATCTGATTAGGTCTGCTTTTACTCCTTACCCCTCTGTTATTCTCCTCTTACCTCGACGTGTTTTGAATCTTCTCTTATCTTTTCTTCGAGTCCAGGAATTCTCGTGGTTGGGTTTTCGTCGTACCTTTAGGGTTTCGCTCCCTTCCTCTTGTAACGGTGCTTCGACAACTGGTCTTCACGCTATCTGAGGAAACTTCTGTTGTTGTATCTTTCAGTGGACCAAAAAACCACTAAATTGTTTTTTCTTTGTATCCTCCGGTGTTTCATCATCATCTGCATCAGATCCGATGAAGAGCTTGCATCACTCCCTTGTTTCCAAATTCTGTTTGTCAAGATCTTCAATCTGAATTCCGAGAGTTGGTTATATAATTCTCCTATTCATATGCAGAGTAATGCTTTGGGTGCGCGATGGACTGATCACCATCTGACTACTCTTATCATTCGCTCTTGTACATTGAATCGGTGAATCGATGCAATTTTACTCCTTCCACTGAAGTTAGAGGTGGCCTTACCTTTCGAGACCTCTGCCTTCGCATGTGTTTCACCGGAGTGTTCTCTCGACGAACCGTGACCAACAACCCTTGTTGGTGGTGTCGCCGATTTCAAGATAAAGAAAGAATCCTTGTTAGTGGTGTCGTGAGGATCTACACAAAGCGCGAAGGATTGGATCGTCGGCCTTCTTCCCCGTACCATGAGGCAGATCTCGAGGGCGAGATCCATTGTTAGTGGTGTCGAATTGTAGCACCCCGAGTAAAACCACTACTTGAAAATCGTTGTTGTTTTTATTATGTGCATCATCATGACATCAGCATGCATCTGTTTGCCTAAAACTATTTTCTAAAAGCCTATTTTGTTTTCTGGATGTTCTCCTCTTTGTTCAAAGCCAAACCCCAGATCTGTCCGGATCTTTTTATTTGTCTAAAAACCTTTTACAAATGTTTTGTTTAAAATAAATAAAAATAATAAATAATAAATATATTTTGTTGGGGGAGGCAGCAGCCCTCCAGGCCCAAAGGCCCGGCTAGACAGACCACCTACAACCCCAAAACCTACCCCAAACCCTAGCTAATCCTAGCCCCACATCAACCAGAAAACCCTAACCCTAGCACCCCACCTAACAAAACCCTCCAACCCACTCCAGCCGCCGCCACCCTCCATGTACACACACGCACACAACACACCGAACCACCCACACCCCGACCCTGCCGCCGGACCCACCCACCACGATCCTGCGCGCGACCCCCGTCACCACTTCCATCCTGCAACCCCGCTCGACCCCACCCCGGTCCCACGCAATAAAATCCCTCTCTCTCCCATGTTTCTCCTCGTCCCTCACCTTCCTTCGCCACTCTCTGCAAGCCACCACCACCCCGCGATCCCCGTCGAGACCCGCTCCCTAACCTTCCTCTCTCCGCTCGCTTGCTGCCAGCCGCCTCCCTCCCGCCACCACCTCCACCTCGGGCCGCATGCTGGTCAACTCCAATCTGTCCCGTGTGATGCCGCCGCCAGGGCCCTCTTCCTCGCCTCCAACCGCCACGAGCATGCATTAGCCTCATCTCCGTGGCTCGCGCCACCACCCTCCCAGGTGCCCCGGCCACCTCCTCGTCTGCCCGTCTCCGTGCCGGTCCCCGCGTGCCCCCGTCTCCTCCGCCCGGCCTTTGCGCGTTGCTGGCCTGCGCCCAAGCCACCAGGGCCCCGATGCCGTTGCCTTCGCTGCCGCAGAGCCTCCCTCCCTCGCAGGCTCCTCCTCCCTAGGTCCGGCCGCATGTGTCGTGCCTCCTCCCTTCGGCAAGCTCGCCCACCACCCTGGTCCGGTCGTCTGTTGTCGCCCTTCTTCCATGCTCTTCTTCATGGATCCTCACGAACTCCTTCCCGAAATCCCGAACCTCGTCGAACCCCGAGAACCCAAGCTCGTCGAAACCCATGTGTGACCCTCTTTTCGAGACCCTATTTTTATAAATGAAACATATATCTATTGCATCTAAAATGTTCATGCTTGCATACATATGTTGTGGTTTGGGGGCTTTCTGCCGATTCATCTCATAATTAAATATGGGGTCCATATGCGGACAAATCTAGTCTTATATTGGCCCCATTTAAATTTGTGCATTGAACCGGTGAAGTATTTTGCCTTGATAAGATAATATTTAAATTGCGGGGTATCTAAATAACTTAAACCACTTAAATATTTGTCGGGACCCCGATTCCGCTTAATATTGCCTAGTCGCATCGCATTTCTGCCATGTCATACATCATACATGCATCATGCCCGATCTTATGCTGTAGTATTAAATAGTGCATCCGGTGTTTCTTTTAGTGTTTTGCTTCTTCACGGATTAGGCCGATGAGTTGATGCGAGAGTCGACCCGATCTTCAGTGTATCGTCGGCAAAGTTTCCAGGCGAGCATTCTCCCCCTTTCTATCTATTTTATATTTATAGTCTTTATTTCCTCCTGTTGATCTATTGCTATCTGTGTTGCGCTGCTATAGATTTTGTATCCCGTTATACTTCCCCGCAGCCCTTATATTGCCATGGACACATCCTATTACCTGTTGTTTGGTAGATAGTCGGCCTTGCGAGTCGTAGTTGCTTGCGCAGGTGATGTGTCGCGTCGTCGACCTTCCGCAGTTGTTGGAGTAATGCCGCATGTTTAATGTTGGAGATTATCATGGATTTAATTACCGTTTAACAACTAAAATTGAAGTAGGTAAATAATGCAGAGGCACAGGTGGGCAATAGATGTTATTTGGTTTTTAACCGTCCACTTGTATCCCGTAGGACCCCGAGTACTTGATATCTGTTTTTTGAATATTCGCACTATCCGCATGTGGGACCATGAATCCCCCTAGCCAGAGCTTGAGTCATATTTATTTCTTGGTGCCACAAAGTAGTTTGGGGCTTTATTACTATCATGTACTTATGCCATGCTTTACTGCTTTATTTACAATTGTGCGTGGAGCGCCTGTACTGTTTAGGTAAGTGGAATGTTTCCGCGGTATCGACAAGCCCAGTCACACTTTTGGGTTCGCAGTCGTTTACAGCCATTGACACAAACCTCTGGATCCGTTTCGGAGCCGGCCAACTTCGTCGCGGGTAGCTTGGTGGGGTGGGCCCCTGAAATTTATATGAATCTTGAAATTGCTCTGTCGTGACGCCTCGTTGGGTTTTTATTGGTTTTTCTTGAGGTTGATCGTGCGTGTGTTGCTATTTGTGCCCCCTGCAGGGTAAAACTTTCTGAAAGCCGTGTCCGCGGTTATGGACGACTTGGAGCACAGTATCTCGATCATAAACAACTATAACTAAATTAGTGCTATAAATTTGACTTTATAATGACTAGTAATCAGCTTCACTATAATGGAATGGCTAAATAAAAGTGCCAACAATTGCTGGTTTGGGTTGTCACCTATTACCATTGTATCTGACTAGTAAGTATTGCAACTACAACGGAATGGCTAAATAAAAGTACCAACAACTGCTGGGTTTTGGGATGCCTCATGCTATATGTATCTGACTAGTAAGTACTACAACTACAACGGAATGGTTACCTAAAACTGCCCACTGCTTATTATATCAGGATGACTCATGCTATCTATATTTGACTAGTAATTGCCTCAACTATAACGGAATGAATAAAATTGCCAACTGTGTGTGTTCCTCGGTTGACTTCCTCGTTTGGACTCGAGGGGGAAATACCAGGATGGGCATGCTTGGTGATAGTTTCAGGTTGGATCCGAATAGGTCTTTCTTATCCCTATCTGATAGCCGCCAGTTGTATTGAGTCTCTATAGGTTGTTTAGTGCATGCTGCGCTGCCGCTTCAGTCCACCATACCTATGTAGGCGAGGACCGCAGAATTCTAGTCTCCCCGTGTACTGGCCTCGGTACTGACCGCTCTCCTTTTTCCTTTGCCCTTTGTCGGCACCCCTTTTGTTTTAGCAGGTTTTGAGATCGACGTCGTTAGCAGGGTTACCCTTCCGGCTTGGCCTGGGCAGGGTTATGGACGCCATTGGTTATTCTTCAGGGCTCTTAGCCCCATTTGCATCTTGTCCGTAGTCGGACGTTGTATCGTTTTCAAGGTGATTTCGATCTTTGTATTGTATATCTGTATTCTTGACTCTTTGAGTCGTTGTTGTATATATCTCTTTTGTGGGTTCCATCGTGGACTATTGTGTAATGATATTACTTCGTTTTCCACCCGCACGAAAGTGCCTGGTGGGCGCCTTTGAATCGTTTCTATGCGGGTTTGGCGAGAGTCGCTAAGACTTGCATAGGACCGATCCTGAGGGTGTACAAGCCGTGGAGGAGAACGTGGAGCGCAGGTGAGCGGTGAGCTTTTTCTTACCATGCCACAGAAGTAGGATGAGACTGGGGGTGGGGCTAGTAGTGAATCCAACGATCTGAACTTAAGGCCTCGATCGCGTCTTCTCAGGATCCTATGGTCGTAAACCCATGCACCGGAAAGGGTCCTCATTAGGCGGGTCAATCACCGGGCTTAAGCCATAGTATAATATTGAATGTTCACTTGGCTCTCAATAATCTTGGGAGCAGCAATGGTGCCCCTATCCATGATAGAGGCTGAAAGGGGTAGCCATATCCTGGATCAGCAACAAAATAGCTCCACTTGTTTAATAGTTTCTGCATCTTTTAGTACATGGTAAAATTAGTTAAAGCCAGTTTAAACACTGACAACTAATAATATTGGATAAGTAATACCAGAAAGGGAAACTCATTATGTTTTGTACATTTTCTTCAATTTATCCAATTATATGCAATTTCTTATGAAAATCAAAGCAGTATATTTCTTGGTTTTTTTTTCAGGTTTCAGTTTGTTTACTTTTTCCTAGATTCCATGTATGAAAGGTACCTAGGGCTGTGTAATCACGTTTTAAACCAGACGTGCATACGGAAATATCAGAAAAAATACAGTGGAAAACAAACTCTATAAATCTAAATTAACATGAAACCAAACAACCAACATGAAGATGAAAGTATGGGTATTCTATAACCTGAACACATCCATGTAGCAAGTTATAACATGAATATCTTACTTAGATTCAGGTTAGGCTCGTACAATACCAAACGACTTTAAATAGGATAAAATCATACGCCACGTAGAAAATTCAGAGAGAGAAATACCAGGAGCGAAGAACATGCAACAGAACCTAGCTTGCACCAGCAAAAGCCTTCGGCTCCCTTGCCAACATATCCTCTTGAAGAGATAGTACCACAATGCCACCTCTCCACTTCTAGGCTAGTATGTTAATAATATCAGCAATCATTCTATTAATCTAAATGAAATTTGAGTATGAAAGGGTACGTAATTTTCATCTCAACAATTACATACGTTTGTGCTTTTTTTGGCTAGAAACCAAAAGAAATTGGGACCAAATTAGGAACATCCTTCTACTAATCATCCTATTTTTAAGACTTCGTCCTAGTACAGGCTGTAATGTCAAAAGTAGGTTCAGGAATACATATTACATATACAATTATTAATACCGTTGTAAATTCTAAAGTTAGTACCTGCGGTCCTAAAACTATTTAATTGGAGTTTGTTTTTGCGTGAGATAAGACTGAATAATTTTCACTACGCAATTTAGTAACATATGAAGCGATTAAAGCAAGCATGTCATTCATAACCATTGGTCCATGAATGTGCGTTGGGATGTGGCCTGGCTGACCATGTCCTTTATCTGCACCAGAGTTTTTTTACAACCGCCACCATGAACACCTGCAATAGGAATCAATCTCACGATCTGCCATCGTAATGCAACGCCGACGGATTTGGCTATCATGCTCTGATTACTGGACCCCCCCCCACCACCACCACCACCCCCCCACACACACACACTGACGTCATCTGGAGTTCTGCCACCATGAACGCCCTCAAAACAAATTGATCTTCTCATTTAGAAACCACTCACGGCGAAGTACAAATCTGCAATGCCCTATACTCTTCAAAACCACCCTTCTCTGTTTTGACAACACGGAAAGGTCTTGCTCACTCGATCGGAAACAACCGAAAAGGCCCCTGAGGCCTGCGGCTTGTTGCACTACTAGGAGTTGTCTGGGATTTAATTTAGATACCTTGCAGTTTGATTGGACAATAGGAGAAGCCGCCAGCATCATAACTGGCGAGGGAGAAAGAGGGCTCGAGCTGGCACATGCATCCAGATTGCGGCGAGTGTCAAGATTCAGTTGGAAAATACCTGTTGGTAAAGCGTAGATTAAATCACTTTAACCCATGGGTGCGGCATCCGTTGCTCCAACTCTTCCTCTTCTTTGCATTATTTGAAGCTATGGGTTAAACAGCATTTACTTGCTGCAGATTAGACCTTCATGATAGATATGTGACTGCTTTGGTTTTCTACGGTTCAATATTTTTCTCAAGAACGGTGGTATCCAGCTATTTGACAATAATGATGTCGATTAGCGTGCGAACTAATATTTTAAAATTATATAATGTGCTTGAGCTTGTGCTTGTGCTTGTGCTAGCCAAATATGAACACAATGCAATACCCGCACAATTTCTTCAGGTCACCGTGCAAGAACAGGTTCCATGAATTCATCTTCAACAACTAAGCATTCCTGTCCTCCCAAGCTAGGTCGACACAATCCCAAATATGAGAAAACAAATAGAAAATCATTCTATGATCATTTCCTCTAAACCAGTATGTTAGAATATCGAGACCCCTTCAGAATTAAATCAATGTACCAAAAACAATTGTGAAAATCTTCTCTAGGAAAACACTGAATCTCTTTGGAGTCTAATGTCACAAAGACCCGAGACACAATCAATCAGTACAAAAATGAGTAAGTAGTAAGTAGTAGGAAACCTGAAGGAGGATTGCAGTGGCGCCGTCAGGAGGCCACGGGTTTCCTTCAAGTTACTATAGCCACGCCTTGCCAGCTAACCGGACGCCGGCTCATCGACCTCCGGATTCATGGGGGCGCGGGGTTCCACATAGCACGTCGTCCGGAGAACTCCCATCCAACCGCCCCCATGCCATCTAAAATAGAGTAGTACCATGGAAGACGGGGTTGGAAGGAGCAGCTGCTGGCAGGCGTTCATCTGATCGAGCAGGAGAGAGAGCGGCAGCGACAGCCTGCACTCGGCTATGGGAAACTCGACGGAGTTGTGTAGTTGGGAAAGGGAGGAGAAGGAGCGTCGCTGTCAGAAAGGGTGGAGAAGTAGGATAGGGTTTGGCTTCGTTGACTGGAACACGCCGTCCACCAGTTTTGTTACCACCAGCAGCAACGCACGCGCAAAGGCCCTCCCTGGCCCACAAGTGGCCCACAAGTAGCGACAGGATGTACCTTTAAATAATGTGTCAACCGATCCTTTTTTTTCTCTCTTAAAAAACAATACAACAGGATGCGCTCACGAGCACCCAAGTAGCCTCAGAATGCTCCGTTTCTCTCAGGATTAAGCTATAGATTAATTTTAATGCTATTTAGAACTGGGAATTGAAGCACCTACTTGCTTTGATGTCTTGAAATTTTGATACGGACACCGGTGTCACAGTGTGTGGGAACCGGCCATCGATGCTGAAACGAATTAGGCACCAACTTTTTGCAACGTTGTGGAGGGAATACTATAATCCCTACTCGTCAAATCTCAAACGACACGACATAAAAATACACACCAGCAATAGAAAACGCCCCCAATAATTTAATTTTATTCCCTTCATAATCCACCTGGCTTCACCATTTCTTTCACCAGGCCGCACTCTCTCAGATCTCGGCCTCACACTCCACTCTGACGAACGCCACGATCTTATCGAGTAGCTCCCTGGCCTTGTCTGTGGCTGGCTCGTACAGGTAGAACACGTGTCCGACGCCCTCCGACTCGAACAGCTCCACCGCCGGCTCGGGGCCCCTCGCCCGTGTCGCCGCCTCCGCGTACGCCCTGCCGCGCCACCGCAGGAAGTCGCCCTCAGCCACGCACACCATCACCTTCTCGCACGCCAGTTTCTCCAGCCCCGGCGCGCCCGCAGCCGTCGGGTTCATCCGAGGGTCGTCCGCGCCGTCCGCCGCGTCGGGGCACACGAACTCCCACAGGCCCTTCTCTTCCACTCCACCGGTGTTCCCACGCCGGGGCTCCTCGCCGATGGGCTCCTTGCCCCAGAACCACGGGTGGATCAGGACGATGCCTTTGAGCTTTCCCCTGAAGTCCTGCTGCATGGCGAGGTGGTGGCAGATGTTGCCCCCGGCGCTGTCGCCCGCGAGGAAGACGCGGGCGAGGTCGCCGTGCTCGGCGATCCACGGGTCTGCAGCGGAAAGCACCCACCTGAGCGCCGCCAGGGAGTCTTCGTACGCGGCGGGGAGCGGGTGCTCCGGGGCGAGGCGGTAGTCGACTGATACGGCGACGGCGCCACAGGACGCCGCGAGGTCGTTGAGGCAGCGGTGGTACGCGGCCAACGCTGCCGACCCGATCACGAAGCCTCCGCCGTGGAAGTACACCATGACCGGGAGCTTCTTGCCGGCGCCTGCTCCGGGCGGGAGGTAGAGACGCGCGAACGAGGAGGGCGACAGCGGGACGTCCTTGGACACGACGCCCGTAGCGGCGTCATGGCCCGGCGAGACGGATGGCATGACGAGGGGCCGCTCCAGCCGGCCGCTCTTGTATACCAGGAGGAGCGGAGAGAAGTCGTGGACGACCTCGTCGCCGGCATCGGCCGCGGCGTCCAACGACATTATTGTCAACGATCTGTTCGGTGCGCGGCGCGTAACTTCAGCGACGTCCCGGCGCGTGTAGGGTATAGGGTACGTGTGTTGTTTTTCGTCGTCCGGCTTGGGAGAGTTGCGTTGTGGACTGTGGCAGTGTATTTGTATGCCAGCAGAGCAAAGCTCTTCTAGTCTGCTGGACCGGTGGTGTGTAGGTGAGTCACGACTGGGCTGGGTGGGTGGGTGGGTGGGTAGAAGAGCGGCAGGAGTTTGGTGGGTGACCGGTTTGTAATAAATACTCCTACCGCACAAATGTTCACATTTATGTGCATATATAGAAATGTTCGTACATGCCTACAAAATGTTCATTCCTTATAAGAGGAAATATTTCAATGAAAATTTGAAACCATAGTTTTAAAAATAAGACCAGTGACGGCACCGGTGAGGCGACTGGTTCAATTGTCAAACCATCGGTTCATTCGGTTCGATGACGATAAAAAATTTATTTTAATTAAAATTTAATTAGATTTCAGAATAAAGTGACAATAAAAGGTATATATAAAGTAGATTTCATTATGTATAATCACAAAAGACAGAGAGCCCAGGTGGTATTGGGCCTTCCGTTGTGCTATTTCTACCTAATAGAAAGGTTGAGAGTTTGATTTCTCTCGCAATATCCTGTTTTCCCTGTGTTTTTTTTTGTGTTTGAACCATTGTCTTTTAGAAAATCAGTGAGGCCGCCAGATCGGGTTTTTTTTATCGAACCAACCCGGGTTTTAAAACTATGCTTGAAACAGTACTGGTAGAACATGCTCATCTTGCATAAGTACTTGGCAACAACCCAGAAAACATAGACTAGGTCAAGTCTCCAAGAACTAGAAGATCATCCAAGATCAAACTAATCAAGTGTAAAAACTAAACCAATGGAACACCGATATATCCAGAAAGAAACATTTTGACCAAAGAATATCACCTCAAGCTAATGAATTCTTAAGAACACACAAAATTCAGAAATTTAAATGGTTGAACAACAAACGGTTCATCCATATAAACTTTAGAGTATTATCTATTGAACATAATCAACCAAAGGGAATTGGAATAACTCACAAGTAAAAGGAATCCAACGAATTATATTAATAACAATATTTACACTTGTCACTATCCAAGAAAGGATAGTACAAACATCAAACCGACATGCCCAAATTGGCATATACAGATACAATGTATCTACACATACAAACAAAACTATCATATGCCAAATTTGGTAAACCCAGATAGTCCAAAACCAATATGGGGTTGACTATGCGAAAGCAAAAGATGCCACCTGTACTTAAGACATGCTACAAGGGTGCCAATATAGTCCAAGCAATTTTAGTCAAAGGGGGATTTTTTTATCCGTCTACATCCATGTGCGTCAACAGAGTTCTCTTATGTATCGTTGATTCTGAAAAGAACATCTCCAGTTTAGTGAAGCATAACCTGTATTTTTGAAGTGTAAGTTGCATCTTTCAGTAAATTGGAATAGAGAATTTGCTTGGGACTTGCCGAGAATTAGCAAAACTCATGGTGGTGGAGGCCTTGGCGAGATCATTGAGGTAGCGGCCGTACACGCCCGACGCAGCCGACTCCATGAAAAACCTTCAACCCTCCCCCATCTCCTCGTCGTGGAAGTAAACGAAACGGGGAGCTTCTTTCTCGAGCTGGACGGCGGAGCCGGCTTTGGGCAGGAGAACGCGCCTAGGAGGAGCAGAGAGGCACGCGATGCAATTGGGACCATACAGCCGAGACTTGAGACACAAGTTAGAGTTGAGTCGAGGATTAGACACGGATTGCATGTAAGACAACAATACAGAAGACAGATGGTTTACAGTTGACACGATGCACCTATAAGCTGTTTTTTTAGGTGAGGCACAAATGAAATTACAGTTGAGAAACTCGTTACTCAATTCTTACAAGAAAACAAACATTTATTCCAGCATCGCTCAACAAAATATAAAAGGCGTCTCGTTCTTATTTGGGCTCAGTCTACTGTTGTAGAATTGCCAGCGATCCATCGGTCTGGGCTTTCGGCAATCAATACCAACGGGCGGGGCAGTCCAGTGCGAGCAAACAAACGAGAGACACATGTGATTTTTCGCATCGGTTCGTCCCTACTGCATTGGATTGGGCCCTATTGCTTTCGATAGCTAGCTGGTCGAACGGAACACGATCGAAAATGCCCGTACCGTGCGTGATACTCACTCGGTTCAGAAATATAAGACGCTCTTAACTTTATAATCGAATGTATGTTTTATAATATATACTTCCTCTGGTTTATATTAATTGACTCAAATTGTTTCGATTTAAATAAATCTAGACACTATTTATCCATAGGTTTATCCAAATTTTGACAAATCAAAATCATTTAATATGGATCGGAGGGAGTACTAGATTCATAATAAATCTATACATTACTAGGCATCTAGATACAATCATTTTACAAAGCTAAAGTGTTTTATAGTTCTAAACGGAGAGTACCATGAATTCGCCCCGCGTCTAGAAGCAGGAAAAATTGTAAACAGGACACACGTATCTCTGCATCCATTGACATACTCAGGACGTACGTACACGTATCCGGCTCTAGGTAGGGGACGACTGCCTTCCTTCGCCGAACGAACGAATTATACTCCTTGACGTTACGTATTCGCAGAGCCCAGCTAGCACGTCCGCAACAGAGGCAGAGAACAGTCACTTTCTATACCTAGCTAGCTGGGCAGAAGGAAATTACCAGCGTACATATCTCATCTGCTAGCCGTTAGCAGCAAGCAACACACGCCTAGCCTTAGCCTGTCTGCCTTTGGTGACATCGGATAGGAACGCGGTCCCATTTATTTAGCTTTTACGTGCAGCGAGGCCTCTCTCCTGTTGGTGTTCTGTTGGTGTTCTGTTGGTGTTGGGTATAGTACTTCCTCCATCCAGAAATTACCGACTTACATATTTATATACTATTAAAATATAGATATATTTGAATCTAGACAAGTCCAAATCATATTTTTTTTAAAAAAAAATATTTTAGAAAAAAAAACATCACTCAAACAAACATTGTTATTTGCTTCACGGTTCTGGTGTCACTGATTCTGCTCATCTGCTAGCGTTTTTTTTAGGGATGCTAGCATCAAAATGCTACGAATGAAACACGATACTCCTTCCTATTTGCGTCTGTGGCTTCCTATCAGCACATGCGCTGAGCAGAACACACACAGATCGCCACTGCGGAATGGACAGTCCACGCATTTTCCAGCAAGATGAGAGATTTTTGGGCACCCATGCCGCAAAAGCGCCACGGCTCCTGTGTGAAAACCTGCTGCTGTTCGGCTGTTTGTTCCCCGTCCCACGACTGTGTGAAAACTGAAAACCTGCGTCGCACGTCGATCTTCTTGTCACTCTGTCGAGGCTTATCCCCTAACAGTCCTCCTGAAAGCAGCACGTGCGGTGGGTGTGGCCAGTTAATTAACGAGCTCTAGCAGCCTAGCACCTGGCAATCGGTCCCATGCTTCTCCTCTAGCTAATCACCGGTTAATGGCTGTGACTTCGATCTACCGGCCCTGGTTGGCAGCAGGTCCCTGTCCCAGTAGGCAGTAGCAGCCTGGCGATGGATCCTACTTGGCCTACCAATTACACCGCGGTCATGACCCTATCCCGATCGACTCTCTCGAGCTCTTGACGAATCCGTTTTATGTCCCATCTTGTTTTAATTACGGGACTGATGAAGCTAACGTAATTCGTTTGTTCCCCCAAGCTGCTTTCGGTTTTCAGATAGGGATCAGAATATCAGATGGCAACATCCTCAACCTTGCAAAGGTGCCAGCTGATTAAGGGCATCTCCTCCGGCTATCTCTAGTGGGCCACCACAAATCGGCGATGCAGACAATTCGATTCGCCCGGATGGATCGATCGGTACACAGAAATTGGATTGCGATCCGGCCTGTTTAGCCAGCGCGCTTAGCAGCGCCAACCATCGTGTCCGTGGTGGCCACTGGACCAATTCCTTTCTTATTTTGACAAAAAAAATAGGTGAAACAAATAAAATAAATGTAGTTCATAAATATGATAGTTCACATTCAGATTACACAAGCTACCAAGCATAATTTGAATTACATCAAACAAATAAGGGGATTAACCATGTTGGTTTTAAGCACGAGCCCACATATGCTTAATCAAATGTTTTGAAACCTTCATGCTTGTAGCAGGTACTGGTCGTGCACCATGCTTGCAGCGGCAAGCAAAAGTTCGGCCTCACCACGGGACTCCTCTTCCGACAATGATCCGATGACATTTTTGTAGGATCGATTGCTCTAGGACTGTTGCCCATCTGCACAAGCATACACGCCGTCAGTGTCCATAAACAAAGCCAGATAACTAAAACTGGCCGGTCAACATACCTCAAATGCGGTTAGGAAAATGGACACGCGGGTTGGTATGGGCTAGTGACGCACCCGAGCGTCTAGCCTGCGTAGAGTACTGGTCATGACCGGTGACAGGATGAATCCACATAACTCCGGCATCACGTGGAGGCTGCGGTAGTGCTGGATACTGGGAGGAAACATTCACGATGACGGACCGGGTCGGACACTTTCTGACATGGGTATGACTTATCAGGTTACCTACCCTATGCGTGATACAGATATGGCCATGAGACCCACAAAATATAAGGAGTCCAGGAAGCATCGACGGACAAAAGTTTGGCTTGGTGGTTGAAAGTGTAACGGACGTCGCCTAGAGGGGAGGAATGAATAGTCTTTTAAAATTATTAACCACTAAATTCAACTAAGTGCACAAATAACCTATGCTAAGCAAGACAAGCAACAAGGTGATAGCAAGATGAAATACTTCAAGCACGATGGCTATCACAATATAAATTACATAAGTAAATGACTCAGTTGAGAGATAACCGATGAATGCGGAGACAATGATTTTTATCCCGAAGTTCACTTTCAAAAAAGCTACGTATCCGTTGAAGAGGTGCGAGGGTATAATGCTCTCCGAACGCCACAAATAGCTCACCTAAGGATGTGGTGGCTCGATACTAACCCAATGCCACACAAGGAATCACCCCAAGATGCAAAGGCACACAACACACTGATGCCACGATAGGCTTACCCTATTCTCCCATAAGCTCGCCACAAAGGCCTACTCACGATTCACTAAGGGACACTTAAGGACGATCACCAAACCCGTACAAGGTTGGGGCTATGTAACACCCCAAAAATATTAATCAGGATTATCAAGTTCTAATCAGCCAAGTCTTGAGTTAACAAAAAAAATATTAATTAAATCCATATGAATGCATGTGTGATACGTTGAAAATGTATCTATAATTTCTGATGCTCCATGCTTGTTTAGTATCTAGTTTGCTTTACTTGTCCACACTTTGAGGTGCTTTTTACATGTTTTCTGATACTAACCAACTAACAAGTTGCAACAGTGTCAGATGCCTGTTTTTGGTTTCAGAAAAGTTAGTAAAAAAATATTCTCGGAATTGGACGGGACAAAGGACAAAGTCAATTACTTTCCATGGGGAACAAGAAGTCCATAGGAGAGCCGGGGAGGCGAGAGGAGGCTAAACCCCTTCCCAGGCGTGTACAGGTGGGCCAGCGCTGCTAGGGTTTAAGCCGCCTCGGCATCCCCCTTTGCCTATAAGAAGCCCCCGATGCAGAAACCCTGGACACCTCGATCAAATATCCACGAAACCGTCTGTAGCCGCCGCCACCATCATCCCTAGATCGGGGGGATCTGTAGTTCTTCCCGCCACCCTGCCGGAGGGGAGATCATCCCGGAGGCCTTCTCTCCGGTATGATGCGTGAGTAGTTCCACCTTGGACTATGGGTCCATGTAGTAGCTATATGGTTGTATCTCCTCCTTTGTGATTTCATTTATAGATCTTGTGAAATCCGTTCATGATCAAGATCTAATCTATTTGTAATCATGTATGTTGTGTTTGCGGGGATCCGATGGATATTGAGATTATTATGTTGGTTTGATTAATGGTTTTGTCTTTATGATTCTATCATGTCTGTGTTGTTTGTGATCTTGCATGCTCTCTGTTGTTAGTAGCTATCTTGTCCAAGTAGTTGCTAGTGACTCCAAGAGGGGGTATTTATGCTCGATAGTGGGTTCATGCCTCTAGTTTCCAAGGGAAGTGACAGGAATCTCTTTGGTTGTAGATGTGCTGTTGACACTAGGGAGAAAACAACGGTCTCTTGTTCATGGAACATGTGGACTGTTTACCTTACACACTTTGCTTAAAGCAGTTGTCTGTTACTTGCAACTTAATACTGGAGGGGGTTCGGATGATAACCTGAAGGTGGACTTCTAGTCATAGATGCAGTTGGATGGCGGTCTATGTATCTTATTGTATTGGCCAATCGAATCTCATAGGATCTTTCTGACTAGTAATTGCATTGTTATGCCTTGCTCAGTTCATGTCAATTGCCCTGCTGTAATTTATTTACCCTTCATGTCATGTTGTTTATCTAAGGAGAGCACCTCTAGTAAACTATGGACCCCTGTCCAGTCTTTACCATTGATACATCTTCCATTGTTACTCGTTTACTTGCGGCAAACCATTTCCTTCCACACCATACGTTTAATACTTTGTTATAGCAAACCGGTGAGCTTGACAACCTCACTGTTCGTTGGGGCAAAGTCTTGAGTTTGTGTTGTGCAGGTCTCCGCGTTGCTTGCAACACCTGTGTGACGTTTCCTTCCTCCTACTGGTTCGATAACCTTGGTTTCTTAACTGAGGTAAAATTTGCTGTTGTGTTGCTTCACACCTTGCTCTTGGGGTTTCCCGACGAAGCGCTCCCACTTGGACTAGCACTACATCAGTTACGAACAAAGTGCCACGTCGAGCACCATCAAGTCTTTCTAGCACCGTTGTCGGGGAGGCTAAGAACGTCTTCACAAGGGGAGTCCTCCACTTCCTTTCTCTTTACTTTATTTTTAGTTTGCTTTGTTTATTTTGCTTGGTTGTGTTTTCCTCTTTTCAAAAAACACAAAAAATAGTTCCTGCTCTAGCTGCTGCTGCTGTTTTTATCTTGCCCACCTTTGCCAAAATGAACTCTGTTGAAAACACCAAGTTGTGTGATTTCACTAGCACCAACAACAATGATTTACTAAGCACACCTATTGCTCCACCTGCTCCTGATGCTACCTTTTATGAAATTAAGCCTGCTTTGTTGAATCTTGTGATGAGAGAGCAATTTTCTGGTGCTAGTTCTGATGATCCTGCTGCTCATCTCAATAGCTTTGTTGAACTTTGTGAGATGCAAAAGTATAAAGATGTACATGGAGATATTATTAAGCTCAAGCTTTTTTCCTTTCTCCTTGAGAGTACAAGCTAAATAATGGTTGCTATCCTTGCCTAAAAAATAGTATTGATTCTTGAACTAAGTTCAAAGATGCTTTTATTGGAAAGTACTATCCTCCTGCTAAGATTATTTCTATGAGAAGTGACATTATGAAATTTAAACAACTTGAGAATGAACATGTTGCTCAAGCTTGAGAAAGAATGAAGACTCTGGTTAAGAATTGTCCCACTTATGGACTCATTGCTTGGATGATTGTCCAGACTTTTTATGCAGGTTTGAATTTCTCTTCAAGGAACCTGCTGGATTCAGCTGCTGGAGGTACCTTTATGAGAATCACTTTGGGTGCTGCAACAAGACTCCTTGATAATATGATGGTTAACTACTCTGAATGGCACACTGAGAGAGCTCCACATGGTAAGAAGGTAAATTCTGTTAAGGAAACCTCCTCTTTGAGTGATAAGATTGATGTTATTATGGTTATGCTTGTTAATGGGAAAGCTCCTTTAGATCCTAATAGTGTTCCCTTAGCCTCTTTGGTTGCTCAAGAAGAGCAAGTTGATGTGAACTTCATTAGAAACAATAATTTTAATAACAATGCTTATAGGAGTAATTTTGGTGGTAACAACTATAGGCCTTATCCTCCTAATAATGGCAATTCCTATGAAAACTCTTACAACAATACTAGAAGTGCCCCCTATGAACTTGAAGTCATGCTCAAAGACTTTATTAGTAAACAAACCACTTTCAACAAGAATATAGACGAAAAGCTTTTAAATGTTCAGAAAAATATATCCTCTTTGTTTGAAGCTCAGTCCTCCTTGATTAATAAAATGGCTGCTAAACCTGAAACCATGGAAAGTACCTTTGCTGCTACTCATGCCATACACGTTACTATTGAGAAAAATGTTAGACTGTTAGCCCAACTTCGTGCTAAGTGGGAAGGGGAAGCTGAAATTGATAGAAACAATAGTATGTGCACCATCACCACTAAACCACAAGTAGTCCCTATTCCTCCTCCTACTATGCCTAAGCCTATTGAGCCTACTACTAGTGATGCTAAGTTTGACTTTGATATTGATGGTTGCAATATTTCTGAAGTGATTATGTTCTTGCAAAAGCTTGCTAGAAGTCCTGATGCTAGTGATATGAATGTTGCCTTTACCAAACACATTACAGATGCTCTTGTTAAGATTAAGGAAGAGAAGTTAAAACACAAAGCTTCTATTCCTAGGAAGTATAAGATAGTTGGGAACCCATAATTAATATGCAAGTAAATGACTTTGATCTCAAAGCTTCATGTGATCTTGATCCTAGTGTCTTTATTATGCCTAGGAAGATTTATGAAATGCTTGATTTGCCACCTTTGGAAGATTGTTATTTGGATGTCCCACTTCATGATAATGCTAAGAAGAAACTCATGGGGAGTGTTAATGATGTTATCATTATGGTTAACAATGCTTATGTCCCTATTGATTTCTATGTTTTGGATGTTGAAGACAATGCTTCTTGTCCTATTACTTTGGGAAGATCTTTTCTTAGAACTATTGGTGCCATCATTGATATGAAAGAAGGCACCATTAAATATCACTTTCCATTCAAAAAAGGTATTGAACACTTCCCTATGAGGAGAGAGAAGTTTCTTTTTGCTCCTCCTTTGAAAGCAAGTTTGATGTTAATACTTCCTCATTTGAAAATACTTGATTCTTCTTGCTTCTTGTGCCTAACTTAAAGGCATTAAAGAAAAGTACTTGTTGGGATATAATCCAAGAGTTTCCTTGAGTCTTGGAAGTTATTACTTTAGTAATGACCTTTCCTTATCCTTTTTGTTTGCTTTTTTTGATAAAAATGACATCTAATGAGAGGGAAGTAAGATTTGGGGAGTTGCTGTCCCGAAACAGGTTTCTGTCCTCCACCATAAAAATTTGTGAGGATTATCTGTAACTCGTATTGAGCTGATAATTTACGAATAAATCCCCTAGTATGTTAGCTAACTTTCGTTAGTTCAACACTTTTTTATTTGAGCAACAGAAGGTTTTTGAAAAAATAGGTTTCTGCCTGTTGGTCTGTTTTGACATATTTCTTCCATTATTTGCATTTGCTTCTTATTGATACCTTTTTGAGTTCTCTTTTGGGGAATTGAGCTTTTTGAAGGAGGTACTACAGTAGCTTGTGTTTTTAGTGAAAATTCTTGCTGTTTCAAAGCTTTGCCTAAGGTTTAATATCTTTTGAATAAGCTAATGTTGCTAATGAAGATTGTGTAAAGTTTTGTATGTCGGAAAAATTTCAGGTGTAGATAGAGAATAATGCAATGAGATGAAGAATGGACAAAAGCTCAAGCTTGGGGATGCCACCATGGTGTCACCCCAAGAAATATCCAAGAGGTACAAGCGTCAAAGCTTGGGCATGCCCTTCTTTATCAATAAAAAGCTCAGGTCTGTCTAGACATTTCGTTTTTATTGTTTCATTCATTGTTGTGTTGTTCTTGGAGCGTCTTAGTTTTCGTTTGCTTTGCTTAGTTGTTTATTTTGCTTGAGTAGTTTGGACCCCCGCTTTCGCTGTGTTGTTGCAAATAAGTTTGCTTGGTGTTGGAAATGAGTAGAAAGTTCTTGCTTGAAAGTGCAAGAGAAGCTTGCATTGACTGTGACTTATACTTTATCATGCCATGCTAGGTGTTGTTTTGATCTTATGCTTAGTAGTTATTGTTGTAGCATGGCTTGCTCCAAGTCATTGGGATTGCTTAGTGTGCCTTGAAGAAATTATGTGTTGTTTTAGCATGCAAAAGCATAGTACTATGGTATTTTCCTTTGGGGTTTGTTTGGGTTGACTTGACACATGCTCACACCATGTTATGACTATGAACAAGTCATCATAGCCTCTATGATCAGTTAGTCTTTGACTTATAGTGCCACTCTATGCCTTGATTAGTAATGTTTTGTCGTTTTGCATGATTATGGCCGTTATTGCTCTCTTATTAGTTGCTCCCAGTCTTTTGCTAGCCTCCACTTTTTAATTTAAACTTTTTTCAAAACATTGAACTTTTTTTATATCTTAACAATTTCATTTGACTAAAAATTCAAAATTAACAAAGAGAACCGAATTTGTTTTTCAAAAATAAAAGGACGAACGAACTAATTACCTGACCCGCCCCAACGCAGGCCAACTTCAGGTGTCGCCTCGTTTGCGGACACTAAAGGCGTTGTATAGGGAAACCCGTCCCAGCGTGCAGGCACGTTTTCCCATCGCCATCGCAGGGGTTGCCGGAGCTCCGCCACACGGCGGCGTGAAGCTTGGGCACGTGTCTCACTGAACGGTAAATCCACTATTTTCTTCTATTTCCTCCGGTCGAATCTAGATAAAGTTGGGGCTATTAATATAAAACGGCGGCAGCACTTGTACCTATGAACTTTGCTCTCTGACTCTCTTTTCTATACAAATCCCACACCCAGCAAGAAACCACTGGTAGTACCCGGCGATGTCTATTCTGTTCTCTATCTACGGGCTGCTTGTTCGTGTACTCATGTATAGTCATCTGGTGCCGACAACTCCTTGAAAAGATAAATATCCTGATGAAGCAAACTTTCATTTATGAGCTGTAACATCAGAATACTCTCTATAGCGCAGGTGTTTGAGGAAATGCAGCAGGAGGAAATCCGCCCTTAAGATTGTCATGGCTCATGGGACTCTGCCCAGTGCGTTTCCACCACCTGCGTGAGTAGCTACGGAGGAGAAGAACATCAGTTTTATTGGTTCGTACAAGGTGGGTGTGATCGGAAATGCTTCTTGTCCTATTACTTTGGGAAGATCTTTTCTTAGAACTGTTGGTGCCATCATTGATATGAAAGAAGGCACCATTAAATATCACTTTCCATTCAAAAAATGTATTGAATACTTCCCTATGAGGAGAGAGAAGTTTCTTTTTGCTCCTCCTTTGAAAGCAAGTTTGATGTTAATACTTCCTCATTTGAAAATACTTGATTCTTCTTGCTTCTTGTGCCTAATTTAAAGGCATTAAAGAAAAGTACTTGTTGGGATATAATCCAAGAGTTTCCTTGAGTCTTGGAAGTTATTACTTTAGTAATGACCTTTCCTTATCCTTTTTGTTTGTTTTTTTTTGATAAAAATGACATCTAATGAGAGGGAAGTAAGATTTGGGGAGTTGCTGTCCCAAAACAGATTTATGTCCTCCACCATAAAAATTTGTGAGGAGTCTCTGTAACTCGTATTGAGCTGATAATTTACGAATAAATCCCCCGGTATGTTAGGTAACTTTCGTTAGTGCAACACTTTTTTATTTGAGCAACATAAGGTTTTTGAAAAAATAGGTTTCTGCCTGTTGGTCTGTTTTGACATATTTCTGTCATTATTTTCTTTTGCTTCTTATTGATACCTTTTTGAGTTCTCTTTTGGGGAATTGAGCTTTTTGAAGGAGTTACTATAGTAGCTTGTGTTTTTAGTGAAAAGTCTTTCTGTTTAAAAGCTTTGCCTAAGGTTTAATATCTTTTGAATAAGCTAATGTTGCTAATGAAGATTGTGTGAAGTTTTGTATGACGGAAAAATTTCAGGTGTAGATAGAGAATAATGCAATGAGATGAAGAATGGACAAAAGCTCAAGCTTGGGGATGTCACCATGGTGTCACCCCAAGAAATATCCACGATTTACAAGCGTCAAAGCTTGGGCATGCCCTTCTTTATCAATAAAAAGCTCAGGTCTGTCTAGACATTTCGTTTTTATTGTTTCATTCATTGTTGTGTTGTTCTTGAAGCATCTTAGTTTTCGTTTGCTTTGCTTAGTTATTTAGTTTGCTTGAGTAGTTTGGACCCCCGCTTTCGCTGTGTTGTTTCAAATAAGTTTGCTTGGTGTTGGAAAGGAGTAGAAAGTTCTTGCTTGAAAGTGCAAGAGAAGCTTGCATTGACTGTGACTTATACTTTATCATGTCATGCTAGGTGTTGTTTTGATCTTATGCTTAGTAGTTATTGCTGTAGCATGGCTTGCTCCAAGTCATTGGGATTGCTTAGTGTGTCTTGAAGAAATTATGTCTTGTTTTAGCATGCAAAAGCATAGTACTATGGTATTTTCCTTTGGGGTTTGTTTAGGTTGACTTGGCACATGCTCACACCATGTTATGACTATGAACAAGTCATCATAGCCTCTATGATCAGTTAGTCTTTGACTTATAGTGCCACTCTATGCCTTGATTAGTAATGTTTTGTCGTTTTGCATGATTATGGCCGTTATTGTTCTCTTATTAGTTGCTCCCAGTCTTTTGCTAGCCTCCACTTTTTAATTTAAACTTTTTTTCAAAACATTGAACTTTTTTTATATCTTAACAATTTCATTTGACTAAAAATTCAAAATTAACAAAGAGAACCGAATTTGTTTTTCAAAAATGAAAGGACGAACTAACTAATTACCTGGCCCGCCCCAATGCAGGCCAACTTCAGGCGTCGCCTCGTTTGCGGACACTAAAGGTGTTGTATAGGGAAACCCGTCCCAGCGTCCAGGCACGTTTTCCCATCGCCATCGCAAGGGGTTGCCGGAGCTCCGGCACGCAGCGGCGTGAAGCTTGGGCACGTGTCTCACTGAACGGTAAATCCGCTATTTTCTTCTATTTCCTCCGATCAAATCTAGATAAAGTTGAGGTCATTAATATAAAACGGAGACAGCACTTGTACCTATGAACTTTGCTCTCTAACTCTCTTTTCTGATACAAATCCCACATCCAGCGAGAAACCACTGGTAGTACCCGGCGATGGCTATTATGTTCTCTATCTACGGGCTGCTTGTTCGTGTACTCATGTATAGTCATCTGGTGCCAACAGCTCCTTGACAAGATAAATATCCTGATGAAACAACCTTTCATTTATGAGCTGTAACAGCAGAATACTCTCTGTAGCGCAGGTGTTTGAGGAAATGCAGCAGGAGGAAATCCGCCCTTCAGATTGTCATGGCTCATGGGACTCTGTCCGGTGCGTTTCCACCACCTGCGTGAGTAGCTACGGAGGAGAAGAACATCAGTTTTATTGGTCCGTACGAGGTGGGTGTGATCGGAAAATGCAGCGCCTATAATTACAGTTGTGCAATGTCCATTTTCTTGTAGTTCAAATTTCTATATTCAATTGAGTAGTCCAGTCACTGGAGAAATATTGTCACACCCTGTTGCCACCGGTGATCTCCAGGACGTGAGGTAGATAGAAGTTGCTTGTTGAGAGCAACAACGACTCGAGGAAGAAGAGGAATAGAGAAGAGCTGTAGGAAAGAGGAAGGAGAAGCCAAGACAGGTTCAGTTCATAGCTGTTCTGTTCGATCCCTGTGACTGCTGCTGGTGCTTTCCCTTGTAGGCATCGGACCAACTACCAAACTCCAGTCCATTGACCCGTAGCCCATGTACTCCTGGCCCAGCACTGTCCATGTACGGGTGTTACAAATATGTGTCCCATCACAGGAGCTTTCTTGGCAACCTCCCACCGCCATATTCAATGAAGATGAAAGGTCAGTTGAAACTCCCTGGAAATTTCGAGATTGCATCTCTGTTTGTTATCAAGTGGCGACCCTTTGTCCGCATCAACACTTCCATGTGTCCGTCACATCATTGGAAGTTTCTTAGTGATATCTAGCCCAGATGTTCAGTACTTGAGGATGCAAATTTTCTCGTCGATGGGCCCAGCAGGAAGTCAAAAGATGCAGTGCTTTTCCACAAAATCTTTCTTAGACTAAGTATTTCTCAAAAGATGCAGTGCTAGGTATTGGGTCCTCATTTTCAAGGGGTGTTCTTCGCAGTTCTATGAGAGGAGATGGCAACATGGATTGGTGTGGGTCAAGTAGCCAGCGTTGCGCAGCTAGCAGGGATAGATGCATATGGGCTGATCAAGATGATTGTGGAGGCAGTGCAGACGGTTAGGAAGAACAAAGAGGCCTGCCAGAAGCTTGCGCGGCGTGTCAAGATGATAGGTGATCTGCTGCAGGAGCTTCAGGAGGCACAACTGATGCAGCACCGAGATACGAGGAACCCAGTAGAGCAGCTTGAGGAGACACTTCGGCGAGCATTTATGCTCATCACAACCTGCCAGGAGAGCAGCTTCATGTATCACTGCTTTACGGGAGGTAATCATGCTTATCAGATACAGGAGGTGGAGAGTGATATCGCCTTCTACCTCCAGATATTCCCCTTGGTGAGCCATGTAGATACTTCCCGTACTTTGGTGCTGCATTTGAACAGAGGTCAGCCTTCACATACAAAGGTAATATCTAGAATTCTAGACACAGACAGGTCCAGTCTATTGAATTTCTTTCTAAAAGTGAAATTTTAGATGCTTATGTGATACAAAATCACAATAGTAAATTTGTAATTAATTTTAACTACAAATTAATGACATCATGTTAGGTTATAAGTTGCATAATGAGTAAATTGCTGGTCAAAACTTGTTCTAACCAATCAAAATACGCCCTAAAAAAGGAAATGGAGGGAGTATCCAGTATAGAGTAAACACAAGTTTCAGGCGGTGATTCATTCTCATTGCTTTAGCACTTTTTCTTAACATTGTGGTAAATGCAACTCTATTTCTGGAGACACACTAATTAAGGGTTCTTATGATCTTTATTTTCCACGCATCTGTGTTCTCTCCTAGGAGTATGCAGAAGAGGCAGAGATACTAAAAGACGATTCAGGACAGGCAACATCACCTAGGTACAGTATAAATCATCTGCAATCACTTCTTTGATGTCATTCTCATCTGCCCATGCATATTACTGAAATCAGCTAACAACTGTTTAGATAAATTAAGCCGGTTCATTGCGATGCACATCGCACATCTGCTGGAGGTAACCGGGTCGCACTTAATACTTGACATGCATCTCCTCGGAATTACTAACTCAACTAGGAAGAAATATTTGGTCACTTATAGTATGACCAGCTGGTAATTTTTTATGTAAAACTTATTCAGAATTCTTAATCCAGTATAGTAAAATTCAGGTGCAACTGATCCAAACCAGTAAGCTACTCAATTTTTCGTATATACTATCAACACCAATGGTTTGACCTGTCTGCAGAATTACATGAGCCATATTAGTTCAAATCTTGCAATTTATTTATATCAATGTATTGAAACGCAAAGCTTTTGCATTTTCACGAAAAAAACAGTTGAGTGTCCATATCCAGAAGCTTACATTATATTTGTTGGTGCACCGGGTTACAATTTTCAGTTTTGAAGCCACATCTGAGACTTCTGAATCAAGACTTCACGAAGTAAATCAAAACTCGGCAGATAATAAAGAAAAATCAACAGGTAACTGTACTCATTAGTTACATTATTCAGGCCTCTATATTGCATGACATAATTCTGTCTTTATGGTTTGTTCTACTTCCTCTGCTCCATAATAAGGGTCGCCGATAAGTTGTACTAAATCAGCGACACATATTATGGATCGGAGGTAGTATTAATTTTCATTTTTTAACAAGTAGCTTAGGGAGAGTCCCACTTAAATAATCTTGTTTTGGTTATGTAGGTAAAAATTGGAAGAACATGCTATTATTCAGTATTATGATTGTAAATGTATGCTTGTTCATGTAGACAAATAATAGCTCATGTTAAACCTATATTTCAGGTTTTCCCAATTTAAATACCAACCGTTTTTTAGTTTGGACCTTTCCTTGCATTAGTGCTTCCATAATTCCCTGTAGGTCATAGAAAAGGGTGTACAGAAAGGCACTTTCGCCATTTCTATCTGTAACGTGTATTTCAACAAGACACATCAATTAAGGAGGTTAAAAAAAATACATAACCCTGAATTAATGTGTCTGTGTCGGTCTTGGGTACCTCAATCTCTTGCCGCCTTCGCAAAAAAACATGATTAGTTTTTATGGGCTTTGACAGGAAGAGCCCAGTTCTTTTGGCAGCTTCTCCCAGAAGCTGCCCTACCCCTAGCTTCCTAGGGAAGCCGGTCTAAAAAAATAGCGAGGCTTCCAAAATAGTTAAGTCTAAACAAATTTGGAAGCCTCACAATTTTTTTAGACTGGCTTCCCTAGGAAGCTGGGGGTAGGGCGGCTTCTCGGAGAAGTCCCCAAAAGAACTGAAACTGCCCGGAACTGTTCCAAAACTGTTATTGACAACAGCTGGGGTCATGAAATGGAATACTTTCCTGAAAATTGTAGACGTGGTTTATCCTATTTATCCCACATGCCTGATGTCTTCTGTTTGCATTAAACCATTGACTGTAACTATTGGATGCATTCAGAGAAATACAAATAGTAATACACATGTCCTTTCCTTTAAAAAGACTTCCTAACCTGTACTATAATTCATATCTAATGACAGGAAACCATATTTTTAATGGACCACGAAAAAGGAAGGTTAAAAGAACAGCAATGGACAAGGACATACTTGTAAAATTATTCTGTGCTGAGAGACGTTCAAGATTGTTGCTGTTTAATCTTTCTCAGGTTGTAAAGTTTACAGAAAATTTCAGATTGGATAATGTGGTCGGATGTGGTGCTTTTGGTTATGTTTACAAGGTACTCTTTTGTATATGTTATTTATGAAATAGCATTAATCACTTCACTATAATTTATTTTTAGGGAGTTTAAGTGTAACACACACTTTTATGCTATTACTTGTAACAAATGATGCAAGGGAATCATATAAATTGAATGTATATTTCATTCCATAGTGACGTTATATTTGATTGTGAGCCTCCCACGTGTGTTTCATGTACAATCTAGGTAGTATCTATCATACCAGAGCATATGTAACTGTAATGTATACTAGTATACAATACCACTTAGGTAGTATGTATGCTTTTGTTGAACATAGACATTTATATGTATAAATACGAAGGTATTAAAAAATATGCCAAAAACTATGGGCTCACTTGCAAAATTTTCATGTAGTTCCTTTGGAGTGTCTTCCGGTCATCCTAGAAGAATATGATATACTCAAAATGATGAAGTATTATATATTACCCCCCTGCAGTATATGGGAGTAGGATGTATGTTCCCATATATTATTCTTGAAACGAGTATATATTGGTATAGATGTGAGAGTATTGAGACCCATTTCAAAAAAGAGAGTGATTAGATCTGCTTTGCTTAGTTAATGAGAGCCTAACTACATTTTTTATGTCCACCCTAGATAAGTTAAGATCCGTTCCTTACTTTTGATACCGCGTTTTTCAGGGAAAACTGCCTAGTGGAACTGAGATTGCGGTCAAAAGATTTGCAGCATCGTCAGCTCAAGGCTTAGAAGAGTTCTTTTCTGAGATTGAAACAATTGCAAATCTTCAACATAGAAATGTAATTAGGCTAATTGGGTTTTGCATTCAAAGTGAAAAGGACTTTTTGGGATTTCACATTCAGCGTGAAGAGATGATTCTTGTCTATGAATACATGCCAAACAAGAGCCTGGCTTCTTTTCTCTACAGCTGTATTCACTAAGACTTCAGTTTCCATTGTTCTGTTGGGCTTTAAAAGCAAAATTTCTTTATTTTTATGAAAGCTCCTTTTATCATTTTCAGATGCAAAGACAGGAGAATCACTTAATTGGTCTAAGCGCCTCCATATAATTGAAGGGATAGCTCAGGGTCTTGTTTACCTCCATGAACTATCTCATCAATGTGTTGTCCACATGGATTTGAAAGCAAATAATATATTGCTAGATTGTGAAATGAACCCTAAGATTTCTGATTTTGGGATGGCTAGAATATTACCATCGAGGGGAGCTGAAGAGACTTCATACACTGTTAAAGGCACAGCGTAAGAGTTAACCAAATAAACCAGGCTTTTTTTAGCTGAAGCTCCTTTGCTCTTTTATTTGTATGTACTAATATGTAATTTCCATTTTAATCTTGCAGTGGTTATATGGATCCTGAATATATCAGGTCTGGGAAATTCTCAGTGAAGTCTGATGTGTATAGCTTCGGTATCCTGATTCTTGAGATCGTAAGTCGAAAGAGATGTCTTTCGTTATTACCCAATGGAGATATGATGGATCTACCGACACGTGTGAGTACAATCTTGTACCCTTTGCTAAAAGTATATCTTGTCTTAAGTTTGTAAAACTATTTTAGCCAATTTTCCCTACTTTCTATCTTATTACTCTAGCATAAAAGACAGAGCGCTGACCAGGATTCATTCATTTTCTCACATTTCAGGCCTGGGAGCTGTGGAAAGCAGGAAGGTCCCAGGAGCTTCTTGACCTACCACCACTATGTAACGAGCCACAAACAGCTCAGATCATCAAATGCATCCATGTGGCGCTACTGTGTATCCAAGACTGTCCGATGCACCGGCCTACCATGTCCGGTGTTCTTCTGATGCTACGCAGCGAGAGTGCAAGTTTGCCGACACCTAGCGTACCAGTTGACCATACAAATGGGTATCTAGCTGACGCCTTGACTCTTGAGAGGCTCTGGGAGGTGAACCTGCCACTACAACCGTCTTCAGGAGATAATCATAATCGGCTTGGTTAAGACAACATTATACGTAGTGCATCCTAGAACTGTCATGGAGTATCAGTTAGCATGTTCATGCTGATAAATTCTGCACCTATTTTCAAGACTATATTTTGAATTGTTGACCGTCTACTAGTGGTCAATAGCCGAACAATTGATCCATGATCTTCTTGTGTGAGGAGCTTAGAAACAGCATAGCACTTGTTCACCGAGTGCTTTTGGCTGGCTGGGCCAACAGACAGGTTTAGTCCCCAGTGCCTTGGTCAGTTGGTTGCCAAAGTAGTTAAGCTTATGTAAAACCATAGTAATTCTAGTCAAAGGTAGTTTTTTTATCCATCTACATTTATCTGAGTCAACAGGGTTCTGTTATATCTCGATTGATCCTGAAAAGTGCATCTTCAGTTTAGTGAAGTATAACCTGTATTTTTTCAAGTGTAAGCTGCATTTTTCAATAAACTGGAATGGAGAATTTGCTTTTTTTTATTTGTTGAGACAAGGCAAAAGATTTTCCATTTTCATTAATTAAGGAGAATCTGCTTGGGACTTGCCGAGAATTAGCAAAACTCATGGTGATAGTCGATGGAGACGACCACTGTGGTGCAGGCCTTGGTAGCGGTGGTATATGCCGGACGCAGGCGACCCGATCACAATCCCTCACCCCCTTCCCTCGCCGTGGAAGTAACGAAGACGGGGAGCTTGTTTCTCGAGCCGGCTTTGGGCAGGAGGACACACGCATTCACGCAAGACCAGGCATGCGATGCAATTGGGATTTGGGAGTTGAGATGATGGTCATGCAGGAATTGCATTTAAGACAATACAGATGGCACATGGTTTTACAGTTGACGCGATGCAGCTAGTATAAGCTATTGGCACAAATTACTGTTGAGTACTACTACTCTGTTTAGGATTATTAATCCTAAGAATTTTTTTATATTGTTTGAAATTATAAGAGCTATCTTATTTATTAGTGTCCCTCCTCTAATGCATGTTCTTCTTTTTCTCTCGTTTCTCTCATGCATGTAGCATTATTAATACATGCATATATTAATAAGAAAAAATTATAAAGTGTTTCTGTATTAGTAACTTGGCCCTTAGAACTAATAATCCCAAATAGAGATAGTATTCATTTTTTACGAGTAAACATTTATTCCAGAGTCGCTCCCAACAGAAAGAATATAAAAGGCTCCGTGCGTAGTATTGGAAGGGCTAAAACTTGCTTAACATGGGTGCAACCGGCCACCGATTGCTTGGAGATAATCACTCTTTTTTGCATAACGATGAAGCTGATATATCGGTCTATGCTACTACTATCATTGACGAAATAAAACCTCTGCTCAAGGTTCGGCGGCGTTAGAAGATGTTTTTTTTTAGAAACACAGTACAAACACAGACGCTCATATAAGTACATACACTCACCCTATGAATACACACGCACACCCTACCACTATGAGCACTTCCGAGAGACTGAACCGGCGGGTCTTGAGATTGACGAAGTCACTACAGACGCCTCGCTATCGACAGGAACGTCATCTCCCACTGAAAGAAGATCGAAATTGACCGATACTCTTTTGATTTGAATAAAAAGATATCAGTCAATCCTGACTGTTTTTATATTTTTATTTTCATAAGTAAGCACACCTCGAGACGTCTCGTTCTTATTTAGGCTCTGTTGGACTGGATCCATCATTATATCTCGGCTTCTGGCAAATCAATGACTGCAGACCGTCTAGTGCGAAATGTAAAGAATAGAAAACGAGAGACAAGTGAATAGAATGAATCAACCAACTTTATTGATCAGGATCGAATCCTTATATAGTATACATTAGGGACGTCTCCAAAGGACGCGCCGATTACAATGTCGGTTTTGGAGGCGACGCTCCAGGTTGTAACTGCCTAAGGCGGTTCCCACGTACGTGGGATTACAAGTGTGGACTAAGCGGGAATTATTCCTTAATTAATGATTATTAATTATTCATAACACTCCCCCTAATCACCGCTTCACTACATAAGGATCCTTCATCTTGATTTAAGTCTCCTCCAAAAACCCTGTGGGAAAAATGTGAGGAGTATGGTAGGATATGCTGTTAAAACTCCTTCAAAAACCCTGTGGGAAAATAAGGAGAAAATGACACAAAGATATAATGATTATCGCCTCTATTAACTCAATATGAAATAAATCCATAGAATCTAGAGGTCAATAAATATGTCGTTTATACCATCTTAAAAACCCCGATGGGGAAAACGGATAGTATGACATATGATCTTATGTTGATATTACCTCATTAAAAACCTTAATGAGAACCTGAATAGTAAACTCATCAAGGGAAAAAGAGTATAATATGATGCTTTGAACAGGCATAATTCAGGAAGACACTCCCCCTGATTTTTGCAAATCTCGAAGCCGTCGCATACCAATTCCATGAATATATTTTTGAAATGTTGAAGTTGGCAGAGACTTCGTGAATAGGTCAGCGAGATTATCACATGACTTTACTTGCAAGATGTTTATTTCCCCGCTCTTTTGGAGCTCATGAGGATAAAACAATTTAGGGGCAATATGCTTAGTGATATTGCTCTTGATGTATCCTGTTTGCATCTGTGCAACACAAGCCGCATTATCCTCATAGATAATGGTAGGTGATTCGATAGAACCAATTCCACATGACTTTTGTATGTGGTTTATCATTCTGCGAAGCCACACACATTCGCGTGATGCCTCATATAATGCAATTATTTCAGAATGATTGGTAGAAGTGGCAACCAGAGTCTGTTTTGAAGACTTCCATGATATAGCAGTTCCACCATGTAGGAACACAAAGCCGGTCTGTGATCTGGCATTATGGGGATCAGATAAATAGCCAGCATCAGTGTATCCAATCATACCGGAGTCCAGATTTCTCTGAAACTGAAAGTATAGGCCAAGATCCTTTGTGCCTTGGAGATATCGAAAGACATTCTTGACTCCCGACCAATGGCGTTTGGTGGGAGCTGCGCTGTGTCTAGCAAGTAGATTCACTGCAAATGCGAGGTCAGGTCTCGTACAATTTGCAAGATACATAAGCGCTCCAATAGCACTGAGATATGGAACCTCGGGTCCCAACATCTCTTCTCCATCATCCCTTGGCCTGAAAGGATCTTTCCCTACGTCTAGAGAACGAACCACCATGGGAGTTTTAGATGGATAGGATTTGTCCATATTGAATTTCTCCAATATTTTCTGGATATAGGCAGCTTGGTGTACCATTATTCACGAGGGAAGGTGCTCGAGTTGGAGACCCAAGCAAAATTTGGTTTGACCCAAATCCTTCATCTCAAATTCTGTCTTTAGATGATTGCGTTCATCAATATCTTGTGTGTTGCCAATGATATTGAGATCATCGATACACTTGAAATGATGCAAAATCCGAAGAGGACTTCTTGATGAAGACACATGGACAGTCATCATTGTTGGAGTAACCCTTGAAGAAGGAACTCACTAAGTCGGTTGTACCACATCCGTCCCGACTCTTTCAAGCCGTATAAAGACTTGTTCGTTTTACGGTACATGTTGCGTTAGCGCTTGCATTCGGGACAGAGACTCCATCGGAACCTTCATGTATATGTCGAATCTAGTGACCCGTAAAGATATGCGGTCACGACATCCATCAACTGCATAGATAGACGATTTTGCACGCCAAAGATATAAGATATCGGAAAGTGATACCACTCATTCTTGGAGAATATGTCTCATTGAAATCAATGCGGGTCTCTGCGTGAAACCACCGTACTCTGAGCCTCGCTTTGTATCTCACCACCTCATTGTTCTCATTCCGTTTTGGAGGAAAACCCATTTGAATCCCACAGGGAAAACATTGGGAGATGTTGGTATTGCTACGTGAATACCTTCCTTTTATTAAGCAAGTTACGCTTGTATTGCTTCCTTCCATTTAGGCCACGGGCGTTTCTCACACTCAACGATAGTCCTTGGATCATGATCATTGAGAAGGGTATCGCAATTGTAGCGTAAAAATAAGTGTCGACAATCGTAGACTTACGGTTGAATGATTCTCCGAATCGATATAGTTGGTGGATATCTCATGCACCCTTGATGACTCTTCGTGATTTCCCAATACGCGTGAGTCTAGGTGTTCGATGTCCCAGCCGGTGTGTGCAAGTGGAGCTGGGTTGTGGAGGTTGCCCTTCCACTGGGTGTATACTACCCATAAGGTGTTAACAACGTTGAGCTGACTTGCATTTACCGATTTGGAGGATTTTCCTCACTCTCCTTTGTTGCTTGCGAAGCGGTTCCAAGTCGATGGCCATTTACTCCCCTCTTTTAGGATCGGGAGTTGAGTGGTTTTGTTGGTACCTCCACTCTTTGGGCGCATTTCGGCGGTTTCGATTTAGTAACACCTTTTAGATCAAGAATGAATCGCGATTATTTGCAAGATGTTGCAAATTGATAATTTTCCGAACTTGGAGTTCGGTCTCTTGGGTACGTGGATCAGAGGTTGAAATGGCGATAGCATTCCAATCAATTTCCGGGCATTCTTTCTGGTACTTGAAATCTCCCCCTAATGCCGGAAAATGTTCCTCATCGAATATGCAATCAGCGTGACGGGCTGTGAATAGATCCCCAGTAAGGGGTTCCAGGTACTTAATAATCGACGGTGATTTGTACCCCACATAGTCCCTAGTTTTCTGTGTGGGCCCATGGATGTCCGCTGTGGTGGTGAGATCGGGATGTATGTAGCACATCCGAACTTACGCAGATGGGAAATGCTGGGAGGATTTCCACGTACCAATTGCAGAGGGGAAGTACTGTGATATGCAATAGGTCGCAATTGGATTAGGTCGTGACGTGTAAAACCGCGTGACCCCAACACGAAGTTGGCAAGCTGCAATTCATTAACAAAGGTCTTGCAATGAGTTTGATCCTCTTTATTAGGGACTCACAAACCATTTTGAGTGTGGACATATGGAGCAGTCTTTGAACATCAATCCCCAAGGCCATGCAATAGTCATTGAAGGCACGCGAAGAGAATTCTGCAGCATTGTCCATGCGAATTGATTTAATTCGACTTTACGGATAATGGGCACAGAATTTAATTACTTCCTCATTATCTTGGCAAATGCATGGTTTCGTGGAAAGAAGACACACATGTGACCATCGTAGATCGTCAATCAAAACCATAAAATACCGAATGGTCCGGATAATGGTTGGATAGGACCACAAATATCACCTTGAATTCGCTCAAGGAACTGAAGTGGTTCAACTTGTATTTTGAGGTGAAGGCCTCAAAATTAGCTTCCAATGGCACATGATGTACACACAAAGTCGATGGTGAGGAATTTTGACTCATGCAAATTATGACCAATGGAATTGCTAGTAATCTTCCGCATCATCCCGATGCCGGGATGGCCTAGGCGATCATGCCAAGTTTGAAATGCGTCAACATTTTGGAAGATTACCTTGTAAGCAACATGTTCTACGGGCTTGATGTACGTATAGTACAGTCCGGACGACAGAGAAGGAATTTTTTCAAGTACTTGCTTGCCATATCCGTTATCTTTTGTGAAGAGCAGATACTCTTCTTTGTTGTCTTCATGGGTTTCAATATGAAAACCATTCTTACGGATATCTCGATAACTGATTAAGGTACGTGACGAATCGGGATACAACAAGGCATCCTCAATTGTCACTTGTGTACCGTTTGGGAGGGTAAATATGGCACGCCCAGTGCCAACAATTACCGTATCGCGTCCAGCGATAGTCAAAATATCTCCATTCATCTTTTTCAGAGTCTGAAAATATTTCAACTCCCTCAGTATGGAGTTTGTGGTAGCACTGTCCACAAGGCATAATTCCTCTTCCATCGGATTGTCCCCGTAGAGAGCTATATATAAAAATGAAGAATTTTCAATAAGAAAACCTTATTTAGATACATAGAATACAATCTTTATTATATCAAAGTGCTGATACAATATATATGACAACAACAATACTTATGTTCTTATTACAACGTCACAAATGGACATAACATAAAGTGATCACTAAAGAGATAGTGGGACTAGTCGAAGTCTCCAAACACGTCATTTGAGGCATACTCAATCATCATGTTCTCCGTGCTCATAGGGTCCTCGGGCTGCTGGAGAGTCATGGTGTTGCTAGGTCCAGGAGGAGCATCTTGCGAACAACCAGCTCCATTGGTGCCATTTGGATGAAGGTTGAAGTTGGCTTCAAACCTTTTCCCTTGAGGTGCCTTGCGTCCTTGGGATTGCTGGTAGAGGATTGCCAGATGCTTTGGGGTCTTGCACTTGTTAGTAGGATGCGTGTAGCATCCACACTTGTCACAAAGCCTAGTTTTGTCATACTTTGGCTTTGCGGTGCCTTTCCCACGGTCCGAGTTTCGAGGCTTCCTGTTCCGGTTGCGCTTACGCTTACCCTTGAAGTTCGATTGGTTGCCGTTGAAGGCGCCACCGAACTTTCTTCCGTTCGCGACATTCATATGAACTTCCGGCAAAGGTTGGGAACCAACCGGGCGCTGAGAGCCATTCTTAGCAAGAAGCTCATCATGCTTTTCAGCCTGAAGTAGGATATGAATAAGGTCTGAATAGACCTGGTAGTCGCGAGCGATTGTCTTCTGGAGGAGCCTTTCAGATGGGAGCATAGTGGATAGAGTTTTTTCTATCTTTTCCGCATCAGTAGGTTCCTTCTCGCAAAAACGCAACTTGGAACTTATCTTATGAACCTCATGATTGTAATCCCCAACGGACTTGAAGTCCTGGAATCGAAGATGAGTCCAATCATGAAGTGCTTCGGGCAGGACAACTGCCTTCTGCTTTTCATACCTCGTTTTGAGGGCCTGAAACAAAGTAAATGGGGATTCCTCCTCCAAATACTCGGACTTAAGATCTGGGTGAATATGATGCCTTATAATGTACAAGGCAGCATATTTCTGCTCTTCTCTCAGTGGTGTGGCTCCGTAGGAAGAGGGTCGTCCGGGTTCTGGATGGCACGCACTATCCACGGGACGCAAGAGCGATCTTGATGTCCATGGCCCATGTAGGGTAGTTGTGGCCGTTAAGCTCGAGTGAATCGAACTCTTTTCCAGCCATCGGTTACCTACATGGTAAACCAGAGAATGTTAATATACATTCGGTAAATTAAAATCCATCATGGTCATGTTGTAATGAACTATGCAAAATTAAATGATGACTTCAAGAAGTGGGCTCGAAATCATTAGTGTGAACTTTAAATTGTTAAGTATGACACATTGTAGATAATCTCCGAAGAATATTCGGAGTCCGTCTCGTAGCACTAGGGAGTATAATCTGATGAAATCAGTAGATACTCATACTTCTAATGCCTTATGTCATGACTTAATAAAATGTTTGGGAGAGCACATTGTTAAGCAATCATAGTGTCAAAAATGACAAAATGTAGGCTTTAAACAGTAGTGGTGATAATCTGCAGTGCAGTAGATCTGGCCACTACCTTGTGTTCCCAAAACATCAATTTAAAGAAATCACTTTGAATTTTGCATACCAATTCGTGCTTGTATCGAGTCAAAATGACTCAATTAAGACGATGAATTGATCTATTGCAAGAAATTGAAAATCTCAATTGCAAACTATGAATGTAATAAATCTCAACATGTGCACACACACGGAAATATATTACATCAAATATTTTTGGAATACACATAGTACTCGACAAACAAACAGTACAATGTACTGATTTAATATAATTTAATCAGACAAATATTTACTACTAAGTAGCTGTTAAAATGTAACTATACTTAGCAAAGCAAACTAGACAAACTAGAATCTGCTAGTACTGCGCCTACATCGCATGTGCTGTACTTGACCGCATGTGCAAAGCAGGGAATTATTTTTATTCAAAAAAAAAAAATAAAGCGAACTGGAGCCATGTGGTGTCCTGGGCGCATCTTCCCCAATTCACAAAGGGATAAAGCGAACAGAAACTGCCGCACCATGAGCCACGCAAACTGCCTGCACCAGAAGCCACCGCCGCGTGGGCGGAGTTCACCAGCGGCCGGAGCTGCTCCCGCCGCGGGCCTCCTCGTCGGAGGAGTTACTGGGAGGGCGAGCATTGGGTGCGACGCCGTCTGTGTGGCCGTTCGGCGGCTCGAGCGCGGCCGGACTCCAAGTCTCCGAGCGACGCCCGCGGCTGCTTGACGGAGAGGCGGACGCCGGGCTGGACAGAGGTAGGCCAAGGAGGTTGGCGGTACTGCGGGCGCCAGCCGGCGGAGGAAGTCATCGAGGGCAGCGAAGGCGTCTCGGAGGTGATGCGGCGAGGCCGTACTCGTGCGAGGCAAATTACCCACCCGTGCATCGAGCACCAGAACCATGGCCGGCGCGCCCGCTGAGTCGGCGTTCTCATCGGCCTCGAGCAATGGTGCGTCCAGACCGCTGGAGCGGGGCACCGCGGCGACTTCCGAGTGGCGATGAGGGCACAGTAGCCGACGGGTCCTCCACCATGGTAGTGGCGGCGAGACGGCGGCGCCATCATCCCGAAGCGATTTAAGGTGCTTGAAATCCACGAGGCATGACTTTTCTCTTACCTTTTTGCCTGTGAACTCCCGTCCGTATCGTCTGTTCTGGTAGAGTCTAGGTGCTGATAACGTGTAAAGAATAGAAAACGAGAGACAAGTGAATAGAATGAATCAACCAACTTTATTGATCAGGATCGAATCCTTATATAGTATACATTAGGGACGTCTCCAAAGGACGCGCCGATTACAATGTCGGTTTTGGAGGCGACGCTCCAGGTTGTAACTGCCTAAGGCGGTTCCCACGTACGTGGGATTACAAGTGTGGACTAAGCGGGAATTATTCCTTAATTAATGATTATTAATTATTCATAACACGAAACACACACACGTTGGTATGGGGGGGGCCAAAAGGCAATAGATAGCAGCTGGGAGGGGGTCCGCCTCTACACACACACGTGTGAAAGAGGTCTCTATTGCATCGGATTGGGACCGAATCCATTGACTTGGTACGTACGTACACGTATCGGGCTCTTTGGTAGGGAACGACGACGTTCGCCCAAGGAATTATACTCCTTGACGTTACGCAACAGAGGGCAGAGAACAGTCACTTTCTATGTTGCATAGCTAGCTGGGTACAAGGAAATTACGTGTGCGCGTAGCTATCTCGTACTCGTACATCTCATCTGCTAGCCGTGAGTGAGCAGCCACCCGCGCCTAGCATTCCATGCATGACATCGAATCGACCGTTTCTCTTGCTTTCAGGTACAGCTGTACCCGTATCCTTCAGCAAAGCAGGCATCATGAGAACATTGCTGCGCTAGCTGTTCAGGAGTCACTGACTCTGCTTATCTGCTATAGCATCGAAACATTACGATTGTATAAATGGCATTTTAACACTCTATTTTTACTCTCGTCTCTTGACCCGACGGAAACACCATCTCTTGCGTCCGTGACTCCCTGTCACCACTGCGGAACACTACAGCACGGTAGTTATTTTGAACACTACAAAGTACCTCTATATAAGATAAAAATGTCTCTAACAATGTTTAGAGGCACTTTAAAATACGATCCGGATACATATATCGGTAAAAAAATTCAGGGATATTTTGACCAAAGTGTCTCTAAATACTCTAGTAACATTCGAATGAACACTCTATGGGTATGTTTGGTAGGCCGGATTTCCATTTCTCGGATTGCGTGAGAAGAAATAAGTCTGTTTGGAAAGCTTTATTGCATGACACGGTTCTTAAAGCAGCCCAAAACTTGGTATACTACCTCTATCCTAGTTTATAAGACTTACGCGTGTACCTAGGTCGTCCGCATGAGCTATATAATATAAATTATATAATATAAAAATTATATCATTAGAAAATATAACATTTAAAGTTTCTAATAATATAGTTTTTATCTTATGTACCTCATGCTAAGTTGGTTAATTTGTCAACCTAGAAATACGCGTAAGTCTTATAAACTGAGACGGAGGGAGTACTGGAAATGTCAATTTTAAGCGTTTTCGCGGGAACAGGTTCACTGGGTGCAAATTCTTCTCCCCGCGTGTAACTCATGTAGTAGTTCTTTTTAAACATGGTTAACTTAATCCACTTTGATCTACAAGACCATGCGTCAATTCAAGATAAGTTGTGTATGAAAAAAATGCGAATCCAATCCAATGATCGGTTTCTAGTTTCGTTGAACTTTTATGGGTCTATTTTATGTTTATTTTATACGTTTTGTGAATAAATCGAATCACACAACTTTCGACTTGTGAGTTTTTCGTTTTGACATTTATAACTACGTAGATCTAAACTATCATATTATATGTACGTACACATAGATCTACTCGTGTAGCAATGTTAAAACAGAAAACTTATAACATCTAAGTCGTGTGAAATGATGAACTGAATTTTCACTCTCAAGAAAATTTCAAATGATCAAATGTGTGTGACAAATTTGACAAAATTCGTTAAAAAAACTCTAAAAGGGAAAACGATCGTAGCATTTCAAACACTCAACGAAATTACAAATTGTTCACCGCAATGGAACATCGAGGGGGCATTTTTTTCTATACAACTTATCTCGAATGGAGCATAGTTAGGTAGATTAGAAAGTATTAAGATCAGGTATGTTAGATTAGAGGGATAACATTTATTACTTACTGTATGCAGCGAGCAACCAAAAGCCGAGCCAATTTGGGGGAAATGAGAATACAAGGACCAAACAATAATCCAAAGTTAACCTAAGTCAAATCTCTTCCCATACGGTATCCAGCGAGGCAAAAAAAAGACAAAAACGAGAAATTCAGGCCTAAATAACCAAACACGCCGATGTCTCCACGCATTCCAGAAAGATGGGAGGAGACACAAAGGCAACGCGCATAAACATTCAGTGGGCAAAAACTAAAAAAGGAGATGAGAAGTTCAGGTTTACGCAAAAAAGGCTCCCGATGACGGCAGGTAACAGAAATCATCCCTAAAACACAGTACCACGTTGAAAGGAAGGCAACTGGATTCCATACTCAGCTACGGCATGGTGTAAGACAAAATTTCTATCCAGTGCCCTTAATTATGACACGCCGTACATGTCTTCTACTTCAAGAAAGAGAGATCAATACACTGTGAGTAATGAGGGGGAGAGCAGCAAAAACAGGAGGGAATTCGAAACAATTTGGAAGAAAGAAGAGAGCCGCCCTAAAGCATCGCGCAGTAAGTTCAGAATTCGACGGAAAGATAAAAATTACGCCTTCCCTACACGGCCGAAGGATTTTTCATTCAGCTTATAGTTTAAATATCTTAGAATTCTAGAGTGACGCAGTCTTGCTGTTCAACCAGGGTAATAGCCTAAGGGGCAGACAATGACCCATTAACACATTCGTTCTAATCACAGCTAAAAAGAGATGAATTCCTGTCATAGGCCCGGGTTGGGTAACGAGCTAGCCACCACCTGGCATAGATACACGCTATTCTCAATCTGATCTGGATCTTAACTCTAAGGATAGACTCTGTTTCCGGCCTGGTACGAGCTCGACTCCTGGTCCACTTGCAGCCAATCAGTTTTATTTATGATTCTTCTCCTACCCTGTCGGTGACCTGGTTTTCGACGGATGGTTGTGACTCCACTGGAAGCTAATCGGTTTTTTGGCAGCAGGTGTTCTGAATTAGGCAGCGACATGGTTCGGCTTGCTTACGGCCTAATTCTATTTTTTCCTGCTTCAAGTTCGGAATATCTGATCGCAATTCTTCCACTCAGACTGCTCGGGCTTTATGTCCGCGGAAAGCAGGCGTAGTTGCATCCGGCTGACATGGCATTTCCGTTTCAGATCTTTTTTTCGTCAAGGGATCGGAATATCCTGCGGAGAAATTGCACGTTGGCTAATTTCTGCCGTCAATTAAGCATGGAGAATTGTTGCTTTAGCACCATATTAGGACGGTATTACGCTATAGAATGACCCTTTACTATTAAAATTGAAGCACCATTGAAAAACTAATGGCAACATTGAACAATAAATAGAGAATGGTCATGCGGTTATTGGCACATTTATTGGTAAGTCAAATTTTGTAGAAATACATCTTGGGTAATTATGAATAGAATTGATTGACAACCAACTTAAGCAGAAATAAAATTCTCAATGGGCCATAATAGCAATGGTAATTATGATGCCAACGCTAGTTATAAGAGCATTACTAACTTCTCTCCTCTTATAAATAGCCGCCTCTTCTCTATCCTGGACCGGGTGATCAACCAGCACCCTCCTACATCAATGCCTCTGTCGGCGTTACCCTTACACGACCAGGTTCCAGCCTTCTGTTGGAAGCCTCGTGCAGCCGCCCGTCAAGAAGCAGGAGGAGGACCGTCCCGACGTGCCCGGCGTGATGCAGGACCGTGGTCCCGCTTGCCGCCCGCCATCGGGAGTCCGGGAGCAGCCGCCCCCTCCCGGGCCGAGCCCGCTTTCTCGAGTCCAATATGGGCGGGCATCGGTGCCATTTGCAGAGTCTGGAACTTTTTGGATCCGGGCGATCTCATCACGACCTACTCTGGCCATTTCTCCTTGAGATCTCGACCGACATCCTTCCCTATCCTGCTCCCAATGCTTTCGGCATCTGTCTCCTACCTCGACGCCCTCATCCTCATCCCACCATCTACCTGCTCCTATCCTCTCATCCCCTCTCCACCTGGTGCCTCACTTGTGGTTTTGCCACATCCAAAATGATGCATTCTTCCCCTCATATAAGTTGCCTCGTTTTGTGATTATGTATCGTGGAGGATCTCATAGCAGGTTGTGGTATATGACAGATTTAGGGTGTAATGGTTATCCGTTAATGGATGTTGAGATAGTGGGCATGTAGATCCAAGTAGATTGGAGGAACATTTAAGATGTAGACGGACCGGCAAAACTATCATGCCATTTTGTTGGATTATGTACAGATTTTTAACACAAAAAACATATGTAAGCTACATTATGGGGACAACATTAAGTTGATACTATCGACAGTAACAATAGTATTACATATATTACATAGTGGTAATGGTATTGGAGCGATGGTGAACAAAGACGTAGAATAAGGAGCTTTAATTGGCAACACAATCTGATTTTAAGATCAGCTTGGCAATCATCTTGTAGGACATATATCAGGTTTCCTTCTTTTGCTTATGTTTAATAGATTAACATTATTTCTTTATTCGAGCTAGGTTTCTTCTAAGTGAGGACATTGACTTCTTATATTATGATTATTACGTGTATTAGTCGATCCAAAGCATTTGCAAATTACGAAGAAACCAGTAGGGCCAAGCGTCAAGTATGATTTTGTTGTGTTTTAATCACATTCTTTTATCAAGTTAGTTGGTTTTGTTCGTTGTTTTTTTGTCTAATTTCCATATTATATTCTCGGTTTACATTATTTTTCTTGTATTCATAAATAATATAACGAAGAGTCTGACGTTCACCTCATAAAAGCCGGTTGTTAGTAGAAGAAAGGAAATTTGATTTGCAATTCAGAGTAACGATTTGACTCTTTTGGTTATTGTGATTGTTGGTCCTTTTTACTTAAATATTATTTAATATATCCTTCTTTTTTTGATATAATGTTAAAAGAACTTATCTGATAATTGAACATCATATTATAAATCAAATATTGTTTTTATATAAATAAAAAATGGAAGTATATTGTTGCTATTACCAATCGATATCGTATTTTATTAGACTGTTCACGAAAAGATTTTGTTCACAAAAACTGAGAACATCATCTCTAACACCTACATCTGCAATTCAATAAAACAACCTTTGGTATAAAACGAACTCTTTTGTATTGAAAACATTTTGTTTTGAAAGATAACACACTCATGAAGCATTTACATGATACAAGGAATTACCATGGATCCTTGTTGCGAGCACCGAGGGATTAAAGGATGAACTCATTATGATATCTTTATGATTACGATATATTAGTATTATACAGACAATAAAACAACAAGTTAACAAACAAGAGCCAAAGATTTAGTTTTCGGATTTAGTTGCAACCACACAACAATTCGAGCAAACGACCGATGCAGCTATACAAGTTTTAGCAAAGTACGCCAAAACGATTCAGGTGGAAAAAGGCAGAATATTGTTACACAACAGTCATAACATTACATAATGAGTAATAACATGGACCCCTATCTCAGATATATACAACGACGTATATACGCAGACAAAGAATACGATGAAAAGATATACAAGTCGATCTACCTTGGCTTGATGCAAATGGGGCTAAGAGCCCCAAGAATAACCAAAAAGGGGCTAAAGAAACCGCAACATAACCCATAACCAGTAACCAAGCGCTAACGCCGAGACCAAAAACCGTTCAAACAGGGTGCCGAAACTTAACAAAGTTAACAAGCGAAAAAACAAGAAAAAGCAAAAAGGAAGAGTCGAAGATTGAGGCCAAGACAGGGAGGCGGCTATCACCAAGCGGTCTCGCCTACATAAGTAAGAATGTGAAGAGATGCACTAAACAACCTATAGAGACTGATACAACCGGGCGGTTAGAGAGGTGTGAGAATGACCTATTCGGATCCAACTCAAGCTAACACCAAACAAACCCATCTCGGTGTTTCCTCGAGACCAAACGAGGAAGTCAACCGAGGAACTCACACACTTGGCGCTTTACTTATTCGCTTATAGTTGTGGCACTTTACTAGTCGATTTAGATAATCGTTCCGATAAAGTAAGCATTGGGCACTTTTATTTAATCATTCCGCTAGAAGTTGCAACAATTACTAATCGATATGAATAGCATGAGATATCCCAAAACCAAAGCAGTTGTTGGTACTTTTATTCACCAATTCGCTGTAGTTGCAATACTTACTAGTCGAGATACATTGGTTAGCGACAACCAAACAAGCAATGGTGGGCAGTATTAATTAGCCATTCTGTTATAGTGAAGCTGATTACTAGTCATTATAAGTCAAATTAATAGCAATAAACTTTAGTTATGCTTGTCTATGATCGAGATCTCAGCTCCAAGTCGCCCATATCCGCGACACGGCTTTGAAAGTTTTACCGGCGGTGCACCAATAGCAACACACGCTCGATCAACCTCGGAAAAACCAAATCAAAACCAACGAGGCTTTCAAATGAACAATCACGATTCAGAAATATTTAGGGGCCACCCTTTGAGTAGAACCATAGCGGAGTAGGCAAGCTCGAGACGGCCTCAAGGTTGGCCCAATGTATGTGGCGGGAACCCGAAAGTGTGGCTGGGCTTGTCGATACCGCGTAAACACTCGCATACCTAAGCGATGCAGTGCTCCTCAGACAATCGTAAATAAAGCAAGAAAACATGGCATAAGTACGGATCGTAATAAAACCTCAAACTAGTTTGTGGCCCCATGAAATAAGAATGAATCAAGCTCGGCTCGGGGGTCCCATATACCTCCGGATGTGGATAGCGCATAAATCAAGGAAATGTATCAAGTACTCGGGGTCTTACGGGACACAAGTGGGCGTTGAAACCAAATATTATCTATCACCCAATCGATGCCTCGCTTATTCAATTTTAGTTGTTAAGCAGAAAGTAAAGTGACGATAAGTAAAACTAGATTCATCTCCAACATCAACATGCGGCAAATACATCAAGCGTGGCATTTGACAACACGCAACATTACTTGAGCAAGCGACTCGACGCAAGTCCAACTATCTACCAGACAACAGGTAATAGGATGTGTCCAAGGCAATATAGGGCTGCAGGGAATATCACAGGTACGGAAACTAAAGCATCGCAACACAGATAGCAATAGATCAACAGGAGGGAATAAAAACACTATAAAGTTAAGATAGGTAGAAAGGGGGAGATGCTCGCCTGAAAACATTGTCGAAAGGTTCATCCGAAGATCGGGGCGAAGCTCACATCAACTCAACTGCCTTATCCGCGAAGAAGCAAAACACTAGAAGAAACACCGGATGCAATATTTAATACTACGGCAAAAGATCGGCATGATGCATGCATGATGAATGACAAGGCAAGGTGCGGTGCGATTAGGTCATATTAAGGGGAACCGGGGTCCCGACAATTATATATGGTTCCAGTTGTTTAGAAGGCCCGCAATTTAAATGTTGTTTATCAAGACAAAAGATAGCACCGGTTCGCTACACAAGTTTAAATGAGGCCGATATGAGACTAGATTTGCCCGCATATGGGCCCCATATTTAATTATTAGGTGAATCGGCATAAGGCCCCCAAACCACATGGATGTATGCATGCAAGATCATGATTTAATATGCAACAAATTAGATAGATGGCATTTATAAAATAGGGTATCGAGGGAAAAGGGTCACACATTTAGGGTTCGGCGATCTTGTTTTTCCGGGGTTCAGGTTTGACAGGTCCGTGGTTCGGGATCGACGAGGTTCGGAAGGCGTTCTCGGACCGGTCGCTCGTATCGGTAGGTCTTGGCGCATCCGGGTCTTCGGGTCATGTTGTCGGTCCTAGCGTTCGGCGTCCTTATCGTCCGTGTTCTCGAGCCCTCGATCCGGAAGGAGTACTGCGTCGGGGCCTCGATGTCAAAGGGGCGTACTTGTTGTCCATGGCGAGATGATCTTACGCATCCGCGATCGCCGGGTCGATTAGTCGGTCTTGTTGCTCCACGGTGGAGAGCTTGGCGTCCGGTTCTGCGTCGATCTTGGGTGAAGAAGCACTTGTCGCACCGGGGTTTTGCGTCCGTGTGGCGAACTTGTCATACCGTGAAGTAGAGCTTGCATCGATTCGTCGTTCTTGTTCCACGTTGACGATCTTGGGGTTCGCATCCAGAAGAAGGCGATGCGGGGTTCGATGTTTCGCCCGAACGGCCTCGTGGACTGCGTGGACGATCTTGTCGTCGATGTAGTACTTGGATAGACGACACCGAGTTCAGAGGGCCCCTCGGTTTTGGGTTTCCGCGTCGTCACGGAAGATCTTGGCGTCGGCGTTAGTATATCTTGGGAGCTCGCATCTACTTGCGGTCGCACTTGTCGCTCTTTGTCTCGACGAACATCCTCGGACTCGGGAGGCGAGCACTGGAGGGCGGCGTGGCGGAGTTCGGGCGAGGCGGCGCGGAGGGCGGCGGTTGCCGGGGTGAGGCGACGGCGGCGGGCGGCATGAGCGGAGCGAGCGAGGAGAGAGTGGCGGTGAGGCGGGCGCCGGGCGCGCTGGCGGCGAGCTGTGGTGCTCGGGCAGGGAGGCGAGCAGGTCCGCAGGAGGCGCAGTGGCGGTGGCGGCGCGGCCCGACGGCGGCCGACAGAGGGCGTCGCAGGGCCTGGAGGAAGGAGCTGCGAGAGGAGGTCGGGGCGGGACGCGGCTCTGGCGGAAGCTGGCTCGCTTCAGCGGAGAGAGTGGGGCCCGGGCGGAGCATTCTTGGGGAGAGGAGGGAGGCAAGGGAGAGGCGTCCGTGGGGGTGGAATGGGAAGAGAACGCATGCGGGGAGGGAGAGGAAGTGGGGCCGGGGCTGGTGGGCCACGCGCGGGTTGGGTGGTGGTTTGACTGGGAGGCGGTGTGCGGGTGTGCTGCGTGCGTGTAACGCATGGGTGGAGAGGGTGCTGTGAGGAGAGAGAGAAGGGGAAGAGGAGGTTGGGTGATGTGGCATGGTGTGGTTGGCTGAGGGAGTGAGGGAGGTGAGGTGGCGTGCTAGGATAGGTTGGGGTGATGTGGCTGGGAGGGGTGGGTAGATAATTGGGTGAGTTTAGGATTAGATGGGCAGATAGGTGGACCGATTTAGAAATCTGGGACGGTCGTTCGGGTCGGTTGGCCCGTCCGACTGCCCCGGCCAAAATAATTAATAATTTTATTTATTACAAACAAGGTTTTTGCAAACCGATTTCGGGCAAAACAAAATACTCCGGAGCCCCGGGTTTTGGAGTTAGAATTAAGATGGGGCGTTGGAAAACAAATCTGGTTTTTGCGAAATAGTTTTGGCAAACAATGCATGATGATGACGATGCAATGCACAAATTCAACGCGATTTTCTAGTAGTGGTTTTGCGGGATGCCACAAAGAACCTTTCTTAACCTGAAGATTCCTTTATACTTATAGTGACACAACGCCCAACACGTGCGACCACTGTGCCATGCTGCCACATGCAACGCTAACTCTGACACGACGTCGCCCTGCCTACGCGCCGCCATTTCCTCCATGATTTTCTCGCTAGCCATGTCGTTGGGCTTGTGTATCAATTACTGGTTTGTGCCAATCCTTCCCGAATTGTTAGCTTTGATCTCTATTCTGCTTGTTGTTTATCTCTGGGGATTGATGCAACCTACCAGAATCACCTCTATAGTTTGAAAAGACTAAAACATCACCACCACTCTTGAATTTTCCATGTTGGTGTGGCTTGTGCCCCTTTTTTGGTGGTTAACCCATGATTATATCGTGAGATTCTAGGAGATTAGCTTAACTAATTCCATAGAAGTTCTTCTTTGAGATTATATTTATGTATTCACATAAGTGGTTGAAGTATCGATTTTCATATTATCCATTCATCATTTTTCTATATGATTTAAGGATTTTGATCCTATTCAAAGGATGCCCATGGTTATACCTTGAGATTTTAGGATATCATCTTAATTATTTCCATACAAGTTCTGCTTCCATATTTTAATACTATATTCATATCGGTTGTCGAAGTATCCATTTTCATATTGTTCATGTATCATTTTTCTATACGATTTCGAGATTGTAATCCTATTGATCTTCGAACAAATTTCCAAGGATTGTGATAATTCTCTTCTTTAGACCCGAGAGTTAACAAGACTTCTTTTGAGTACAAAGAAATGGGACGGAAGCCATATATAAAATGTAATACAACATAAACATATACCACCAGATCGGAGAAGGCACTAAGGACACTCATGAATATGGATCATCGTTTGAGTTAGATTGCCTTTAAAGAATTTCCTTCATACAACTTCAAGGCATGATTATGTCTTATCTTGGGGAAATAAATCTATCTGGAAAAATAGGGAGAAAGTAACTATTCTTCTCCAGGATATTGGAGATGAAGGTCCTGTATTTTACTATTTGTGGCTATCATGAGGTAGAACAGTGTGAAGTCTTAGAATCCTATTCTTGAAAGTTTATTGTTCTTTCAGTTAAGTTTATCAGTCATAATACATTAAATGTTTTAATTTATAGTTTTATACAAACCTTTTGTTCTCTTCTATAGTTGGGATGGTATTGCTTTAATAATGATTCTAATGATTATGACAGGGTTGATTAATTATAGGCACCATGCTTCTTTGAGAGGCTAGATTCTAAATATCCACATTAATATGAAAAGCATATTAATCATGTGTAATTATTCCAGTTCAATAAAATGAAAATATAATATTTAAACTATTAAAATATATACATTTTACATTGTAGCATCTAGCCTGTAAGACCTGAAATTTTAGACAATTTTCTGTTGGTTAAAAAACAAATGCAGTTGTTTAAGTAATCATGTGTAATTATTCCAGTTCAGTAAAATGAAAAATATAATATTTAAACTATTAAAATATATACATTTTACATTGTAGCATCTGGCCTGTAAGCCCTGAAATTTTAGACAATTTTCTGTTGGTTAAAAAACAAATGCAGTTGTTTAAGTTTTGTGTAAGTTTAATCGTTCAAAACATATTGCCATACTACAACGCCTGTGCAAGAACAATAAGTGGCATCCTATATTTTACAATGTAGGATATTCAAGAAACGATCTATCTATTTTGCAAGTCAGTGTCCCGTTGATGGAAGTGGAACTGGTCCTAAAAGAGTAACTTCACCTCACGATCAGCTACTCCTAAAAGTGTAAGTACAGCTGGTGGTGTAACAGTGATAGAGATAACCTGTATTGAGGCTGAAACAGTTTGGTGAATTTTAAGCTCTTTTTTTCTGATTCACTTCAAAAACCATTCAGGGGGAAATGATTCTTATTCAGGACGGACCATGGTTATAGAGCACTTCAGAGACCTCTCGAGTCCGGTAAATGCATAGGATCTTGGAAACCTCTCGAGTCCAGTAAATATCTGACTAGGGAGAAGCCAAGCAGGAGATGAAATGTTGACAAGAGAGGCTGCTCCCTTCACTCCAAAGTTCCTGTTTACATATCAATGACGAACAATATCAATGTTGGTAGAAACATGTACATTGTAGTAAGTCGACATTTTTTGTGCACGCATTTCAGCTGCCAATCCTATCATTCACTGTATCCTTGAAGCTGGTAATTTTTTAGCTAACATATTTGTTTTAACGTGACACTTTGTATCTGAAAGCATACCATCTTCAATAAGTATGTTGCCAAGTATGTCCCCGTTAGAGAGCAGATTGAGATTGTGACACTCCTAAGGACAGAGGGGCAAGATATCGGAAGTCGACTTGCAACCAAGGACTGGTGATGCACAGACGATCAGGCAAGGTTAGCACAATTTTTTCCATGACAACCGTTGTTCTAGCTGATGATGAATCAGATGACAACTCACGATGATTGGTTGTTTTTACCATGTATTCATTTTTTAAAATCATGTAAAGTACAGAATTTCTCCTCATATGTACACACTTTGCACATGGATGTTTCATGACAATGTTTATTTGGATAAACAAGCTAAATACAATATTCCTGTAACTAAACCGAGTGTTTTATCGCATAGAGAAGTTGACCTTTGTCAGATAATAAATAGTGCATAATGTTTTTTAGTACTCCTTCCGTTCTAGAAATAACTACTTGGTTATGTCTAGATTCGAATATATCTAGATGCATTTTAGTGTATAGATACATTCGAATCTAGACAAGACTAAGTCAGTTATTTTTGGACGGAGTGAATACATGTTTTTATTAATTTTGCCTCATATTAGAGTTAAATTATAAATTTTGCAAATAGACATACTATTTTTTTTTGCTTCGGGAATTTAAAATATATGCTCACGTGCACACTTACTATGCAATTCGATACACCATTATTTAGGCTAATTTTTTTTAAATAATACATTTTTTTATTCATTTTTACAAATAATACACAAATTTGGCAAATTTCAAATCTGTCTGTCCGTCGTCCGTTCAACGGACGACAGAGCGGTTTCGTCGCTTGAGGGGACGACCAACATGTCGTCTTTTGTTGAAAAGACGACCAAGTTGTCTTCTTTTCTTCAAAAGACGACCACCGTGTCGGGTGGCAGGGGTCGGCCTCGTCGGCGGTTCAACGGACGACGCGCGCTGTCGGGGTGACAGGGGTCAGCCGCGTCGGCTGTTCAAGGGACGACGCCCCTTTCGTCTATTGAAGGGACGACGCGCCCTAGCTATTTAGCTCGCCCGCTCGTGCCCGTCGTCTGCTTGCTCTCATTTCCAGCTCAAGCGTCTGCTAGCTCTTCTTCCTCTCTCGCTTGCTCTCATTTCTTCAGCCGTTGCACCGATTTGTAGCCTAGATTTTTATCCAAACTCGCTGCTCTGACACATTAGCAAGCTAGTAGAGTCTCGATCTACTAATGGAATAGCCTGGTGTAGTGATTTGAGGCGTTTTGGTGGAGGGATCTGGTGGTGTTCTTAGCTTCTTGTTGAGCAATGGCCATGGTGGAGGCTGGTGCTGGGACTTGAGGAAGGTGCATGGTGGAGGTGCTGATCCGTTGACCTGAGGCAGTACTGCACGGGACTTCCAGACGCTTCAAGGGTAAGCCCTAATTTCTTGCTTATTGCAGTCATGTGTGTATGTTCATAGGTAGTGTTTGATGGGGTCTGTTAGATGCAAGATATTTGTAGAGTATTATGTGTCAATGTACCTGTTTTTGACTATTTTTGGTATTTTTTAGGTCGAAAATCATGTCAAATAATGTAGTGTTTAGGTTCTTGTATGGTCCTGGTTCCGTCAGAATAAACCAGCACGGAGTTGATTTGAGCGAGTTTAGATTTATGGATGAAGTGCTTCAGAATCCTGAAATAGTGCCCGTTACTCAGTTGAAGGATTGGTTATGTGTTCGTTTAGGGCTCCCTCCTACCCATACTGTCGGTGTGCATGCTTTATGGACTAAGTCAAGGCAAACCCCTAATTTTTATTTAAGGCCAATAGAAGAGCAACAGAAATGGGTCAAATTTGTGCAAGCTTGTCAGAAAAGAGAAGTTAACCCCAGTCTTTTAGTGTTACCTGTGGTGAAAGAGGCTGGGTATGATCATGACCATAGTAGTCAGACCGGTCATGCTGGAGGTAGTTATGATCATGGCCAGAGTAGTCAGACCGATTATGCTGGAGGTAGTTATGATCATGGCCAGAGTAGTCAGACCGGTCATGCTGGAGGTAGTTATGATCATAGCCAGAGTAGTCCAGGGCCAAGAGGGTGGCGGCGGTTATGAATCAGGTCACAATAGCTATGCACACACCGGGGGTGATGGTTATGTATCAGAGGATGGTGGTGAAGGATTAGGGGAAGACATATTCAGTGGCGAAGCTGATGAGGACGAGATATATGATGGTTTGTTGCAACATCAAATGGAAGCCGAAGACTCAGAAGGCAACAGTGATACGGCTAATGATTCTGGCGAGTCTGATCAAGAAGAGATCGGCCAACCTATTCCGTCATCATGGAATAATGACAACACAGCAGCAATGACTGTGAACGATGGGCATGATTCGGCGTGGCATTATCACGCGAACATCATCTCTCTGGGTGCATTATATCCTAGCAAGAGACATCTGTAGGAAGCAATTGTTGAGTGGTCAATGTCCATGCAGCGGGTCATGAAAACGAAGGTGTCATCACAACAATATTTGACATTGGTTTGCGAGGAAGCTGGATGTCCTGCAAGGGTGCATGCCCATGTCCCTAGGTATGACACAAACTGGAAGGTCACCGATGTTGTGATTCACACATGCACACTTGAAAGTGTCCTTCAGGACCATCGTAACCTCACGCCAACCCTCCTGGCTAGGCTGTACACAGAGATAGTGGAGGGCAAAGCCATGGGGGTGAAAGCTATCATTAACAAAGTTTCTGTCAGATTCTGCTACAATATTTCATACGGGAAGGCTTGGAGGACTAAGCAAAGGGCACTGGAGGCAAGGTTTGGTTCGTTTCGAGACGGGTATGACTGTTGTTAGGATGCTCCAGACACTGCAGGCTAGGAATCCAGGCACCTACGTGGACATCCAACACTTTACATTGCCACATGAACCTAATTTGAAGGTACTTCATCGAGTGTTCTTCTCATTTGCTATATGCATAGAAGCTTTCACTCACTGTCGACCAGTCATCTGTGTGGATGGTACATTTCTCACTGCCAAGTATAGGGGTCAGATATTGACTGCCATAGGCCAAGATGGAAACAATCAAGGGGTTCCACTTGCTTTTGCTTTCGTGGAGAGCGAGAACACCGAGAGTTGGGTATGGTTTTTCAGGCAGCTGAAGATAGCAATTGTGAGAGATACACCGAATGTATGCGTGCTTCATGATAGGCATCCAGGTATACTAAGCGCGATAAAGAAGCTCACACAGCCTACTCCTGATGAAGTAACTCCATGGCTGGACATGCAGAGTCGTTGGTGCATGCGGCATCTAGGGGCCAATTTTTTCTCACAGTTCAGGAACAAAGCTCTTATGAACCTATTCAAGAAGCTTTGCAAGCAGAACCAAGAGTGGAAGTATATCAAGTGTCATGGCTATCTTGATGACTTAACTAAAAAACATGTGACTCAGAGGAGAGCAAGCAGATGTCGTGCACGCGTAAGTAAATATATGTACATAAGGAATGCATCTTATACTTCATCTATGTTCTTTAATGATGGTCTAACAAATTCTAATGACAGGTACTCTCGGAAAAGTAGCAAGACCGCCACTCAATGGCTCCAACGGATGGGGATTTACGTCAACGAGTGGCAGAATGCACCAACACAAGTGTGGCACGCTGGCCCGTTTGATATGGAGCTATTCCACGGATACCTACAGAGGTACATGTCGATGACATGGCTACGTCCCATTCCACACGCACATGACGATGAGATATACCTAGCTATCAACACCGAGTCCAGACGATACCGGTAAGTACTTTATTTAGAGCATAATCAACATGAGTGCCTATGTAGTGCATACCTAACTATGAGACAAATGCAGGCCGATATGGCGTGGGAGCTCTGACCGAGGTGGCTCAAGACGGACGCCGCTTTGAATGTTCCTCTTGTGCCCGTCAGCTTCGCCTTTGCCCGGCGGGTCGAGGAGAAGCTGCGGCGTATCTGGCGTCCATCACGTGCACAAGCGTCTCGGGCGTCGTTCAACACCGAAGCACAACGCCCACCGCGTCACTCGGTGGAGGAGCGCGCCCACGTCGATCCACGCGGCGCCCACGCGTCACTCGGTGGAGGAGCGCGCCCCACGTCGATCCATGGAGCAGCCACCATCAGGCCACGAGCCTCGTCCACGACTCTCACAGCAGGCGCCGCCGAGAGCACCACCTCCAGACCAGGCTGGAGGCTCAGGGTGGCAGCAATCACAATTTACTTCTGACACGTGGCAGCAATCGCAGTTCAATATCGACCAGTTGTTGTAGGGGTTCGTAGCATGGAAAACAAAAAATTTCTATCGCATACAAACAAACAAGCCAAGATCTATCTACTAGATTGTAGCAACGAGTCGATGGAATAACTTACCCTCGAAGATTCCAAAGTGTTTAACGAGAGCGGATTCTCGTGGGTGATGTAGTCGTACTCTTTCCGATCTCAAGATCGTGTGGAAGATCCTTTCCGGCGCTGCGTTCGGTGCGCTTCCATGATCGGTCATACGTTCGATTTTCGGCGAAGACCTTCCTCTCCCTTGTTCCAGAGGCGGAGGTTGTAGCACTCTCCTCGATTCCGGCTGACAACGGCGTGGTACCAGTAGAGGGAAATCCGCAGGCGCCTTAAGCCGAGGCGAGTATGGTGGATTATGAGAGGGCTATTAGTGGTCTAGAGATTAGACACACCAATTAGAAGGCTCTAAACCGCAGGCTAAAGCAATTAGAAGCTCTAAACCAAACGGCTCTAAACCGGATTAGAGGTAGAAACTTGTGTGTCTCAGGAGGCCCTGCCCCTCCTTTTATAGGTGGAGGGGCTAGGCGCGCCAGGGAGGGAGGGGAGTCCCTCCCCAACTCGGCCTAGGGCTGGGCGCCGGCTTGGAGGAGAGGAACTCCTCCTCCAAGTTGGTTTCAAACTCCTCTTGCTTGTTTCCCACAGTTTCCTGTTTTAGCCGTTTGACTTTCAAACTGGCATTTTGACTTTCAAGTTTTGGAATAGCAAGAACACTTAGTACATGATGCAATCATTCAATGACACATTCATGTCCCCCCCCCCCCCCCCCGGAGTGCCGGACAATCCGGACCCTTCTAGAACATTCCCGATGAAAACACCGGAATCTTCCCGAACTCCGAAACGGGACTTTCCTTATATGAATCTTATTCTCCGGACCATTCCGGATCACCTAGTGATATCCCGGATCCCATCCGAGACTCCGAACAACATTCGGTCTCTTTCTCATAATACCATAACTACTCAAAACAACGTCGAATCCTTAAGTGTGTCTCCCTATGGTTCGTGAATTATGCGGACATGATCGAGACACTTCTCCGAACAATAACCAATAGAGGAATCTGGAAATTCATATGGCTCCCACATATTTCTACGATTACTTTGCGATCGAATGAACCACTTACATACGATACCAATTTCCCTTTGTATCACGATAGTTTACTTATCCGAGGTTATGATCGTCGGTATCTCTGCATACCTAGTTCAACCTTGTTACCGATAAGTATTCTTTTCTCGTTCCCGTGATATGTGATCCCTTGTGACCCAGTCACATGCTTGCAAGCTAATTGGATGACATTCCACCGAGAGGGCCCAGAGTATATCTATCCGTCATATGGATGGACAAATCCCACTCTTGATCCATGTGTTTCAACCAATACTTTCCGAACACTCAATGCCACCTTTATAGCCACCCGATTCACGGTGTGGTGTTTGATGTCATCAAAGCATCCATCCGTAAAGGTGATATGCATGATCTCATGGTCGAAGGAATTAGGTTACTATGTATCAGAAAGCATATAGCAATTGAACTATTGAAATGACTTGATCTTTATGCTATGCTTATCTATAGGAGTATGTCCACCATATCATTCTCCTAATGATATGATCCTGTTGTTAATAACATCTCTATGTTCATGATCAGGAAACCATGATCATATATTAACCAACAAGCTAGTTTAACAAGAGGCTTTACTAGGGACTCTTATTTTAGTTTACAAATCATACAAGTATTAATGTTTCCGGTTAATACAATTATAGCATGGTATGTAAACTTTTATCATAAGTGTGAAGATATGATAATAACCACTTTATTATTGCCTCTTGGGCATATCTCCAACAGTTGCACCAGAACCAGATTACTTTCGAACAATGGCAACATCATCAGCCGATCCCCTACATGGACTTTGCTTATCGACCACAATCTCATCCTCATGGTAAGCGTGTCCCTTCCTACTATTATTAGATGCAGTATGCCATTGTTCAGTACTTAATTTCTTGTACACTAGCAGGAAACTCCGTTACATGGGACAAGATCTTGACGACCGTCATCGTGAGACACAAGACGGCGGTAGACTGGTTTAGTCAAGATGTCGATCTCCACCACCTATCCCCACAGAATACACAGGATCAAGGTGAAGGTCAACTGCACATCGCCGTGATGTGATGCCACCCACAGATATGGATGGAGTACACCGAGGCCTCCGCCACCTCGTAAATCGACACGGTGATATCTACTTACGTATCAGTCTGTTACCTATCTATGTATGAGACATCATTCTATTATTTCATGATTTTATTCGACAAACTACTAAACATAACTTGCAACATAGTTCAACATAACTTGCAGTACATAAATAAGAGTCCTATCTATCCCTAGCATGATGCCTTTCCCTTTCCCTTCGATGATGCCTCGCCCTTTCCCTTGGACGATCCCTCGCACTTGCTCTTCTTGGCCTGCGATTTCTTCTTCTCCTGCCTCTTGTCCCACTCAGCTCTTGCCTTGCTTCCAACGGGTGGCGGCATAAAGATATCATCCTCATCTTCGCTCTCTTCTATCCAGGCCCTACGTGCCACAACCTGCTCTGTCATGTCAGCTTCACTCTTCTTGGCCTGCTCTTTCTTCTTTTCTTGTCTCTTGTCCCACTCAGCTCTTGCCTTGCTTCCAACCGGTGGCGGCATGAAGATATCATCCTCATCTTCGCTATCTTCTATCCAGGACCAAGGTGTATTAGCCACCTCCATCATGCGAGCTTCACTCTTGAAGGTGAGCTTGTCCCACCTTGCCTTGATCCTAAGAAGCTCTGCTCGTACCTGATTTGGGGTCTTCAGTTTCCACCCTCTTCGATGAAGTGACTTACCAAGTATAACGAGAGCATCATGGTTCGATACCAACGTATTCCAGTCGGCTGGTTTATCGCCTATCTCAACAGTTCTGTCTATGAAGAAAAGCCCAATGGACATATCTACAGGCCAGGGAGATGCGTCGGTCATAGTGGAGAGGAGTGGAGGAAAATGCGAGAGCAAAAGGAGAGAGGGAAATGAGAGAGTAAGAGGAGGAAGAGATGAACTGGATTAAAGGATACATCCCGTTGCCCGGATTTATAGAGGCACCGAACCGAATAGGCGGGAAAAAAGAGCGGGAAGTCGTGGCGGGAAAAAGAGGGCGGGAAGTCGTGGCGGGAACAAAGGGCGGGGATTACTGGCGTGAAAAATTTGCGGGGAGTAACGGCGGGAAAAAATGGCGGGGAGTACCGGCGGGAAAAATCGGCGCGAAGGATTGCCGAGCGGACGATTATTTAGCGAAGATTATGTAGCGGCGGGAGCACTGGGGCGTCGGCTTCTCAAAGGACGACAGGTCCTGTCGTCTGTTCAAGGGACGAAACCTTGTGTCGTCCGCGCAACCAACGACGCACTCTGTCGTCCGTTGAACGGACGACGGACAGACAGATTTGAAATTTGCCAAATTTGCGTATTATTTGTGAAAATGAATAAAAAAATGTATTATTTAAAAAAAATAGCATTATTTAACTTAGAACAAACAGCTAGGATCGTGAGGCGGCAAGCAACTGTGATACCGAGCTCCGTGTAGCCCGACCTCCAAATCGCAGGTCGCAACAGTATATGTTAGTTTAACCAACTTTACCATGTTGAAAACCTCGTGTTTTTACTCAAAAATTAAAACCCAGATATTTTGGAATGAACATGTCTAAGTGCCTCCGGAGATCCGACTAGATGAAGGTAAGACCGGTGACACCAGCTTGTTTTCGAAGTATAAAACATTAAGTTTTCCAACTCCCGTAGCAGCGCATGGACACTCAACTAGTGTTGTATAAATCCCGTGCAATCGACTCCAGCCGACTGCACCCAATATCCAAAGCCTCACACTTCTTTATAGGCTGATAGAAAGACCACATACAGATTCAGTGGGTAGCCTATAAAATAACCTGCATAAAAGAGATACTTTTAGCTCCGTTAAAGACATAGTCATTTCGAATGCTCCATTCGGCCCTAAAATAAAGCACAAACACCAACTCAAATTTATACTTAATCCTTTTCTATCACCCCCTATCAGCCAATTCTCAAACAAATTATTAATACTAGTAGTAGGAGTGATATTAAAAGTCATATGCACGATGCGCCACACTACCTACTCTTGCAAGGGGACATGCAAATCGATGTTGTATTGATTCATCCTAAGAATAAAAACAACATTTTTTACACCTTTGACAATTTCTGTTAACCAAGTTGTCTTTTATGAGTAGCACCTTATGGTGTAAAAACCACATAAAAATTCTGATTTTAAGTGATCAAATATACTTATGTAAGTACCTGGTATGGTCATTCATGTGGTCTAAGTACAGCGGTATAACCGTGAAAGAATCAGTTTCTTGTTAATTTCCAAACAAAAAACAGCTGGCTATTCGATCAAGTTAATTGTCAATGTTTAGCGGAGCATGAGACAAAACGTGAGCTATCGTGATATGCTTCCAATGAACAATGCTAGTATACAGAGATGGTCTAACAGGAGCAGCCGATCGACCGGCCTAGTATTGCAGACGACGCGACAATTCACTCCCTGCCCTCGCGGCCTTCTCCGAGAGGCGACGGACATAACCGTTCCTTGCCGCAAAAATCTCATGCCCGATGGCGATGGGGTCGTCTGCAATCGAAACGTTCTGTGAGCCACCAAATCTGGGATTTTCTTCTTTAATGCCTCTGGCCTGGAGTACGCGGCAAGCTAGAGCAGGTCGTCAAGTCATTCCTTCTGTCCATGCCAAGGTCGTCTGACTGACTCGCGTACGCCCGTCAACCAAACGCAATAAAAATAGTAGTACCAGGTCACATCGCAGATAAGTATTTTTCTTAAGCAGAGGCAGGCTGAGGAGCGGCGCAGCCTCAGTCAATCGTCGTTCTCTCTTGCAGAGGTTTCTTGCAGCTGCGGGCAAATGCTGCCCTGTTTGGGCTGTTTCCCAAGAAACTTCTGCGACATGTGGGGACTTGCCTTGCCTTCGGACAGAAGCAGCCCGAGAAGATTCATCGGAGACATACAGTCCAGGAGTTATTATCTGTTGTCTGTTGATCTCTCCTCTTCTCTTGATTAAGCGCGTTGACATTCTTTTTTTATACTACTAGTAGTATTGTTGATGACCTGATGTTGCTGGCTGTTTGTGTTATCCGAACTGCAGTAATTTTGGTGCTTATCCTCTGACTTCTAGGAGGAAAAGGTGCCAAATCTGCATTTATACGCTTTATCGGATTGAAACGCCAACGACGCTCCTCCTCTTCTTCTTCTTCTTCTTCTTCTTCTTCTTCTAGAAACCAATTTCGCTGCTCCGTTTTCCAGTATTTAGTGCTCTTGGTCATGATTACTACTACTCCGTACAATATTATTTCAACCGTCGTGTAACTATCACTCCAATTCGCCAACCCACACGTAAATTCGTTCTTCTCCCTCCGTCCGGGTTTATTGGGCTAACACGCAGTCTAAAAAATATATTTGACTACAAATTTGACCAATAAAATATAAATCATATGTCACAAAAAATATATCATTAGAGAGAGCCTTTAAATATCAATCCAATGATATAATTTTTGTGACATATGATTCATATTTTGTTGGTCAAATTTATAGTTAAATATATTTCTTGAATTGCGTGTTAGCCCAATAAACCCGGAAGGAGTGAGTATCCTGATAGTTTGCCTCGATGTCTGCGCCGCAGTGAGCTGCCTGCAGTGCCGCAGTTGTCGATACCAAGGCGTGCCAAGTGTCACCGGCTGTAGGCTGTACTAGCGCCTAGTACTAGCAGCGGCGAGCCTGACACGACGAGAAGACAGCACAGTCACAGAGAGAAACGAACAAGGGAGCGTGCGCCCGATCGGATCGATGCAGGCAGAAGCAAAACAGCCAGAAGCGAAAAAATGGGCATGGCAGCGACGGGACCGGACTCTCCAATGGCGCGGGCGCCGCAAGGGAACGGAGCTAGTTAACGCCGTCAACGGCCGAGGTCGCAGCTTGATGACCGAAGAACATAAAGGGATTTTTTTTTTTGGAAATGGAGAACATACAGGGATATTTCCACGTTTCAGTAATTATAAGGCGGTTGACGACTTGATTTGATTGAAATTGGTAGCTAAAACAAACGGATTAGTCCAAACGAAGTGGCTGCTGGCCGGACTGATTCGATCGACAGTAACCGCTGTGCTGTGGTGGCTAGGCTAAACAAATGCGTTGGTCCAAAACCAAGTGGCTGCTGCAAGTCAGTGTAGAGCTCAAGGAACCGGGCGTCATTGGATACGCACCTACCCGGAGCATCATTACACGCAACAAAACTAACAAGTCGGTTAAAGGAAGCGATATCATGACGCTGACTTTCAGATATGTCCACGGTAAGATAATCGTTGGGTAGCAGACTTTGGATGTCCCACGGTACTAAAATAAACAAGACGGTGTAACCCCCCTTCAAAGAATACTCTTCTCACTTGGAATTTACTACAAGTTTCTAAAAATTTCGAAAGTAATTGTAAGTGTTCACATGGTGTGCATTACAATCTTTATAATTTTCATAACCAATTTAAAAAATACCCAAAAAGAAATGAAAATGACAAATAGTCGTGTGAATAATGTCATTGTGTATTTTGACTTCTTATGGCACTGTTTAAGTTCTATTTGTCTTTTGGGTTTCTCTATTTTTACTTCAAATTTGGTTCTGAAAATTGTGTAGGCAACATTAATGGCAGATGAAGATTTGGGAGCTGGAGCTCGTGGTGCGGATCCGTCGGGGATGGGCGGCAGCGGCTAGCGGGTGTCCAGGTAGCAATTGCCAAGCCCAACTGCATGTGGCGGCTTGATCTCAAGAAGACATATATGCAATTTCTCTTACATGCTTTACTTCCTCTTGTGAAGCATTCCTAAGTAAGATCTTTATGATACGTTTAATTTGCACCACCTTTCTATATCATAATTTGCCTCTATTTATTGATATATATCTTATTATGAGGTATTATTTATGTCTTTTCCACTCTTTTTGCATGTTGAATGATTCTTGAAGGATGGACTACGGGAGTCTGGATTCTGATGGAAAAGGAGGTGTTTTGATGCAATTTCGCGAAGATCAGAAAAATATGGGAAAATTATATTTTCCCGAAAGACTGAGGAAGCCAAAAGGGGAGACGAAGAAGAGCCACAGGGGCCCACACCCCCTAGGCATGGGCCCACCTTGCCCCGCGCCTAGGGCAGGTGTGGCCCACCTGGCCGGCCTCCGACTCCGCCCTCTCGCCTATATCTTCCTCACGGAACCCTAACACCAGGGGAGCGACCACAGATAGATTTTCGCCGCCTCTGCGGGGCGGAAAATACCAAGAGAGAAAGATCTCTCCGGCAGACAGATTTCTGCCGAGGAAATTCCTTCCCAGAGAGGGGAGATCGTCGCCATCAACACCGTCATCAAGCTAGGCTTCATCAGGATCATCATCCACACCATCATCTCCACCAGCACCATCATCACCACTCAGTTCCGCTGTAACAATTGTGTTGGATATTTCTTTAGTTCTTAGGGGAAACTTTCCCGGTGTTAATTACTATTGTAGTTGATGCTTGTGAGTGGAACCATTAGATTATTGTTTATGTTTAGATTGTTATCCCTTATCATATCATATTTGATCTTGATCCATATGATGTCTCATGAGTAGTTCGTTTAGTTCTTGAGGACATGGGAGAAGTCATCTTGTTATTAGTAGATTTGTGTTGAGTTATTATTCAATGGCTTAGTATTTAAGTTGTGGTGCTATTCTTCTAGTGGTGTCATGTGAACGTCGACTACACGATATTTCACCATTTATGGGCCTAGGAGAATGCATTGTGTATTTGGCTACTAATTGTGGGGGTTGCCGGAGTGACAGAAACCTGAACCCCCGTTAGGACACCTTTGCACAAGGGAGCATAGGATCTCAGAGTTTAAGGCTGTGGTTAGGTTTATATCTTAATTACTTTCATGTAGTTGCGGATGCTTGTAGGGGGTTTAATCAAAAGTATGTACTAGTCCAAGTACGGTCGGTACATTAGCACAGGTTCACCCACACAACACTTACAACACCAAAGAAGAATACGTAGCTATTTGAAGCGAAAGCACTTGACAGAATTCCCATGTGTCCTCGAGAACGTTTGGTCCTTATAAGTATTTCCACCGGCTTGTCCTTTGCTAAGAAAGGATTGGGCCACTTGCTGCGTTTGTCTTTACTACTTGCACTTTGTTTTGTTGCTTTATCAGGAAACCCCTAAAAATCCGTTACGTATTTGCATAGAGTTCCTGCTCCTTACCACTAGTCAACACCTTCTGCTCCTCGTTGGGATCGACACTCCTATTTATCGAAAGTACTATGATACACCCCCTATACTCGTGGGTCATCAAGACTATTTTCTGGCGCCATTGCCGGGGAATGATGTGCTATTGAAGAGTGGAACTGGTAAAGGAAACTTCTACTATGAGTATTGCTTTTTGTTACTGCATGTTACTTTGTTTCCAAAATAGATAACCCACTTGGTTTTATGTTTGGTAAAACTACTACCACTACTAGGGTAGTAGATGAACCACCACCTGTTGATATAGATCCTTTTAACATACCTACAAGTATTGTTGACTGTGTTATGTATAATTATTATTTTGGGGATGGAACTGTCCATCCTGGTGATCACTTGCTTTATCCATGAATTATGCGGGTTGTTTAAGTGTGCAGGTATCACAACTGAACAGGTGAAGAAGAAGTACTCTCCATTTCCTTGAAGGGGAGAGCTGAAGAATGGTATAAGCTGCTGAAGAATGGACATTCCATGGAATTAGAGGAAATGGCATCTCTCTTTTATTCTAAATTCTATCCTCCCAGTGAGATTAATAAGGATAGAAATCTGATATATAACTTTTGGCCTCGTGATGGAGAGAGTATAGCTCAAGCTTGGGGGAGATTGAAGTTACTAATGCTTAAATGTCCTATTCATGAACTCCCTAACTATATTATTATCAATAACTTCTATACTAGGCTTTCTCTTCATGATAAATATTTACTAGATGCTTCTTGTGCTGGATCATTCACACATATGAAGGAAGAAGCTAAATGGGATCTACTAGACCCTATTCAAGAGAACACTGAAGCTTGGGAGAATGACAAAGGAAGAAAGTCAGGTATAAACTATGATTATGAATGCATTACATCTTTTATGGGAATTGGTGACTTCCGTGGTATTAGTAATGAGTTTGGTCTTGATCCTCAAGTTCTTGCAAAATGTTTTAATGCTTTTGCCTCTTATATTGAAATTCCCAAGAAAGAGTGGGACAAGTACCATGCTCCTTATAAAGACATTGTTACTCATGTTCCGCTAGCATAGAGGTTTGTACTGTTGATGCTATTTTGCCTAAACCTTATGTTGAGAAAATCCCTTTTACTACTAAGGTAAAGGAACATTCTATCATAGCTAATGTGGTTAGCAAAAGTGCAAAGAAAACTGTGGAGCCTGATGAGCTTATTAATATTGAGCCTGTGGTAGCTATTGTGAAAGATCTTGTCACTAGAAACATAGAGGATGAGCATATTGTATTTTGTGAGGACGCTACTAATATTGTCTCTCATCCTAAAAAAAACTAGAAAAGCTAGTGTCCCTGTGCTTTCTGTTAGAATTGGTAAGCATAGCTATTATGGTTTGTGTGATATTGGTGCTAGTTCAAGTGCCATTCATTATGAGCTTTAGAAGGAAATTATGCATGAAATTGGTCCTTGTGAGGTTGAGGACATTGATGTGGTTATTCATCTTGCTAATAGAGAGCAAGTCTGCCCCATTGGAATTGTAAGAGATGTGGGGGTTCTTTGTGGTAAGATTAAATATCCTGTTGATTTTCTAGTACTTGGTAAAGAAGCTAGTAAAACCTATCCTATTATGTTTGGTAGACCCTTCCTAAATACTTGTGGGGATATTATAGATTGTAGGAAGGAAAAAGTTTTGACTAAGTTTGATGGAGAGTCTTATGAGTTTAATTTTTCCAAATTTGCCAAAACTCCTTATAAAAATGAACTGCCTAATGATGATTTCAGGGTTGAACAACTTTCTGCTATCTCTCTTGCTCCTAACAATGCATTGCAGCAGTTTGTGGAAGATCGTGAAAGTGATGTCTTCATGAAGGAAAGAAATGAGATTGACGAGGTTTTCCTGTTGGAATTATGCCCTAGAGGCAATAATAAAGATGTTATTATTATAATTCTTGTTCATGATAAAGTTTATATTCCATGCTAGAATTGTATTAAGCGGAAACATTAATACTTGTGTGGTTTGTGAACAACACCGTGTCCTGACGCCTCTAAGGACTAGCTCATTGATCAATGATGGTTAAGGTTTCCTAACCATAGACATGAGTTGTCAATTGATAATGAGATCATATCATTGGGAGAATGATATGATGGATGCACCAAACTAAGCGAAGCAATTAGATCGTTTCATCGTGTTCATCTTTGAAGCTTTTCTTATGTCAAATATTGTATTCCTTAGACCATGAGATAATGCAACTCCCTGTACGGAAGAAAGCTTTGAGGTCATCAAACGTCATCCTATGAGAGGGTGATCATAAAGGTGTCTCTCGTGATCGGAAAGTATCATTGGGTTGTATGTATCGAGATGGAATTTGTCCTCCTGTGTCGGAGAGATATACTTGGGCCCACTCGGTAATCGATATCAACACCGCTTGCAAGCATGTGGTTAAGGAGTTAATCACAAAGTGATATCGGATTACGAACAGTAAAGTACTTGTTGTGAACGAGATTGAACTAGGTATGACGGGTATCGACGATCGAATCTCGCAAGTAAAATATCGCGAGACGAAGGGAATATATATATGGGATTGATTGAATCTCGCATCGTGGTTCATCCGATATGATCATCGATGAATGTGGAGTCAATATGGGTGCCTGCACTCCTGCTGATTATTGATAGAAGATCATGTCGCATATTCTCGAACCCGCAGGGTCACACACTTAACGATCTCGACGCTAGGATAGATTGGATAATTGGTTTATGAATTTTTGTTCGAGTCTCGGATGGGATCCGGATATCACGAGAGGTTAGAATGGTCCGGAGAATAAGATTCATATAAGGCGCAGTAGTTTTGGAGTTCGAATTGTTCCGGTTAATAGGTATTATACTTAAGCTTCTAGAACCTTCCGGAAGGGGACCAACGTGGCCCCACCTTCCGGGAGGGGCATGGGCCTATGAGGGAGTGTCCTGGCCGCATTGGGCCAGGGCACAAGGCCCCATAGGGCCCATTGATCCTAGATAAGTTTAAACTCGCTTTAAACTAGAGGTAGGATTTCTAGATAAGGAGAGTTTAAATCGCTTAAACTAGAGATAGGATTTCTAGATAAGGAGAGTTTAAATTGTTTAAACTAGAGATAGGCTTGGAGGAGGGCAGGCTGCCCCTCTATATATAGAGGGTGGTGCGCCTTCCCCACTACTACTCCACACCTTCCTCCAAGCCCGTCTGCCTTGCTACCTTCCTCTCTCCCTCCCGATTGTTTGTAGGCGAAGCCCTGCAGGTAAATTCTCCACCATATACATCACGCCGTGTTGTAGATCCAATCTATCTCTCCACCATACTCGCTGGTCCGAGGAATGAGGAGACGTCGAGGTGCTGCACGTGTGCATCTCACGGAGGCACCGCCACTTGTGGTGCTAGATCGGATCGGATCACGAGGAGAAGCGAGTACGACTACATCACCCACGTTCCGTTTTAACGCCCGATGTGCGAATCTTCAAGGGTATGAAGATCTAATCCAATCTCTCTCGTTGATTGCATCTCCTAGATTAGATCTTGGCTTTCCCTCTGTTCGCTCCGTAGAAAATTTTGATTTACTATGCCGCGAAACCCTTCATTTCCTTCGTCAGCCGGAGCAACTTAAGCATAATCTACCTGTGGAAGATTTGGGAACCACACTACCACCTAAAGGGGACCCTGTTTTCGAATTAAAACCTTTACCTGATGATCTTAAATATGCTTATCTTGATGATAAGAAAGTATATCATGTTATTATTAGTTCTAAACTTTTAGGAAAGGAAGAAGAGAGGTTACTGGAAATACTAAAGAAACACCAAGGAGCTATGGGCTATACTCTTGATGATTTAAAGGGGATTTCTCCTACTATATGTCAGCATGCTACTAATATATAACTTGATGCAAAACCAGTTGTTGAGCACCAACACCGTCTAAATCTTAAGATTAAGGATGTGGTAAGAAATGAGGTATTAAAACTCCTTGATGCTGGTATTATTTATCCTATTGCTGACAGTCAATGGGTTAGCCCTGTTCATTGTGTTCCCAAGAAAGGGGGAATAATTGTTGTGCCTAATGAAGATAATGGGCTTATACCCCAAATAGTAGTGGTTGGGTATAGAATGTGGATTGATTTTAGAAAGATTAATAAAGTTACTAAGAAAGATCATTATCCTTTGCCCTTTATTGATCAAATGCTTGATAGGTTGTCCAAAAAGACTCACTTTTGCTTTCTTGATGGTTATTCTGGGTTTTCTCAAATTGTTGTGAAAGCACAAGACCAAGAGTAAACTACTTCCACTTGTCCTTAAGGTACTTATGCTTATAGGCGTCTGCCTTTTGGTTTATGTAATGCTCCTGCTACCTTTCAGAGATGTATGTCTGCTATCTTTCATGGTTTTTGTGAAGAAATTGTGGAGGTTTTCATGGAAGATTTTTCCGTCTATGGAACTTCTTTTGATAACTGTTTGCATAACCTTGATAAAGTTTTGTAGAGATGTGAAGAAACCAGCCTTGTTCTTAATTGGGAGAAATGCCATTTCATGGTTAATGAAGGGATTGTTCTTGGACACAAGATCTCTGAAAGAGTCATTAAAGTTGACAGAGCCAAATTGAAGCAATTGAGAAGATGCCTTGTCCTAGAGATATCAAAGATATTCGTAGTATCCTTGGTCATGCTGGTTTCTATAGGAGGTTTATTAAAGATTTCTCCAAAATTTCAAAGCCCCTTACTAATCTTCTTCAAAAAGATGTACCTTTTGTTTTTGATGATGATTGTAAGGAAGCTTTTAAAACTCTGAATAAAGCTTTGACTACTGCTCCTATTGTTCAACCACCTGATTGGAGTTTACCTTTTGAAATTATGTGTGATGCTAGTGATTTTGTTGTGGGTGTTGTCCTTGGACAACGAGTTGATAAGAAGTTGAATTTTATTCATTATGCTAGCAAGACTCTATATACTGCTCAAAATAATTATGCTACTACTAAAAAATAGTTCTTAGCTGTAATCTTTGCTTGTGATAAGTTTAGACCTTATATTGTTGATTCAAATGTTATTATCCATATTGATCATGCTTCTATCAAGTACCTTATGACAAAAAAGGACGCTAAGCCTAGAATTATTAGGTGGGTGTTGCTTTTACAAGAGTTTGATCTGCATATTGTAGATAGGAAAGGTGCTGAAAATCCTATAGCTGACAGTTTATCTCGTTTGGAAAACATTTCTTTTGACCCATTGCCTGTTAATGATAGTTTTCCAAATGAACAATTGGCTGCGATAAGGGTAAGTCCGCATGAGAGTCCTTGGTGTGCTGATTATGCTAACTTTATTGTTTCCAAGTATTTGCCTCCAACCTTTATAACTCAGCAAAGAAGAAAATTCTTTTATGATCTAAGGCATTACTTTTGGGATGACCCACACTTATATAAAGAAGGAGTAGATGGCATTATGTGAAGATGTGTTCCAGATTTTGAACAACAAGAGATATTGAGAAAATGTCATGGTAGTGCTTATGGAGGACATCATGCAGGGGATAGGACTGCACCAAAGGTTTTACAAGCGGGATTTTATTGGCCTAACCTTTTCAAAGATGCAAGGAAGTTTGGCCTAACCTTTTCAAAGATCCACACCATCATATCCACCATCACCATCATCACCACTCCGTTCCGCTATAACAATTGTGTTGGATATTGCTTTAGTTCTTAGGGGAAACTTTCTCGGTGTTAATTACTATTGTAGTTGATGCTTGTGAGTGGAACCATTGGATTATTGTTCATTATCAGATTGTTATCCATTATCATATCATCTTTGATCTTGATCCATATGATGTCTCGTGGGTAGTTCGTTTAGTTCTTGAGGACATGGGAGAAGTCATGTTGTTATTAGTGGATTTGTGTTGAGTTATTCAATGATTTAGTATTTAAGTTGTGGTGCTATTATTCTAGTGGTGTCATGTGAACATCGACTACATGATACTTCACCATTTATGGGCCTAGGGGAATGCATTGTGTATTTGGCTACTAATTATGGGGTTACCGGAGTGACAGAAACCTCAACCCCCGTTAGGACACCTTTTGTAACACCCTCAGAATCGACCCTATGCAAGTTTTAGCGATTCCCGCCAAACCCGCATAGAAACGATTCAAAGGTGCCCACTAGGCACTTACGTGCGGGTGGAAAATGAAGTAATAACATTACACAACAGTCCTCGATGGGACCCACAGAACAGATATATATGCAGCAGCGACTCAATGAGTCAAGAATACAGATATACGGTACAAAGATCCAAATCACCTTGAAAAGATGGAGCGTCCGACTACGGACAAGATGCAAATGGGGCTAAGAGCCCTGAAGAATAACCAATGGCGCCCATAACCGCCTGTGCCAAGCCGGAAGGGTAACCCTTCTAACGGCCGATCTCAAAACCTGCTTAAACAAAAGGGTGCCGACAAAGGGCAAAGGAAAAGAGGAGCGTCGATCGAGGCGTAACACGGCGAGGCTAGAATTGCGGTCCTCGCCACATAGGTATGGTGGTGAGCAACGCAGCAAGCACTAAACAACCTATAGAGACTCGATATAACCGACGGCTATCGAGAGGGTAAGAAAGACCTATCCGAGTCACCGATACTAACACCAAACAATCCCATCTGGTATTCCCTCGAGACCAAACGAGGAAGTCAACCGAGGAACTCACAGCGGTTGGCGCTTTATTTATTCAGTTATCGTTGCAGCAATTACTAGTCAGGTTTAGATAATCATCCTGATAAAATAAGCAGTGGGCACTTTTAGTTGACCATTCCGTGATAGTTGCGACACTTACTAGTCAGATACAATTAGCATGAGATAACCCCAAAACCCACCTGTTGTTGGTACTTTTACTTAGCTATTCCGTTGTAGTGAAGCTGATTACTAGGCATATCGGATACAAGTCAAATTATAACAGTAAACTTTAGTTATAGTTGTCTATGATCAAGCACTGTGCTCCAAGTCGTCCATAACCGCGGACACGGCTTCTCGAAAAGATTTAACCCTGCAGGGGTGCACCAAAGTATCCATAAGCACTTCGACCCTTTTTGCCAGATCAGTTAACATACACCCATCGGTATGTCGGCGGGGCCTAAGTCATGACGTTCCCAGACCCAAAGCAAGCACGGGGGGCCACCCCACTAAGTCTACCCGCAACGAAGTCGGCCGGTCTCCGAGACAGACTCAGGGTTTATGCGGTGGTCAGAACGACAACAAATCCCAAAACTGGGACTGCCGATACCGAAAAACACTCGCTTACCTAAATAAAAAGTGTGCTCCTCGCACAATCGTAAATAAAGCGAGTAGCATGGCATAAGTACAGGATAGTAAATAAAACCTCAAACTAGTTTGTGGCCCCCAAGACAATACTTTGAAATCGGTACTAATCAATGGGGCCCATATCTCCCCATGTGGTTAGCGCCGATCTCTAACAGTGTCAAGAACTCGGGGTCCTACGGGACACAAGTGGGCGGTCGGAAACCAACATTATCTATCACCCACCGATGCCGCTGCTTACTTACTTCAATTTTAGTTGTTAAACAGTAATTAAAGTGAACGAAAAGTAAAGCCATGATCAACTCCAACATTGAACATGCGGCACTTCTCCAACAACTGTGGTACTTGACGACACGCAAAAACACTTGAGCAAGCGACTACGACGCGCGGGTCCAACTATCTACCAAACAACAGGTAATAGGATGTGTCCAAGGCTATATATGGCCGCAAGGGATATCACGGGTACGAAAACTAGAGCATCGCAACACAGATAGCAAAGATCAACAGGAGGGAATAAATACTAGAAAAGTAAGATAGGAAGAAAGGGGGAGATGCTCGCCTGAAAATATTGTCGAAGGTTCAACCGAAGATCGGGGCGAAGCTCACATCAACTCATCGATCTTATCCACGAAGAAGCAAAACACTAGAATAAACACCGGATGCACTATTTAATACAACGGCAGAAGATCGGCATGATGCAGGTATGATGTATGACATGGCAAAGGTGCGATGCAATTAGGCCATATTAAGCGGAACCGGGTCCCGACAATTAATTAAACGGTTCAAGTTATTTAACTACCCCTCAATTTAAATGTTGCATTATCAAGACAAAAGATAGCACCGGTTCGCTACACAAATTTAAATGAGGCCAATATGAGACTAGATTTGCCCGCATATGGGCCCCATATTTAATTATATGGTGAATCGGCATAAGGCCCCCAAACCACACAATGTATGCATGCAAGTATGGCAATTTAATATGCAACAGGTTTTATATTTGTCATTTATAAAATAGGGCTCGGGAAAGGGGGTCACACATTAGAGGGTCTGGACGAACTTGAGGTTCCGGGGTTCGGGGTTCGGTCTCAGGGTTCAGGATTCGCCGGCCTCGGTCTCGGATAACGGAGGTAGGTCTTGTCGCATCCGTGGTCTTCGGCCCGTGTAGACGGTCATGGCGTTCGGGATGAAGTACTTGTCGCATCGGGGCCTCAGTGTCCTCGGATCCGGTTGAAGATCTCGGCGTTCGGCAAACTTCGAAGTAGACCTCGGAGTTCCGCGATGACCTTGTCGATTCCCTGTCGAAGGCCTTGGCGCTTCGGATCGGTCTTCGGGCCCGGTCTTGGGTTCGCGTCCGTGTGGCGATCTTGTTGTCCCGCAGGCGCCCTCGGTGTCGGGAAGATCTTGGGGTTCTAACTTCGTTCGCTTGACGGACTTGGTTCGTCGTCGGTCTCGGATAACGCCTTCGCCTCCGTGAAGAAGAGCTTGGCGTGTCGGTTCGGACTTCGCCCGAACAGGGTCTTCATCGTCTCGCCATCGGGTTCACGATGGCATCGCCGCCGTCGAAGGCATCGGGTAAAGAACTCGCGATCCGGATGGAGAGCTGCTGCCCGCGCGATCTTGCCGCCTTCGGTCATCAACTCCGAATGGGATCTTGGAGCGCCGGTTCGGTGAGGTCGTTTCGGGTCTCGGCGTCCGTGATTTAAGGCCTTGAGGTACCACCGTATTCGCCGGTGGCGTACTTGGGGTCGGCACCAAGGTTCGGGTTCGGTCTTGGCGTCCGTGGCGACGATCTTCGGGGTTCATGTCTCCGAAAGTCTTCGGACGATCTTGTCGACATCATAGGTGCATCTACCCGAAAACTGCAAGGACGCGCAGGACGGGGTCGAGGTGGTGTCTCGTGGGCTCGCTGACGGCAAGACGACACGGAGCAGGGCTGCCGGCGGCTCGGACTTGCAGGGGCGGCCGAGGGGAGGCTGACGGGGGGGGGCTCCCTGGCGGCGAGGCAGGTCCGCTCGGGGCGAGGCGCGAGTGAGGACGGGTCTGAGGCGGCTCGAAGGACGGGAGGCGGAGACGAGGCGAGCTGGCGGGTCCGGGCGACGGAGGAGGCCGGGCGGCTGAGCGCGGAGTGGGGGGTCCGGCGAGGCGGAGGGCGCCGGGCGGGGAGGCGAGGCGGAGGTGAGGGCGGCGGCGCGGGAGGGGCGGAGGGCGGCGCGACGCAGCGGCGCGAGGAGGGCGAAGCGTGAGGACGGGGGCGGACTGGTGGCGTGGCAAGAGGAGGTCGGGGAGGTGCGGGCGGGGAGAGCGCCGGCGCGGGGCGCAGAGGAGAGGCGCGGGGTCTGCGGGTAGACGGGGACGGGCTGGAGGAGGCGAGGAGAGCGACGGGCAGGGGTCATGGGAGCGCGCTGACGGGCGGAGGTGGAGGGCGAGAGGATGGTGGGGCGAGCGGAGGGCGGAGAGGGCGTGGCCTGGCCGAGAAGGGGAGGCGGGCGCCAGGAGAGAGGAGGATGGGGAGGCGCGGCCGAGAGAGAGGAGCCAGGCGAGGGAGGAACCGAGGAGGAGGAGGTGGAAGACGGGGGCAAAGGGGGCCAGGCATGGTCCAGGGTGGGGCCAGGTGTCGGTGGGACCCAGGGGCAGGGAGAGAGGGTGAGGGAGTGTCTGTGTGAGAGAGGGAGTGGGGTGAGGATGAGGTGGCAGACAGGGATAGGTTAGGGGAAGGGAGGTGATGAGGTGGCGACCGACTATTGGTTGGGGTGATGTGGAGGGTTTGGGGTAGACTAGGACTAGGTAATAAAAGATTTCTGGGTGGCTGATTGATGAGGTGGCGGAGCTGAGGATGAGGTGGAGGGACGGTGAGGTGGAGGGCACCGGTTGGTGGGTAGATTAGGACTAGGTGGAAATAGGAAATAGGGGGGCTGGTTTAGGTGGACCGTTTTAATTACTGGGGTGGTCGACTGGGTCGAATCGGCCCGTTCGACTGCCCCCACTAAAAATAATTAAATAATTTATTTATATCCAACAGGGCTTTTTTAAACCGACAGCAAACAAAACAAAATAATCCGGTGACCCGGGTTTTGCGTTTGAATAAAGACGGGGCGTTTAGAAAACACAAACAGGTTTTTTCGCAAATAGTTTTATGCAAGCAAATGCAAGATGATGACGATGCTCAAATGCAATGTGGCATGATGACATGAGCATGCGGTCATGACGATGCAATGCACAAAAACAACGCGATTTTCTAGTAGTGGTTTTGCGGGATGCCACAATTCGACACCACTAACAAGGGATCTCGCCCTCGAGATCCGCCTCATGGTACCGGAAGGAAGGTCGGCGATCTGCATCTTCTCGCTTCGTGTAGATCCTCGCGACACCACTAACAAGAGGTCGTTGTCCGTGATCGTCGAGAGAACACTCCGGAAGCAAAAGGTCGAAGGTAGAGGTATCAACAAATAAAGCCACCTCTAGCTTCCGTGGACGAAGTAAAATTGCATCGATCCACCATTCAATATACAAAGCAAATGATAAGAGTAGTGATATGGTCGCGACTCCATCCCGCACTCAAAGCATTACTCTGTACACGAACAGATAGGTTATGCAACCAACCCTCAGGATTCAGACTGAAGATCTCGACCAGCGAGGTTCGGAAACTAAGGAGTGATGCAGACTCTGCATCGGATCTGGCGTAGAGGATGTCATCGCGTCGAAAAACACCGGAAGGCACAAACAAGGAACAAAGAATGGTACCACAGTAGACGGATTTCTCAGACAGCATGAACACCGGATGGTAGAACACCGTTATCAAAGGAGGAAGCGAAACCCTGAAGGTACGACGGAACCCAACCACGAGAAATCTCGACTCAAGAGAGAAGCGGATTCAAAACACGTAGGGGTAAGAGGAGAATAGCAGAGGGGTAAGGAATAAAAATCAGACCTAATCAGAACTATCAAACCGATTTTTCAAAAATAGTTTTGACACTCTACTTCGGCCGTTAGCTAGGTTATCCTACCGGACTTGGGGGTATCGAATCACCGAGCTCGATACCACCAGAACCCTCGAGAATCGACCCTATGCAAGTTTTAGCGATTCCCATCAAACCCGCATAGAAACGATTCAAATGTGCCCACCAGGCACTTACGTGCGGGTGGAAAACGAAGTAATAACATTACACAACAGTCCTCGATGGGACCCACAGAATGTATATATGCAGGCGACTCAATGAGTCAAGAATATAGATATACAAAGACAAAGATCCAAATCACCTTGAAAAGATGGAGCGTCCGACTACGGACAAGATGCAAATGGGGCTAAGAGCCTCAAGAATAACCAATGGCGCCCATAACCCTGCCAAGCCGGAAGGGTAACCCTTCTAACGCGCCGATCTCAAAACCCGCTTAAACAAAAGGGTGCCAACAAAGGGCAAAGAAAAAGAGGAGCGTCGATCGAGGCCAGAACACGGCGAGGCTAGAATTCGGCGGTCCTCGCCTACATAGGTATGGTGGACTGAGCGGCAACGCAGCAAGCACTAAACAACCTATAGAGACTCGATATAACTGACGGCTATCAGAGAGGGGTAAGAAAGACCTATCCGGAGTCAGCCTGATACTAACACCAAACAATCCCATCCTGGTATTCCCCCTCGAGACCAAACGAGGAAGTCAACCGAGGAACTCACACAGTTGGCAGTTTTATTTATTCAGTTATCGTTGTAGCAATTACTAGTCAGGTTTAGATAATCATCCTGATAAAATAAGCAGTGGACAATTTTAGTTGACCATTCCGTGATAGTTGCGACACTTACTAGTCAGATACAATTAGCATGAGATAACCCCAAAACCCAGCAGTTGTTGGTACTTTTACTTAGCCATTCCGTTGTAGTGAAGCTGATTACTAGGCATATCGGATACAAGTCAAATTATAACAGTAAACTTTAGTTATAGTTGTCTATGATCAAGCACTGTGCTCCAAGTCGTCCATAACCGCGGACACGGCTTCTCGAAAAGATTTAACCCTGCAGGGGTGCACCAAAGTATCCACAAGCACTTCGACCCTTTTTGCCAGATCAGTTAACATACACCCATCGGTATGTCGGCGGGGCCTAAGTCATGACGTTCCCAGACCCAAAGCAAGCACGGGGGGCCACCCCACTAAGTCTACCCGCAACGAAGTCGGCCGGTCTCCGAGACGGACTCAGGGTTTGCGACAGTGGCTGTAAACGACAGCAAATCCCAAAACTGGGACTGTCGATACCGCGAAAACACTCCGCTTACCTAACAAGACAACAGGTGCTCGCACAATCGTAATAAAGCAAGAGCATGGCATAAGTACAGGATAATAAATAAAACCTCAAACTAGTTTGTGGCCCCAAGACAATACTTTGAAATCGTACTAATCAATGGGGGCCCATATCTCCCCAATTGTGGTTAGCGCTCGATCTCAACAGTGTCAAGAACTCGGGTCCCACGGACACAAGTGGCGGTCGGAAACCAACATTATCTATCACCCACCGATGCCGCTGCTTACTTACTTCAATTTTAGTTGTTAAACAGTAATTAAAGTGAACGAAAAGTAAAGCCATGATCAACTCCAACATTGAACATGCGGCACTTCTCCAACAACTGTGGTACTTGACGACACGCAAAAACACTTGAGCAAGCGACTACGACGCGCGGGTCCAACTATCTACCAAACAACAGGTAATAGGATGTGTCCAAGGCTATATATGGCTGCAAGGGATATCATGGGTACAAAAACTAGAGCATCGCAACACAGATAGCAAAGATCAACAGGAGGGAATAAATACTAGAAAAGTAAGATAGGAAGAAAGGGGGATATGCTCGCCTGAAAACATTGTCGAAGGTTCAACCGAAGATCGGGGCGAAGCTCACATCAACTCATCGATCTTATCCACGAAGAAGCAAAACACTAGAATAAACACCGGATGCACTATTTAATACAACGGCAGAAGATCGGCATGATGCAGGTATGATGTATGACATGGCAAAGGTGCGATGCAATTAGGCCATATTAAGCGGAACCGGGTCCCGACAATTAATTAAACGGTTCAAGTTATTTAACTACCCCTCAATTTAAATGTTGCATTATCAAGACAAAAGATAGCACCGGTTCGCTACACAAATTTAAATGAGGCCAATATGAGACTAGATTTGCCCGCATATGGGCCCCATATTTAATTATATGGTGAATCGGCATAAGGCTCCCAAACCACACAATGTATGCATGCAAGTATGGCAATTTAATATGCAACAGGTTTTATATTTGGCATTTATAAAATAGGGCTCGGGAAAGGGGGTCACACATTAGAGGGTCTCGACGAACTTGAGGTTCCGGGGTTCGGGGTTCGGTCTCAGGGTTCAGGATTCGCCGGCCTCGGTCTCGGATAACGGAGGTAGGTCTTGTCGCATCCGTGGTCTTCGGCCCGTGTAGACGGTCATGGCGTTCGGGATGAAGTACTTGTCGCATCGGGGCCTCGGTGTCCTTGGATCCGGTTGAAGATCTCGGCGTTCGGCAAACTTCGAAGTAGACCTCGGAGTTCCGTGATGACCTTGTCGATTCACTGTCGAAGGCCTTGGCGCTTCGGATCGGTCTTCGGTTCGGGGCCTCCGGGTCTTGGGGTTCGCGTCCGTGTGGCGATCTTGTTGTCCCGTGTAGGCGTCCTCGGTGTCGGGGAAGATCTTGGGGTTCTAACTCGTTCATCGTTGACGGACTTGGTTCATCGTCGGGTCTCGGACAACGGCCTTCGGCCTCCGTGAAGAAGAGCTTGGCGTGTCAGGGTTCGGACTTCGCCTCCGGGAACGGGGTCTTCATCGTCTCGGCCATCGGGTTCACGAATGCATCGTCGCCGTGTCGAAGGCATCGGGGTAAAGAACTCGGCGTATCCGGGATGGAGAGCTTAGGTTGGTGATGGCTCGTTGTCTGGGCAAAGGGCGGAGACACGCCAGAGGGCGGGGCGGTGGGCGAGGCGGCGGGCGCGCGAAGGAGCGGCAGCTACCCAGCTGCCAGAACCGCAGCAGGCCAGCGGCGGGTGGTGGGCTGCTGGGCCAGCGGCGAGCAGCAAGGGCGAGGCGGAAGTCATGCGGGGCAACTGGCGGCAGCGACTTGGGCAGAGGCGAGGGGGCAGGCGGATCAGCGAGGGGGCGCAGAGAAGTGAAAGGCGCATGGTGGCCAGGGGCAGAGGGCGGCGGCCGGGCCCAGGCCTGGCGCTGGAGGCGGCCGGGAAGGGAGGCGGCGTGAGGTCCTTGAGGCGGACTGTGGCGGTGGGGGTCGGCCCGGGGAGGGCGGGTCCGTGGTCGACGAGACGGGCTGGAGGAGGCCTTGATGGCGGGTCCTGAGGCTTGGCCGGTGGTGGTGGCGGGGAGGTGAGGCGGGGCGGAGAAGGAGGCGGGAGGTGGAGGTGGCCGGGCGAGGGCGTGGCGGAGAGGCGGCGAGGAGGAGGAGGTGGAAGGCGGGGCCGGGCGGGGCAGCGGGGGGCGGGAGCAGTGAGGCGGGAGCCGGGCGGGAGGTGGGACCAGGGCAGGGAGAGAGGGTGAGGGAGTGGCTGTGTGAGAGAGGGAGTGGGGTGAGGATGAGGTGGCAGACAGGGATAGGTTAGGGGAAGGGAGGTGATGAGGTGGCGACCGGCTATTGGTTGGGGTGATGTGGAGGGTTTGGGGTAGACTAGGACTAGGTAAGAAAAGATTTCTGGGTGGCTGATTGATGAGGTGGCGGAGCTGAGGATGAGGTGGAGGGCACAGGTTGGTGGGTAGATTAGGACTAGGTGGAAATAGGAAATAGGGGGGCTGGTTTAGGTGGACCGTTTTAATTACTGGGGTGGTCGACTGGGTCGAATCGGCCCGTTCGACTGCCCCCACTAAAAATAATTAAATAATTTATTTATATCCAACAGGGCTTTTGCAAACCGACAGCAAACAAAACAAAATAATCCGGTGACCCGGGTTTTGCGTTTGAATAAAGACGGGGCGTTTAGAAAACACAAACAGGTTTTTCCGCAAATAGTTTTATGCAAGCAAATGCAAGATGACGACGATGCTCAAATGCAATGTGGCATGATGACATGAGCATGCGGTCATGACGATGCAATGCACAAAAACAACGCGATTTTCTAGTAGTGGTTTTGCGGGATGCCACACCTTTGCACAAGGGAGCATAGGATCGCAGAGTTTAGGGTTGTGGTTAGGTTTATATCTTAATTACTTTCTTGTAGTTGCGGATGCTTGCAGGGGGTTTAATCACAAGTATGTATTAGTCCAAGTAAGATCGGTACATTAGCACAGGTTCACCCACACAACACTTACAACACCAAAGAAGAGTACTTAGGTATTTGAAGCGAAATCACTTGACAGAATTCCCATGTGTCCTCGAGAACGTTTGGTCCTTATAAGTATTTCCACCAGCTTGTCCTTTGCTAAGAAAGGATTGGGCCACTTGCTGCGTTTGTATTTATTACTTGCACTTTGTTTTGTTGCTTTATCGGAAAACCCCTAAAAATCCGTTTGCAAAGTATTTGTAGAGAGTTCCTGCTCCTTACCACTAGACAACACCTTCTGCTCCTCGTTGGGATCGACACTCCTATTTATCTACGATACACCCCCTATACTTGTGGGTCATCACTTTACTAATACATCTTTTTTAAATCTTGTATAGTCTCTTCATGGGTGCTTTTGGACATCTCATCGATTGCCGGAGTTCCATTGGGAGTTCTTGCTAATTCATAGTGTTGTATATATTTTCCCCCTCAAATAGGAACATATAGGTCTCTGCATCGATTGATACATATAGCCTTTTATTGCACTATTGAGTAAAAAATATTACAAAATCATTACATCATTGGTTGCTGAGAGCCTCAATCTAGATCAGCCATCTAAAAAATAAAGAAACACATGGCATAAAACATTACTAACATGCTATCCTTAAATCAGAACGATGCACTACTTGTGAACCTATAATGTTTGTATTTGTGTTACCAGACTAGAACTATTGTGAAATCAATATTGGATCTATGTAATGCTCTTATTTGCCGGAAAAATTATAGTTTGCTTACAACGTGCCTAGGCTTCGAAAAAATCCTGAGTCAGCCACTTGTGAGAGGTAGTATGAGTAGCTTTCATAGTATACAAATAATCCCCGTGCGTCCACCCCCCATATTTATTGCATATATGTTATTTTAATTCTCTTTTGATTTTATTTTGTTTCAAATTATCTCTCAAACCATTAACCTGATGGACATTCCATTTTCACCATTAGCTTTGCCGTGACTAGAGCTTTGGAGCTTAATATCATATCAGTATGTTTCGAGAACCTTTTTAACCAAAAAACCGCCAGATTATATCCCATAGTTGCTAGATTATTGGAAATCAGTTGCCAGATTAAAAAAGAACTTGTTTGTTGACACATTTTGTTACTTGCCAAATTGTTGTTCCACACTTGCCAAATTATTTGCTACTTACTTTCCTATTATAATATGCCTGCTCTTTAAATCTAGAGATCATTGTAATATCTAAAACATGTATAACATCACATATAATTATACACGATCATCATGATAATTATTTGTTGCTAATCTAGCAATTATGGTAACGTAATCTGACAACTGACGCGACAAAAAATTCATCAAAACATAACAACATGGGATCTAATTTCGAATCCCTCGCCAAGATGAAATTAACAGTGAAAACATATCACTAATTGTATATAAGATTTATGAGATAAATCATTTTTAATTTCCAAATTTAACAATTAATGTGATGTTGTTATCATAAGGTGGCATATTCTCTACATGCATGTGGCTTCTCTTAAAGGACAAATCACGAGTGCAACACTACCATAGCATGAGAAGAGCTTGTATGCGGGCGTTTGCGATCATAATTTCTCTTTATAGATAGTCGCAGATAGGTATATGCAAAAGTATGATCACTCTGATGACAAGATAACATGCAATGTACTTAAATCCACTTTGACATATCCACTATCTAAAAATATTTTTTTAATATAAAAATTCAGGTGGACATCCTGTCTTTTTTGTTCCCACATAAATTTTTGCCTTTTTTGACATGTTAGAAAAAAATACAATTTTTGATGCAAGCAATTTTTTTGTAAAATAATATGACTATTTGTGTTTTCTTGAAACATGCAAAGCCATTGCATCATAAGGAGTTTTATAATTAACAATGACATGGCAAATGGCCAAGGGAAAAAAATAATATCCCGTCATTAAAATGCCCAAAAAAGAGGACCGTCGAGAAACCAAAAGAGTGGCCTCAAGCTCGATGCTGGAGGCAAACGACAAGCAACAAAGAGTGATGATTATGGAGAAAAAACTCTCGGCTTGTGGTCTTTTTGAAGCTACCAAGAGACGAAGAGCATAAGAGCAAGGACAATAGTAGAGCTAGTTGTTGGCTATAAGACATGTACATATCATCCGTAGTCAATTTAATAGTCAACTTGTACAATAGATAGATATAAATTATACTACTATCTCCGATCCTAAATAAGTGTCGCCATTTTAAACTAGAGTTAGTTCAAAACCGTGACACTTATTTAGGATCGGATGGAGTATTTTATAGTGGCAGGGTCCACCTTTCACTCTCACATGATGCCTAAGAGCACGTGCTGCAGCTGGCTCTAAGCCAAGAGCCCACTCCCCTTCTCTCTTCTATTCTCTCTCCTCCAACTAAGCAAGAGTATATTATTTCATCTCTTATAGCCCGCTTACGTCAGCTTATTGTACTTGCTCTAATGGTGTATGCCATGGCCTTTTTCTCGGTGTTTGTGAGAAGAGTGAACGTTATCCATCATTTCCTGACATTATAGAAGCCATGCCGGTAACCCGGAGGCCACTTGATGCTTGTAATCCAATTGATGTCTATTTTCCAAATTATGCCAGGGAGGCAACATTTGGAAAGAGTTGGTCTCCGGAGTGAAAATTTAGCTGTAAAATACCCTCTTCTCATTTTCATGAAACCTACCAATATGGTAATATTATTTACAACATTTTATGGGTATATTGCAACTTAACATGGTAAAAAAAACATACCAACATCTCGAACACCAAATCAATACCATTGGATACATCATGGTGTATATTTTATATAATACTCCCTCCGTAAAATAGATGTCTTGGATTTGTCAAAATTTGGATGAACTATATACTAAACAGTGTCTAGATTTATCCAAATTTTGACAAATCTGAGACATCTATTTTGGGACGGAGGGAGTATATGTTTAGCATTGTAGATATGGATATTTTTCTTAAAAAACTTGGTCAAAGTTGATGAAGTTCAACTTTTAGAAGTTGTACCATGCACTATATTATGGGAGGAGTGAGTATGTGTGAAGCTTATAATTTTGCCTTAGTTTTAGATAAGTACTAGATTCCGGCGCAAGTAGGTTCGGCGAAGAATTTTCCTTTTCTCGGTTCAGCGCTTACTTGTGCAAAAGTATAGTACTATTAAACGAGTAATGCTACAGCTACGAGCTGCAAGTTACGGAAATTTTTTACGGAATGACGTGATGAGAAATCAGTGGGTTACGGTCTTAAAATCATGGGATGCATGAGGATATAAACCAACCAACAGCACACACGTCATCCCGTAAGTTGTTTTCGTAAGATATCTTCCCTAGGTCTAGCATTTTCGCTACTAAACAGATCACAAAAAATGTCAGCAATCAAAGCAAACCTCAGCGCTTACCCCACTAACACGGCCGTGGTCAACAAGTTGTCGCCTTGACCGTTAACTTCACGCCCCCCACTCTCCACGAACGCCGTTAAAAGCCACGTCACGGCGCGCGCCAATGGGAACCACCCAGACAAACAGACGAAAACGAAAGGGGCTCCTTGGGCTCGGCAGTTTACTCCTCTCTGCAAAACCCCCCCGAAACTTCTTCTCTCCTCGCTCTCCGTCCCGTCTTCTTCCCTTCTCACGGGCGGGAACAAGAACGCAGCCCCAGCCGCCGTCTCGACCCAGCCAGCCATCCAGCGGACCAAGGACCTTTATAATCGCTTTTCCTTCCCCATACGGCTTGTCGCGCAAGCCTCTGCCGAGCTTTCTGCCCCGCAGCCGCTGGTGGCAGATTCGCGCGGGAGCGAGGACCGACTGCTTTCTTTTTGTTTTCTCTCTTTCTTGCTCCGTCCCCTTGTGCTCTCCGTCCGGCAAAATCCGCAGGAAAAGGTCTCGGTCCCGGCGGCAGTTCTCTGATTCTTGGATGTGAGGGAGGCGCGGCGACGGTGGATCGATCGATCGATGGGCACGGTGAAGGCGTGGGTGGCGGAGAACTACGCGGATACCATGGGGTCGATGCACAGCTCGCTGCGCGTCGCCTACGTGGTCTTCTCCTTCTGCGCCGCCTTCTTCCTCGGCGGCATCAAAGGTACTATTTGTCTGTCTGGCTGTAATCTCGTCTTGTCTCGCTGTCCCCATCCCGAGTTTTGGTCTGGCTCATTTTGTTTCTCTTGGTTTGGGAAAATTAATGGCTGTGTGTGCAGCGATGGTGGTCGGCCCGGTGGCGGCGGCGCTGATGATACTGGGCAACGTCGGCGTGATCCTCGCGCTCTTCCCGGCGCACGTCTGGTGGACCATCTACTCGCTCATCAAGTAAGCCACCCCGAAATTTAGCACCCCTCCCCTTTTTTTCGTTTTGCGTGTGTCGGAGGGAAACAGAGCACTAATTTTACGGGTTCGTCAGAAAAGAAAAACAGAGCATTCTTTTCTGAATGTTCGTTTCGGTTCTGCCCCCGCCATGGTATCGAGAACCCGATTCGATTCTGCTGCCGATTTTTCAACTCCGGCAGCGAATCAAGTGTTCCAGCTGACCTGAGAATAATTAATTAATGAATTGCTCATCCGTTGGTTGTCTGCACTCATTCTGAACCCTGCAGGACGGACCGCATCAACGTGGGCCTGAAGCTTGCGGTGGCCATCGCGCTGCCGGTGCTGTTCGGCCTGTGGCTGGGCCTGGGCATCTTCGGCAGCGCGCTGGTGGCTGTCGGCTACGGCTTCTTCACGCCGTGGATCTCCACCTTCGAGGCGTTCCGGCAGGAGAGCGAGACCAAGAAGTTCGTGCATGGCATTGTGCAGGACGGGACGTGGGGGACGATCAAGGGCAGCTGCACGGTGGTGAGGGACTTCGCGGACATGTGCTTCCACTCCTACCCCGTCTACCTCCAGGAGCTCCGCCAGTGCTCCCAGGGCCGCCAGCCCCACTCCATAAGGTATTCCTTTCTTCTCCTGCTAGCTAGATTGCATCTGTCCAAAGCTGTTTAGGATTATAGTAAGTAGTTAGTTCCTTCCATGCTGGTTGTACTCCCTGTGAGACTGTGACAGGGTTGGCATCGCCACGAGAAAATGACGTGCTTATTTGTTTGTTTGGTACTAACCAACTAACTGACAGTTTCGTGTTGAAAAACTATGCCCCTGGCAGCACGTCATTGGTAGAATGTCGTTAAAAAAGTCTGAAAACGATTTTTTGCTCTCGATCGAGGAACTCCTCAATTCAAAGAAAGAAGAAGTCTGAAAGCTGTTTGGTGCAGGGTGCTGGACGTGCCGTCGTGCATACTGGTGGGCATCCTGGGACTGGCGGTGGACATACCGCTCTACACGGTGATCGCGGTGATCAAGAGCCCCTACATGCTGTTCAAGGGCTGGCAGAGGCTGCTGCACGACCTCATCAGCCGCGAGGGCCCCTTCCTGGAGACCGTCTGCGTGCCCATCGCCGGCCTCGCCATCCTCTTCTGGCCCCTCGTGGTGGTTGGGAGCGTCCTGCTCGCCGTCGTCTCCAGCATTTTCGTGGGCCTCTACGGGGCCGTCATCGTCTACCAGGTTGCTGTCTCTGCCACTGTGTGCTAGTATTTCTTGCCCATATCCCTGCCTTACTACCTGTCCAGCCGCGAAAGAGATTGTCTGATGTGCCCGAGATCGATCATGCGCAGGAGAAGTCGTTCCGGAGGGGCGTCTCCTACGTGGTGACCATGGTCGCCGAGTTCGATGAGTACACCAACGACTGGCTCTACCTTCGCGAAGGGACACTTCTTCCAAAGTAATAATGTGTTTCCATGGCTGTTGAGATATTTGGTACTTTGTCATGTGTGCTGCTTAATTAATTCCTCACGGTGCAAAATGTTCTTCCGCTAGGCCGTCCTACCGGAAGAGAAAGGCATCCGACTCCGCGGAGTTCTCCGTGCGGCCAAACGTTTCTGTGAAGGGAGGCGGCGAGTACCCTAGCACTTCCGGTGAGGCACCGGCGATGCTGGTTCCGACTTTGGTTCCGGCGAGGTCGGTCCGGGAGGCCATACAGGAGGTCAAAATGGTCCAGGTCCGTTTATCACCTCACCTCACATATGTTAGTATAAATTCTTTAACAATTCCTCTCTTATTTGCACCAAGAAACGTCACTGTATATGTACAGCTCCATCCATCTTTCAGCAAAATCTCTGAAAGATACTGAAACTTGGCAATAAGTGCGTTCACTGTCGCGGTACCATCATTCGTTTCCATGTGTCTGGCAAAAAAAAAGGCAAAGCATAGACTTCAATCCACGCCCCCTCTTCCATTTATATCCTTCCGTTCATGCTGTTGTAGATATAGGTGAGCTAGTCCCAAGTGAGGTAACGCCATAGATGAAATGGTACCATCAGAGAAGGAATTGCTAAGTCTCTGTTAGTTCTTCGGTCCATGCATGGCCTCTTAGATAAGGCGTGCTGGTCCTAATTGAGGAAACGCTGTAAATGCAAGGAAGACATGACAGAAGAAATGGTCAATAAATACTCTAGTTGCCGAATCTATGACCCCTTAGATTTGGTGGGTTCGATTTAACAGAGGCGGTGTCGTGGTGTGTCGATGAAAGAAGGGAAGCATGTAAAAGAAGCAATGCTGGCTATTTGAACTTACAAGATTGTATGTATGGTAGCTACTGACCTGGCCAGAGGCCAGAATTAGAATATAGACTTTGATGAAAAAGTATGAGAAGTTAGCAGCTCCTTTTCCCTAAGAACGGCTTAAGGCTAACATAAGCAAGCCTTCAAGGATACCTGAGCATCCAGTTTAGTTGCTTGTTTATCTTAGTAGTTAAAAGCTGAACCAGGGAAAACATATTGGTTTCTTGTTTTGATGATAATACATTTGTTTATGGCTGAAACCTGAATCGTATTTTTTATACAGCTGTAAACACCGTAATATATACTAGTACCATTTTAAATATCAAGTCCTGCCCCTGATCCAGCTCCTTGATTTGCAGATATGGGCAAACATGATGAAGTCCTGCGAGACGAGCGGCAGGGATCTTCTGAACTTGAACGTCATAACCACCGCTGATCTGACCGAGTGGCTAAGAACGAAGGACAGTGGCAACGAGACGATAAACCTGGGACTGACTTCTTATTCTCTGATGCGCACCGTCCTCCACTCTATCAAGGCTGGCTCTAGCGGGCTGCTGCTAGGCAACGGCGTGGAGGTCGATCAGCAGAACCGGCCCCAGGACCTGCTGCTAGACTGGTTCTTCCATCCTGTGCTGGTGCTGAAGGATCAGATACAGGCGCTGAAAATGACGGAGCAGGACGTGAGGTTCCTGGAGAAGATGACCCTCTTTGTGGGCAATTCTGCGAGCGCGAGTGTGTGGGACAACGGTGCCGAGATCCCCCAGGATCCTGTAAGGACAGCACAGATTCAGGCGATCAGTCGAAGGTATGTTGCTGTCTTTCTTCTGTAATAACAGCTGCTGTTTCTGTCAGTTCGCTCGGCGTTTTATTGATCTGAATGTCTGATGCTGCTGTTACTGGCAGGATGGTCGGGATAGTGAGGAGCATGTCCAAGTTCCCGACGTACCGGAGGAGGTACAGGCACGTCGTGAAGCTCCTCGTCGCCTACTCCGTGGAGCGGGAAGGGTCGTTCGGGTCGTCGGTGTCGGGGCAATCCGTCTCCTTCGAGTTCGAGATAACACATCTGGAAGTGTAGATTGATGGCATCTTTCAGCGATCAGGAGCAGATCTTCAGTAAATGGCCCATCTTCTGGCTATTTTTCCTCAGTGGATGTTCGCACGCCGTTTTTGTCTGTGCCTCTCCTGTTTCAAGCGTAGGAGCTTCTGTACATGATGTGTATAGTTTGTTGCAAAAAAAAAAGAGTTTCGATCTAGTGTGTTCTGAAAATTCAGACACGAGCCATCCGTTGTACTGTAATTGTAATTTCTTGTCTATAGTAGTTTTCTTTTGGTTCTTTTGATCTTGCTCTGCGTCGGTGTCACGATGTGCAGCTGCGTGGAGATCAGCTGGCATGATGGTGCCTGTATCTTTGTTGGCGGGAATTCGTCTTGTCTGACGGTGACAAAATCTGACGAGATCTTGAGGAGAAATCACATGCAGGCACGAAGCAAACCAGGTGCCACCCAATAACTGGACCGATCGTTGTCCTGGCTATAAACATCCCTGGTCCCTTTGTCAATCCCGGCGAGATTCACGGGAACTAAGCCAGGTTTCTTCTAGTACTATTGATCGTCCCTTTTTTTTAACACGGTCAGTTTTCGTCTCTTGCTAGTATTGCTTTCCCGTGTCTCCATTTCACCATTTGGAGGGTACTGCGTTGAGTATAGCAGCCGGGGAGAGAGAGATAGTATTTGTCCTTGAGAAAGGGTTCACGTTTTTCCTTTTCAAGAACTTGAAATTGCTAATCAAGCTTACCGCGTACTGGACATGGGTTCACATCGTTGACGGAGCCAGCGGCATTTTTTATTCGTTATCATGCTGTTGGAGCCTCTCGCTATGGCTATATACGTTGTTACTATTAGGGTTGAGACGGGAAAGAAAACGGATAAAAACATGTGTCATTTTTCTCGTTTTCTCTTGTGTCGCTAAAATTGAAAGCGAAATAGAAAACTCTAAAAACGAACACGAGATCGGAAATCATCGAAGTATATGAAAACAGATATTTATTAGAATTCAATAGTAACATAATATCACGGTTTGTACATCAAAAGAAACTTATAATAGACAAAGAATAACTTACAACTTCGACAAGCGACAATTTAACAATTGGACATAAAGTAACTCACCTAATTAGTATGTAGCCTAGACCGGTTGCATGTATTAAGCAGACTCTGCATGTATTCTATGCCCTGACAAGAGAAGAGAAATAACTGACGCCAAATACTATTTCGTACATGGGCCTGGCTGGTTCTATTTTTGAAAAGTTTTCGTAATTATTTATGCGAATTTTTCTTAGCGTTTTCCATTTCGCCGAAAATGGCTCCCTCCTTTTCTTTTTTAGTTTCTGTTTAAAATATTTTGTTTCCGTTCCTTTTTCTTTTCTGCAATATGTCATTTCCGTTTCCTTTTTTAACTCTCCATTTCCTTTTTCTTCGAAAACGAACACTTACCGCTTTCAACCCTAGCTACAATGCATGAAATAGTAGAGTACTACTAAATTATGAGCCATTAGATCTTCATTTGATGGACCTCCACACTTGTTTGTTTATCTTGTAATACAAATATGCAAATATTTGTTCATGGAATTTTGAAGTATAGGACCTTGGGGGCGCGTCTGTCGTTCTTGCAGGGTGAGTTTTTCGGATCACCCCTTACTCATACTAGCATCTACTAGATTAGATCTTGGCATAATTAGGTGTTCTTATCGTAGAATTTTTTTGTTTTCTATGTTGTGAACTCTTCAATCTCCTCTAACATATTAGACTTTATCTTTATCCCTCGAAGAATAGCTCGATAGCTGCATAGTATCATATCTTTAATCATATTAATCTAAGCTCCTCTTGTAAGAGCATCTCTAGCCGTTCTCTTATATTGTGGCCTTTAAAACTTCGATAAAGGCCACAAAAAATGTGTTATATGGACTCGATTGGGCTGCGGCTTAGTAGTACACACAAAACCAAACGGTATAACCAAACATTCACGAGCATTTTTTTTCTTACTGGTCTTCTTAGCAGTTACCTTCGTCGCCCATGCCTGCTACCGGTGTGCCCAAGCCCCTTGTCCCACACCGCTGTAACTTGATCATCCTTATTGTAGCACACGACATCTAGACATCTTAGTGAAATTGAACAACTAGCACCACAACTAGCTAACTAATCGATCTGGATGGATGGATGACAACACATGCACATGCAAATCACAATTAGATTGCTAGAGGCAACACACACGCGTTTCAGCCGCATGGTCTCTCCTGTGTACAACCACTCTCCTACGCCGCTCCTTCTAGTCCAGCCGCTTGGCCGCACGGTCGAGGCATGCACATATCCATCACGTCGGCTTTGCCTCGCATAGCCCCCAAAGCAGCAAACACCAACTATCATTTGAGCTCCTTGTCTAGATGAACCATTAATTGAGATGTCAATCTTGGTGCTTTTGATGTGCTCACGAAAGCATGCATGGTTGATCGTACAATTTAGTTGCCACAAGACTAATCAAATAAAAGAATGATCCATGTTTAATTATAGTAAACAATTTTACTTCTTTGTAACTCCAACTCACTAGAACTTATCTTTGTCCATAAATTTTTATAATAATATTAGTTGTTATTTTTTCTACAATATCTAGCAATATTAACCAATAACATTGTAGACTACCAGTCTCAATGTATTTCATATATAACTCAAACATTCATCTGAAGTCATAATTTCACATAACCTAAAGTATAGAAAATTTTGTATCATGGAAGTGTCTTTTTTTATTGTTTGAGACATTATGGTACACCGAATTCCACATGAATCTAAATTTAAAAATAATAATATGAAAGATCAGATCCATCTATGGAATAATCTGTGGCACTTAGATATATTGGGTTTATCTTGGTCTCTTTTAGTTAGTATATCTATAGTACGAATATCTTGATCGAGGGTTCTATATTCCACATGGTTCTAATACACATTTTAATAAATATTTGTAAAAATATATATGATTATCTATCTTATAACAATTAAACTTTTTGAGTAGTCAATGGGTGGTTTTTTAGGGTCCCATCATCTCGGCTCGATTCTTATGGTAAAAATCCAACCATAACGTCAAATACCTAGGGTCCAATTACTCCCCTTCGTCATGAATCCAATATGTGGAACAAGGTTTCTAGTCACCCCTTCACTTCCTCCATTAATCATATCATATTGTACACCGTATGTTTTTCATTATTATACACTTACACTCATAAAATAGGCACAAATGGGCATATATATAAACTATTGAAAATATGCCCTAAAGGCGATAATAAAGTTGTTATTATCATATTTTTCTTGTTCACGATAAGTGTTTATTCTTCACTCTATAATTGTATTAACCAAAACTAAATATATGTGTGGTTATATAAACAACACAGTGTCCCTAGTAAGCCTCTTCTAACTAGTTCATTAGTCAAGTGATGATTAAGGTTTCCTAACCATCGACATGTAATGTCACTTGATAAGGGGATCATATTATTAGGAGAATGATGTGATTGACAGACCCAATAATAAGCATAGCTGTTGAATGCATTACTTAGTTTGATTGTTATTGCTTTTTGTATATATCAAGTATCGTTTTCTTAGACCATGAAATTGTGTTACTCACTGGTCTCTCTTTTCTTTTCTCCAACGTTATCGAATCAAACCCTAAGCATCGTATACCCTTAAGCGTGCCACCTTACGGTTGGGGAACAGGGACGGAGTCAGCTTCTCACCTTGAGGGGGGCAAAATTAACATGAGGGAGGCAGACTTGACTAAATCAATAAGAAATTAGAGTTTTAGTGCCTAGAGTTCTTCACAAAATTAAAACCATGGGGGTGTCTAAGCCCCCCCCCTCGTCCCCCCTTGTCTCCATCCCTGGGGGAATGCACAAACATGATCGAGACACCTCTCCGATCAATGACCAAAAACAGGATCTGGAAACCCATGATGGTCTCTATGCATTCCACGAATTAACTTTATCGCTTGAACCTTAAATGTCAAGTCTCATTCCCTTTGCTTCATGATACCTAGTGTTGGAGATATGCCCTAGAGGCAATAATAAATGTAGTTATTATTATATCTTTGTGTTTATGATAAATGTTTACATTCATGCTATAATAGTATTAACAAGGAAACATTAATACTTGTGTGATTTGTAAACTTAATTTGAAGTCCCTAGTATAGCCTCTATACTTCACTAGCTTGTTGGTTGATTAAATGATTGTGGTTTCCCTATCATGAACATTGAGATGTTATCAACAACAAGATCATATCGTTAGGAGAATGATATGGTGGACATACTCCTATTGATAAGCGTAGCATAAAGATCAATTCATTTCAATAGTTCAATTGCTATATGCTTTCTGATACATAGTAACCTAATTCCTTCGACCATGAGATCATGCATATCACCTTTAGTGGATGGATGCTTTGATGACATCAAACACCACACCGTAACTGGGTGGCTATAAAGGTGGCATTGAGTGTTCGGAAAGTATTGGTTGAAACACATGGATCAAGAGTGGGATTTGTCCATCCATATGACGGATAGATATACTCTGGGCCCTCTCGGTGGAATGTCATCCAATTAGCTTGCAAGCATGTGACTAGGTCATAAGGGATCACATATCACGAACGAGAAAGAGTACTTATGTAACGAGGTTGAACTAGGTATGCAGAGATACCGATCATAACCTCGGATAAGTAAACTATCGTGAGACAAAGGGAAATTGGTATCGTATGTAAGTGGTTCATTCAATCGCAAAGTAATCGTAGAAATATGTGGGAGCCATATGAATTTCCAGATTCCTCTATTGGTTATTGTTCGGAGAAGTGTCTCGATCATGTCCGCATAATTCACGAACCGTAGGGAGACACACTTAAGGATTCGACGTTGTTTGAGTAGTTATGGTATTATGAGAAAGAGACCGAATGTTGTTCGGAGTCTCGGATGGGATCCGGGATATCACGAGGTGATCCGGAATGGTCCGGAGAATAAGATTCATATAAGGAAAGTCCCATTTCGGAGTTCGGGAATGATTCCGGTGTTTTCATCGGGAATGTTCTAGAAGGGTCCGGATTGTCCGGCACTCCGGGGGGGAAGGGTACATGAATGTGTCATTGAATGATTGCATCATGTACTAAGTGTTCTTGCTGTTCCAAAAACATGAAAGTCAAATTGCCAGTTTGAAAGTCAAACGGCTAAAACAGGAAACTGTGGAAAACAGGAAACTGTGGGAAACAGGAAACTGTGGGAAACAAGCAAGAGGAGGTTGAAACCAACTTGGAGGAGGAGTTCCTCTCCTCCAAGTCGGCTCCCAAGCCCTAGGCCGAGTTGGGGAGGGACTCCCTCCCTCCCTGGCGCGCCTAGCCCCTCCACCTATAAAAGGAGGGGCAGGGCTCCTCCTTGAGACACACAAGTTTCTACCTCTAATCTCAGGTTTAGAGCCGTTTGGTTTAGAGCTTCTAATTGCTTTAGCCTGCGGTTTAGAGCCTTCTAATTGGTGTGTATAAATCTCTAGACCACTAATAGACCTCTCTCATAATCCACCATACTCGCTCCGGCTTAAGGCGAAGCCCTGCGGGATTTCCTCTACTTAGGTACCACGCCGTTGTCAGGAATCGCGAGAAGAGTGCTACAACCTCCGCGCCTCTTTGGAACAAGGGAGAGGAAGGTCTTCGTCAGTACCAAGCGTGTGACCGATTGCGAGCGCTGCGAACGCAGCGGAAGGATCGTCCACACGATCTTGAGATCGGAAAGAGTACGACTACATCACCCACGAGAATCCGCTCTCGTTAAACACTTTGGAATCTTCGAGGGTAAGTTATTCCATCGACTCGTTGCTACAATCTAGTAGATAGATCTTGGCTTGTTTGTTTTTATGCGATAGAAAATTTTTGTTTTCCATGCTACGAACCCCTACACCTAGTTTGTCCAAGATCCGATCTTTGGTATCTCTATACCTAGTTCGATATTGTTACCGACAAAAAAATTTACTTGTTCACGTGATATTACTTTCCCGTGACCTAGTCACACGCTTGCAAGCTTCGTAGATGTAATCTCACCGAGTGGACCCAGAATATCTATTTGTTTTGCAGCTATGAGATGTTCTTCTGTCGACGTTTTATGCCTTCTGTTCTTGGTCTCTTTATTGCGTTCATTCAACCGTGCATGTTGTCACTCTGCCTTAATTCCATCAAGAATCTGGTGGAGGCACGCCTCCTTGGTTTCCAACTAAAACGGACGCCTCCCTTCCCCACCTATTCGGTTACCCAATTGCCCACAGAAACTGTTCATCTCCTCTCCCTATACATTCTCATGGCAAGAAAGCAACCGCACCTTCTCCGACATCTGTTCCCGTGCATAGGGTCAGGGATTGGAAGACGATGTTGCGCGAATCAAAGCTTCCCTCTGCTCCTGTGGTCCTGCCCCTCCATCGCCACCACAAAGTCCCACACGGACACTAGGTTTTCATCTGGCCGTGTCATTTGTTCCCTCGCTAATCCTTCTTTATTAATTTTCGATGCAAGCTTGGGTTCAATTAGATGCTAATTAATTGGTGTGTTGAAACATGAAACAAGAGTTTTGTGGAATTTTTATTATAAACGAAATAATTTTGAGTTGTATTTATGCAATTAAGAGTGTGCCATTTTCTCTACTACTTCTTAAAGGCAAACACGACATTATGGTGGTACGTCGATTTTTTCCGTCCGCGCGGCTTCTCCCCCACGTGGAAAAGGCCGGTAAACAAAACGCTAAAAAATTTGGCTGAGGGAACATCACAACCATGTAACCTCATGCGACCACCGTCTTGCCTCTCGACCTCTCTTCTCGCACAGCCAAGAAGGAAAACAAATTCCCCATCCCACTCGTCGCCGAATCCTTGCCGCTCCGTCTCGGCTCCTGTCCCCCGCCTCTCTATCCCATGCACCCGCTGCGATGCCTCCCTTCCCCATTCCCCATGTCTCTTGGCCCATCTCCAGCTGTGCTACCTCCCAATCTGCCATGGTCAGCTGGAAACTGCCAATCAGCTCGATCCATGGCAAATGCCGGTGCCGATCGTGGATCTCGTGTTGGTTACCTCTTTTCCTAATAAAAAAGGTCCGAGACCTCCTATTCTCCTACCGCCACACATCAGACGCCCGACGATGCTCCTTGCCGCGCCTCCGACACTCCGCCCGGTTCCCGATCCTACCTCACTGTCTCGACCGTCGCACGTGTCACACCGCGCCCATGGACTGGACCTTATCGCCATGCCCGTGCTCCACTACGGTGGTGGATGCACGGACGCTTACAAGTCCAACTCTTCGGACATTACAGCGTTCTGGCCGGAGCCGCTGGAGGATACGACCGATGGCGCACACGTCCTCACCACTGCCAACTTCCTTAGCGGGTAAGGTATACGAGCTCTCTGTTACTTGAACATCACTTTATTACTTGCTCTAATTCCTAATTGTTTTCTACAGAGTCCATGTTGAAAAACTTTGCGGCTAAGGTAGACAGTCTGTAAATGAAGATTCTACTTTAGATTATGCTTCGTCCTCTACCTATGACTCCGGTTGTGCCATGATCACACAGCTTGGAAGGCAAGATGCCAAGACAAGACAATTTCTTGCGTTTATTTCCAAGTAAACAACAGATAATGCATTAATATTTTAGAAGCTTTGGAACCGGGCAACTAAGAGTGAATTCTGGAGTTGAGATATGAACATTTTTTTTGTAGTAGTGAGTACATATGGTCCTTTAAAAAAATTATAGTACATATTGAATCGTTTTTTGCATAGCACTAGGTTATGTTGTGCTGATAGATCATTAATCTGAAAGTTTCTCCTATGATACTTCCAATGGTTTGGAATCATTTTTTACTTACGTTATCAACCCTCACCAGCCTTTCACTTTTGCAAATTAAAGCATACATCTAGGAAACTACTCGGCCTATTTTTCATCAGTTTATTGATTTGAATGGTGGTAAATCTGATGTTCTAACATAAACAAATCGATTGCTTGCATTCACCAAGACCACAAGTTGGTAGGGGTTATAGCTGTGTCCCCTGATCCGAGTATCACGGCCAGTGAATATTTTTCTTGCCACTTGTTGTTTGGAGCTTCTTTGGTTGATAAAAGAAATTGATGTGTCCCCCCCATGTTTTCACTTGTGGCGTGGCCGCATCTTGTTCTTGGTACTGAACATACATCTGCTTATGTTAGGCTGAACTCCAATTGTGATCAACCATTCAACTAGGAAGAGACCGGGCATTCTAACTTTATGTTAGTATGTCGTGCTACGTACAATTTTATTCCTATAGGTTTAGATGTGACGAAGAGTCAGCAAAAATATTGAAAAGGGGAAGAAATCTCCTTTAAACTAATTAGTTTGCACCTTTTCTTAACTTTAAATTAACGTAGACAATGATGTGTGCTAAAAATGTTCTTCCTCTTCAATGTTACCAAATTGTGTGTGCTGCTGTCACCAAATGGTGACTCTTTGCATGGCCAAAGAAAGTACCTAGGGATTACCCTAAAGTTATTGAACTATGTACTAACTCTATAGGTAAGACTAAGAAATTTGATCCTATTTTTCTTGTGTGATTATGTTGATAGATAATATAGCAAAACCTGCATGTCCAACCATGTCACTTCTCTGAAACTTAAGCTTCATACTCGTGCTAGCTTCTAACAATTGTGTGATTACTATGGAAGTCTCCCGGGTTGCATGTCCCTACTATTGAGTGCGCATATGAATGTTTCAAACTTTCTTATGTAGTGTTGTCATTCCTCGTGCTATTTTTTTATTTCTTGACATACTTAGTCCATCTACTATGTAAGCTGACCAACTAAATAATTTAGAGAAGTTCTGATTTTTATGTCTTCCCTTCCTTGATTTATTCATTGTGCATATTTGAAGTTTTTGTTCAATGTAATGTAAATGTTAGTCTTTATTACCCTAGTCCAACCAATGCTCAACTAGGGATGCTAATTAAGACATGCAGGTTTGCATGAGTGAAAACGAGAGTTCATTTGATGCAAAATTCAAGTGGTAGATGATGTGTGGCAATAAATCATTGGATACAGTATATGAGAAGAAAATGCTTCGTCCTTTTGTTACTCTGCATCCTGTCCAAGGAAAAAAAACTTCCCTTGATGTCTATTCTGACATAGTAGGATATTGAAGTTTTCTGTTCATATTGAAAGGTTTATTTGTATTTTTTCATGACTTGTAATTTCTACATTACTCAAGTAAAGAAAATATTTAACCAAACATTTTTCACTTCCCTTGAATTGCTTGAGAATCACTATATTGAATTTAGGGTGTATATTGAATTTAGGGTGTATACTGCACTGTGAGTTGTAAGCAGCAAGGAAGCAATACCGGAAACAGGAGTACAATCTTTCATTTTTCACTTTTTAAAGATTAAAGCATGGTTTTTTTTACGCTTCAGCTATAGTTATGCTCTGCTGATCATATTACTAATTTTCTTCATTTGTGTTATTTATTTGTTTTTCTGAAGAGTCTAGGCTTAAGAGATTTGGGAAGCTCAAATCAAGAAATATTTTATTCACATAATTTGTTCTTGTATTGATTGGTTCCCTAAGAGAAAGAATGAAACATATTTGACGATAAAATATAAAGCGTATTCAGGTACTTCATGCCTCCTAATGTTCTCAGTTTATTGGGAATAAAGTATTAGAGAAGCATTTTTTCCTATAGTTGTTTATTTTATGTTGTTCAACTTGTGGATAGTGACTGCAGTTTCCAGTTAACACAAGGTAAATTTTTCAATGCTTATTAAGAGAGGATGTTGACACCTAGATATTGATGAGTGAATTATTCCAATCTTGTCTTCAATTGCATTTGGTTCAAACTATTCTGTATAGGAGATATTCCTTAAATATTTACTACTGCTACATGTGGTTATTTGGTTCATAATATTCGGTTTAATATTATAGTGTTAGGCATGCTTGCTTATGGATAGAAATACCTTATGCCTAAGTGAAAACTAGGTAAAACTATTTTCAAAATCAATTAGAGTACGTCAGCAATTACAAGTTCGAATCCATGTAACTAAAAAATGAATGTGGTCCTTTCTTTTGTGAAGATGACTGATTTTTTAAACTTATAAGACCACATACTTCAATTATTTCACTTTCCAGTGATAAATGAATGGCTAATTGCTTGTGACACAATAAGCCTTTTTAGATGATTTAAAAGAAAAGAAATGTTTTTTTCAAGAACACAAACTCCCTACTCGAGTGGTACCTAAGGACCCACTTGGCAACATCGCACTAGTCATTGAGGTGAATACCGTTTCCTTATTTGGGTCTATTTTTGAATCATGGCAACTTTGAGTTATATGATCTTTCGCATTATAGTGACACCTTGTTGTATATGTTGTACCATGAACGGTTATGAAGTATGTATGGCGCATCTATGTTGGAATGTTCTATGAATAACCTTATTAGCAGCAATACTGAGATTCATGAAACATATGAACGATTGTATATGTTGTATCTATGTTGCACTATCGATGATATTGCTCTTTTATTAATCCATGAACTTTTACTCTAATATTTATCAGCCTTCAGTGAAACAATAAGCCTCTTTTCTCCAGGAGATCTTTGAACTTGGACAACATTTTTTGATCCTAACCGGGAAAATAAAGGTGGCCAAGCTTATTACCGACATAGAGCTACAGGTTCGCACACATGCTAACAATTGCCACATACCTACAATTCTTGCATCATCTCTCCCATATATAGTTTTGTGATTTTTCCGGTCATTCTTTAGTGGTAATCTTGCTCCTACGTATTCCCTTAGCTCCGATGACCTTGAAGGCGTCAACCGTAACCTTTACAACAAGGTTGAGAGGGAAGCTTCACAACTCAATTGGAGGCCCTCAACGACACCACGGAGCTTTACAACACATGCCCTTGGCTCCGAGGATGCCCTACACCGTCTAGGGTTCCAAGAAACCCAAGAGTAACAAGATCCACAAAGGATAGGTGGGGGGATCAAATCTTCTTTGGTGGAAGTGTAGATCTAGGTCACCTCTCCCACCTCTCAAAAGATCAAGTGATTTGAGTGGCTAGGGAGAGAGATCTATTAAGGTGAAGCTCTAGCATTAATGGAGGAGAGAGAAAATTGAAGAGTTAGGTAGGAGGAAGAAGGAGGGCGCCTTAAATAGGCCCCCTCCAAACTGAACCTTTGGAAAGTTTGCGACTTCACCGGAAGTTACGGTGAGAGACCGGAAGTTCCGCCCAGCGCTGCTCCAACGGTACAAAACCATTGACACACGCTCCAAAGCTTGACCCGAAGTTCCGGTCAGAATGATCGGAAGTTCTGGTGAGACTTATGGAGAAAGTTCTGGACCAAGTTCCGTCAAATAGAACACTTGCAAACAGAAGTATTCTGAACCTGAGCAGAACTTGGAGCGGAACTTGGGGCAGAACAACTTGGTCGCACAAATGCCTGACCGGAAGTTCCGACGCCTAGGCGGAAGTTCCGCTCAGGGTCTCAGTGGAAAAATCAAAGGAAGTTCCTGCGACCGAAACTTCCGGTGCTACTTCCGGCGGAAGTTCCGTCAAATAGAACACTACAATACAGTAGGTTTTGAACTCTGGTCGGAACTTCCGTCGGAAGTTGGACCGGAAATAATCCCAGATCCATCCCACAGAGCACCCTGAGCGGAACTTCCGACCCCTAGCCGGAAGTTCCGATCAGACAAAAACTGCACCAACTGATCAGAAACTCGCTCTCTCGCTGATGGATAAGATGGCTGTGGCGGTGCAAAAATGGTTTGTGCAAGAACAGATAATTTTCCATAGCCTTCTGAGATGGACCCCCTCTTGATAATACGGCGATCTAAAACAATAAAATGAGAGAAAGAGAAAAACGAAAAACCGCCATCTTCACGAGATCCCAAGAATAGCATCCACACACTTCATAAGCTCCATAAAAAACTATTAACCTGAAACTCAAGCACACGGTTAGATCATAAGTGGGATTTTCATCATCACCAAAATAGCAAGGGAAAACATAGTCCTTTCAGCACCTTTAATACTATTGGAATAGAATTTGTTTAAAAAACACAAACTAAGGTTGTTGGCCTATTAAAGCATCCCTTAACGATAAAATGCTTTATTTTCTCTAAATTATGTGGTTGTCTACGTAATTTGATAAATTTATTATAGACTTGACCCTGCAAAATTAAACTTTGAATTTCACATTAGATCTTATTTTTTAGGACCACTTCCTAGAAAATCGATACTCAAATTGTTGGCTTTTGGTCTACGCCTAACTTTTTTGCTCATGAAAAGATATTTAATAGATGAACTCTACAATTTAGCATGCACCAACATTTTCTGTGATAAAATCAGATATGTCCATTACCTATAGTATTCATTCTTCACTTTATTATCACAAGCATACCCATGATTTTCTTTAAGCTTGAGGTGTCTAGTTCAAGAACCAAAATGTAGAGAGTGAATGTTGGTATGTTTATTATGTCGATGGCACCCACTAAACTTCCAACTAAGTGGACCTATGGAGGCATCGCACAAAATCCAGTGACTTACGACAAGCCTCACATCTTCCTGACGATAACCTGCAACCCAAATTGGAAGGAGATACAAGACATGTTACTTCCAGGCCAAACCCCGCAGGACCAATAAGATCTTGTGGCCCGAGTGTTTAGGTCCAAGATGGAGACGATGAAAAGGATGCTTACCAACAAGCATATTTTTGGCATTTATAAGGTGTACGTCTATGTGGTAGAGTTCCAGAAGAGGGGCCTTCCCCATGCTAATTTCATGTTGATCTAGCCAGACCATATTTGCGCAAAATTCTTGATAATCAATTGTCTCTTATCATGAAATGACTGCCGATAGATTGTGAGCATTTCTATCTGGCTATCTTTTCTATGTACACGAATATTTATGTTCACTTTATGTTTACATGTGTGACGGAGAAAATATTAAGATGCCGTGGCAAAGCACGGGCATTCAACTAGTTTGGATAAAATGCTAGAATGCACTAGCATCGTTTTGGGTTACTCGGTTGCCTTGCTGGTTGGATCACTAGCTCGGCCATGGATATTCTTGGCGTTGCTACTAACATTTCAATCTCACTCTCTTGTGCTGGTATGCAGCATTGCTTCTACATTTCATTGTTTTTCTCATCAGGTTTTCTTAAAGCTCAATGTCTTTTGTCGGTATGCAGATTCACTCTCCTTTGGCTTGATGCTAGGAAGGACTTTGCAGGATGCACTAGAACGGAGCGGATTAGGTGATATACTTCTCATGTTCCGGTATTGTACGTCTGTGTGACTAGTCAACTCCAAGTCAGGCGGTGGGACCCACGGTCGTCCCGTCGCATCATCTCTGCCGCCGTAGATAGTTGAGATCACCAATCGTCATCACTGACGTCATCAAGACCAAGCCAGCAACGGCTGGAAGTTTTCGGCTGATCTATCAAGTACTAACTCGAGGGGCTACTCCTATTAGAAGCGCTAGCCGCGCATCTGAGAAATGACTAAGGTACCACACCTCGCAACTATCTTCGAGTCCTACGTCGAGTATGTGACTCCACTTCGGACTCGGGGGCTACTCCCATCGGAAGGATTGGTTGAGCATCCAAAAAAATTGTGTCCTTCGAACCTAAGCTGAAAACAACTGAACTAAAGTCTCTGCTCGAGTCTACGACTCGAACAGACACTCGGGGGCTACTCCCATAGGGAGCGCTGGCCGCACACCCTATGTATTCTTCGACTGCGATCCTTCGAATCAAATACGACAAAATATTTTTGGCAACCTTGCCCAAACCAACGCTAAGTGAGAAGCAATCTCCTTGGTCACCCAAAACACCTCCGCGGTGATAAGATTTCGGATGTTGTGCCTACGACGCAAATATAAGCCCTACAGATCTCATCTGATGGCCTGGTAACGCACCTGACTGCGCTCTGCTAGTAAATTTCTGTGTCAGCAGACACGATGAAAAATCCTGACGGACGCGTTGGTATATCACCTAAAAACCACTGGGATTCGACTCCTGTAAGACCTCAATGGCCTGAGTCGAGTTACGTCAGCAATCGTTCCAAATTCGAGTCCAGGGACTCGAGTTTGATGAAGATCATGTTGTTTTGTCCTATAACAGTTAACTGTCCCTGATTCATCGGGAGAATCAGGCACATGCATCATCAATCCCTATAAACTAAAACATTTCTCCTTGTGAAACAGGTTCAACTACATAGCGCCCAAAAGATTAAAGAGTCCTCAGCCAAATCTATGATTCGACTGAACACTCGGGGGCTACTGACATGGTTATACCCCGCGGGTACACACCATTGGTATATCTGGTCCATCCCAAAGGAAGGCCCACATCAAGACACGCGGCCTGTGAAGATTTCGGGTGGCCCAGGCCCATGACGTCTTCGGATCCTTAGAGAACAAGTCTACAATAGATAGAATTTCAAAGGGTACCAACCTTAATCTATAACCGACTCGACCTAGGCCCGGGACCAGCCTATCTATATAAAGGCTAGGAGGGCATGGAGAGAAGGATCTCTTCCACCCTCGCATACACACCTTCACGCCAGATTGCATCTGTGCACCCCTGTAACCTTCGGTTCTGTCGTAATCAAGAGCAGACAAGCAGGGGTAGGGTTTTCCCTTCGGGGGCCTAAACCTGGGTAAACCTCGTGTCCTGCGTTGCTTGTCTGTTAACCATTCCGCGATCTTCAGCATCCCCATCTTCTCTAAAACCCAAGTCCATAACAATGGGCATTGGAGATATCGAACCTCGTCACACCTATTTCTTTTCTTTTATTTTTTGGAAAGGAGCATATATTAATATCAGATGATACCAATTACATCCAGCCTCTGCAACAACGCATTGCCCTAGCGGCCACACGGATGCACACAACCAAAAAAAAAGAAGAATTACAAAAAAGAAAACTCCCGCTATGGTGACTCATTCATTGAAACAGTAGTACTACCACCACCAAGATAACACCATAAGTCCAGCTTATCCAAAAATGACGCCTCCAAGAAGGGAACAGTGCACAAACACCGTCATCGCCCTATCAAAGATCTAGGTTTTCACCCTGAAGAAAGTCCGCGCTCTCAAAACAATACCTTCAACAAGACCATTGCCAGACACAACCAATTAAGGCCAGACCTTGGGTTTTCACCCTGAGAGGTAGGACCATGAACCTCTCCTGTGTAGTCGCCCCCACTTGCATGCCACTGCTCCAATTCACAAGTCACCTAGCCAATTCCTAACCACCACCCAGACTCGAACCACCATTGTCTGTCCTCAGATCTCAGTCTCCATGACTTTCTCCGTCAGCACCATGGAACGAGAACATGCCCCATGATAATAACAACCAACAAAGCTTCGAAGCACACCCTCTGAAACCAAACGGTCAAGGTAAAACATGGGTGCGTATGACCGAATTCAATCCTTCCAGCAAACTCATGGCATGATAGCACTTATGGAGTTCACCGGCGGAGCCTTCCGGAACACGACACAGAAACCTGATCAATGGAGACCAACATCCGACAGATCATCGTCTTGGCTTGAGAGGGATCCAGTACCGCCTCCTTTATTGAAACCGAGCCAGCAGTCCCCACGCCACCCACCAGAAACTAGCAAGATCCGCCGCAAGACAGCAAGACCACCTGGCAGACCATTCCGACGAAGAAGGAGGCCACCACCACCAATGTCGAGGACAGATGCCCCAAGCGCCCTAGTGTCACGGACAAGGCCTGGGTCGCCTAGGCGCCGGCGGCGAGGCCAACGTACAGGACATATCACGGCTAGGCCCAGATCCCCGCCGCCGCCTACCGCCATTTGGGACGAGGAATACCGGCCAGCGCTTGCTGCAACACCACCGCCAAACCAGTCGGGACGGATGCCGCCGCCTTCCCGCCAGATCGCGATCAGGGTCGCCGCCACCATGCCCCAAGGTCTTTGCCTGGATATGATCCGGGCAGCGGTAGCGGGGAGGAGAGACCACGGGAGGAAGGGATCGGTGGGGAGGGGAGGCCGCTCGGCGCGGTTGCGGGAGGAGGAGGGGTCAGGAGGAGGATCCAAGTTGTGGGTTCAAATCTTCTAAAATGGAGGGAGGATTTCACTTCTCCGGCCTCTGCACCAACTAGGGATGCACACAACCATTTGAAATGGATCGTATGGGCACCTAGAGGGGGGGGTGAATAGGTGCTACTCAATTTTTAGTTCTTTTTCAATTTTAGGCTTGACACAAAATAAATTCTCTAGATATGCAACTACGAGAATTTCCCTATATGCAAACCTAGCTACTAAGCACGTAAAGAGAGGAGCGAGGAAACTGTAGTGGAGCACGTGGAGACACAGGGATTTGTTTTACCGCAGTTCCTTCCTTGTTAAGGGAAGTACATCTGCATTAGAGGGGTGGGCGGTTCTAAGACCACCACACCACAATAGGCCTCACCCTATTCGTCGATGGATATCGCCACGAAAGGCCTGATCCACCTTCTCCACTATTGGTACCCTTCGAGGCAGGAACCGGTGCGTTTACAACTCTACCAGGGCACACACCCAACTGAATTGGGGACTCTAATGACAACAAGCTATCACAAGAACAAGGTTTATCAATATAAACAAAAGCAAGGATCTAGATATTTGCAAGAAATACTAGATCGGTGATTCTCCAAATGAATGGAGAGGAGATGAAGCGCTTGATTGCAGTAGTTGAAGATCGAGTTATACTCCTTCGATTCCCCAAGGGATGGGACCTTTGGGTGGATGAAGGTGGAGCTCTCTTGGTTGAAGGATGATGAACAGATCCTGACTTTTTCGAATGAATCAAGAGTTCTGGCAGGAGGAGAATGGTTGGCTTAAATACCCCCTGCCCAGATATTGCCGCTGGAGAAATTTGGGGGTGGATTATCCGCCTCCCTTTGGGGCAGACTATCCGCCCTGGGGGAAATCCGCCCCTAGGACGGAAACTCCGGGAAAAACTCCGCCCCCATACAGAGAGCGACGCATGTCTTGACTTGATGAAATTCCTCGAGGGGGGCGGATTATCCGCCCCCCTCAAGGGGCGGACTATCCGGCCTAGGGAGAAAATCCGCCCCAGAGCTGGAAAGTCTGGGGAAACTCTGCCCCCATACAGAGACAGGGGAAACATCAAGTATCTTCTACCACGAGATTTCCACCAAAAACAATGAATCTCATACAAAAGAGATGGATGAGGGAGTTACTCTCACTCATTGGAGGAAGAGCTTGGAGGAGAAGGTACCCGGAGGCGATGGGAAGAAGGTCCGGGGAGGGCTCGGAGAATCCGGTGGTCGAATCGACTCCGATGAAGGGCGGAGGCTCCGATGGTGGCTTGGGGCAGAGCACGGGTTGGGGGAGGACTGGCTGCTCTGTTTGAGCCCTTCCTCCTCGACCCTTCCCTTATGAGGCAGGTTTCCCCGGGGCGTATAATCTGCCCCCCCCCCACTTGGGGCGGATAGTCCGCCCCCTTCTGAAATTCTGTCAACACAGATTCAGGCCGGAGCACTCTTTGCAAAACCCCTCGAAAGTGTATGAAGGACTTGTGTGCAAGAATAGATGGTTCAAGGAGGAAAAAAGGCTTGGGTTTAGAGCAACAAACTGAGATGGTACTACACGCCCAAATTTGCAAGAACAAATCAACCAAAAGCCAAAATTGGGTGTGTTTTCCATAAGAGCAAAAGATATGCAAGAGAATCCAAAGAGAGCCATTAGAAACCAACTCTTCTCAAGGAAAAGGGCGGTGACGGAAGCCACCATGTTGGAGCGCATGGCATGACACCGCGAAGGTGTATCTTGAGTTAAAAACCAATGCTCATCGATGACCCACATATCACAAAATGATATTAAGGGAAATGATTTTTCTTGCTTTCGGCATTATGGGGGAGGGTTAGCCCAATCAATTAGGACCACAATCCCCCTATGTCTATGCCTGCATCTAAACCAAATACATGAAGAAGAGCAAGTGAGTATGCAATGGTAGTCAAGCCAAGCTCCTTGAATCTATGATATTTAGCTCATTCCTCAAATAGCAAAATCTTGATTCATCAAGAGGCTTCGTGAAGATATCAGCAAGTTGGTTCTTCGTGCTCAAAAAAGATAGTGCAATATTGCCATGAGCAACATGATCCCGAATGAAGTGATTGCGAAGCTCAATATGTTTTGTTCTTGTATGCTGCACCGGATTGTAAGCAATTTTGATAGCACTTTCATTGTCACATAAAAGAGGCACTTTGTCACAATTGACACCATATCCCTCTAAAGTTTGCCTCATCCATAATAATTGTGTACAAGCACTTGCAAAGACAACATATTCAAACCGGTTGAGAGTGATATGCAATTTTGTTTCTTTGAAGACCAACACACTAGAGACCTGCCCAAGAATTGACATGCACCAGAAGTTGATTTTCGATCATCTTTGTCACCAGCCCAATTTGAATCAGTGTAACCACATAGAGAGAAACTGGAGCCTTTGGGATACCATAAACCAGAATTTGGGGAATGAACCAAATATCTGAAGATTCTCTTGACCGCCACTAAGTGGCTTTCTTTAGGAGCGGCTTGGTACCTTGCACACACTCCTACACTCAACACGATACCGGGCCTAGATGCGCAAAGGTAAAGAAGAGAGCCGATCATGGATCGGTATACCTTTTGGTCCACGTCTTTACCCTTGGTATTAAGCTCAATATGACACTTTGTTTGCATTGGAGTAGCAACGCCATTGAGATTTGTCATCGTGAACCTCTTGAGCATGTCTTGGATGTACGTAGCTTGATTAATGAAATTTCCCTCTCTAAGTTGTTTGATCTCGAATCCAAGAAAGAACCTCAATTCTCCCATCATAGACATCTCAAACCTGTCAGTCATAAGCTTTGAAAATTCATCGTTAAAAGCTTGGTTAGTAGAGCCAAAAATAATGTCTTCTACATATAGTTGGCATACAAAAAGCTCCCCATTAACCTTCTTAGTAAAAAGAGTGGGATCGATTTGCCCACCTTCGAATCCACGGTCTAACAAAAGCTCTTTAAGGTGCTCATACCACGCACGTGGGTCTTGTTTAAGGCCATAAGAGTGCCTTATCGAGTTTGTAGACATGGTTCGGAAATTTGGGATCCTCAAATCCCGGGGGTTGCTTTACGTATACCAACTCATGTAGTGGAACATTAAGAAACGCACTCTTAACATCCATTTGTTGTAATTTAAAATTACGATGAGCGGCATAGGCAAGAAGGATGCGAATGGACTCAAGACGAGCCACAAGAGCATAAGTCTCGACAAAATCAATTCCTTCCACTTGAGAGAATCCTTGAGCCACTAGCCTTGCTTTATTCCTCACAAAAAATGCCATTTTCATCTTGTTTGTTCTTGAAAATCCACTTGGTGCCCATAACATTGCGGCACTCTTTGGGTTTCTCTACGAGCTTCCAAACCTTGTTGCGCTCGAAGTTATTTAGACCTTCATGCATTGCAACCACCCAATCGGGATCTTCAGGAGCATCAAATACCTTCTTTGGTTCAACCATAGAAATGTGAGCTTGATGATCACAGAAGCTTGCAAGTTCTCTTCTAGTAGACACCGTTCTTCGTAGATCACCGACAACCTTGTCAAGAGTGTGACCCCTTAACTCAAGGTTCCGATCAGCACGAGCCTTGCAACTAGCCTCAATTTCCTTATTGTTTTCTAGAAGGAGTTGATTCAGCATTTGGATCCTTGTCTTGTCCACTACCTTGCCCTTGATCTTGATATGAGCTGATAACAGGAGCTTGTTGCTGAACAGGTTCTTTAGGGATGGATAATCCGCCCCTCGGTGGGGCCAGACTATTCGTCCTGGGAGATGTGGCTGCAACTTCTTCTTCCTGAGAAACCCTGATAGAGTTGGGAGTTCCAGGGCCGGATAATCCGCCCCTTGGGGCCAGAGAATCCGGCCTGGAATTTTATTGGCTATTTTGTTCTTCTTGAAGTCCCTTGGGGCGTGTTGGAGTGCCAGGGGCGCACAGTCCACCCTTGGAGGGGGCAGATAGTTCGGCCTAGGACTATCATTTTTCCCAGAAGACTGATGATCTTCTGCAGGTTGTGGTGCTGGTGCAGAGGTTTCTCCAGCAATAGGGGCTTGTTGATCTTGTGTAGATGAGGGCTCCACTTGAGTGGAGCATTGTCATTCCCGATCCGCCACAAGGGGTTCCTCAATGGGGCGGAAAAATCCAACACCCATTCTTCTTATGGCATCCTGGGGTATTTCAGCATCTGCATCACAAACATCAACTTTCCCCACGTGGGAGCCATCATTTTCATCGAATTCCACACTACAAGATTCCACAACAATTCCGGAGAGCTTGTTGTAGACTCTATAAGTGTGGGATTCGGCACCGTAACCAACAAAAATACCTTCTAAAGCCTTAGACTCAAATTTAGAAAAACGGACACCTTTGATAAGAAAGAAACACTTACAGCCGAATACCCGGAAGTACGAAATGTTGGGCTTGTTACCGGTGAGTATTTCATATGGAGTCTTGTCCAAGATCTTGCGGAGGTAGAGCCAATTTGATGAGTGACAAGCGGTGGATATGGCTTTAACCCAAAAGTTGTAAGGAGACTTGAATTCAACCAACATTGATCTAGCCATATCCATCAAAGTGTGGTTCTTCCTCTCAGCTACACCATTTTGTTGAGGGGTATACGCAACGGAATATTGATGTATTATCCCCTCTACACTTAGAAACTCATTAAATGTGTAGTTCTTGAACTCGGAGCCGTTGTCACTTCTTATTGCCAAGATGGGAATGTTGTATTGACGTTGAACCTCATTGGCAAAGTCTATGACCGTTTGTTGAGTCTCACTCTTTAGCTTGAAGAAATAGACCCATGTGTATCTTGAGTAATCATCGACTATGACCAAGCAATACTTCTTCCCACCGAGACTGGCATGAGATGCAGGACCAAATAAGTCCACTTGAAGTAATTCCAAAATTCTCTTAGAAGAAACAATGGTCTTCCTCTTGTGGGGAGAGTCATGAATTTTTCCTTCAACACAAGCCCTGCAAACACGATCTTTGGCAAAGGAAACATTGTCTTTTAGTCCAAGGATGTGTCCACCCTTGTGAAGACTTTGAAAAGTTCTCATGTTGACATGGGCTAAACGGCGATGCCATAGCCAGCCCACGTCGGCCTTTTCGAATAGACACATCGGACCCGAAGTGGTTTTCCTCGAAAAGTCCACCACATACAGGTCATTTTCGACGTACCCAACAAAAGCAACCTTTAGAGACTTGCTCCACAAGAGTACCACCAAATCATCATCAATGAAAACAGCAAAGCCCATCTTACCAAGGGCACGAACAGAAAGAAGGTTGTAACCGAGGGTCTCAACAAGCATGACGTTCACAAGAGAGATATCGTGGGCGACCACAACCTTTCCAAGACCCAATACCTGAGATTTAGACTTATCACCATAGGAGACTGTAATATTATCATGATTGGGTCGCATCTCCGTGATGATATCCTTTCTTCCGGTTAGGGCTGGACATAAAACTCGAAGCTCGACGAGTTTAACGAGTACTCGTTTGCTCGGCTCGTTCGAGATCGACTCGTTTCTTTAATGATTTGAGTCGAGCTGCAGTTTTTGCTCGATATCCTTAATGAGCTAAATGATCGAGTTAACAATGTTCGTGAGCTACTCGTTAAGCTCGGTAACAACCAAGGTATGGCCCACTTATGTTGCTATAAGTCTAACCCGGCAGCCCATCTAAGACAAACAACTGGCCCATTGAGGAATACCCTATCTCCACCTTCTCGATCTAGATCTGCTGACCACGGCACCGACCGAGCTCTGCCGTTCTCGTCCGTTCCAGGCCTCCCTAGTCACACCAATTCATTTGGATAAGCGTAAGATGCCACCCAAGCACTGCTATCAATAATTATCTGTCGTATTTTAATACCGGTATATATTTGATTACAATTGTTGTTTTTAATTATCGGTATGCTTTTATTTATGTATTTTCTTAACGAGCAGCTCGTGAGTGCTCGATAACATCTAACGAACTGAGCCGAGCTTTACTTTTTGCTCATTATCCTTAACGAGTTTAATGATCCAAGCCTTAACGAGCGTGAGCTTTAACGAGCCGAGTCTTAACGAGTTGAGTTGCTCGATAGTCCAGCCCTACTTCCGGTCATATGACTAGTGCATCCACTATCCAACACCCATTTAGACCCACCGGAAGCATAGCCCTGCAAGAGAATTACTTCTTGGTTTTAGGTACCCATTTTTCAACGGGTCCTCTCATGTTAGTAATAAGGGTCTTTGGAACCCAAATATACCAAGCAACATATTCATCAAAAGGACCAACATAATAAGCATAAACATTGCCATAATAATCACAAAATAGTTCATAATTTGGATTGTGAGACCCTGCAAAACCAATATTGTTAGTTTTGTCTCTTGTGACATTCTTTACAACGGTGCTTGTCTTTGATTGTTCACCCTTGGCCTTCTTCTTCTTCTTCTTCTTCTTCTTCTTGTTCTTCTTCTTCTTGGACTTGGTGACATATCCAAGTCCCTCCTTACCAAGATTTGACCTTTGCTTGCCAAGAACCTCATCAAGAACACCCTTATCTTTGGGAGTGGTGTCATTGACAAGCTCATCTTCCACACTAGCATTTTCTTTGTGAATATATGTTGATTTAGATGTGCTAGGAACATCATACTTGGTCAATCAAATTTGGAGCTGATCATGTGACTCATTGAGAATGGAGAATTCACTTTTCAACGCCTTGTGAGCGATGTTAAGTTTATCCAATTCCTCGGAGAGTCTAACATGAGTAGCCCCAAAGTCAATCTTTTCTTTCTTTAACTTCTTTGCTTTGGCAACTGCATTGTCACGCTCCTTAACAAGATGTACCACCATTTCTTCATGCGGCTCCTCAATAGACTCAAGCCTCTCTTCAAGAGAAGCCCGAGCCTCTTCTTCTTCTAGAGCATTTTTTAAGGACGCAATTTCCATTGCATCCTCCCTTTCAATTCTTCCCTTTTCTTCAAGGAGCACTTCATTTTGGGCCAGCTGGTCCATAAGAGCCTCAAAATGTATTTTGTGCTCACCTTGCAAGTTAGTGAAGAAATAGTCCAAAGTAATAATCTCTTCTTTAACCTTAAGACTAGTAGGATCATCCATGTCAATCATAGCCTTAGGAAAAGAAGTGTTAGAAGTTGATACCTCGGAACCTCTTTCCATGAGACAAGTAGCGTTCTTGTTGATGACGTTTTCGTCCGGAGAGTCGAAGAGAGATGTTGGTGTAGATGTGGTGGCTATAGCAGCCACCTCTCGAGAGCTATCATCCTCGTCTTCATATTCACTTCCCGAAGAGTATTCTTCTTGATCCACTAGAACAATCTTTGGTTGCTTCTTGAACGGATCATTCTTATTTACAATTTTTTCTTGTGTGGAGCATTTGACTTTTCCTTGAGAATAAGTCTTCCTCCATTATCTTCCCTACTTTGATACAGACACTCGGCTACAAAGTGCAACCGGTCTCCACAATTGAAACAAGTTCTCAGCTTGGGACAGTTGTCCTTTCTTCCATATGCTCCACTCTTGTGTTCTAATTCAAATTTGGCCTTGGCCGAATCCTTCCAAAAGTTTCTTGCATAGAAAACCATGTATTGTCCATGAATTATTTTTACATCCTCGGGACAGGCCATACCTTCTATGTCATCTTCATCATGATCCACCACACTTGTCTTCAAGGCCACGTTGACCCCCTTTTGCATCCCCATAGCTCATGCACGAGCATATTCGGCATTCTTGGCAGCCACTTTGAAAGCTGCCATTTCTTGCATTACCTCATTGGATGTCATAAGGTGGTAATTATACCTTCCTTGGAGACTCTTCAAATCTGTGGGCTCAAACGACATAAGAGCACTGACATACTTGTGATTGATCCACGCATCATCAACATGAGAGGCACCATGATTCCTAAAAGTGGTGGATATTGACTTGAGCCTCCTATACATTTCCTCGTGGTCTCCTCCATCCAACATATAAAATCCTTCAGCTTCATTGCTCAAAGCATCATATCTATTCCTTCTCATACTTTCATTTCCAATTAAGAGCTCACTGAGGGAATCCCAAGCTTCCTTAGTTGTACTAAGATGCTGAATGTGTGGCATGTCTTTGTCACCCACACCAAGCTAAATCATGTGTAGAGCCGTAGCGTTGAGTTGACTATCAACAACCTCTCTTTTTGTTAGGTTGTGAGGGTCTCCAACATGAAGACCATTCTCTATGATTTTCCACAACTCAATGGAGGAGCTGCACACATGAGACTTCATAAAAAAATGCCATTGATTAAAAGTAGATGCTGAAAGTTTGGGTGGATCACCCCTATTATGTATATGTGGGTGTGGGATAGGTGGATCAGGAGAATACACATGGGAAACCTCATTGTATCCTTCCTTACCACTATCCTTTTTCGAGGAGGAGCTCTTGCTAGTGCCATCACCAACCACTTCGTTATCTTTAGAATCGGTTTTACCTGTTTCCTTGGATTGCGGATTGATAGCCTCAGAGGCAGATGGAGGTGATGCTGCGGGTGTGGAGAGACACATTATCAATTGACGCATCTTTTCCATCTTAGCCTCCATTGAACTAACCAAGGTTGTTTCCAACATCTTGAGATCGTTCATGGTGACTACCTCCAGAGCATCACTCCCATCTCCCTTGGGGACCATACTTCTCTTAGGTGGTTAAGCCCGAATTAAGAGTCGGGGCTCTGATACCAATTGAAATGGATCGTATGGGAACCTACAGAGGGGGGGGGGATGAATAGGTGCTACTCAATTTTTTAGTTCTTTTGCAATTTTAGGCTTGACACAAAATAAATTCTCTAGATATGCAACTACGACAATTTCCTATATGCAAACCTAGCTACAAAGCACGTAAAGAGAGGAGCGAGGAAACCGTAGTGGAGCACGCGGAGACACAGGGATTTGTTTTACCGCAGTTCCTTCCTTGTTAAGGGAAGTACATCTGCGTTGGAGGGGTGGGCGGTTCTAAGACCACCACTCCACAATATGCCTCACCCTATTCTCCGATGGATCTCGCCACGAAAGACCTGATCCACCTTCTCCACTATGGGTACCCTTCGAGGCGGGAACCGGTGCCTTTACAACTCTACCGGGGCACATACCCACAACTGAATTGGGGGCTCCCGTAATGACAACAAGCTGTCACAAGAACAAGATTTATCAATATAAACAAAATCAACGATCTAGATATTTGCAATAAATACTAGATCGGTGATTCTCCAAATGAATGGAGAGGAGATGAAGCACTTGATCGCAGTAGTTGAAGATCGAGTTCTCCTCCTTTGATTCCCAAGGGACGAGACCTTTGGGTAGATGAAGGTCGAACTCTCTTGGTTGAAGGATGATGATGAACAGATCCTGAATTTTTTCGAATGAATCAAGATTTCTGGCAGGAGGGGAATGGCTGGCTTAAATACCCCTGCCCAGATCTTGCCGTTGGAGAAATTTGGGGGCGTATTAGCCGCCCCCCTTTGGGGCGGACTATCCGCCCTGGGGGGGGGGGATCCGCCCCCAGGACGGAAACTTCGAGTAAAACTCCGCCCCCCATACAGAGAACGACACATGTCTTGACTTGATGAAATTCCTCGAGGGGGTGGCCCCCTCAAGGGACGGACTATCCAGCCTAGGGAGAAAATCCGCCCCAGAGCCAGAAAGTCCGGGGGAAAATCCGCCCCCATACAGAGAGCGACGTAGGTCTTGACTTGTTGAAATTCCTCGAGGGGGCGAATTATCCGCCCCCAAGGGGCGGACAATCCGGCCTCGCCGGAAAATCCGCCCAAAACTCCGCCCCCTCTCTGGGGGTTGCGCCCTTATGGAAGTGGGTAGGGGCGGATTATCCGCCCCCCAAAAGTAGTTTCTTTTCCTTTTTCAAGATAGATATCTGCAGTACTTCAACACACATTAAATAATCCTTGATATTGTTATCTAGCACATAAAACACTAGGGATTATGAAATGTTCTTTCACCATTAAGCATGAGTATCAGGATTTTTAAACTTGGTTAAGCACCAAGCCTGGTCCTCAAGATAAATTGCATGAGTACCAGGAGAGCCTGGTCTTCAAGTACAAATAGGAACCTTAATTCGCTTCCTTGAGTATTTGAACTCAGGTGTTGGGTTTATACATCCATTCCCCCAACCAGTTGAGCTAGGCTCATCTCCACCTATTTCTTTTATGGAGTCGATTAAGACAATTTAGCTCATTCTTACCTATGTGACTATTTTTTTACCACACTAGAAAGTTGTCAAAGGGACTAGGGATGTTAGTCCACGTTCTACCTGTTGACCATTGGAGACGACAAAAATGGTAAATGTACCCTCCTGTAACGCATGCAGTTTTGTTTTGCTTCGAGAAAAAACTTATAGCTTCACCACTAATTTCATGTTTTCCAGTCGCATACATTTCAAGTAGCAGTAAATAATTTTGCAACACGTCATTTAGTATTTCTTGTTTCTTATGCTTTGTTTTAGCCTAAATGTATATTTAGATCATGCTTATAGAATATTTTTTCATCGGCACCTACGGTTTAACATTGTTTCTTGATGTTTGATATAGGTCATTCGTAATACATTGCAACCTTTGATCAGGTTTGGTACGGTGTATCCATTTATTCAGCTGGTGAGGTTTCCTTCAAATGATCTCGCACATCTAAATTTCTATTTTTTTATCTATAGTCTATCAATATGTAACCAGCTTCCTTATACATTCTAAAATTTCATGCATTGCAGTTATGGCATTCCAAACCATTTTCCCATGTTACATTAACTATGTATTTGTTACCCATTCTTTAAACACATTTGATTCACAACTCTCCGTGCATCGGGGCCAATCTAATTTCTTATGTTTTTATTTTGGTCCACCACAATGCTTTGGAAAGAGAGAAATCATGATCTAATATGGAAATTCTTTGCCAGAGAGACCTTTATATATACTTCTTTGTAATCGTAGTGCTTTTTAACTTGAAAGGTTGATTTGGTTGATTTTGTTATTTCTTTCTAATAGTATATTCTTTATTGTTGTGAGATTGTGCCATTCTAATATGTGAAATAATTGCTGGCTATGCAAAGTTTTGTATATGTGCTTTCATTGTTCATGGAGAATTGAATGACTATTCTCATATACACCTTTTTTATGTGCTTAACTCACTGTTCAAGTTTTTCGTAATGAGCGTGCACCATGGCAACCAAAGTTAAAATTTTCTTTTGTAATTAACTTTTGTATGTATGTTCCACTTACTATAGTATGCATTTTTATTAGATCGTTTATCCTGACCTAGCATGTAGTACATTTTCATTTGTGATATTTGTATACCTCACCCATTTATGGTCCTCCTCCATCCAGTTTCTGACCTTAATATAATCTTAAAGAATTTTTGAATTTCACATTTACTAAAAAATATGTCATAAGTATCCGCCGTAACGCGCGGGTTATCATCTAGTTAGTAATAGTAACAAGCCATGGATGCATAGCTAGCAATCCTAACAATAACTGAATCAGGCAGGGCAACTAAATACTGTCACTCTCGATAATAGATTACATTTCATTCTGCGTTCAACGTGTATAATTTAGATGGAATAGTATTGTCAACAACATCGTGTTATATACACACATGATCGCCGGTAGTTGTTCATTGGTTAATTTTTGTAGTGCGATGGAGCCTATTTTAGAGTTTTGGGGCTCTGGATTTTTCGTGTGTCATATTTTACATCATCTATTAGAGATGCTATTAGTTAGGCTGTCTCCCCTGCAGATGACACTGGAGGAAATATCATTCAAAAGGATGACTTCAACTTTAATTTTTTTATCCAACCCATCGTCCTTTCATCTAGATCAGCTCTTTCATCCAAGGACAATGGCGTCAAACGAGCAAAGATCCCCTACCATCTTCTAGCAGATTATGACGTATAGCATAGCTGACAATCCACTTCATCACATGCGTACGTGGTGATGCGATCAAGTCCATCCTCCATGAAGAGACGACCAGACGAGCGCGCGCGAGCAAGCTAGAGCCACGGCCGGCATATTAATAATAAGAAGGAGCCGTTCCCTCCGTGGCATTGCCAGTCAGCAGCAGCCGGCCCGCCATAATTTTCATCCCCAACCACCATCTAGTCTAGAAGAGAGAGAAACGAACCGAGTCATATGGAAAGAAACAGCCAAATGTGGAACAAGAAAGTGCCAACATCGCAGGAGAGCGATGCCAGAGAAGCGCTTCCTTGGTTGCATCCATCCCGTGTGTGAACAGGCGAGCAGCTATATAACTAAATTAAAGGAAACGAAAACGAGAAGAGAAAGCTCTTCTTAATTATGTCCACTTTCAGCTTCAGCCAAGGTGTGCCTCGTTATGCCCGATTTGTTTTTTCGAGCGTATATGTATGTCTTTTTTCCGAACCTGTAAAAATATACTACTCTAAGATAGAGGTGGGAACTGGTGGTAGATAATCCGAATTATCCAACATTTATATATTTAGAAAGCTGAAAATAGTCGTTGTAATGTCCTTATCCAGACAAACCTGGAAATGAATGTTATTCGTTTTACAAATACAAATACAAATATAAATACAGATATGGTATTGAATTTTGAACCAAGTGTGGATATGAAAATGGTAATATCCGCATCCGAATAAAATCACCTATTTACTTGCTGGCGCGCGGACACTGGATCGCCATCCCTGACACACCTCTAAAAAAGCAAATATGTATTGTCATTGTCTTATACGGAATAGAAAAAGAAAATACTCTATACAATTACCGCACCTTCCACCTACCGCTGCCCTAGATTGCAGCCCCGAGCACACCAACAAAATAAAGTTTCGTGCATTAATTTCCTTTTCCTAAAAATTGGAAATACTATAACGTTTAAAACACATATCGGAATTAAGATCCGTATTCACTTTCAGAACCCTCGCAACGAACTCTTTAAAACTAGATCTCATTTGTATATGTTTCGGCAAAAGAACTTAACATGCAACTTTTGTATGCGACCGACCAACTTTGATTCATGAGAAAGCAACTTTTGTACGCTGAGAAAAAACTACATCATAGCCCGATAAGGCAACTTTAACGTCCGTCTGAGCAACTTTGTGTAGGGGTTCGTAGCATGGAAAACAAAAAATTTTCCATGCTCCGATGAGGCAAGTAGTATTGTCGGCCTCCGATGAGGCAACTTGTGCCCAACTTCGGAAGCCGACGAGGCAACTTGTGCCCAACTTCGGAAGCCAACGAGGCAACTTGTGCCCGACGAGGCAACTTTCGTACCCGATGGGGCAACTTCTATGTCTGACGAGACAACTTTTGCCCGACGAGGCAACTTCGGTGCCCGAAAAGACAACTTCGGAGCCTGACGATGCAACTTCGCCCGGTGAGGCAACTTTGAAACCCGGCGAGGCAACTTAGGAGCCCGGCGAGGCAACTTTGAAGCCTGGCGAGACAATTTTGTTGCCCGGCGAGGCAATATTAGAGCCCGACGAGGCAAAATTTTCCCGACGAGGCAACTTTGGTGTCCGACGAGGCAACTTTAAAGCCCGGAGAGGCAACTTTTTCCCGACGAGGCAACTTTAAAGCCCGACGAGGCAACTTTGAAGCCCATCGAGACAACTTTGGTGCCCCGGCGAGACAACTTTGAATCCCGGCGAGGCAACTTCGGAGCCCGACGAGGCAACTTTGAAGCCCGATAAGGCAACTTTTTTCCGACGAGACAACTTCGGTGCCCGGCGAGGCAATTTCAGAGACCTGGGAGTCAAAAAAATTCGGCGAGGCAACTTTGAAGCCGGGAGAGGCAACTTTTGCCTGGTGAGAAAACTTTTGGTGCGTGCGAGGCAACTTTGGTGCACGACGAGGCAACTTTGGTGCATGGCGAGACAACTTTGCTTACTAGGGCACAAAAGTTGCTTACTAGGGCACAAAAGTTGTCTTGTCAGTCTCATTAGGTGACTCAAATTTGTCAAGAATATTGCTCAGACGGGCACCAAAGTTGCTAGACGGGCACTAAAGTTGCCTTATTGGGCTCTGATGTAGTTTTCCCTCGGCGCACAAAAGTTGCTTTCTGATGAATCAAAGTTGGCCGATGGCACACAAAAGTTGCCTGTTAAGTTTTGTTGCCGAAACATATACAAATGAGATCTAGTTTTGAAGAGTTCGTTGCGAGGGTTTCAAAAGTGAAAACGGATCTTAATTCCGACATGTGATTTAAACGTTATAGTATTTCCAATTTTTAGAAAAAGAAAATTAATGCACAGAACTTTTTTTTTGTTGGTGCACTCGGGGCTGCAATCTGACGCAGCGGTAGATGGAGGGACAGTCTAGCGAGGTGCTTGTCAGAGTTGGCAAGTTTTAATCGGAAAGGATTGGAAATTTGATCGGTAAGGACAGTTGTCCTTTTTTTCTGTCCATACGGGCGTGCGAGTATCGTGGAAATCCGGTGCTCGCTAGACGTGTCCATAAAATCATACTAGTAGCTTATTCCAGTAATATTAGTGTAATATATGCCAATTATCCAACATAAAAAAAAGCTAACGGAGTGGTCATCATATTTATTTCATGTGATTAAACTCAAAACTATCGTGCATTCTATCACTACATTAATCTCTCCCTGCTTGTACAGTTGACTCACTATTAGACACGACTTCATTATTGCGTTTCGCATCCGATCCGACTGTGTCCACGACTATTCTCTATGGTCGTCGCGCGATCTCGTGATTTATTGCGTAGAATCATCCAAAGTCACGGGACAGAGAGTTGGGACGAGCAGACTAGTCCTACCTCTCTGCCACCGCCAATCTTCGTTTACCTGCCGCCGGGCGAGGGCGAGGGCGAGGGCGAGGGCCGTTAAAAACGCACGTTAATTCAGTGGCGCGGGACGTGATTGGTCCGTTTTCATTTGTCCGGCCGGGGACGGCGCGCGTGGGAGCGGGCTGGATTTGCGCGTCTTGTTTCTTTCCCTTCTTTCTTGTAGCCGCGCCGCGCGCCCCCCATGTGAGTGCCGGGCCCCTCTCCTCTCTCCTCTCTCTCCCCGATCCCGCAAAGCAACAGCTCGCGCCGCGCCGCGCCGCGCGCCCGAGGGAAAAAGGCTGGGGGCCGCCCGCCTGCCGCGCTTCCCGACCACACCGAGCCAGCCAGGCACCACAGCCAGCCAGCCAGCCAGCGCGAGCGAGCGAGTGCGAGTTGACAGACTCTCAACTCGACTCGCCCTGCAGCCGCGCGCGTGCCAGCGATGCGCGCCCGATCCGCGGCCGGGATCTGACTACTACTCCTCCTCTGACGACGATGGCGGCGGCGGAGGCGAGGGCGTCCACGCCGAGGCAGCGCCACGGGAGCATGACGCTCGAGGACCTGCTGCGGCGGGAGGCCTCCGCGGAGCGGGCCGACGCGGCGGGGGGCGCGCGGCCGCTGCTCGCGGCGGGGCAGGCCGGACGGGCCAGGAAGGGCGAGGACTACGCGATGCTCAAGCAGGGCCTCGAGCGCCACCCGGGCGCATCCTTCTCCGCGTTCGCCGTAAGACACGCTCCTCCCTCTCGCCCGCATTCTACATTCATCTCGCCCCTCGCCCGCCCGGCCGACGATCTGCGTATCCGCGCGCTCTCTCGCTCGGTTCTGACGAAGGGCGTCGATCGTCCGGGTTTCCCTCTCCTTCGCAGATGTTCGATGGCCACAACGGGGGCGCCGCCGCGGTGTATGCCAAGGAGAATCTCCTCCGCAATGTGCTCGGGTGCGTCCCCGCCGATCTCACCAGGGACGACTGGCTCGCCGCGCTGCCCAGGGCGCTCGTAGCCGGCTTCGTCAAGACCGACAAGGATTTCCAGACAAGAGGTGAAAATTCATCCCATCCCATCCCATCCCATACATGGAAGGGACTACTAATTAAGGCCCTCCATCCAAAGACACAAGTACAACCAGTACTACCGGTTACTGCCACATCGATCTAGTAGTTGTTGTAGGACCAAATACTCTACTACCACACAGCTCTATCCAGTTAAATGCTCATTCAATTCAATTCAAATTGTGCATGGGCATGGCCCGGTGGTACCACCAGTAAATCAAGAGACCTAACCTTGTCTGTCTACTCTGTCTGCGTGTGTTTCAGCGCATTCATCAGGGACGACCGTGACGCTTGTCATAATCGACGGGTCCGTCGTGACCACCGCGTCTGTCGGCGATTCGCGCTGCGTCCTTGAAGCTGATGGTTCGATCTACTATCTGTCGGCTGACCACCGCTTCGATGCTTGTGGAGAGGAGTAAGATTCACTAAGCTTGCCTTTCTCTCATCGTTGACATCGTTGGTTCTCATGGCTTGACGGTTTCCGGTTTGTAGAGTTGGACGCGTGACGGAATGCGGCGGTGAAGTTGGAAGACTGAATGTTATTGGTGGAGCTGAGGTTTTGATCTTTGCCTTTTGTCGCTCTTCAACTTCTCATCCCTCTATTTTATATTGTGCCAGCCTAGGAACTTCCTGTCTCTGAATCTTCATCTGTGCAAACATTTCAACCAGTTTGGTGTGACTTGGAAAGTTCTGCTATCTGTTATTCAAAGTGTAGAATTTTCATCTGGTTAGCAGGGCTTGTTTTTCTTTAAAGCTCTCCTTCTCTTCTGTTTCTTTATGGGAGTAATTTGAATTGATGTCTGATTAATGAGTGCCCTTTTGGTTTATTAAAACTGCATCCCCAGTATTCAGTGTATCAATCGATTTTTTCATTGTCACTGTACATGCTGTTGAGTGTTCACTGTTGATCTGAGTGCTTCGTTTCTAAACTTTGCACTTGCACATTTTTATGATTACGTATGTCGGATACCTTTTCATAGGTTTTCTCTTGAAAAACACAATTGTGCTTGTAGGCCCGATTCACAGCTCACGCTTGACCCCTTGTTTACTTGATTTTCCATCCAGATTGGGCCCCTTCGGTGTTGGCCAGGTGGTTTATGCCTATCAAGATCAATTGGTGATCAGGATGTAGGTGAATTCATCATTGCTGTTCCTTTTGTGAAGCAGATCAAGGTACACTGCCGTGCAATTTTATATGCATCACCTTTGGTAGAAAATCAAATTCATAACTTCCACAATAATAGTAATAGCAGATCAAGCACCAGAAGTATTGTTTGGACAGTCTCATTCTTTTTTGACGTCTGCATTTTTTTGTTAATTTTGTGAAATTGCCCATTTTCTACGTAAATTTGATAGACACAGGTGCGTCTGGATCCTATTGCAAGAAACAAAACCAGTACATTTCAAAACAATTATAAAAAAAATTCATAGTTCTACAACATGCTATCATATGCACACTTGCAAAATTTGGTGTACAACTTTGTGTATTGTACAATAAAGATAAGATGCATTTGCAAATATAGTAAGAGTTGTCACAGTATAAACTTTTTGTGTGGTTGGTGAACAGTCATATTTTGCACGATGTTTTGCAAGTGCACATGTTTCACTTTGTATATCTATACAAAATTCATGTTATTTTTAAATATACAAGGTGCATTTTACGAAAGGGTGTTCCACACCCGTGACCGTGTTCTTGTAAATAAAGTATTTTTAAATACCTTGATGTTTTACCACATTTTAAAATTACTAATGTCTCCTAATGTTTGCTGTAGCTATCTAGTGCTGGAGGTCGTCTTATTATTTCAAGTGACGGTGTTTGGGATGCCTTGACTGCGGAAATGGCTTTTAGTTGTGCACGAGGGCTTTCACCAGAGGCTGCAGCAGACCAGATTGTCAAAGTACAGTCTCCTGACACCACATTTCTTGTCATACAGCCTGAAATCCTCAGTTTGTTCATTTTTTCCTTGAATACACAGCCAAGTGTCTGTCTCTGTATTTGAAGAATATTGTTCCTTATTGGTCTTTTGCAGGAAGCAGTGGAATCAAAAGGGTTAAGAGATGATACAACTTGTATTGTCGTTGACATGATGCCGCCAGAAAAACCGAAATCTTCTATACATTCTCGAAAGAAGGCACGGAATGGCTTTAGTCTTATCAAAAATATATTTTTCAAGAAAAGAACATCAGACTCATTATCTCAGGCTGATACGGAACAAACTTCTGAGCCTGACTTGGTGGAGGAAGTCTTTGAGGATGGATGCCCGTCGCTGTTAAGATGGTATGTTCCCTTTGCTCCATCTTTTCAATGGATGCATAATAGTTCAAACATAATTATATTGTGAACTTAAAGCTTCCCCTCTCATCAATAAACTGTCGCTAGGAGAGCACTCCTTCGCTAACCGTACTAAAATAATACTCCATTTGAGCTGGATGATACTACCTTTTACTGTAATACCTCATATTCAACTTAAACGGCCTTTTTCTTTTTCGAACACTCATCAGAATGCCATGCCATTTGTACTAGAAAAAGCACACCGATTCAGTGCAATGAACTTACACAAAGCCAAGACAAAGCTAAACCTACCCTAACCAGGCGAACAAAGAAAAGCAAAACAAAACCAAATCTATGCTACGCTAGAAATGGGACAAAGAAAGCAAAACACAACAAAGGAGATCAGACATGTGCCTACTGAATGAGGCCTAGAATGCCTACTGAAGGGACCGTACTCTGCAGGCTGAAATTGCATTTGCTGGAACAATATTTATTATATTCTGTGACAATGTTTGATGTGTATCTGGTTGTCTAATACTCCCTCTTTCGTAATATACACCCTTTTAGCTTCTCAAACTTTTCTGAATATGTGTATCCCTCTGGTGACATCTAATGCAGTTTTAGTCTCTTTTTTTGTCCCGCCACTTGTCAACTCTGAACTCGATCCCTTTTAATATACAAACTTGAACAATTGAAACAGTCACGTTTCACCGTCAGGCGGTCTGAAAAGTGGTTTTGACAGACATGGATGCCATATGTCCACAACCTCACATCCGATGCCACTTGCTAAACCACCTAAGGTTAAAAATATGTAACGTTTCAACAGTTCAAGGTTGCAATCCAAATGGTTCGAGTTTTGAGTTGAAAAGCGAACTTTTCCTAAGTTTTGGGTCGAAAAGTGGAATGTTCAAAGCAAAAAAACAGATAAAGCCGAACACCATATGAACTTGAACAACTTGCCGGTCGTGTCTCATCCAAACTTAATGACTCAGTCCATATAAATTTATGACATTTTATTTCTGGTGACTGCAGGTTAGACTCTGAGTATCCTGTCCGAAATATGTTCAAGCTCTTTGTATGTGCAATTTGTCAAGTAGAGTTAGAGTCTGGCCAGGGAATATCAATACACGAGGGTTTGTCAAAGCCAGGAAAGGCGTCCCCCTGGGATGGTCCGTTCCTTTGTCAAAGTTGCCAGGAGAAGAAAGAAGCAATGGAGGGAAAGCGTCCCTCACGAGGTATATGTCTTCACACCCTCTACTGTACTATTTATCAGCTTGGTTGCCACATCCGGAATAAAACTTACTATACCTGCAGATTCCTCCTCAAGAAACAGCGGGTCAAGCGAGTAGTAACCAAGGGCAAGAGTCGTCATGAAACAACCATCTAACAACGTTCTGAAGACCGATGCATAGCTGACATTTGGCATTCTTGCAACGGTTGATCCGTTAGATGGATTATCATGAAGTTAGGATCTAAAGTGAACAACTGGGTTAACTGGGCGGAGGTGCCCGTGTTGAGGAGCCTATACACTACTGAAGCGAAAGATACTCCTATTGGAAAGGGGCTTACTTGAAATCGACTTCTTGAGTGGGCCTTCTAGCAGTGGCACATGAACATGCCAAAGGCCTGTTAATTAAGAACAGCCAATCTTTTTTCTAGTCAACCATCGTGTAAATTATCCATAGCGTAGAGTGTGACACATAGCCGCGCCATTGTATTTCTCAAGTAGGATTAGTTGTGAGATCCTGAAATTCATTTTTGGGCACGCCACTTGGCTTGTTGCCTATTAGAATCATGCCTTATTCAAGACTGTAATTAAGACCTAAGGAGATTGACAGAGTGCAAACATCTACTGTATGAATATTGGGCAAGGCACCTTCTTCACCGGTTCCCAATTTAAATACCCCCTCCGTCTGGAAAAAGATGTTGCAGATTTGTCTAAGTTCACATGTATCTATACAAATCTGTGACATCTAATTCAAGACAGAGAGAGTACCATTTGTACTAGGAAGTTGGTACCAATTCCTGACTTGAGTTGCCACTGCTGGCATTTTTCTGAAGGCCATTGTTGCCAATCTGTACCTGCAGGTTGTATCACGGTGCGCAGATATCTTCTGTAGTAAGCATTTGCCATGCGAGGTGCGGGTTCAGAACAGCTGGACATCAAGCTGCTGCCGTCTTATGTGCATTAGGCGGTTGAGGTCTACTCATGCACAACACAACATATTTTTCTTTTTTTTTGCGAATGGGGATTTGATTACTTAAATCACAGCATTACAATCTGCCTGGCAGCAAGCTAGGGCTTCATCCGGCCCCGAGCATGGCCAAGTCATAGTTCTATCTGAACGCTCTACCAAAGGACGCAAGTAAATGGCTTGCCTTGTTCTGCTCACGCCTAACAGAATCTATCTCATAACTATCCCCAACAGACGTCAACTCCTTAATTTTCTGGACTAAACCCATCAGAGGGGAACGGTCGATACCTGGTGCTTGAATCATGGTGAGAGCCTCCATGCAATCCGTCTCTATTATGCAGGAAAGGTCACTCCACTCCAGCACCAAGGCTATGCCCTCACAGCACGCTTCCAGTTCAGCATGTAAGGGACTACTGCATGAACTTAAAGAGCGGCAAGCGGACGCAATAATTGAACCATTCTCATCACGGATTATCATCCCGAGTCCCGACACCTCCTCACCAACATTGGGCAAATACGAACCATCCACATTGAGTTTGACTCTACCTCCTGGCGGCTTGCACCAGGGTTTTGGCTGCAGTGATTCAGCTTTAGCTTTCTCCTTCCATTTCATCTTCTGCACTTGATTGATAGACACCACAGCTTTGCCCTTTGCCGGATCAGCTTCTGGATGTTGCTTGATTAGCAGAAGCGACTCCAAGTAGCTGCATAGGAAACGCTTCGAGCTCTCAATCGACGGCATTGGTTTATTGTGGACCATCTCGTTTCTCGCGTGCCATATTCTCCACATTGTCATCAGGATCATGGTGCGCTCCAGCTCGGCCTTCTCATTCAGCAGGTGCAGTAGCCAGTCTGGGCCCGTGCATGTGAGCTCGTCAAGATCAGGCAAGGACCAGACCTCCGCCATGGCTCCCCTGCAAAACGCGTGGAACGTATCCTCGCATTCCATACCACATAAAACACATATGTGTATTTGTTTTTTCTGGATTTATTCACCTTACAAGTACACGTGTATTTGTTTTTCTGAAATGAAAGGCGTAGATGCAACCGAATACAACTTTGACTCACCGGGATTTTGTACAAGTAGGTCAAATTTATGAGAGATAATGGGACATGGTACATTATGGCTACTACTTTGCACAAAATGACAAAATGCCGTGGAGGTCACAACATTTAACCATTCAGAAAATGGTATTCAAATGAAAACACGTATATGAGAAAACACGTATTTCGATGGAGCAACCAATGATGGAGATGCCGGCAACACACTAACTCGCGACCTCGGAACAATGCGAATCGATGTGGGATGTGAGATAGCCCACTTATTTTTCTGCTTGCCCGCGGAATGCCCACTTAAATTTTTATGCGGGCTTGGGAAGCGGGTCCCGTGGGTAACCTACTCCCACCTACAGCTGAGTTCTATGTAATAGAGATACATTGCATTCGTGCAACAGCTCGATAATCTATTGCTGCCTTGTTCCCTAAATCAGTAAGCCAATGAGGACTCAATAGTACTCGGAATCAACATTTGCACTGCTGTGGTCATCTCTAACTATCTGCTGCCAAATTCACATAAACAAAGACATTAATACTCAGATTGATATACAAGCTGAATAGACTGGTGAATTATGTGACCCGACATACTAGTCAATTCCATTTTGTGTAATTTCCTTGCTAGCATTACACAGGATTTCACAATGCAAGATAACTGAAACAAGTTGGGGCAAAAGAACACATGGAACTAGGGGTAAACAGATAAAGTGATGCCTGCTGATTAATAACATACGTAGACAGCATATAGCCTTGTCCATAAAGATCACAGATAACATTTGGCCGACATAACAGGTTTTTCAACGCATAAGTAGAAAACTCATCCAGTACTACTGGCACCATGCTAGATAGATAGTTCTACTGTAAGAGCTAGAATGATCAGAATAAGCAGAGCACTCGAGCAAGCAAGTCAGATGCCACCGACGTTGGGAGCTGGAACACCAATACCGAAACCACCGCCAGCACCGCCGATGCCGAAACCACCCCCAGCAGCACCGCCGATGCCGAAACCACCGCCAGCAGCACCGGTACCGAAACCACCGCCAGCACCACCTGTACCCCCACCGACACCACCAGGACGAGGAGCTTGGCCCCCAGGTCTTTCCTCCTGCAAAATGGAACTGTTAGTATCAGCCATAAGGCACAACCGCATTATTACCAGACGGTAGAAATCACAGCAAAAGAGCTATCAAAACTTAGCTTTGGTTGAAAACAATCAGTACTGCAGCCCTCTAGTACAGCACTGACTAACAAAAATAAAAGAGCTACCAAGACTAAATCTGCCAAGGACTGCTTGTTTTCAGTGTATCCTACACTCACTGCAATAACTGATTCCTTACCGTTGGTAGGAAACGCTAAGTACAGGATTACAGAATCACCACACTTGTTACTCACATAAATACACTAACGAGTAACGACTACCACGTCAACAGAAAACCGCAAGGATGGCATCGCATAACCTGAAGAAGGACAAAGGGCTCAAACATCCTGGCAACTAATGATGTAGGCAACAGGGAAAGAGGAGACTAAACTATATGTTGGAAACCTCGGCAAAGTTGCCTTAAAACCCACATGAACACAACTTAAGTAGCACCAGGTAACAGAAGTGCTGCAAAACACCATATGCTCTGCAAAAAGCTGCAAATACCCAAGGAAATAGATGCTGGCAAGGATGCTTTCCATTAACCAAATGATGGTCAATGAGCTCAAGCAACCATGACTGATGATATATGCAACAGGGGAAAAGAGGAAATCATGCTAAAATATTGGTAACCTCGCAAAGTTGCTCCACAAAATCCCAGTGAATAGATCTAGTAACAAACCACACAAGCAGAACTCAAATACTGGCAAGTAAACATATGCTGGCAAAGTATGAGTACCATGAACCTGAGAATGTCAATGGCATTGAGCAAACAGTAGACAAATGCTATAGGCAACTGGGAAAAATAGGAAACAAATTGCATCTTGGTAGCCCCAGCAATGTTGCCCCACAAAACCATGAGACTTAGAAAAAAAACCAGAATTAGTAATTTGTCAGGCAACTAAAACACAGTGTAATATCAAGTTACTTCGGAACTGTTGGCATGGATGTTCATCCATTTAACCATGAGGTTAATAGAAGTGTTGAAACATCCAACAGAGAGCACGATATTGATAACAGGGAACCAAATTAACTGTTGGTAACCTCGGCAAAGTTGCCCTCTAAGTCCTAACTACAGAACATTCGTACTGATGTCCAAAAGTGAAGAGTCTCCTACAGAAACAACTTGATAATTTCATCATTAGGTATGACCGAAAGATAACTAGACAAACATAGTAGAAACAAAGTAAAATTGCACAAATAAATGAGAATAGGACATCTGTATGACAATAATTTCCAGAAACATTTTCAACCATATTATTATGATGATCCTTGGTTGGCAAATAGCTAACCAAATTGTTGAATAATAAGCACACAAGTCGAGATGTACCCATATCAAGCATTCAGGTGAAAGAAAAGGTACAAAGATAAACAAGGAGCCCATACCCTGGGGCGGAAGTTTCGCGGTGGCGGTGCCCGGTTCTTGCGATCCTTACGGGAGCGGACACGGACTTGGTGCTGGTGGATGGCGCAGCCCACGCACCAATGCTGCTTGTCGTAAAGCTTGGGCAGAAGGTAGCCTGCAAATAAACAATTGTCAATCATGCCACAAACGCATCAAAAGATGAAACTTTCAACTCACAAGAGGATCAAAGAACAGGGTGGAAGTGAAATTTCCAAGTTGCATTCTTGCAAGTCTACAGCTAGCGTGGTCGGCGATCACTGATCCAACAGCTAAAAGCAAAACAATCAAAGGAGGAAGCGAAACCACACCGTCAAATACGCACGCCTCCTTGAGATCTCTCATGCCTGCCGGTTCCACGACGTTCGTCACCCGAAACCTCTTGATCGCCTTGTCCTGCACCACCAAACAAACCCCATATACCACCATAATCAACAGACTGACACGGCGATTCGCGCACAAAAAAGACGGTTTTGGACAACGGGCGCATGATCAAACATACCTTTGGGACGCACCTGGAGCAGTTGTTGCAGCGGACGAACTTGACGTGGCCGCGGCCATGCTTGTTGCGGCCGCCGTTGCGGCGCTTGACGGTCTGCGACACGAAGCGAGAGAGCGCGCGGGTCAATACCGGCATTGGGCGGCACGACGCAGTCCAATCGAAAGTAGGGGCGGTCGGATCTTACCATGGCGAGGGAGAGGACGAGCGCGCGAGGAGTACGGCGCGAGGTCGGCGGCGGCGTCTTCTAGCGCTCCGAAGTCTCCGGGTCCTTGTGTAGGGTTTGTCTCCCTGGCGGCGCGGCCCTTAAATAAGCGGTGGCAGGTAGCCGGATAGCATCCACGCGGTTCGTTCCTCGATCGACGGTCCACGCTTGTGTTTCCGCTTTGGAACAGGTGGAAACTCTCATAAATGTGTGAGAGAAAAGAAGACGCATTACTACCGAGTACTCCCTCCGTTTGAGATTATAAGTCCCGCGCGGATAACTAGGTTGCCAATTTAAACAACAAAACATAAATAGTATAGTATATATACCATTAGAAATTTTAGAGGTTATATTTTCTAATGGTATAATTTTTATGATATATAAGTTATGTTTTGTTAGTCAAATTAACAATCTAGGTATGCGCGTAGAACCTATAATCCCGAGCAGAGGGAGTACTAGCGTAGTTGCCACGGCTAATTAAATTTATTTTACCCATGCATGTATATATAAATGCAATGCATATAAATATTTTAACGATTTAAAGACAACACTATCTAGCTGAGGGAACGGCCAATCTAGTTTTTTTAGCTTTTCAAATATGTACAAATTAAGTTCTGTTAGTTCCACTGTTCATAAAAGAGAAACACATGTAACAAAACAGATATTTGGTCGCCTCAATTAGCAACACCGTATTATCATTTGCTCACATCAATAAAGAAAGCAAATCCAGCTAAATAAAAACATTGTGTGAGTAGAGAATGCACAAAACCAAAGAATTGCACATTAATATTTATTAGACGATTCACAATTCAAGGCTAACATTTGATCTCAGATACAATGATATTGAAGTCAAACCCGATGCACCGAGGCTATTCAAATACTTTATATAGGAGTATGTACGAAGCAAGCTCCTGAACTGAAGCAATAAGGATAGACATAGTATAAAATTTTAATTAGCAATTTTGAGGTTTAATTAGAAAATATATGTACAAACACGTGCCGGAAGAGACTGGTACCAACTCAATCAGATTTAGTCTCTCCACCGATGCAGCAATTAGAACATCCTGATCTAGAGAAGTGCCTTTTTGTAGGAAACAAAATTAAAGAACAGACAACCCAAAAACAAAATTAGGTCGGCGACCATAGAGAGAGGGCGCGACGCCGCTGCTCACAGGACAGAGGTGGGCCGGCGCGGGAAGACAACAAGGGCGAGAAGGACCGAAGCGGGGCGACGACGTGTTGGAGGCGGAGCCGACCCAGGACAGCGGCGGTACAGGGAAAGAGGCCGACGGCTCCAGGGACGCTGCAGGAGACAGGGAGGCGACTTCGGAGCTCGAGCGGGTGCGGTGACCCAGCATACCACTGCATGGTGTAGTACACTATAGTCGTTGATATAACATCAATAGAATACCGTTCCATCCGCATTATATCTCTCAGAGTGGTATAACAGAAACATCGTGGGTCCAAGACAACACTTTATATTATATATAGCATATTACAAAAGATCCAGAGAGCTTCCTCGAACAGTGAGAAATATTATACAGAAAGAACCAGAAATATCCACTCGAAGTTACTTTAGAAGTACTACTATTAATATATGTATAAGGCTTAAAAGTACTACTATAGTATTGTTCTACAGAAGTAGGTTCTAGATTCTAGGAGTTTTATTTATATTCTATGCTTTAGCTTGTCTTCGATAGATTTCGGTAAGGTCTTCGACTCCGTTGATCTTCCTTAGATATCTTCAACTCTTCAAGTGACTTATTTCCTGAAAACGTCATTGGTTTCTTCAAGATCTAGCAATGGTTAAGAAGATACGTTGAGTACAAGCGTACTCAGCAAGTTCACTAAAGAGAAGTGTTTGATGCATTATCTACAGCCACAGACCATAGGTCATAGGCAATGCAAGTTTTTGTAAACATTTCTTCAAAGGTTGCTTTTATTCTGAAAAGCTATGTCCATCAGCCTTCACGGGTTTACGAGAACTTTCATAAAGTTCCTTTCCCGCAGCGTTCACAGCTCCTTCCCGGAACAGGGAGTAACAAGTTACAGTTCTTACACTCTGCAGAGGTGCGTCACTTTACCCATGAGAGATCTTAGCTTTGTTGCACATCCGAGTTATAGGCTCGTTCACACTTCCTTGGTATGAGGCCCAGACTAAGATCCAAGCCAATCACTGTCCTTCTCCGCGATCCCGCATACACCAGAATTGTTTGATGTCCAAACTCAAGGTAGACTTTTCCCCGTATAAAACGGCTATACCTTAGTTGGATACACACAACAACCATTAACACTAGAAATCTGTATTTTGTAAGCCCAGATCCACGGTAGACTTCCCGCATATAAAACGGCTATACCCATGATCTGCAACTTACAAATGCCCAGAATAGTGTCCAATGCATTGAAAGGGAGCCGATCCAGCTGACTTCTCCGTCCCATTCCAAATCTCATGGTTAACGCGTAATATACGGCGCAAGAATCACTGGCGACGTTGGTTGTTAAGTCCTAGATAATATGTTCCTTTACCACCAGAACTTCTATAGAAGGTTTTTACCTCATGGTAAATAACCTATAATCATATTATTATGAAAATAGTGTTTTCTGAACTTTTTCAAATGCAGGTGATGACAACACTGGATTTGCAAAATACTTTACAGATAATAATCAAAGGACATGAGCAAGTGTGAACTTGCCTTTTGTGATTGCAAGATTATGCACTCACGGTCTTCGAGATAATAGAAGATCCAATATCTGAAATCATCATCATTGGTCCGGTAAGGACTAATGTTTAAAGAAGCAAGATGCCATTATGCATAAATAATGCTATGCAATTTTATAATTCCCAAAGTGAAACCCTTAGTATTTTGAATAAGTTGATCTTAGGTATCTTCTTTAAGATTGGGTTTATCTTTAAGTTTATTTCATAATAAAGAATTTTGGTGTTTATTTCAATTATGTAATTCTTTTTCCTACTTATTTATCTCCTAATACTTTACTTTTATTTATCTGTTGTAAAAGTTCAATATAATACTATATGTATAATATATATATTCATAAAGAAATATGTTTATAACACTTTTGTAATCATTTCAATTCAAGTTATTAAATGTTTATAATTTCCATTTGTGATTTTTATAAATTCATATTTGAAATTCAAATACATGTTTAAACAACTTTTCCCCTAAACAAGGAATTCTACAAAGGTCATGTCGAAATCTATCGCACTTGCTCCGAAGTTTCCTTCAGTACAAGAGAGATCCCGATCCTTCTGTAGCTCTTTTAGTTTTGTGCGAAAATTTCCTTATTTTCTTATGCATGAATGCAATGCACAAACCTGTGTCCTTTCTATTTCTAGGTGCTAATCCTGGGATGTTACAGCGGGCCCGCGGCATGGCACTGCGGTAGGAGAGGCGGGAGGCGCTGCGGCAGGGAGAGGAGATGGGGATCAGCGAGAGGGGCGATGTGCGGTGACCCAGCATACCACTGCATGATGTAGTACACTATAGTCGTTGACATAATACCAATGAAATATATGTTCACTAGTATTACATCCCTCAGAGTGGTACAACAGAAACACAAGGGTTCAATACATGGCTAAAGGTTACAAGTCACTCTTTACACAAGATCCAGAGAATACTCTAGGTTAAAGAAAGAGAAAGAACTTTTTATAAAGAAGAATCAAAGATAAATAATGCAAAAGCTATTATACTATTAAGACTAGTATTTTAACTAAGGGGTTGGTATTGCTGCTAATGCAATACACTACAGAAATCGGTTCTTTGACTAGAGATTATATTTCTATCTAATCAGTAACGTCGTCTTCATTTGAGTTGATGTATATGATGACTTCCTTGTCTTTGTCGACGAGCCTTAATTTTTGATGAAGATTCCTGGAGCATAAGTGGATGTAGATGTCGTTTTTATGGCTTCAGAATATAGCAAGGGTTAAGAAGATACGTTGAGTACAAGCATACTCAGCAAGTTCACTATAAAGGAGTGTTTGATGCACTATAACTACAACCACTGACCGTAGGTCATAGGAAATGCAAGTTTTCATAAACATTTCTTCAAAAGTTGCTTTTATTCTGAAGAAAAACTATGTCCGTTAGCCTTCACGGGTTTACTAGAACTTTCGTCGAGTTCCTTTCCTACCGCGTTCGTAGCTCCTTCCCGGAACAGGGAGTAACAAGTTATAGTTCTTACACTCTGCAGATGTGCATTACTTTACCCATGAGAGATCAACTCTTTGTTGCATAACCGGGCAGCTCATTCCCGTCCACAATTCCATGATGTGGGGCCCAGTAGTTGGTCCAAGCCAATCACGGACCCCTTCGCGACCTCACATGCCTCCTTGGTGTACACCATGCCCACATATTGAATTACGACAATGGTTTGTTGTAACATCCCAAAAATACTAAACTTGGATCATAAAACTCTAAACATAAAATTTAGGATTAATAAAAACTTTTCCAATAAAAAAATATGAAAGCATTCATATGTGTATGTATCAAAATTTGGATTCTGTTGAACTGCCATGGTTCTATGTTTCTTTGATTGTAAAATGATTCTTAGGTGAAATAAACATCATCTAAACAATCCCCAAACTTTTCCCAAAGGCAAACAAGTCAAAACAAACAAATTAAGTGAATGGTCACTTTGGCCAAATTAATTCCCATGCCTACTTTGGCTATCTCTAACTTTCAGAACTTAACAGAAACATGTATGGATCTTTGCACCCCTTGATAGTACTCATAATAAGGTACCAAGGCCCACCTAGTGATCATCTAAGAACATTTGAATGCATAGTTTAAATGACATTTTAAAATTGAATCTATTTCATATGGGAAGATCCCACTATTTCAAAAACCACTCAAACAAGCTCAAATTTCAAAACCCAAGCATCCACAGTATCACCAGAACATTCCTAGCACACCCACCAAAAATATTTTCAAAATTCAAAACTCAAGTTCTTGCGGCCATTTCATCAAACACTTGGAGACAATAAATCAAACTGGCCAAACTTCACTGTTTTGAGCAGTAATTTGGCTAAGCAATGTTCACCATTGATCACCCTTGTCTCCCACAGTGCCAACTAGTGCCTCGACCACCCCTAGATCCTACCCCTTGCACCATGCCATGCCAACCCGAAGGAACCCTTGCCAGCCGACCATGGCTAGCTAGCCAGAGCAAGCACCAAGCCTAAACACCATGTCTAGGACACAAGCCACCGTCCACCCTTTCGAACCGAACCTGCCGACCTTTGGACCACGCCCAAGCCATGCCAAGCTGCTCTGCAAGCATGCTGAGAGCGCTCCAGAGCGCCACTCTCGACACACGCCCACAGACAGCACGCCGCCCTCGCCGCGTGCACGCGTGATCACCACCGCCCCATCAACCCCGCAGACACCCCTGTTCGCCGCCCCATGCCTCACAGCCACCGCTAGCCGTCGAAGACGCTGCCTCTGCCGCGCAGAGCATCGCGCGTTCCCGACCGTTTGCCACTGCCCCTACCCGTCGATCGCCAACCTCGGCCATGCCTCTAGCCGCCCATAGCCGTGTCACCACCGTCGCCTGCCCATCCCTCTCGGTCTCACTATCGGGCCTATAAAAGGAGACGATCCCAGCTCGATTTATTCACACCATCTCACTCCCCTCACCTCACTGATCGTTTCACCCCTTAGCCAGAGCACGAGGAGCAGCACATCACCGGAATTTGGCCGAAGCTCGCCGCTGCAGAGGAGAAGAGGAGCCGTTGATTTCGTCCACACCAGGAGCTGCCGCGACCACCCCTGAGTTCACCGTTGTCAACTTCGTCGTTTGCCCGCCTCTCCGTCGTCACTGGAGCCCCGGTATGCCCCCTATGCACCCCCACTGAGCCGCTAGGGTTCGAGCTCGCCGATGACTTGTTCATCGTCGACGACGACCCTCAGCCGTCGATCTTCATTCTAATCCAATGCACCACATCGCCCCGTACCGCTTCACGTTTAAAGAGTCACTGACCAGTAGACCCTCCTGTCAGTTGCGCCCCGCGCTGCGGAGTGTCACTGGGTCGGCCCAATAATCCTTCCCGCGCAGCCCACTTGTTTGAATTTAGCCTTTTCTATTTCTTTTCAAACTCAGTTCTGTACCTAGTTTCAAAAATCAACCCAGCTCGATTAAATAAACCAAATTGAATGAAACCAATTTTGTTAGAAAGGTATTGAAATGCTTAATCCAAGCCCATTGGATTCAAATCATTTGGACCTACAGATCAACCTTGGTAAAAATAGCAAGTCAGAAGCTTTTCTGCATTCAAACATTTTTCAAATTTAAACCATAATAGCTTTTTAGTTGATTCCAACTCTCAAAAATCACATTTGATCATACCTTTCAAAATATATAAAAATATATGGGTTTACTTACAGAAATAATGTTCAAGTAATAAAAGAATGCCACATAGGCATTTCTAGTCACTTTAATTATTTAAAATAAAAGGTTAAACCTTATTAAATTGTGACACCACTTTAAGTCACATTCCCATATACTGAAATATGTGGTGATGACATGTGTCAACATGATCCCATGTTTGGTTTGGAGAATATTAAATCTTAAGTAGTTTTTCAATGAGTAGAAATTACTTTTCTAAAAATAAAAGAAATAAGCAAAGCTTTAATCTTGTAATACTAGTGATGATGCTAGATCATCTATAGAACCCTTGTGTGTGATAATTGAAAGTAGTTAAGTATTGTTTGGTGATTGTGTACCTCGTATTTATTCATAGACGCTAGTTGAAGGCAAAAATTATGGGGAAACTACATGGAACTACCAGATCTCTCTACTAGATACAAACGGGATATATATATCCATAAGAAGAACATAGCCAGAACATACCAAGACTAGTTAAGAAGTAACGAACTCTGGTTGATGTATCTGTCCAATCTCATCAGATCGAGAGGAAAGATCGATCGCCAAAAAAATAAAAGTCAGCCGCAAGTTCGCACACACGCGCAGGCTGCGAGCACCCTCCGCCTCGCCCAAATGATGCTCGACTGCAAGCACTTCTCTTTCGATAATACATAGCAACAGAACATGTACATGTATCTACCCATGGATGGGGGACCAGAGGGGAGAGAGATCCTTCAGAGAGAGGAGGATGTGAGGAGAGAGGAGAGAGAGAGGAGGGGGGGGAGGGGGGGGGGGGGGGGGGCACCGGCGCCCATGCAGGGGGCCCACCACCCCTCCTCTTCCACATTCATGTGGAGCCTCTCCAAAAAAAAAAAAAGCCTCACTCATTAAAAAGCCCACCACTCAAATCCACTCACATTTCACATGCGGGGCCGGCAACCAATTTAGCTTTCAATTAGTGAAACTAATGAAATAAATAAAATTTTCTTTTCTTTTTTCATGAAACTTTTGCTTGAATTTTGTGATGGGGTGTCTCTTATGTGTGTGTCACCCTAGCTACGCGAAAAATGGACATGACATCGAGACCCCTCGGATCAATAAATTCTAGTGATCAAATCACTTGCTTGCAAGCTAATCAATGTGATATCAATGAAAAATTCTTCCGATCTCGATCCATGAGCCTCTACTTTATATTATTATTAACCCATCATCTTTATAATCACCATACGGTGTGCGTTTGATTGTATTTAGAAACTCTTCTTGTTAGTGAAATGATGACATGATCTCATGTCTCAAGATTTAGATCACTAGTAAGTTGTTATAATCATAAATAAGGATAAATAACAACCACTTTATTATTTCCTGGCATATTCTTTTGAGTCTCCACTGCACTAGAGACAATAATATTTGTATGTCTTGCGCTCCACGCATCATTCTCGATTTGCACTCATCAAGTGTCAAAGCACTTGAAAATGCAAGCATTCATCGCCTCCTCGATGAGTAGTGGTTGCTACTTTATCGTTGAGACTAAAATATCGCTATGAAAGATCAAATGATGTGAGACATCCATGTCTTTCTTTATAGATCCAATAATGATTTACTCTCAAATCTTAGCATTTGATTGTTTAGCCGACAAATAACACAAAAAGACATGCTCATCCGACTTTGGTTGTAAACATCTTTTATGATAAAATCATAATTCATTTATTTTCTTGTTACACTTGTAACTCAAATAAATCCTTTATGATCAAATCATAATTCATTTATTTTCTTGTTACAATGATTTTCCACTTCATCTTGAAAGTCTTACATAATGGACTACATACATCGATATGTATAAATTCCAATAATTTAGTCGTTCGTCTTCTTTGGCCTTTGAGCGAAGTTTATCAAATCAAAGACTCCAAAATCCATGAAAATGGAGATTCTTCATGTTTTCTTTCCAATATAATTGATCTTTCAATAATTTGTCTTGCAACATTTTAGCATTAGGATTTATGGATGTGATTTCTTCAACTAGATTTGTAAATCATCCATCTTATATGGAATAATTATTTGAACAACCTTTGTTCTTATAATACCGATTCAAATAACAATCATTAAAACAAATCTTGAAGTCTTTCTTCAACTAGATTTGTAAATCATCCATCTTATATGGAATACGGTAATTATTTGAACAACCTTTGTTCTTATAATACGATTCAAATAACAATTATTAAAACAAATCTTGAAGTCAAGCTTTGATGTCACGAGAAATACAAACAACATCATCACATTTTCTCTTGCTAGTTGAAATTTCATACCAACCAATAATACCCAAGAACCACATTGTTTAACAAGCAAAAATACAACCATAACATGTATATCATCCATATACCTAAATTGGATATTTCCAATCTTTTCTTTTTCGCCAAATATATTTTATAGATTCTCTTTTTCCTTTTCCTTTTAAAAGAATCTATCAACATCAAAGTATATTCAAATAATAATGATCACCATCATCAAAATGAATTCTTTCAAAATCCATTCTTTAGTAATCTTTTAGTGTAGTAAACATTTTACATACATATTCTATTCACCCTTATCATGACGACTTTCATGATCAAGCTACTTTAGCTTATAAAAAAACCCTTTTGGATGATTAGGATGTCTAGCATCTCAAATTCTCATCCAATATGAGAACATATATTATAAAACATTGTTTATGATGGTCTCGAAACAATTCTTTCGCTCCTAGATAAACTTGATGTTTAAATCAAGAATCATCAAACATGATACTTAAGATATTTAATACCAATTATTAAATTTCACGGAGTAAATAGAATTTGTTTGCAATAGGACTTTAAACTTTAGATTGACACTCAACATATAGTTCTATTATCTCAATTACAACTATGCATAAGGTGGTGACAACAAATTATGCAAATTCACTGATTTAATTTATGATAAATTGAGTTCTACTAATCCAAATTAGAAATGAACTCCCAAAAACACATCCTCCGTGCCTCGCTTTTTGGTGATTACATGAACCAAATCCACTACACCAAGTCCGATCATCACGTGGTCGGTGTAGCTTCAAAGGCGAGCATCAAATGGGCATCATATCAATTATATGACTCATGCTTAACCTTGTTAGAACCTTAGTATTTTGCGGTGTAAAAGCTTTTACACCAAGTATGGTATCATCACGTGATGTCTTGGAGCGACGAGAACATAATCGGTGCATACTAAAGGAAGAACACATTCTTATCTTGATATTTAAATGAGGGAACATCTTATTATGCTTAACAAAGCGCTAAACAAGCAATATAAGATGTAATCAAACATCACATGTTTATTAGTGGAATGATATGGTTCATGATCTCTATCATGCACCCGGTATGATCACTATCATACCTTTATGTGTAAGTCCAAGGTCTATGGATATCATCTTATACTTCTACTTACAACATCACCATATCATAACACAATTTATCCATTGCAAATTTTCGTGGCTTAGGGCTTTCGAAGATAGAACCGTTCTTACCTACGAACATGAACCAAATTAGATATTGACTATAGTAGGAGAGCCACTTATGCAAAACTAGTTGCATGTCAAGCGTGGAGCAGGTCTCATGTGCGAGGACATGTAAAGTTTGTCCCGCCGCCCATCCCACTATGCCACCAATATCCAAAGTACAACAAAGAAGCAATAAAATGATCATCGAAAACAAAAAACAACTATGTACCAAGATCTATCTACTAGATACAAACAAGCGGGATGTATATCCGTAGAGAACATACCCTTGAAGACACAGCTTAACGAGTCTCAAGATCGAGAGGAAGTCCTGCGGCCAAAAAGCAAAGGCAAAGATCCGTGCTGCACACACACGCTCGAGGCACCGAGCAACCTCCAACTCTTTCTTGCGAATAGCCCACGGGAACATGTATCTCGCTAGTCCGAGACCATGGGGATAAATTCTAGAGGAGAGAGATCCTTCACGAGGAGGTGTGATGTGAGAGGGAGAGGGGGCCTTTACCTCTTCCACATTCAAAAATGAAAAGCCTCCACTCCCATTAAAAGCCTCCACTCATGCATTAAATTTCCACCAAATTTAATGCTCTCATTTAAATAAAACTCTTTTATTTATTTATTCAGAATTTTTAATTACTTTAATTAACAAACATTCACATAAAACCCCTTGCTAGTATTCCATTTCAGAAATAAATTCCCTTTTCTTTTCGGCATGAAACTTTTGCTCCAATTGACATTCAACGATGACTTTCTTGTGATCGTTAACCTTTTACGCTAGTATCTTAATCCTTGATATATTACATGTCCGAGATTCGATCGGTATCTCCATACCTAGTTTAATCTCGTTACCGACATGCACTCTTTTTGATATAACATTCTAGTGATCAAATCACTTGCTTGCAAGCTAATCAATGTGATATCACATGAAAAAATTCCACTCTCGATCCATGAGCCTCTACATAACACTTTATTAGTTCGAACCCATCTTTATAATCACTTTGATGTTATCAAGAAACTCTTAGGTGTTAGTGATTGACATGATCTCATGGTCTAAGGATTAGGATCACTTCGTAAGTTGTTATAGCAATATAAACTCAATGACTTTGATCGTAATGCTATACTTCGGATGAATGTTCATCACACCATTACACTAATGTTGTGACCCCGTTATTAACAACATCCAATGTCCATGATCAGGAAACCTTGATCATCTTGTTAATCAACGAGCTAGTTTATAAGAGAGGCATAACTAGGAACTTTCTATTTGTTTATTAAACACACATGTATTAACGTTTCCGTATTAATACAATTATAGCATGCAAAATAAACATTTATCATAAATAAGGAATACGATAATAACCACTTTATTATTGCCTCTCGGGCATATTCCCTTCACTAGTACCGACCAAGGATACGAGGAGGAAGGAGGATACTACGAAGAAGAAGCCGAGGAGAACTTCAACCACTGCTCTGCACAAGGCAAGCCTAATACTACTAGTTGATTGAGCAAGCTAACACTTGCAAGATACTGTACTTTAGCAAGCCTTACTAATCAAGTTGACCTATGCAAGCTAATACTTGCTTGTTACCATGCCAACTATATGCCTTAAGCATATGTGATCATACTCACTTGATAACCCAATCCTAGTTTTACTTGCAAGCTTTCTACTTTATTTCTTTATCAAAGCTATTACTTAGAGTCTACTTAAGTGACTTGTAGATTCTAGGAAGATAATTGAAGGTTGCATAAAGAGCATTCAATTTGGCCTAAGCTAGATAATCTTGATGTCATCCTAAGGCATGAGATGGTACTTAGTTAAAACTCCACTTGTTTACCACCCGTCATTATTACTCACCCCCACTTGTGGATGCTAGTGATAAATATAAAACTTGATCAACTTTAGATGGGAATACTTGGTGGAAAATGGTTATGAAAACCTTAGAATGATGAGTCATTCTACCGAGATGTTTTGACATGTGTTTCCGAACACCAGATGATTTTGGTGATGAAAATGTTGAGGCATGAGACTTAGCCCTTTATAAAACTGATGGTTGTCTCGATGCGATACCATTCCAATTTTACCGTACAACCACAATACCCGAGAATTGGGTAGGGCTTGACTGGAAACTTATATACCTTAGTATGGGTTCCCTCACGACCAAGGTTTGAGCTGAGGCTACCTTGTGAAGATTGTCCACCTATGCAGTACCCAAGATGACAGTTGGTCATGGTTGGGAGGCCAAACTCACAGGAGAGGTGCCTATACTAGGGCGTGTAATTGAAAGGTTAGGATTGATTATCTGCATACTGAGTATGGTGAATTCAGGATTTGTTCCTAACGGATGTATCGAATGTTGTGGTGAAAGTGTACAATCTCTGCAGAGTGTCAAACTATTCGAATAGCCGCGTCCGCGGTTATGGACAGTTGGAGTGGCCATACTGTTCCCCCGTTAGATTTTTTAAAAATGACTTTGAAATGGATCGAGATTTTGACTTGACCACAATAGAGTTGTGATATGAAATACAAGTTCCCACTTAGGTGTTATAAAATTTCAACTAGCTTTTCTTGCTTCTGAACTTAGTAGAGGTAAATCTGGCTTTTTGCAAAACAACCCTAGAGCTTAGTACCCTATTAGAAAAAACCCCCCTTCACTTGTTAGTATTAGTTTGCGAGTACTTAAAGAGTACTCATGGCTTTGTCCCTGGCTATTCCCGTGGCCAGACTATGAAGAGGAGTACCAGGATGAAGGACCCCAGGAAGGTTACGACAACTAGGATCATCTCCCATTATCAGCATTGCCTGTGACCCCGAAGATGGAGCTTCGCGTACGCTACTTTTATTATTACGTATTTCCGCTACTTTAGTTGTATTAAGAACTGGATCATGAGATCCTTATTTGTGTAAGACCTTATGTATGGTTTGTAATGGATGATGTACTGTGGTATCCAATTCTGTTATGTCTCGCAAAAATGGTAATCCTGGGATTGCGATGTATGGCATAACAGGCATCTAGGATTAAAAATCCGGGTGTTGACAAGTTGGTATCAGAGCCATCCTGACCATAGGAGACCCTAGTTAGACTGGCCGTTTGAATCAAAAACTTAGTTTCAAAACCAAGGGAAGCAAATATTTACAAAAACTTATTCCCATTCTTATCACCTTGATTCTTTCATAAAAATTCATGTTCCTAAAAAACTCTTGGAAAATACCTAAAATTTGACACACTTGATCACTCTACTAACTTACTCATCCTATATTCTTATAGATGGACGTGAAGTCCAGCAAGTTTTATCAGTTGGGGAATGGAGGAGACCTTATCTTTGAGCGGGATTTGGATTAGCTTTCGGAACTTCTGGAGCATCCGCACCCCGAGTTCTTCGGAGCTCAGCTCAATGATCAAGGAGGAGAAGATCTATAGTGGCTAATTGTTGCAAGTCTCCGAGGAAAGATTGAACCTCCCACTGCCGAGGGAATTCAATTCACCTTAAGAGAGAACAACTGGCTAGATGGACTTGCCAGAGCCATACATGAAGCTCTTGCCCATCCGTGTGGGCAGAGTATCAACCAGATCAAGGGTACCCGCTTTGAGTTTTGTCCAAGGCGTGATGCTATGGGACAGCCACTGGAAGCCCCATACCACCACGAGCTGAAGACTCAGTTGGACTACCTTAGCTTCATGATGTACGATCGTCAGCAGGAATTGGACAATTGTCGTGACTACTCCAACCACAAGTCCGCCATCATCAAAACAAAGGATCAGACCATCGCCATGCTAGCGAAGGTTCACAATTCTCGCTACCGTCAGCTCGATAAGAAGGAGTGCATCATTTCCTGTCTTCGCCACCGTATCTCGGATTTGGATGAGACCATCCATGAGAGAGACATGCAGTTGGAAGAAAGGGAGAATGCCGGAGAGGATCTTCGTGGAGACCCCTACTCCTATCTCAGCGATGATGATGATTTTCTGGAAGATCAGGCTATGGATTTCTTCACCGATGAGGATGATTTCGCCTTCATAGACGACGATGAGGATGATGACGACGACGACTACACCGACTCCGAGGAGTAGTAGCACTTGAGCACTAGCGTAGTGAGTTGTATTCGGTCCCACTGTATCGTAGTTTCCAGAATGGTTCTTAAAACCATCCGTTTTTCTTGTTTTGTGGTTTGTGTTTGTATCGTGTGCTATGAATGAATGAAAAGCAAGTTGCTATAAAATATGAGTCAAACTTTAAAAAACTTTTCAAAGTCCCGGAACCTTAGAAATTTCCCTCTTTTCTCATGATCTATCTCAATCTTCAGATGCCACGCGGAGGAAGTGGTTCATCCCCGGACCCGATGTTGCAGATCCTGCAAATGTTGGTTTCTGACCGCGAAGCCGAAAGAGCCAAACGTCAAGCCAACCTAGTCACCCTTCAGCAGATAGCCCAGCTATCCCACAACAATCAAGGCCAAGGAAATCAGGACAACCATGGATCTAAGCTCAAGAATTTCCAGAACACTAACCCACCTGTTTTCACTAAGTCGGAAGAGCCCCTAGATGCCGACGATTGGCTGCAAACCATGGAAAATAACCTAGAAGTCGCCGGAGTTGAAGCCAACGAGAAAATTCTGTTCACCACCCACTATCTAGCCGGAGATGCAAGAGCATGGTGGAACAACGTTCGTGCAATGACCGGAGGACAAATGATGACCTGGGAGGAATTCAAGGTCAAGTTTAGCAGAACCCATGTGCCACCGGGTTTGATCAATAGAATGAGAGATGAGTTCAGAGAACTGAAGCAAGGACGGATGACCGTAGTGGAATACAATGACAAATTCTTGTCATTAGCTAGGTATGCCCCGGATGAGATCGACACCGAAGCCAAAAAGAAAGAGAGATTCTTGAATGGTTTGCATGATGAGATGCATACTGTGTTGGTCAATATCCCCTTTGCTGATATTGAAGCCCTTGCCGACTCTGCCATCCAGATGGAAGGAAAGATCAACCAAGCCAATGAGAACCGCAAGTGTCGCATGATGCATCAGCCAGGAACCCATCAGCCCCAAAGTATCTCCCTAACCCATCTCCAGGATTTGCCCCAAGAACCAACAGACCCCTGATGAACCGTTCGAACTATCCCAATCGTGGAAACCCAAGGCCCGGAGGAAATCACAACAACCCCGGCAACTCTAGCAATTTCAACTGTGCTCCACCCAAGTTCAACAACAACAATGCTACCACCAACACCAACACTGCCCCGAGGACTAGAAGCAATGTTGTGCCTGTTGCAGCAAAGGACAAGTCGCAAGTGACTTGTTATGACTATGGAAATAAGGGTCACTACTCCAACGAGTGCCCCAAGAAGAATGCCACAGCCCCCAATGCAAATGCCCCAGCTCAGCAGCAGCGTCGTGTTTAGCCCGGAAGAAGGTTTTCCCCAGGGAATTCACTCAACCGCAACGGCCGTCTTTTTCTCATGCATGCTAAAGAAGCTTAGGAAGCGCCAGACGTCGTGCTGGGTATGTTTTCTGTTAATTCAGTACTTCCTAGAGTGTTTTTGATTCTGGTGCATCGCACTCATTTGTCACCGAAGAATTTGCATGCACTAGTAAGATTCAACCAACAAAACTGAAGCATGTTATGATTGTTCAAATCCCCGGTTCAACCACCAAAGCTAGGCAAATTTGCAAAGCCGTCCCTATCCGAATCCATGGCATAGATTTTTATGCTAATGTTATAGTACTCGGAACTAAAGGTTTGGAAGTAGTACTAGGAATGGATTGGATGTCCAAACATAAAGTATTAATTGACTGTGCCAAGAAAGCCATAACCATGACCAGTACAGCCGGTATATCAGTCGAGCATGTATCTGAAACCTTACCTCGTCAATTCAAGTGCAACAAGAGTATAGCCCAACCTACCATTGACCAAGTCCGGATAGTCTGTGAATACCCCGATGTATTTCCATATGTTTTGCCCGGTATGCCCCCAGATCGGGATATCGAGTTTATCATTGAACTAATCCCCGGAAGAGGACCCATAGCTCAGAGACCCTATAGTATGAACCTGTCTGAACTAGAAGAACTGAAGAAGCAACTGGATTCCATGTTGGAAATTGGATTAATTCAACCAAGTGCGTCACCATGGAGATCACCTGTTTTGTTCGTGGACAAGAAGGATGGAGGTAACCGTTTGTGTATGGATTATCGGAAGTTGAATGATGTCACTATCAAGAACAAATACCCATTGCCCAAGATAGAAGATTTGTTCGATCAGTTGACGGGTGCCAAAGTGTTTTCTAAGATTGATCTTAGAACAGGCTATCATCAACTCAAGATTCGCGCAGAGGATATTCCAAAGACTGCCTTTACCACCAGATATGGATTATATGAGTATACCGTCATGTCTTTTGGATTAACCAATGCCCCCGCTTATTTCATGAATCTCATGAATAAGATTTTTATGGACTTCCTGGATAAGTTTGTCGTTGTTTTCATTGATGACATTCTGATTTATTCCAAATCAGAAGAAGAACATGAGATACACCTAAGGACCATTATCGGAACCCTTAGAGAGCATCAGTTGTATGCCAAGTTTAGCAAATGTGAATTCTGGTTACAGGAGGTAGGATTCCTCGGCCACATTGTATCAGCCGTAGGAATTGTCGTTGACCCTGCAAAGGTGAAAGATGTCGAATATTGGCAAATCCCAACCACTCAAACCCAAGTTCGTGCATTTATCGGATTGGCGGGATATTACCGCAAGTTCGTAGAAGGATTCTCGAGTATCGCCAGACCCATGAACCAATTGCTGAAAAAGGACAAGAAGTTTGAATGGACCGACAAATGTGAAGCGAGTTTTCACGAACTCAAGAGGAGATTGATTTCAACTCCAATCTTAATCATGCCGGATATCACGAAGCCCTTTGATGTGTACTGTGAGGCATCCAAGACCGGTCTCGGATGTGTGCTAATGCAAGAAGGCAAAGTTATATCTTATCTATCTCGACAACTGAAACAGCATGAGCAGAATTACCCAACCCATGACCTCGAGCTCGCAGCCGTAGTTCTAGCCCTAAAGACATGGAGGCACTACCTGATGGGAAACCGTTGTGAGATTTATTCGGATCACAAGAGTCTGAAGTATATATTCACTCAGAAGGAGCTGAATATGAGATAGAGAAGATGGATTGAGCTAATCAAGGATTACGATCTGGACATTAACTATCACCCTGGTAAAGCCAACGTGGTAGCAGATGCCCTTAGCAGATTGCCGTGCCGCTTGAACTCCATGATTTTGAAGGAGCAACCAAGCTTGCACAAAGAGATGGAAGATTTCCGAATGGAATTAGTGAGTGAAGGATTTTTGGCTAGCATAGAACTTTAACCCACTTTGATCAGCCAGATCAAAGACGCGCAGAAAGGAAATGCTAGTATCAACGGAATCAAGCGTCGTATTGATATAGGCAAAGTACCCGGATTCACCGAAGACGAAGAAGGAGTTCTGTGGCACAAAGGACTCCTTTGTGTACCAACAGATTCTGAGTTGAAAGAAGTTATTCTGAAGGAAGCTCATGATACTATTTATTCTATCCACCCCGGAGGAACAAAAATGTATCAAGATTTGAAGGAGCAATTTTGGTGGCATAAGATGAAGAGAGAAATCGGAAGCTATATCGCCAAGTGTGACATATGTCAGCGAGTCAAGGCGAGACATCAAAGACCCGCTGGATTGTTGCAACCATTGCAGATTCCGGAATGGAAATGGGATTCCGTTGGAATGGACTTTATCACCGGATTGCCTACTTCTAGTAGGGGAAATGACTCTGTCTGGGTCATAGTGGACAGATTGTCCAAAATCGCCCATTTCTTACCCGTCAAGACCACATATCAGAGTTCAAAGCTAGCAGAGTTATACATCTCTAGAATCGTCAGTTTGCATGGAGTCCCCAAGAACATCGTATCGGATCGAGGAACTCAGTTTACCTCGAGATTCTGGAAGAAAGTCCAAAAAGGTTTAGGAACCCACTTAGATTTCAGCACCGCTTATCAACCTCAGACCGATGGACAAACGGAGCGAGTAAATCAAATACTCGAAGATATGCTGAGAGCATGTGTGTTAGAATATGGATCTAAGTGGGAAGACTGTCTGCCGTTTGCCGAATTTCATACAACAACAGTTATCAAGCCAGTTTGCAAATGACCCCATTTGAATTTATGTATGGAAGAAAGTGTCGCACCCCTTTGAATTGGTCGGAAGTAGGAGAGAGTCAGATTTTCGGACCCAACATACTACGAGAAGCAGAAGAGAAGGTTCACAAGATTCGTGAGCACCTCAAGACAGCCCAGTCAAGACATAAGAGTTACACCGACAAGAGACGTCAAGACCTCGCCTTCAACATAGGAGATTTTGTGTATCTGAAAGTGTCGCCATTGAAGGGAATGCAGCGTTTCCAACTCAAAGGAAAGTTAGCCCCCAGATATATCGGACCCTTCAAGATTCTGAACCGTCGAGGAGAAGTTTCGTATCAATTGGAACTTCCCGAAGAGATGTCAGCCGTGCACAATGTGTTCCATATCTCATTACTTCGCAAGTGTCTCGAAGTCCCGGAGAAGACCGAATTGTTCAAGAATATCGATCACCGGACCATAGAGATCAACGATGACCTGACCTATCCCGAAGTACCCATCCGTATTTTGGAAGAACCTTTCAGAACTACCAGAACCCGAAGCATCAAGTTTCTCAAGATTCAGTGGAGCAACCACACAGAAGAGGAAGCTACCTAGGAGCGCGAAGATCACATCAAGACGGAGTTTCCCGATCTCTTCAAATCCTAGGTAATCTTTTTTGTCCTTTTTCAAATCTCGGGACGAGATTTTGTTTAAGGGGGGAAGGTTTGTAACATCCCAAAAATACTAAACTTGGATCATCAAACTCTAAACATCAAATTTAGGATTAACAAAAACTTTTCCAATAAAAAAAATATGAAAGCATTCATATGTGTATGTGTGGCATCCCGCAAAAAACCACTACTAGAAAATCGCGTTGTTTTGTGCATTGCATTTGAGCATCGTCATCATCATGCATTTGTTTGCCTGAAACTATTTTCAATAAGCCTAATTTTGTTTTCTAAAATTAACCTTCTTTTATTTCGAAACAAAGTTTAATAATTATCTGCTAAACTATTTAACTAAAAATTATTTGCTAAAAAGATTTAAAACAAAACAAAACAAATAAGTATCTTACAAAATAATAAAACCTAAAACCTAGACCCTTTTCTACCTAAAACTAGTCTACCCAGCCCCCTCCACCTCAACCCGACCAACCACAGCTTGCCACCTCACCGTGCCCTCCACCTCATCACTCCACACATCCACCTCACCAATCCCAGCCGACCCTGCCTCTCTCCTTGGGCCCCACCCCAACCCCACACACTCAACACCCCTGCCACCCTGGCCCCACACGCACACAGCGCACACCGCACCCACCCCTCTCTCTCTCCAGTGGCGTCCCAAGACACCACCCGCCTCCCGGCCCACCTCGCACTCACCCACCCCGGCCCCACCACTCCCACCAACCCTCCTCCCCGCCTCGCCCCTTCTTCCTCCCTCGCCGGCGCCTCGCCAGCGCCGCCGCCACCACCCCTCCGCCATGGCCTCTTCCCCGCGGTTCCCTCGCCACGCCTCTGCCCCTCCGCCGCCCCTGGAAGCCCCGAGCTCGCCCCTGACGCGCTCCTAGTCGCTCGGCCACCTCTCCTCCGACCCGCCGCCATCTCCTCCGCTGGTGTCGCCCTCACGTCTCACCCTGCTGTCGCCTCGCGACCCCGCCCTCCGCCTCTCCATTCGGCCGTGCCGCCGCGGGTCCCCTGCCGGCCTGTGCCTCGAGCGACCTCCCCTCCTCTTCGCCGACCTGTGCCTCGAGCGACCTCCCCTCCTCTTCGCCGACCGCAGTCAGGCGCCCTGCCACCCGCGTCCCCGCCTCCTCGTCCTCCCCGGGCCCGGCCGCCGAGCTTCCCCGGTGCAGCCGCCTGCATCGCCGCCCTTCCCGGAGGCCGCCAGTGACCTCCTCTTCCTCGCTGCGTCCGCTGCGCCCTCGTTGTCTATCCCGCTGGTGCTACTGCTACGAAAAAGGAGCCACCCGATAAGATAAGATCGACATCGGCAAACCAAAGTCGGAACCCCAAGGTCGTCAACACGGACTCGGAGGATCCCCGGACGACGAGCCCTTCATCTCGGGTTCCAAGACCGATCCTGAACCCGACGCCACGTCAAGTTCTCCCTCACGGATTCGAAGACCGAACCCGATAACCGCCAAGGCCGCCAACACTGATACGCCGAGTTCTCCATCTTGGACGTCAAGCCCGCCGACATGAAACCGAAGGACGCCGAACGCCAAGCTCTTCATCTCGGACCCAGTAGCCCTGATCCGCACCTGATTCCCGTCGAACCCTGAGCCCTGAGACCGACCCTGAACCCCTCGGAGCCCAAGTTCACCGAGTTCCAATGTGTGACCCTAAGCCCCTATTTTTATAATAATATATACTTGTTGCATATTAAATTGTCATACTCGCATGCATGTTGTGTGGTTTGGGGGCATTATGCCGATTCACCTCATAATTAAATATGGGATCCATATGCGGGCAAATCTAGTCGTATATTGGTCCCATTTAAATTTGTGTATCAAACCGGTACTATATTTTGCCATGTGAAGACAATATTTAAATTGCGGGGGTTCTAAATAACTTGAACCGTTTAATTAAATGTTGGGACCCCGGTTCCGCTTAATATGGCCTAATTGCATCGCATCTTTGTCATGTCATACATCATACATGCATCATGCCGATCTTCTGCTATAGTATTAAATAGTGCATCCGGTGTTTCTTCTAGTGCTTTGCTTCTTCACGGATTAGGCCGATGAGTTGATGTGAGTGTCGACCCGATCTTCGGATGAACCTTCGGCAATGTTTTCAAAGCGAGCACCTCCCTTTCTACCTATCTTACTTTTATAGTATTTATTTCCTCTGTTGATCTATTGCTATACGTGTTGCGATGCTCTAGTTTCGCATTCGTGATATCCCTTGCAGCCATATATTGCCTTGGACACATCCTATTACACGTTGTTTGGTAGATAGTTGGACTTGCGTCGTAGTCGCTTGCTCAAGTCTTTATGCGTCGCCCGATTACACGCTTGTTGGAGTATTGCCGTATGTTCAAGGTTGGAGATGATCATGGCTTTAATTATCGTTTACTTTAATTACTGTTTAATAACTAAAATTGAAGTAGGTAAATGCAAAGGCACCGGTGGGTGATAGATAATATTTGGTTTCCGACCGCTCACTGGTGTCCCGTAGGATCCCGAGTTCTTGACACCTGTTCCGAGATCGAGCGCGCTAACCACATGTGGGATGTATGGGCACCCCATCGATTTAGTACCTGATTTCAAAGTACTGTACTGGGGGCCACAATTAGTTTGGGGTTTTATTACTATTCTGTACTTATGCCATGCTTACTGCTTTATTTACGATTGTGCGAGAAGCACCTGTACTGTTTAGGATCGGGACACGTTTTCGCTGTATCGACAAGTCCAGTCATCTTTTCGGGTTCCCAGTCGTTTACAGCCGTCCACCCAAACCCTGAGTCCGTCTCGGAGACCGGTCGACTTCGTTGCGGGTAGACTTAGTGGGGTGGCCCCCCGTGCTTGCTTTGGGTCTGAGAAACGTCATGACTTAGGCCCCGCCGACATACCGATGGGTGTATGTTAATTGATCTGACAAAAAGGGTCGAAGTGCGTGTGGATACTTTGGTGCACCCCTGCAGGGTTAAATCTTTTCGAGAAGCCGTGTCCGCGGTTATGGACGACTTGGAGCACAATGCTTGATCATAGACAACTATAACTAAAGTTTACTGTTATAAATTGTCTTGTATCCGATATGACTAGTAATCAGCTTCACTACAATAGAATGGCTAAATAAAAGTACCAACAACTGCTGGGTTTGGGGATTTCTCATGCTAATTGTATCTGACTAGTAAGTGTTGCAACTACAACGGAATGGTTAACTAAAAGTGCCCACTGCTTATTATATCAGGATGATTATCTATACCTGACTAGTAATTGCTGCAAGGATAACTGAATAACTAAAACTGCCAACTGCGTGAGTTCCTCAGTTGACTTCCTCGTTTGGTCTCGAGGGGGAAATACCAGGATGGGTATGTTTGGTGGTAGTAACAGGTTGGTTCCGAATAGGTCCTTCTTACCCCTCTCTGATAGCCGCCCGTTGTATCGAGTCTCTATAGGATGTTTAGTGCATGTCATTGCCGCTTGATCCATCATACCTATGTAGGCGAGGACCGCCGAATTCTAGCCTCGTGCAATCGGCCTCGATCGACCGCTCTCTCTTTTCCTTTGCCCTTTGCCGGCACCCTTTTGTTAAAGGTGTTCGGGATCGACGTCGTTAGCGAGGTTAACCTTCCGCTTGGCACGGGGTTATGGACGCCATTGGTTATTCTTCAGGGCTCTTAGCCCCATTCGCATCTTGTCCGTAGTCGGAAACTCTATCATTTTCAAGGTGATTTGGATCTTTGTATATTATCTCTGTATTCTTGACTCGTTGAGTCGCTGTTGTATATATCTGTTCTGTGGGTCCCATCAAGGACTGTTGTGTAATGTTATTACTTCGTTTTCCACCCGCACGAAAGTGCCTGGTGGGCACCTTCGAATCGTTTCTATGCGGGTTTGGCGAGAATCGCTAAAACTTGCATAGGGCCGATTCTGAGGGTGTTATAGTATGCATCAAAATTTGGATTATTTTGAATTGTCATGGTTCTGTGTTTATTTGATTGTAAAATGATTCTTAGGTGAAATAAACATCATCTAAACAATCGCCAAACTTTTCCCAAAGACAAACAAGTCAAAACAAACAAATTAAGTGAATGGTCACTTTGGCCAAATTAACTCCCATGCCTACTTTGGCTATCTCTAACTTTCAGAACTTAACAGAAACATGTATGGATCTTTGCACCCCTTGATAGTACTCATAACAAGGTACCAAGTCCCACCTTGTGATCAACTAAAAACATTTGAATGCATAGTTTAAATGACATTTTAAAATTGAATCTATTTCATATGGGAAGATCCCACTATTTCAAAAACCACTCAAACAAGCTCAAATTTCAAAACCCAAGCATCCACAGTATCACCAGCACATGCCTAGCACACCCACCAAAAATCTTTTCAAAATTCAAAACTCAAGTTCTTGCGGACATTTCATCAAACACTTGGAGACAACAAATCAAACTGGCCAAACTTCACTGTTTTGAGCAGTAATTTGGCTAAGCAATGTTCACCATTGATCACCCTTGTCTCCCCCAGTGCCAACCAGTGCCTTGACCACCCCTAGACCCTACCCCTTGCACCATGCCATGCCAACCCGAAGGAACCCTTACCAATCGACCATGGCTAGCTAGCCAGAGCAAGCACCAAGCCTAAACACCATGTCTAGGACACAAGCCACGTCCCACCACCCCCGCCCGCCGTCAACCCTCGCCACCATCGGACCACACGCCCAAGCCATGCCAAGTCGCTCTACAAGCATGCCGAGAGCACGCCAGAGCGCCACCCTCGACACACGCCCACAGACCGCGCACCGCCCTCACCGCGTGCACGCGTGATCACCACTGCCCCAGCAACCCCGCAGACACCCCCGTTCGCCGCCCCATGCCTCACAGCCACCGCTAGCCGTCGAAGATGCTGCCTCTGCCACGCAGAGCACCACGCGTTTCCGACCGTTTGCCACCGCCCCTACATGCGCATTTAAACCATAGAGCATCGCCAGGAGACCACCCGTCGATCGCCAACCTCGGCCATGCCTCTAGCCGCCCGTAGCCGTGTCGCCACCGTCGCCTGCCCATCCCTCTCGGTCTCACCGTCGGGCCTATAAAAGGAGACGATCCTAGATCAATTTCTTCACACCATCACACTCCCCTCACCTCACTGATCGTTCCACCCCTTAGCAAGAGCACGAGGAGCAGCGCATCGCCAGAATTTGGCCAGAGCTCGCCGCTGCGGAGGAGAAGAGGAGCCATTGATTTTGTCCACCCCAGGAGCTGTCGCGACCATCTGTGAGTTTGCCGTCGTCGACTTTGTCGTATGCCCGCCTCGCCATTGTCACTGGAGCCCCGGTATGCCCCCTATGCACCCCCACTGAGCCGCTAAGGTTCGAGCTCGCCGGTGACTTGTTCATCGTCGACGACGACCCTCAGCCGTCGATCTTCATTCTAATCCAATGCACCACATCGCCCCGTACCGCTTCGCGTTTAAAGAGTCACTGACCAGTAGACCCCCCTGTCAGTTGTGCTTCGCGCTGCGAAGTGACACTGGGCCGGCCCAATAATCCTTCCCGCGCAGCCCACTCGTTTGAATTTAGCCTTTTCTATTTATTTTCAAACTCAGTTCTGTACCTAGTTTCAAAAATCAACCCAGCTCAATTCAGTAAACCAAATTGAATGAAACCAATTTTGTTAGAAAGCTATTGAAATTTTTAATCCAAGCCCGTTGGATTCAAATCATTTGGACCTACAGATCAACCTTGGTAAAAATAGCAAGTCAGAAGCTTTTCTGCATTCAAACATTTTTCAAATTTAAACCATAATAGATTTTGAGTTGATTCCAACTCTCAAAAATCACATTTGATCATACCTTTCATAATATATAAAAATATATGGGTTTACTTACAGAAATAATGTTCAAGTAATAAAAGAATGCCACATAGGCATTTCTAGTCACTTTAATTATTTAAAATAAAAGGTTAAACCTTATTAAATTGTGACACCACTTTAAATCACATTCCCATGTACTGAAATATGTGGTGATGACATGTGTCAACATGATCCCATGTTTGGTTTGGAGAATATTAAATCTTAAGTAGTTTTTCAATGAGTAGAAATTACTTTTCTAAAAATAAAGACAAAGCTTTAATCTTGTAATATTAGTGATGATGCTAGATCATCTATAGAACCCTTGTGTGTGATGATTGAAAGTAGTTAAGTATTGTTTGGTGATTATGTACCTCGTATTTATTCATAGACGCTAGTACCGACCAAGGATACGAGGAGGAAGGAGGATACTACGAAGAAGCCGAGGAGAACTTCAACCACTCCTCTGCACAAGGCAAGCCTAATACTACTAGTTCATTGAGCAAGTTAACACTTGCAAGATACTCTACTTTATCAATCCTTACTAATCAAGTTGACCTATGCAAGCTAATACTTGCTTGTTACCATGCCAACTATATGCCTTAAGCATATGTGATCATACTCACTTGATAACCCAATCCTAGTTTTACTTGCAAGCTTTCTACTTTATTTCTTTATCAAAGCTATTACTTAGAGTCTACTTAAGTGACTTGTAGATTCTAGGAAGATAATTGAAGGTTGCATAAAGAGCATTCAATTTGGCCTAAGCTAGATAATCTTGATGTCATCCTAAGGCATGAGATGGTACTTAGTTAAAACTCCACTTGTTTACCACCCCTCATTATTACTCACCCCCACTTGTGGATGCTAGTGCTAAATATAAAACTTGATCAACTTTAGATGGGAATACTTGGTGGAAAATGGTTATGAAAACCTTAGAATGATGAGTCATTCTACTGAGATGTTTTGACATGTGTTTCCGAACACCAGATGATTTTGTGATGAAAATGTTGAGGCATGAGCCTTAGCCCTTTATAAAACTGATGGTTGTCTGGATGCGATACCATTCCAATTTTACCGTACAACCACAATACCCGAGAATTGGGTAGGGCTTGACTGAAAACTTATATACCTTAGTATGGGTTCCCTCACGGCCAAGGTTTGAGCTGAGGCTACCTTGTGAAGATTGTCCACCTGTGCAGTACCCAAGATGACATTTTGGTCATGGTTGAGAGGCCAAACTCACAGGAGAGGTGCCTATACTAGGGCGTGTAATTGAAAGGTTAGGATTGATTATCTGCATACTGAGTATGGTGAATTCAGGATTTGTTCCTAACGGATATATCGAATGTTGTGGTGAAAGTGTACAATCTCTGCAGAGTGTCAAACTATTCGAATAGCCGCGTCCGCGGTTATGGACAGTTGGAGTGTCCATACTGTTCCCCCGTTAGATTTTTTCAAAATGACTTGTGAAATGGATCGAGATTTTGACTTGACCACATCAGAGTTGTGATATGAAATACAAGTTCCCACTTAGGTGTTATAAAATTTTAACTAGCTTTTCTTGCTTCTGAACTTAGTAGAGGTAAATCTGGCTTTTTGCAAAAAAACCTTAGATCTTAGTATCCTATTACAAAAACCCCCTTCACTTGTTAGTATTAGTTTGCGAGTACTTAAAGAGTACTCATGTCTTTGTCCCTGGCTATTCCCGTGGCCAGACTATGAAGAGGAGTACCAGGATGAAGGACCCCAGGAAGGTTACGACAACTAGGATCATCTCCCATCGTTAGCATTGCCTGTGACCCCGAAGATGGAGCTTCGCCTACGCTACTTTTATTATTACGTATTTCCGCTGCTTGAGTTGTATTAAGAACTGGATCATGAGATCCTTATTTTGTAAGACCTTATGTATGGTTTATAATGGATGATGTAATGTGGTATCCAATTCTGTTATGTCTCGCAAAAATGGTAATCCTGGGATTGCGATGTATGGCATAACAGGCATCTAGGATTAAAAATCTGGGTGTTGACATTTGTACAAACCGTTAGATGCCAGAACTATCGTGGGACGTTGAGGGTTCCCACCCATATGCTGCATATCCTCTACGAATTACCAATTAATATGCACGCTACGAGGATAACAACCACGACCTACACATCTGGCTACATGTGAGAGGAAGAAGATATAGCTGACTTCTCCGTCCCATTCCAAATCTCATGGTCAACGCGTAATATACGGTGCAAGAATCACCAGCGACATTGGTTGTTAAATCCTAGGTGATATAGTCCTGAACAGTGGTATTCCCACTGCCAGATTAATAGGTTATCTGATCAGCCTGGATCAGTAACCATTAGTTCCCATTCTTATCAAAAATAGTGTTTTCTGACTTTTTCAAATGAGGTGATGACAACACTGGATTTTAAAAATACTTTATAGAAAATAAAAAAAGGACATGAGCAAGTGTGAACTTGCCTTTTTGTGATTGCAAGATTATGCACTCACGATCTTCAAGTCAATATCAGATCCAAAATCTGAAATCAGCATCATTGGTCCAGTAAGAACTAATGTTTAAAGAAGCAATGTGCTCTTATGCATAAGTAATGTGATGCACTTTATAAATGTGATTCCTGGGGATAACGTTGTTCTAGGGTTTTGATACTGGAAATGATTTCTTTAGAATGTGTTATCCTTTTAGATAAGTTTCACACATGTGCTTCTTATTAAGGCTTGTGAGTATGTGTGAAACATCATGTAAACATAATGGTGTACCATAATAAGATATGCCATTGAGGTACGCTATTCAAGGAATGCTTATATAAGAATTATCTTATCTTCTAGTTCAACCTTGCAAATAATGGGGTTTATAAGAAACTTTAGTGTTAACCATCCTAGGTATACAAGCAAAGGATAAAGTAATGTGATGCTGATTAATGGTCATGAGTTGACTGAAGTGGCAAAACGAATAACTTTTGAAGAAAGGATTCTTTTTCTAAGGTCTACACAATCTTTGTGGTTAATCTAACATGGTTGAGATTGTTTGTGCTTGCTTGAATAGCTTGGAATTAAGATGTTTTAACTTAATTATAACAGACCAAAGTTAACTATAAAACATATAACAAAGTATTTAGTCTTATATTAAAGGTTTTGTGGACTAAAGTTAACTTTAAAAACATGGATGGTTTGGAAGTGTAATAATTATGCTATTTGTACCTTGGGTACCTTATAATTTCTCCTTAAAGTTATTTAAGAATAGCATTGCTTTTATTGGAGTAGTGGTTTTTTAATTGTATAATGGAATATAATCATTTTCTTTTTTTATAGATGAGTGGTTATAGTTTGTAAATAAGAAAGTAATATTACTTAAATACTTATGGATTCAATATAGTGTTTTGGTATGTTTCTAACTTGTGGTTGAAGTAAGGGAAAAGTTTTATTTATTCACAATTATTCTTGAAGATTTTATATTGGGTAAACATCTTTTTAAGAAATAATCTACATTTATGGATGAATGGTAATTCAATAAAAATTGTATTTATAATGTTTTGAACCATTATGACTTTATAGTATCAATACTTAAGACTAATAATATTTATTTAGACTCGTTTGGTTGATTTTAGGAATATTAGCAAATTTTATTTACCTTTATATGAATTATTCATTAAGGAAATAAGTTTAACTTCAAGTTATTAAAGTATTTGAATTTTTATTTACTCAACAGTGGATTATTATATTCTTAACATGTAGATATTATTTTTGTGATCATTTTGGTATATTACATTTATTTTTATGATTTATAAATAATAAGATAAGATTTTTATAAGATTTATTACTTCATAAATACTTAATAAATAATAAAAAATAGTTAAGTGAAATAATAATGCATGATTACTGTTTTAAAGTATTGTTTTTATTTTTCTAAGATTTTTTTTGTATTTTATTTTTATTTTGAATATTTACCAATTTTAAAATATGAATTATCAAAGTTTTATTACTTATAATCTCTAAGTTATAAAATAAAAGTTATTGATTTAATAAGATTTAATGATTTTATTTTATTTCTAGAATATTTGAATTTGGGTTTGTATCTTTTGTTTATTTCCTAAACAAACACTAAGCTTATTGCACCGCACCCACACCTAGCCCTAGTCATTGACTAGTGGGCCAGTGGCCACATCATCACTCAGGTTCGTAAATGCCTTTGTTACCGGCCCTATCTCTACTCCCAGACAATGACAGATGGGCCCTAAGCCATGTCACCTGCCACGTGAGACAAGACCAGGTCAAATAGGCTGACTAGGCAGAGGGTGACATTGGCATGACATTGCTATGGCGTCAGCATAACCACCGTCGTCAGTGGGTGGTCGCCGACGACGATCCACGGCGCCCCAGCAAGCGAAACTAACCTAGTTTGAATCAGCGCAACGTGTTGAACCCTAAAGTGGCGCCGCAGCTCGGAAATGGTCATCGAAGCCTCGGCTCCGACGAGCTCCGACGCTGGCCGACGGTGGCATAAGGTGTGTCGACGTTTTACAACGAGAGGAGGCGATTTAGGGGTTTTGGAAGGTTCAGAAACTCACCCTGATTGAAGTGGTGGTGTCGACGAGGACTGGTGCGGTCAGAGACGAGCTCTCCGAGGAGGATTCCGACGAACTGCTGCAAAGAGGAACGACAAAATTTGTCCTCTCTAGTGCTCCCCTTGATGCAAGATTCCACCCAGAGGATCTACAGAGAACAGGGCTTCTCCATGGCTACTTGGAAGAGGGTGGGGAGGTGCGAATCGACGGCAAGGTGTGGCTCCGGTGAGATAGGGCTTCGGCCCCATTCGAAACAGAGAGGATAAGGAGGGAATGTGGATAGGGATTGAGGCAGGGCGTCATGGTGGCCTTCTTATCCCCTTCTGAGACGGCGACGAGCATCTCAACGCACGACTGACGACGATGACGGCATCGGGCGGCGGCGAACTCCTCCAGCGAGCTGCCTGTGTGCGTGAGGATGACGATGATGTCACTTTTGCAGAAAACCCCCTGGTGATTCTTTCAGCTCAACTCACGGTCCTTCTTTGGTCCCACCCGTCAGTCATAGAAAAGGACGAGCTGGGCTGGCTGCTGGGCCCTTGTGGGCTGCACGTGGGCGACAGGTAAGAAGGAGGAAATGCTGCACTCAAAGTGACCTAGTGAACAAGATTGGCAAAAAGACCATTTGATTTATTTTATTTATTTTTGAATTTCTCTTGTTTTGTTTCTGCATGGAAATGTTTTATATGATGTTATTTTCATCTTTAAACCATTTCTTGCTATTTAGGTTAATCACACAAGTTCATTCATGCATTTATCAAATCATCTCATTCACACATGCATTCATATGATTTTAATTAATCAAAGTTTTTGTTAACCCTAATTTTAGTAATTTAATTTTGATGATCCTTATGTTATATTTTTGAGATGTTACATGTTTATACGGGGTCTGTTGCGTGCGTGTGAGTTGGGGCAGGGTGTTGTGGTGTGGGTCTGTGTGGTGTGAGTTCTTTGGTCTACTGCATGCGTGTTGTGGTGGGATTCAGCGTGTGGTGGCGGCAGCGTGTGGTGCCGGGACAGGGTGGTGTTTAGGGTTTAGGTTTTTAGGTGGGCTGGGCCGGCCGGGGTGGTAGGTGGCCTGGCCTACGAGCTGGGCTGCATCTTCTGGTATTTTTATAAATAGTTTTTTTTTTATTTTCTAAAAAATATACATTTTTTAAATAGTTTTAGACAAATATATAAGAGAGAAGCAGTGTAGAATTAAAATAGGTTTTAGCAAAATATTTTTTTTGTCGAACATACGCATAATTATGTCATGATGATGCAATAACTAAAATTGCTGCAATGAATGAACACATTTCCTATTTAAGTATAAAAGTGAATATAACAAGCATAAAAACACCTCAATATGTTATATGTGGTATTAACGCCACCTACGCCCTCCCGCCGCTAGCCATCATTGGCGATTTGATCCAATACAAGAAAGGATATGGTGATCACACAGTGAGCAAAGCTCCGACAAGAGAGATGGAAAGACGGAGAGAGAGGAAGAAGGGACATGGTCGTGTGGAAACGGAAAAAAATAATGGATAAAACATCAGGGCAGTACATAAAAATATAGGTCCATTATGTGCTCATTTATATGTAAAAAATAATTTTTATATCCCAATGCAACATATGGGCAAAATTTGTGTGTCAAAGGTTTGTTTTTCTCCCAACGCACGGGTATTTCTGGTTTACCCTCCCACCAAACATCATATTACTAACAACGCCACCAGTAATTAAAAAAAGGGAAGTAAAAAAACTACCAGTCAACCAGTTTCTTTAAGCGTCTTGCCCTTCTACTTAAGCCTAAATTACCCACTGGTGCCACTATGGGAATATAACGGATAGAAAAGGGTAAAAACGACATAAGTTGCAAGTCTCCCGTGCAGATGGTCCTCTAACGCCGGATTTTTTGTCCGTACTGGTATACGGGCCCAGCCCAACAAATCAAATCAAAATATATATGGATGAAGCGTTGGCCCCCATATTTATACACGAATCATGTATTTGCTTCAAAGTTTAGAGACAGTTTTACACGCAGCTTAGGTTTTTAGTCCCACATTGAAAAATTAGTAAAACAACTACCACCTTAAATAGAACATCTATGTCACGGTCGACGAGCAAGTCGGCTATGGCTGGACGCTGACGGAGAAGTACATAAACAGAGCGACATTGTCTCAGAATCAGTTAGAAGTGCTTGCGGGATGACTTGATTAAAGGAGGATTATACGATGGGCCTGCACATGATCTTCATGATCAAAGGAAGATTGTGTGCCTTGAGCTTGAGCCCTAAGCACCATCATTTGATGTGCCACGAGGTTATAACCATGAGATGAAAATGTCGGACCTCTTTTACAAAAATTCTTGGTTGCAACCGTGACATGACATTGTCATGGTGATGACACGTATTACCATTTCCGTGTTAGTCTCTTCCGTTGCAACGAACGGGCAATTTTGCTAGTAGGAATACAACTAGAAAAAGTAAAAAAAAATAGAAAAAATACAAACCGAAAGCAACAGAAAACACGAAAAACAAAAAAAAAAGAGAAAACAAGAAAAAACCATAATTACTGAAACTGGACAAATACCAGGAAGAAACGGCAGAGATGCGAAGAAGTAAAAAAACCATGAAAAAATACACCGAGTTGCGACCGAGCAATGCGGCGTAACGATGTGCCGGCCCACATATCAAAAAAGAAGAAGATGGTCGGGCCCAAATGAGCGTCGGGCTACGCGATGGATCGGTAGGAATCTCAAGGGGCAATGAAAATAACAAATGGATTTTGCTGCCGGGACAGCACAGCCGAACGAAACGTCCGGCCCATGTTCGAGAGACCAGAACAATCTTCTTCTCTGTATATATTATAAAATAAAAAGAAGAGCTACTCTTGACCTAGATCTCATCGCAATCTCGCAGCTCCACCCTCCTGCCCGCCGCCGCCGCCGCCGCCGCCGCCGCATTTCTCCCCTACGTTGTCCAACACATTATTATCGCTGCTTCCTTTACACCCTGCTGCAGCTTGTGGCCTTCATCCGAAGGCTTGAAGCTGCTCTGCCCTCATCCTGTTTGGTTTGTAACATTACCCCGGGTGATTCACTTCTTTGACGGTTTCGCAAGATTTGGAATTGGAGGCAAGCGGTATTTGATTTTGCTGCTTCTAGTTTGGCTTTCCGTATCCTTTTGTTTTTCTTCCGATTATTTTGGTCTCAGCAACCTAAATACTGTTGTATCATAATAACTTATATATTTCTTTTGACGATCAGAATATTCGACTAGTGGTTGGGTTCATCTGGCGAGGACGATGTATCGTCAGTTTGTGAACCTGATAATGCACGACCAGCGTAGTACACTCTATTCGATGCGCCGCCTAGGCATCATTCCGCATCTTTTCCACGAATCACCAGCATCAGACGCACAAGTTGCAGCAGCGAATAAGAAGGGATGTTTATCAAGGATCTCAAGCTGCAATCATCTGCCCAGGCCGGACATCAACTTCGCACTGCAGCCAAAGATGGCTGACGTAACGCCCATGCATTTTTTCTCCCTGCTGCGAGGGCAGGGAGATGGATGTGTCATGTTCACCGCCCCTTTCGGCCTGACCACGGTCTACGACGTCGCCATGCAGTCTGTCATCGCCATGCCCCAAGCAAACTTCTCCAAGCCAAGCGACTCCATCGCCCTGCCCATGACTCCTCGCGGCGACCACTACCAGCTCTATGTCATGGGCAGAGCAGGGGTCAACGGTTCCTTTGAAGTCTTCAACTACTGCAGGGCAGGGGCTCCAACTGTTGGGGGCGAACGGTGGTGGTCCTGGGATCCTCTGCCGTCCCCCCCACAGGTTGAACCGTACCTGCATGGCAGCAGGATGCGTCCTTCAGCAGCTGCGGTGCTTGATGAGACGACAATATGCGTGTCGTCCATTGACGGTGGCGCGCACACCTTCGACACTGTGAAGTGCCTCTGGAGGCAGGCTGGGAGCTGGGTGCTGCCCTTCCATGGCGCGGCAGAGTATGTGCCTGAGCTAGGCCTCTGGTTTGGCCTCGAGGCCACTTGTGGCGGCAGCCCACACCACCGCCTATGTGCTTTTGACCTCTCCTTGTCTTGGCCACCGGTGGTGCAGCATGCTTGGGATTATCTTGATGACGGCTTGCCAGACCACTGGGTTCCTCTGAAGCGGCACTTGGTGAACTTGGGCTCGGGCAGGTTCTGCATCGCAACTAGCTTCCGCGCCGAAGTCAAGCACGCGGTCATTGCATATGGATTTTCTTCAGATGAGGAGCAGGTGGAGATTGATGAGTACACTGAGGCTACTCTGTTGACAGGTGTGGATGTTGTGCGCTGCGGCAGTGGTGCGCTTGAGATGATCAAGCACAAGTCTCGGCTCTATGACATCGAAGGCATGAACATCCGTTGCGTGCTCTGACTGAAAAGTACTATCATGGTTATGCATGATAATAAATGTAAATAGTTACTATACTTTCTACCCGGAATGAAGATTGAAGAATAATATAGTATTTCTCTATTTCTCTATTATATACTAGGAAATTAGCCACGGTGACATGTCGCGCCCGTAGCTTGACTGATGCTAGGCACACAGCGTTGTTGATAAATAGTGCAGAATTAATGGATTAGACGGATAGAAACATGACTTAAATAGTAGGTAGCTCCAGAAAGTATACACCATCGTGATTGATGCAGCAGACTCGTATTTTTTTTTTGCCCGCTGGTCTAGTGGCAGCTTTTGTTTTGTATATAATGTGTAACATGCATGGACCAGAATGCTGACCTTTTAAGACTATCAAGCATGCTGTGAAATGAATGGAAGCTAAGGTGTTGGTCTCAGCAGATAATGAAGTACAACTATAAGATTGGAGTTTTTCTTGTCTCTTGATTCTTGATGTAGCAGTGACAGTGGCGAATCCAAGACAAAAATAAAGGGTAGGCTCAAAGCCTCTCGCACAGAGCTAAGTCGTGAAAATAGGGAAATATAGCGTGCTAAATTCAAATTTAAATCCACACAAAAATTAGGAGTATAGCAAAATGGAAATAGTGACTAAAAATAAACAGATACCTAAAGAAAAAGACCAGGTCCCCAAGGGGTGCCAATCTACCATCATCATGCCATCAACAAATATTAGTGACACGATATTGTATATGAGATGTGCTGTAATTAAAAATAAATGATACTTACTAGTGAGGCTGAGGCACTACAACTTCATCTCTAGGCAAATGTCCTTTGCGATCTTTCATAGCTTGGAAGCGTTTCATGATTCTACCATCATCAATACTTTTAAATATCTCTCGCTCGGTGTAGCACACCATTAAGTCATTTAACCACTTATTTGATAGCTTGTTGCGCAAATCTGTCTTGATAATTTTCATTGCGGAGAATATCCGCTCTACAGATGCTGTTGCCACGGGAATGATCAATATCAACTCAATGAGGCGATATACCAATGGGAATGTTCTATGTTTGCTTGTTTCAACCATTAACTGAGCAAGCTCTTTAATATCACGACATCCATGAAATTCCTCACTTCTCCTGATATTGATAATAAATGTTTGGAGCTGATTTCTTAACAACATACGATCAGCCATGGTAAAGTCCTCGGTATATATACCAGCAAGTCGAACAAGTTTATTAGCATCAAACTTAGAGAAAGAGTTAACTGGATCAAGACAAGTCATGCATATGAATAGTTCAGATGTGACTTCATTGAAGCGGTGATTCATCTCTGTGATGGTTGCATCAATAGCAACATTGAAAATGTTGATTTTGAAGTAGTGATGTTGAGTTATTTTATGCTTGGTGCGTGTAGATTGACCCATAGGTCGAACACGATCTTCCATATTTGGCACATCAATATTATATGCCTCACAAAAGCTTTTGACTTGAGCGAGTAAAGGATCATACCCGTTGTCCCTCATATGTTGCAAGCGGTCCTTCACATCCAAGATCAAACCACTAGCTTCAACAATGTCTTGATCCTTCCTCTGTAGTGCTTTCGATAGCTCATCTGTGATGCTCAACAAAGATATTAAGAAATGTAAGATGAATACAAATTCAAAGCATTCCATCCTTTTTATCAAACCCCGGGCTCCACCATGACTTGAGTGTTCACGAGCATCTCCATTAACAACCATTAGCATGTCCACCACCGCTTCCCACATTTGATATATACGAAGCAAGGTTTTCAGATGTGAGCCCCATCGAGTATCCCCTGGTCTAGCGAGGCCAGATTCCTGATGCAACTCTGTTCCAGCGGAAATCTTACCCTTCTCTAACTTATCCAATAAGACATCTTGATGCTTCGCAAGCAATGCATCTTTCTTCTTGCAAGATGCACTCACCTGAGTCACTATTAAAGGAATTTGGTTGAAGAATTCAGCAATACAACTACTGCATTGGGCAACCGTGACAACCACCAATTGTAACTGGTGAGCAAAACAGTGAACATATAAAGCATATGGACTATCATCATGAATCAGTTTCTGCAAACCATTAAACTCTCCTCGCATATTGGAAGCTCCATCGTAACCCTGGCCACGTAGCCTAGAAACAGGCAAATCATGTGAAGCAGTATATGAACTAGAGCTTCCTTCAATGCAATAGATGTACAACTTGAGATATGGTGAATTGCAAGAAACCTTTCCATGACCCTCCCTTGATTGTTCACAAATCTGCATTCAAGAAACTAGCAAAGTTAGAACCACATAAACATGCTTATGGTATCAGGGTAGTACGAATACACAAAAAAATATAACTAACCTCACAATTACCGCCATCTGCTCCTTTATAGATGAATATCTAGCCTCGTCAATAAGAACCGAGAAATTCCTCTCTCCAATCTCACCCATAATCACGGCTGTAACTTCCTCCGCGCAACATTGTGCAAGTTCCTTTTGAATATCTGGACAAATCATAAGACAATTACCGGGACCTTTCTCAAATGCCTCCTTCACATCATTATTTTTATCTTTGTACCAATCCAACAACTCTTTAAAATTCCCCTTATTAATGGAAGTCGATGATTTATCGTGGCCACGAAAAGCTTCCCCTTGTGCTATAAGATATCGTGCGCAATCTAATGATGCAGACAAACGGATTTTATATGTAATTTCTGCCTCCTTAGAGTGCTTATAAATTTTACTAGACACACTTGAGCGTTGATTCTTGAAATCCTCACACTCACCCCTTGCAATATTATGGAAACTACTTGGACCACCAACATGCTTTCCGAAAGCATGTAGAGCTGTCTTCCAACGTGTGTATCCCTCTTTTATAAATACATCATTCCCAAATGTGTTGGCTTGCGCTGAGTTCTTGAAAAGAAAACAATAAAAACAAAAGGCAGCATCTTTTTTTACACTATATTCTAGCCAGTCATATTTATCGAACCATTGTGGCTGAAATGACCTTTGTATTGTGCCATCAAATGTTTATGGAAAGACATGACCGGTTGCTCGAGTTGGACCATTAGATAAATATTGCCTCCTCACCTGAGCTCTAACTTCATTGGGATATTCTTCTATTTGTTTTTGGCATCCTGGATCACCAAATATCTGATTATGATCTAATTCTATCTGGATCCTCTTAGGTTGACTTGTGCTTGCATCGACATCAACCACTGGGGAATCAGTTGGGGGCTCGACCGTTGGGGAATCGGTCGGAACTTCGATAACTTCGGTCAGTTCAGTTGAGCGATCAATTTGGACTTCATGGACATGACTGTTTGAACGGCTTGGGTAAAATCTACGCAAGTCTTGCTTGCTTGTCACTTTTGAACCTATAAAAAAATTAAAATTATAACCTAGCAATTTAAACTACTAAGTGATAAATAAATTTTATAAATTCTAACCTATCAGTCTTTCAAGATTAAAGAATCGGAAATTGCAATAAGCAATTATCAATCTATGACATTATGAACTATGTACCTTTGATTTTCTTGTTCTTCCCCTTGATCCCGCCGGCTACTGGAGCCTGTGTCGCCGCCGGTCGTTTCTCACGACCCTGTTGGTCGCCGCTCGCATCAGTGTTTCTAGTGTTGGCATGATCGCCGTCCGCCATCGCGCCTACAGCCGCTGCCTTCTTCGTCAAGACCTCAAGGGTCGTCCTGGGCTCCTGGCGGCGTCGTGGCCCTGGCCGGCAAGGCGGCAACAACCTTGACGCTGCGATAGAAAACGGAAGAAAGAAAACCTGAGGAAACCGATCAAGACTAGCGTGATTCCTGCGCAGGGTGTTCACCTATATTTCCTAGTTTTTTCAGAGGTCCAATTGTTAGCTTCCGATTCCTTCATGGACCATAATCACTGGGCTAGCTAGCTGGGCCATAAGCCCAATATACTATTTGCTCGTTGGAGGACATCATACGATGCTGAAAACGTAATTTTTGTCTCTTTATCGATTCTGCACGTATATAAAACTATATATTCAAAACAATTCTGTAAAATCGGAGGGTTGGCTTCAGCCTATAGAAGCGTGCCCCATAAATTCGCCCCTGAGCAGTGATCGGCTGCGTCGTCAACTGAAATGAAAGAAGTGATATGGGATAGGCTGATAGGCTGTCCCATAAGAAAAAACCTGTTCGCTGTCGGGATAGGCTGATAGCCAAAAAATAGACGGAAAAAGAGTATGTACATTGGAAAGGTCAAGAATTCAAGAAAGAAAACATAACCATACATATATTTCGGCAAACACAAATTCCAACAATAATGGTAATTATCCAGCAAAAGAAATTCCTGAGCTAAAACCAGCTAGTCATCGAGTAGACCACTCGCAGAGAAGAAACGGAAGGTAAACCAGGACAAGGATGAGCAGAAGTAAGCAGAGAAGTTCAGTGCAGACCAGTCAACGGAACCGGGACTGAAGAATATCGTTGGTATACATGGACCAACAAATTCTGTATAAGAACCAGCCGAAGGGAAATGTTCATTCAGAAACGACGAAGAATCCATGCCCAAAGCCTTGTAGTATAAGAAACAAAAGACGACAACAACAAACCAGTAACACCAAGTACCCCCTCCGTTTCAAAATATAAGATATTTTAGCTTTGTGAATAAAATATATCTAGACTCATATTAATATGTAGGTTTAGAGTAAACCTTTATGAATCTATACACTAAAAATAGTCTAAATACGTCTTTTTCACAAAGCTAAAACATCTTAAAGGGAGTAGAATATACGACCAGCAACCAAACCTGTTGTAGGATGTGAGGAGTTGCCGTGTGAAAATCGGTGGGAAGCAAAGTCAGAAGGATCAACCAAAAATAGCGCACGCAGAAGGGCACTCCAAGGGGGCATTTGACCTGTGACACCCGTAAACAACACATACAGCAGCGGAACAATAGTAGTAGGAGCTCGACCTGGAGAAGCTGTATGCAGGCCAGAAAACAGAGGTTAGAGTAGGATGCTCTGATCCATCACACTGGTATACAACATGCAAAAAAGAAGAATAGGAAAAGCAGTACCGTCTGAACAATGGACTGGCCGCTTGCCCTTACAGAACTCTCGCGTGCGAGCATCCACATCAGACAAAGTAACAGACAAAGAACAGGCGAAGTAGCAAGTGAATAGAAACGGCAAGTGTGAAGCGCCACCAGGAGCAGCAGCCGGTGCAAACAAATTATCACATACATGCACGACTACAGAAACAGCAAGTGGAGACTGCTAACTAAAAGCCATGTAAGGCATGCACGATCCAGGAGCAAAATCTAACTATCTTAAAGCTGCAGTCCGTGTTTTTTGAAATGGTTATTTATTCAGATGGAAGCAGTCCAATAAAGTAGTATACTAACAGACCATGTTTCCAGGAGACTGAAGGCCATCGAAAGTTCAGCAACCTCAGTTGATCAATAAAAATAGATAATGAACCAGGCCAAAGGCAACATACTAAAGATGAATGCACTGCAACCAAACCATTGTCATTACATTTCTGAGGTATGCATGAAAAGATCCAAAGTTTGAAATTACTCATGTTCATATATGAAATACCAATAGAACCTATATACTGAAGGAACCAGAGCAAACGTAACACGCTAAGTAGGGTGGGCTGAACCATGTAATAATATAACTATGGTGAGCAAAAATATTTGAACTGCCAGTTCGCTTAAAACATGCATGCACTAAGATCATTTGTCCATACTTATTTGAGGTTGTAAAACAGAATATGCATTGGAGAGCCACACACTGATAATATGCGGCTCAAAGGCGATAAAGCACTACATGAAAGGAGTATCACTCATATAATCGAGTTGAGATTCAGTTCAACTTGTTTTGGGCTTCAAAATACTTGCAATTCCAAACTGTAGTACTATAATAACAGAAAGAACATGTCCCAGAGGTTAAACTCTTTGCAGAATCTATTTATTTGGAACTGAATGTAATATATGGGAATTCTAGGCATATCCATAATCTGCTCAAGAGGAGCAAGATGACGAAACCCCTTTCAGGCTCAAATGCAGCTTACAACTCATTAGTTACATATAATTGCAGTGAACAGTTCAGAGCAAATAAACTTAAAAAGAATATCCAGTTAAACCCGTGAACAGTTTAGGGTATAAAAACTAAAAGATAGCTAGTTGACTGATTTATTTGTTATTAAAGCAAGGAAATTTGTAGCTCCATGGAGACATTCTTTGTCACCATGAACGGTAGCCACAATATACTAAATTATAGCACCATACTATTACTATAATCATGGAGCAAAGTAAAATAGTGGCAGTACTACAGTTTTTTTGTTATCAAACTGGATTTTACCTTTGCCATTGTAATATAGATGTTGCGAGAACCCTGAACTTCGGCGAACTGAACAACACACTGACATTGATCTGCCGCATTCTGAACAATAGAATCAGCCGCTATAACAAAATGGCATGCCGTGCAAATCTTAAAAAGATTGGGACCGTTCGCCGCGCAGAAAAATTTCCGTCTGCCGTTAAAATACGGTTTTGCCCCTGTAAGTTCGGAAGTATTTCACCAATTGCCACCGCCTAAAAAACGTTTCATTGTTCTCTCTCCTCTCTCTCCGTCTGTCTCGCCGCTCCCCACCTCATGAAAAATCCCCGTGTGCCCATAGCCGCGCGTGCGCCACCAAGGGACGCGCCTCCCCTCCGCCGGCTACCCGCGCTCCACCGTGGGAATCCTCGCAATCACCGTTGCCTCCGCTGTGCCTCCTCTCCCTGGAACCTCAGGTGTAGCTGTGTGGGCGGAGACACTTCCCAGAATCGAGGTGCAGAAGGAGTGGAAGGCGGGTCCTCGATGTCGCGGTGGCGGAGGCCGGCATGACGATCCCAGGCCCTACTCTGGCGCCTGCCAGACTCTGGATTAGGAGGAGTACGGGCTGCAGGAGCTGAAGAGGAGCTTGGTGGACACGGTGTACGGGGGCCTCGGCCTGCAGGTGTTCGCTGCCGTTGGGACTTCACCGTTCTCTCCTTGGGTCTGATTTCCCCGTCCTATGCTTCCTCCATAGAGTTTATTTTTTAGTGCACACAAAGCGTTTGATACTTGTTCCCCCTGTGATTAGATCAGTATTGAGACACACAGTGAATTTCGGGGGCTGCGTCACATCTGATTTTTCTTCTGCTACTCTTTATCAATTGGCCTCTTGAATATGTTTTTAGTAGTGCCCACAGTTTGATACTTTCTCCGGTGGTATTCATAGATTTAGTTGATTATAAGGTTATACATGGGCAGGCTTCTGCGTCATCATTGCTTGGGTTGGTTCAATTTCTTATTGATTTCTATTCCATAGAAAATTTGATAGTTATCTCAGTCTATTTCAGCATTTTCTCATTCTGAACTGTAATTCATCTTTGTGAGCACTATAGTAGTTTGATTGATATGCATACTCGGGGCAGAGCAACCAGCGAGAGAAGAGATTGTGCATCCATTCTGTTTGCTTTTCTTCAGCTAGGGGAGGGAGATCAAGCTTGCATTTTATTGCCTTTGCATTTAGGAAGGTACCGGAATTGATATTGTGCATTTAGGAAGGTATCAAAATCATTCTTGTTTGAATTAAATATTTCAGAGGTGTATTCATGGCTTCACGCTACTGAGATCAAGTCCGAATCGTACGCAGTGTCAGTTGAGGCGTTGTGTAGCACCCTCAGAATCGGACCTATGCAAGTTTGAGCAAAACCCGCCAAACCCGCATAGAAACGTTTAAAGGCGCCCACCAGGCACTTTCGTGCGGGTGGAAAACGAAGTAATAACATTACACAACAGTCCTCGATGGGACCTGAGCAGAGATATATATACAGCGACTCCAAGAGTCAAGAATACGATATAATATACAAAGATCCAAATCACCTTGAAAATGATCGAGCGTCCGACTACGGACAAGATGCAAATGGGGCTAAGAGCCCGAAGAATAACCAATGGCGTCCATAACCTGCCTGAGCCAAGCCGGAAGGGTAACCATGCTAACGTCGAACTCAAAACTGCTTAAACAAAAGGGTGCCGACAAAGGCAAAGGAAAAGAAGGAGCGTCGATCGAGGCGATGCAGCGAGACTAGAATTCGGCGGTCCTCGCCTACATAGGTATGGTGGACTGAGCGGCAGCGGCAGCATGCACTAAACAACCTATAGAGACTCGATACAACTGGCGGCTATCAGAGAGGGGTAAGGAAGACCTAATCGGATCCAACCGGATACTATCATCAAACGAACCCATCCTGGCGTTTCCCCCTCGAGACCTTCGAGGAAGTCAACCGAGGAACTCACACAGTTGGCAGTTTTACTTATTCAGTTATAGTTGCGGCACTTTACTAGTCAGGTTTAGATAGTCGTCCTGATAAAGTAAGCAGTGGGCACTTTTAGTTAACCATTCCGTTATAGTGGCAACACTTACTAGTCAGATACAATTAGCATGAGATAACCCGAAACCCAGCAGTTGTTGGTACTTTTACTTAGCCATTCCGTTGTAGTGAAGCTGATTACTAATCATATCGGATACAAGTCAATTTAAAACAGTAAACTTTAGTTATAGTTGTCTATGATCAAGCACTGTGCTCCAAGTCGTCCATAACCATGACACGGCTTCGAAAAGATTTAACCTGCGGTGCACCAAAGTATCCACAGCACTTGACCCTTTTGCCGGATCAATTAACATACACCCATCGGTATGTCGGCGGGGCCTAAGTCACGTTCCTGCACAAAGCAAGCACGGGGCCACCCCACTAAGTACACCATAGCGAAGTCGGCCGGTCTCGAGACGGACTTAGGGTTTGTGGGGCGTGATAACAACAGATCCTCAAACGGGAAGTCGATACCACGTAAACGGGTCACAATTCCTAACAAGACAGGTGCTCCTCGCAATCGTAAATACATAAGTAGCATGGCATAAGTACAGGATAGTAAATAAAACCTCAAACTAGTTTGTGGCCCCAGACAATACTTTGAAATCAGGTAATAATCAATGGGGGCCCATATCTCCCCACTTGTGGTTAGCGCTCGATCTCGGAGCAGTGTCAAGAACTCGGGTCCTACGGACACAAGTGGTGATCGGAAACCAAATCTTACCTATCACCCACCGATGCCTCTGCTTAATTCAATTTTAGTTGTTAAACAGGAATTAAAGTGAACAATAAGTAAACCATGATCATCTCCAACGTCAACATGCGGCAATCCTCCAACAATTGTGGTACTTGACGACAAGCAAAACACTTGAGCAAGCGACTACGACACGTGGGTCCAACTACCTACCAAACAACAGGTAATAGGATGTGTCCAAGGCTATATATGGCTGCAAGGGATATCACGGGTTCGAAAACTAGAGCATCGCAACACAGATAGCAAATAATAACAGGAGGGAATAAATACTAGAAAAGTAAGATAGGTAGAAAGGGGGGAGATGCTCGCCTAAAAACATTGTCGAAGGTTCAACCGAAGATCGGGGCGAAGCTCACATCAACTCAACGGCCTTATCCGCGAAGAAGCAAAACACTAGAAGAAACACCAGATGCACTATTTAATACAACGACAGAAAGATCGGCATGATGCATGCATGATGCATGACATGGCAAAGGTGCGATGCAATTAGGTCATATTAAGCGGAACCGGGGTCCCGACATTTAATTAGATGGTTCAAGTTATTTAGAAACCCCCGCAATTTAAATGTTGTCTTAACATGGCAAAAGATCGCACCGGTTCGCTACACAAATTTAAATGAGGCCAATATAAGGCTAGATTTGCCCGCATATGGCCCCATATTTAATTATGAGGTGAATCGGCATAAGGCCCCCAAACCACATGAATGTATGCATGCAAGACAATTATTATGCGACAAGTTGTATTATGTTGTAAAATAGGGTTTTTCGGGAAGAGGTTCACACATTAGGGTCTCGACGGTCTTGGGGTTCCGGGGTTCGGGTCGGTCTCAGGGTTCGACGGTTTCGGTCACGGCGGGATCGTTCTCGGGTAGCGGGGGTGGATCTTGGCGTTCCGGGAAGCCGGACTTGGTTCGGTGTCGGGGCGCGTCGGGTGCTTCCGGGTCGGTGTCGTTCTTGTCGTCGTGTCGATCTTGTCGAGTCCCACAGGGTCGATCTTGTCGTTGCGAGGGCCTTGTCGTTCCGTGTAGACGACCTTGGCGTCCGGTCCTCGGGCAGATCCGGGAAGAAGTGCTTGTCGCACCGGGGTCTCGGTGTCCTCGGGGCATCGGGGTACTCGAGTCCGCGTGGCCGATCTTGACTTCGTGGTGGCCGATGGAGATCTTAACGAATGTCGTAAATTCTTCTGGTTCCGTGATGTAGTTCTCACCGAACTCCTTGGAATCACTTGGAATCATCTTCACGCGTCGTTCTTCGAAAAAGGAGACGGTCTTGGACTTTCAAGCGTCAGGAGTACTTATCGAATTCCTGGACTCGGCATTGGATCGGTCGTCGGAATCATCACATCCTCGAGGCAGATCCGAAAGCAACAGGGACAGAACCGAACGTCAGGGGCAGAACGAGGGGACCGAGGCGACACTGGGCGACGAGGAGCTCGGGGCTCAGCGGGGAGGAACGACCGGTGACGCGGCGGCCTACCGCGACAGCGAGGGCGGGCGGCCGGACGCGGACGGGCGGCGGCTTGACGCGGCGAGGAGGAGAGGAGGAGACGGTCGGTGGGGTGGCCCTGGCGAGGTGGGCCCCGATGGCGGGCAGAGGAGACCCCGGCGGCGGACGCGCCAGAGCAGAGAGGAGGCGACGGCGAGGAAGGGCGGCGGGCTTGGGGACGCGCGGGACAGAGGGGGCCGAGGTCAGGGTCACGCGGGGCGGACGGGGTGGCTCGCGAGGAAGAGAGGTTGGTGGGGAAGATGAACAAGGCAGCAGGTGGGGCTCGGTGGGGACAGGTGGGTCCCAGGGGCGACAGGGGAGGCAGGGGTGAGTGCGGTCGGTTCCTGTGTGCGTGTGTGGTTGGTTTGAGAGGGAGAGAGGAGTGGGGGGAGGTGATGTGGTTTAGTCTAGGTGGCATGATTTGGTTGGCTAAGGGGGAGGGGAGAGATGACATGGCAAGCTGCCATAGGCTGGGGTGAGGTGGCCAGAGGGTGGGTAGAAATAGGTTGGGTAGGTCTAGGTTTAATGGGTGGGTCAGGTGGACCGATTTAGAACACAGGTCGTTGGTCATTCGCCCGTTTGATCGCCTAAAAAAAATAATTTAATATTTTATTTATTTTCAAATATCTTTTGTAACTAGTTTTAGACAAACAAAATATCCGGAACATCCGGGGGTTTGTCGTTTAAATAAAAGTCGGGGCGTTTTAGAAACCAAAACGGGCTTTGCGAACATAGTTTTATGCAAACGATTCATGATGATGACGATGCAATGCGCAAATTCAACGCGATTTTCTAGTAGTGGTTTTGCGGGATGCCACAATTCGACACCACTAACAATGGATCTCGCCCTCGAGATCCGCCTCATGGTACCGGAAGGAAAGGTCGGCGATCTGCGTCTTCTCGCTTCGTGTAGATCTTCGCGACACCACTAACAATGATGCCTTCCTCGTCTTGAAAACGGCGACACCACCAACAAGACGTCGTTGATCCCGTTCATCAAGAGAACACTCCGGAAAACAACGGACGAAGTTAAAGGTAAGGCCACCTCTAACTTTCATGGAAGGAGTAAATTGCATCGATCCACCATTCAATATACAAAGCAAATGATAAGAGTAGTGGTATGGTCGCGACTCCATCCCGCACTCAAAGCATTACTCTGTACACGAACAGATAGATTATGCAACCAACCCTCGGATTCAGACTGAAGATCTCGACAAGCGAGGTTCGGATCAAAGGAGTGATGCAGACTCTGCATCGGATCTGGCGTAGATGCTGTCGTCGCGTCGGAAAACACCGGAAGGCACGAGAAGGAACAAGAGAAGTCCACCAGACGGAGGATTCCTCGGATAGCATGAAGACCAGATGTAGCAACACCGTTATCAGAGGAGGAAGCGAAAACGAAGATGCACGAAACCCAACGAGAAATCCTGGACTCAAGAGAGAAGAGAGCGGATTCAAAACACGAGGTAAGAGGAGAATAGCGGAGGGTAAGGAGTAAAATCAGACCTAATCGAGCTATCCAACCGATTTTGCAAAAATAGTTTTGACACTCTACTTGGCCGTTAGCTAGGTTATCCTACAGTTGGACTTGTGGTATAAATCGCTGAGCTCTGATACCACTCTGTAGCACCCTCAGAATCGGACCTATGCAAGTTTGAGCAAAACCCGCCAAACCCGCATAGAAACGATTCAAAGGCGCCCACCAGGCACTTTCGTGCGGGTGGAAAACGAAGTAATAACATTACACAACAGTCCTCGATGGGACCCACAGAACAGATATATATACAGCGCGACTCCAAGAGTCAAGAATACAGATATAATATACAAAGATCCAAATCACCTTGAAAATGATCGAGCGTCCGACTACGGACAAGATGCAAATGGGGCTAAGAGCCCTGAAGAATAACCAATGGCGTCCATAACCCTGCCCAGGCCAAGCCGGAAGGGTAACCATGCTAACGGCGTCGAACTCAAAACCTGCTTAAACAAAAGGGGTGCCGACAAAGGCAAAGGAAAAAGAAGGAGCGTCAGTACTGAGGCCAGTACACGGCGAGACTAGAATTCGGCGGTCCTCGCCTACATAGGTATGGTGGATGGCGGCGGCGACATGCACTAAACAACCTATAGAGACTCGATACAACTGGCGGCTATCAGAGAGGGGTAAGGAAGACCTAATCGGATCCAACCGGATACTATCATCAAACGAACCCATCCTGGCGTTTCCCCCTCGAGACCTTCGAGGAAGTCAACCGAGGAACTCACACAGTTGGCAGTTTTACTTATTCAGTTATAGTTGCGGCACTTTACTAGTCAGGTTTAGATAGTCGTCCTGATAAAGTAAGCAGTGGGCACTTTTAGTTAACCATTCCGTTATAGTGGCAACACTTACTAGTCAGATACAATTAGCATGAGATAACCCGAAACCCAGCAGTTGTTGGTACTTTTACTTAGCCATTCCGTTGTAGTGAAGCTGATTACTAATCATATCGGATACAAGTCAATTTAAAATAGTAAACTTTAGTTATAGTTGTCTATGATCAAGCACTGTGCTCCAAGTCGTCCATAACCGCGGACACGGCTTCTCGAAAAGATTTAACCCTGCAGGGTGCACCAGTATCCACAGCACTTGACCCTTTTGCGGATCAATTAACATACACCCATCGGTATGTCGGCGGGCCTAAGTCACGGCGTTCCTGGACAAAGCAAGCACGGGGCCACCCACTAAGTACACCCAAGCAAGTCGGCCGGTCTCCGAGACGGACTTAGGGTTTGTGGGGCCGGCGGTAAACGACAGAAGATCCCCAAACGGGGACTGTCGATACCACGTAAACGGGTCACAATTCCTAAACAGTACAGGGTGCTCCTCGCACAATCTTAAATACATAAGTAGCATGGCATAAGTACAGGATAGTAAATAAAACCTCAAAATAGTTTGTGGCCCCCAGTACAATACTTTGAAATCAGGTAATAATCAATGGGGGGCCCATATCTCCCCACCTGTGGTTAGCGCGCTCGATCTCGGAACAGGTGTCAAGAACTCGGGTCCTACGGGACACAAGTGGGCGGTCGGAAACCAAATCTTACCTATCACCCACCGATGCCTCCGCTTAATTCAATTTTAGTTGTTAAACAGGAATTAAAGTGAACAATAAGTAAACCATGATCATCTACAACGTCAACATGCGGCAATCCTCCAACAATTGTGGTACTTGACGACAAGCAAAACACTTGAGCAAGCGACTACGACACGCGGGTCCAACTACCTACCAAACAACAGGTAATAGGATGTGTCCAAGGCTATATATGGCTGCAAGGGATATCACGGGTTCGAAAACTAGAGCATCGCAACACAGATAGCAAAGAATAACAGGAGGGAATAAATACTAGAAAAGTAAGATAGGTAGAAAGGGGGGAGATGCTCGCCTAAAAACATTGTCGAAGGTTCAACCGAAGATCGGGGCGAAGCTCACATCAACTCAACGGCCTTATCCGCGAAGAAGCAAAACACTAGAAGAAACACCGGATGCACTATTTAATACAACGACAGAAAGATCGGCATGATGCATGCATGATGCATGAAATGGCAAAGGTGCGATGCAATTAGGTCATATTAAGCGGAACCGGGGTCCCGACATTTAATTAGATGGTTCAAGTTATTTAGAAACCCCCGCAATTTAAATGTTGTCTTAACATGGCAAAAGATCGCACCGGTTCGCTACACAAATTTAAATGAGGCCAATATAAGGCTAGATTTGCCCGCATATGGCCCCATATTTAATTATGAGGTGAATCGGCATAAGGCCCCCAAACCACATGAATGTATGCATGCAAGACAATTATTATGCGACAAGTTGTATTATGTTGTAAAATAGGGTTTTTCGGGAAGAGGTTCACACATTAGGGTCTCGACGGTCTTGGGGTTCCGGGGTTCGGGTCGGTCTCAGGGTTCGACGGTTTCGGTCACGGCGGGATCGTTCTCGGGTAGCGGGGGTGGATCTTGGCGTTCCGGGAAGCCGGACTTGGTTCGGTGTCGGGGCGCGTCGGGTGCTTCCGGGTCGGTGTCGTTCTTGTCGTCGTGTCGATCTTGTCGAGTCCCACAGGGTCGATCTTGTCGTTGCGAGGGCCTTGTCATTCCGCAGACGACCTTGGCGTCCGGTCCTCGGCAGATCCGGGAAGAAGTGCTTGTCGCCGGGTCTCGGTGTCCTCGGGGCATCGGGTACTCGAGTCCGTGGCGATCTTGACTTCGTGGTGGCGATGGAGATCTTAACGAATGTAAATTCTTACGGTTCCGTGATGTAGTTCTCACCGGACTCCTTGGAATCACTTGGAATCATCTTCACGTCGTTCTTGAAAAAGACGGTCTTGGACTTTCAAGCGTCGGGAGTACTTGTCAATTCTGGACTCGGCATTGGATCGATCGTCGGAATCATCACATCCTCGAGGCGATCCGAAAGCAGGGACAGAACCAAGCGTCGAGGCGAACAAGGGGACCGAGGCGACATCGGGCGAGGAGCTCGGGGCTCGTGAGGAGGGACGGGCCCGGAGAAGCGAGCTTCAGCCAGGAGAGGAGACGGTCGGTGGGGTGGCCCTGGCGAGGTGGGCCCCGATGGCGGGCAGAGGAGACCCGGCGGGACGCCAGGCGAGAGAGGAAGGCGGCGGGCGAGGAAAGCAAGGGCAGAGGGGGCCGAGGTCAGGGTCACGCGGGGCGGACGGGGTGGCTCGCGAGGAAGAGAGGTTGGTGGGGAAGATGAACAGGGCAGCAGGTGGGGCTCGGTGGGGACAGGTGGGTCCCAGGGGCGACAGGGGAGGCAGGGGTGAGTGCGGTCGGTTCCTGTGTGCGTGTGTGGTTGGTTTGAGAGGGAGAGAGGAGTGGGGGGGTGATGTGGTTTAGTCTAGGTGGCAGGATTTGGTTGGCTAAGGGGGAGGGGAGAGATGACGTGGCAAGCTGCCATAGGCTGGGGTGAGGTGGCCAGAGGGTGGGTAGAAATAGGTTGGGTAGGTCTAGGTTTAATGGGTGGGTCAGGTGGACCGATTTAGAACCTGGGGCGGTCGTTCGGGTCATTCGGCCCGTTCGACTGCCCCGAAAAAAATAATTTAATATTTTATTTATTTTCAAATATCTTTTGTAACTAGTTTTAGACAAACAAAATATCCGGAACATCCGGGGGTTTGGCGTTTGAATAAAAGTCGGGGCGTTTTAGAAACCAAAACGGGCTTTGCGAACATAGTTTTATGCAAACGATGCATGATGATGACGATGCAATGCGCAAATTTAACGCGATTTTCTAGTAGTGGTTTTGCGGGATGCCACACGTTGCAGCTTGCGTTTATCCCGCGATGCAGTGAGCTCCTAGCTACGCCTCTGGCTTCAAGTTGCAGTGTAAGTCCGATCGCTGCCTTCTATGCCCAATCTGATTCTAAAGATTTTCTTGTCGCTTCCGCTCTGTACTTTAGGTGCTAGCCTTTTTTCTCTTTCTTTTATGAATAGTTTTTGAATTATATATTGTAGAGTTGGTTCATTAGAAGATCAGAAAACATAGAATTTCATTCAATGTAAGCGAAGATTTCCTTGTCGCTTCCTCTCTGCAGTTCAGGTGCTAGCCTTTTGCCTATTTTTGTTATGAATAGTTTTTTGAATTATATAATTGCAGCGTTGGTTCATTAGATCATAAACTATAGAACTTCATTTGGTGTAAGCGGAGATTTTTTTGAGCTGATCTTTCATTGGAGAATCGATGAACTGATTTGTAATTGCCATGTTATATTTATGGTGTGGAAAAAAGTTATTTAAGTTGCCCCGCCCTAGCATAAAGTTCTGCATCCACCACTACTGGAAATATCATCTGAGTTTCCATTTAACTAAAACCATAGTTCGGTTTGGTGTCCCAATTCGGGAATAGTTAAGACTTCATAGTTGTAGACCTGCAGCTTCGTATTTTTTTTGAAAACAATATATATTAATATCACAGGGATACCAATTACACCTAGCCTCTGCAACAACGCATGCCCTAGCGGCATTACGGATACACATAGCCCAGAAAAAAGAAAAAAGAATTACAAAAAAGAAAAATCCCGCTATAGAGAACTAATCCTCAAAGCAACGACTGTGACACCATCAGAACAACACCAGTAGTCCTCCACTCCAATAACAACGCCTTTAAGAAGGAAACAGTGCCCAAGCGCCGTCGTTGCCCGATCAAAGATCATAGGTTTTCACCCTAGAGAATGTCCTCGCTCACAAAACAATGCCTTCAACAAGATCATTGCTAGGCACAACCAGTTAAGGTCAGACCTTGGATTTTCACCCTACAAGGTAAGACTGAAAACTTCCCATGTGTTTTCTTCCCGCACCAACAGTCGCTGCAACATGTCCTAGATTACGCAGCTAGTTCTCCATCGCCACAAGAACAAAAATCACCATCGTTACCCTCATATTTCCTCTTTCCTGACATTCTCCGCATCTGACTTCACCATGGCTCTAAGAATGGCACTTGGTGGGAACAAACAACAAAGCTTCGCAACGCTCCCGCTGAAACCAAACGGCCAGAAGAACAAGGTGCGCAGGACCGAATACCTTCCGATCCAGCAATCTCCAGGCATGATATTCCCATGGGAGTTCGTCGGCGGAGCCTTCCGGAACCCGCCTCTCTAGACCAGAGCAACGAGGGCAGACATCAAGCAGATCTTCGTCTTCGCGTGAAAGAAACCAAATGACCACCTCCTTTATTAGATCCAACATAGCGATCCCCACACCGCCGGCCGGTTTCCGAAGAACGGATCGAGCAGGCCGACCATCGGTGCCGATGATCACGTAGGCTTAGCACCGCCACGCGCCATCGCCTCCATCCTGCAGCACCACGTCCGCCGCTTCCTCAAGATCTCGGCCAACGCTGCCCCGGTCCAGTAGCCGCCGGCCCCGAGCACGAAACCTCCGCTCCACGCAGCCCTCCTCGCCACAGCAGGGGGACGCCACCGCGCCGAGCCGCGCCACCTAGCCGGACGCCGCCGCGTCCCGCGCATGCGCGCCGCCGCCGGTCGTCGATCTTGGCCCGCGTCTAGATCTGGCGAACCAGGGGGAGAAGAGGAGCCCCGCCGACACCGACGCTGAGCGGCTTTGCCGCCGGCGCGTCCCGGCGGCGACGAGGTGGGAGGATAGGAAGGGGGTGGCTTGGCGGCGGCGGTAGGGTTCTCCTTGGCCACTCGCGGGAGCGACGCCGGAGGAGGAGGGTACGTACGGGAGAAGGAGGGGTCGTCCCTGCAGCTTCGTATGGCATACCAATTTGTACGAGTGGCCATGACTGTAGTCAGGTGGCTAAGAGTGATCATGCCATGGCGTTGTCGCACTGGGGATGGCATACTACCTAGAGGTGAAACACTCCCAAGAAGTTTACAGATGTAGATCTGCAGCTTGGGAGTTTGGTGACCCAATTCAGGAAACACGGCTGAAAGGATACATATGTCGCCTAGAGGGGGGAGGTGAATAGGCGATTAAAACTTTTCTGAGAATGACTCAATAAAAGCATAAATAAACTAACGTTTACTTTGTCAAGCACAACCTAAAACAACTAGGTTTCACCTACGTTCACCAACAACTTATGCTAAGCAATACAAGTAACAATATGATAGCAAGATATAGATTACTTAAAGCACGAAGGCTATCACAATGTAAAGTGCATAAGTAAAGAGCTCGGTTATAGAGATAACCGAGGCACGCGGGGACGGCGATATTTTACCGAGTTCCTCCCAACATGGAGTACGTCTCGTTTGGAGAGGGGGTGGTATCAAATCACCAACGCCACAAAGGCCTCCCTTATTCTCCTGTGAATCTCACCCCAACGGGATCGATCCACGCTTCCACTATCGGTGCACTTGTCAGTGGCAATCCGGAACCTCTCACAAGGTTGGGGCACTTCTCCACAACTCAATTAGAGGTTCCCAACAAACAAGTTTGGGTAATGCTCCACAACTTAATTGGAGGCCCCAAGTAGTCCAAGAACCTACAAAACCACCAAACCGTCTAGGTTTCCAAGAACCCAAGAGTAAAAAGCTTCTCACCTTTCACTCAAACGAATCCTCATCAAGAACTCAAACCAATGCACCAAATGCAATGGCAAGAACACAAGAAGTGCTCAAATCCTTCTCTCCAAATTCCACCAAAGCTACAAAAGCTTGCGGGGGAATAAGAGAGGAAGAACAATGGAGGAAATCCACAAAAGACTCCAAGATCTAGATCCCAAGATGTTCCCCTCACTTAGAGGAGAGATGGATTGGTGGGATTGTAAATCTAGATCTCCTCTTTCAAATCCCTAAAGTATATGCAAGAATCAAGGGAGGGATTGAAGGGGGAGAAAGCTCAAGAGGGTCAAGAATGGAAGATAAATCCTGTAAAACTCGAGCAGGGACATTGGGGAAGAAGGGCCCCTTTTTATAGGCCCACAGATTTCTGACCGTTTTCTGCCTGTTGGGGAAAAGTCAGACCGGAGACTATGGTATACACCGAAGATTCCGGCCCAACCTCCGGACTAGCCTCCGGGCCACCTATCAGACTGCCCCAGGCTGAATTCTGGATAAGAGGCAAACTTCAAATAGCGATATCTAGAGTTTGGAAACTCCGGTTGACCAGAAATCAATTTTGTTGAAAATATTGGATACCACCAAGTGAGAACATTTCATGTATTACAATGTGAGATACCTCCCTTGGTGAGAAACCGGAAAACCTCAAAGATCAAAAACACAATATGACATAAAAGGGAAATCCGTTTTTGATGAACTAGAGCTTGTTATGAATATTACCACAAGCTCTAGAACCTCACATGGATAAGATCCAAAAAACAAACAAGGAAGGATGATGCTAAGTATGCAAAGGTTTGAGCTCTCTCTGAAAGATATGATCGAGTTACTTACTTGAGAGCCCCTCTTGATAGTACGATTGTCTATCCTATAAACCGGTCTCCCCAACTAACACCACGAGACCGGTAAGAAAGAAACCCTATCAAGATCATACCTTTGCCTTGCGCATATCCCACTTGATCTTGATGTATACGATCTTGTCCTTCTCAAGATGGAACACCTTTCTTGATTGCTCTTGCACGCACTCGCTTGATGAAGACTTGCAAGTTGCTCCCCCATACAACATGGGGAAACCTTTACTTTGGCCTTGTCTTTATCAATCCATGATCACCGAGGATGGCAAGCTTCAAGCATGAGATCTTCTAGATATTGCACATCTTTAGCTTGCACATCATTTTTGCCATAGGTTTAACTCTCACATGACCAATCTGTGGATCACTCTTTGAACACCTTGGTCACCATTTGATCCTCTTCACTTTCTTCTTCTCCAAATCTTGAAGCCAATATATGGTTCAAGCATTGCCTATGGACAATTCCTACAAGTACAACTTGATACAAGCATGAGTCCATAGAGATTGTCATTAATTACCAAAATCACACATGGGGGCCCACATGTTCTTTCAACGGGGCACAATCAACTTTTTATGAAAACAAACATAAAAATACCTGAGTGAACCTTTAGAGTTTAGAAATACCTGAGTGAGCCATGGGGTGATGGGGGCAACAAACATGGTGTGCTAATGGGGTGGTATGGTAAGTGGTAACCGGTAAGCAAGCATTACTCTTCCAAATAATTTTTTGTATACTGTCATCTCGTTTAAGGAAGGTAAAACACAAACGAGAGAGATAGTAGTTGGCCCGTGTCGGTAAGTTGCTATCTATCATACTTGACTCCTAATCTTTATCCCTTCGTCGATGGATATCACAAGTTACAGGAAGGCATTAACATATAATGCTCACAATCACAAGGCAAATGATTCAGTTAATCTGGCCATGTTGTTTGTAAAAACTCGAATAATGAGTTGCACACATTAGACTTCTACTTAATTACACTAGCGATAAAAAATTACCAAGGAGATTCTCGTTAGCCAAACATTTACATTCTCAATGCATTTTTACAGTTTATAAATAAGTGCAACTTTAGCAAAAAAGCCTCAAATCAATTAAATAAAATGTATCTACTTTGTCCATCCCAAAAAGGATACCGTGGATTTGTCTAATATGCATGCATCTGCGACATTATTTTCATACGGAGGGAGTATACAAGTTGATTGTAGGCTACTATTTCATTATCGTGGACGAACCCTAAAAATCATAGTTGTCAATCTCATGTATTGACGACCACTCCATCCTATGGACGATGCTCAACACGAGACCTGCGACACACAAGGTGTTGTTCTTGAATCTTAGTACTTTGATCCGTAGCAACGCACGTGTATCAAAATTTATATTAGTTTACAACCGGCCGAGGAGTACCAGCTGGCTCATCCACGCTCACCCATTATCACTGAGCGTCACCCGCACCCACCAAGCCATCATAGTAGGTGCACATGCTCTGTCCCTCTCTCCTGCCAGCCAATGGTACCGGAGAAACCGTTGTGGTCGTCAAAGACACGGAGCATGTTTATTGATCAAAAGTGTAAGAAATCATGTACAACTCCTGTTTAGTTGATTTACCCGCAGCAACACACAAGTACTATATAACATGGGTGTTTAGCAAATATGTTCGTGTATGTGACGGGAAGAAACTTGACGGCCCTTAGCAACGCACGAACATTCAACTAGTAACTATTTAAATGTATACATAGGCTAAAAGAATTAGTTACATTAAAAGAATCAGACTTGGGATGCAACCAGAAAATAACCATAACTAATCAATGAATTTTCAAAAAAAAAAAATCGTCCAGGAAGATGGAAAACATTTTTACCATAAGCTCATCGTCAAAACAGTAGTTCCTTATCTAAACAATCGAACCAGGCAATCATATACCCCCTTTGACCAAAAGAGAAGACAAAGCTATCATTATTACTTACAATTTAAGTAGTTGATGTCTATGTTCAGCAGAAAATGGTGTGAAATAAAAAGATGTGGCAATCCAATGGAGATCCAAGAGATTGGAAGGCACTGTATCTGATCATTTTATCGGCAAGCAGTGCAACATCCAATCTGCATTCTGCCGAATCTACAAAAAATGTATCTCTTGGTTATGTTCTTTCGAATATAATTTGTAACAAGGTTAAGTGATAAGAATGTACATAAGGTTTGGTTGAAAATCTCAATTCAGAATTATTACGGTGTATCAGTAATATTCTATAAATATGTTTAAAGTTAAGAAGAGAAGAAGAAGCTTAAGTTAACGAAATACCAAGAGAGAAAAAAATTAACAGTAGACTATTGTGTTTCATGTAGCTAATCTATTATTTCATACATCGAAGAACATGAATAGAAAATAAAAGCATGTGGAAGAAAAAGAAAAATCTGACAGCAGGGGTCAAGCTCACCCGACGCATGACAATCTCCATCTTCATCATGTTGAAAATATAAGCAATAATTCATGTGATTTAATCCGAATAATAAACTGATAAAACATGATCATTCAAATAGTACTAAAACCAACCATGCATATCAACAAAGTAGATGAACAGATTATATCTAAACAAGATAAACCTATCATATCTACGCCAAACGCTAGAACTAGTACCTCTAGCAAAATCCGAAAGAGAGAGATTGAGATCACATACGACGTAGTTGCGGCAGAAGATGCAGCAGAGAGTGCAGCAGCGGCAGTAGCCGCAGCGGAGTTATCACCCATGTTGAGGTTGCCGAAGAGGTCGCTGATGTTCGGGAAGAAGTCGTCATTCGGGAACTCGTCGTCGGACGACGTCGTGGTTTCCAGTAGTCGCGCTTGAGCGCTCTCCAAAAACCTGATCGCCCCTCACCCGTACAGGTTCTCGAGAGGCGGGGTTACGAAGGCCTACTGTCCCGATCTGTGGTGCATGCCTCAAGCCAGGATGAGAAAGACGAAGACAGCGGCGCAAGGTTCTGGAGGTAGGCGCGTGTGTGTATAGATCGCCGATTAGGTTTAGCGTATACGCTTATATAGTGCAGGTCATGGAGATCGTGGGGCTCAGCCTAAGTCCGAGTCGGTAACAACCCATGATCCATAAAAACTAGAAACGGCTGTAATTAACGTGTCCGTTATTGACTCATAATTATTTTTTTCAAATAGAAAAATAAAGCTCGGCTTGGCGAGATTCCTTCAACCCGCGGCGCGTGCGTCGTGACAAGGCGAGGCGAGACATGGCGTGGCGAGGCGGGCGGCATCGGAGGAGGAGTGCGCGAGGGCTTCTCTCCTTGTCACACCTTAGTGAGTGGTGCAACACTCTACTATATAAGATGGTCCAACTCCCCTTCTACTAGCAATGTGGGACTAAACTTTAGCACCACTAGCACAACCATATGCTTCCATGCACAAGTGGTCCAAAGAGAACTTCAGAATTTATCTAATGGGCCAACAACCTAATATTCACCAAATTCCAACAATCCCCCACAAGGTCTCGTTGGCACATCACATCACTTTTCTTCCATAATATTGTTTTATATACCGGTGTATAGTGGAGACTGTTAAGTTGAACTTCCACGTTAAACTTCATGTTAAACTAGCCAGCAACTTGAATAGTGGACTATGCCTTGAACTATAAGTTTTCTGCGCGCTAGTTTCACACAAAATCTAGACCGGTACAGGGCTGTCGTCGGCTTCCTCGCGGTTTGGAGCTTAAGCGTCATACTCCAATGACTTTCATGAGTTTATTAGAGAGCACCCAACTCTCATGGACTGCGATGTTTGACAATCAGACTCATATAGGTGTGTTTCTCAAGAGATGTTCTGCAGGACAACATCTTGCTTATAAAAGCCACTTGGAACGCATTAAGATAAATATCAACCTGCCATGCAGATTAAGAGATTATTGCATCTTTATGGAGATGTAAATATAATATGGGGATATTCTCCTCTCAGCTGACCAACAGCTTGTCTCCCAGCTCTAATTCACGGGATCTCCGATCACATAGAGTGGGTTACCTCTGGGATTGTAACACCCTCAGAATCGGACCTATGCAAGTTTGAGCAAAATTCGCCAAACCCGCATAGAAACGATTCAAAGGTGCCCACCAGGCACTTTCGTGCGGGTGGAAAACGAAGTAATAACATTACACAACAGTCCTCGATGGGACCCACAGAACAGATATATATAACTTGACTCAAAGAGTCAAGAATACAAATATAATATACAAAGATCCAAATCACCTTGAAAATGATAGGCGTCACTACGGACAAGATGCAAATGGGGCTAAGAGCCACGAAGAATAACCAATGGCGTCCATAACCACCCTGAGCCAAGCCGGAAGGGTAACCACGCTATGACGTCGATCTCAAACCTGCTTAAACAAAGGGTGCCGACAAAGGGCAAGGAAAAAGAGGAGTCAAGATCGAGGCAGATGCAGCGAGGCTAGAATTGGCGGTCCTCTCCTACATAGGTATGGTGGATCAAGAGCAAACATGCAATGAAATAACCTATAGATCTGAGATATAACAACCGGCAAGAGAGAGGGGTAAGATAGACCTATCCGGATCCCACGGCTAACACCAAAACAAAAAAATCCCCGGTGTTTCCTCGAGACCAAACGAGGAAGTCAACCGAGGAACTCACACAGTTGGCAGTTTTATTTATTCAGTTATCGTTGCAGTAATTACTAGTCAGGTATAGATAATCATCCTGATAAAATAAGCAGTGGGCACTTTTAGTTAACCATTCCGTTATAGTGGAAGCACTTACTAGTCAGATGCATTTAACATGAGATAACCCATAAACCCAGCAGTTGTTGGTACTTTTAATCAACCAATTCCGTTGTAGTTGCCATACTTACTAATCAGGTACAATGGTCGCAAGCGACAATCCAAACAAGCAATTGTGGGCAGTATTATTAGCCATTCCATTATAGTGAAGCTGATTACTAGTCATTATAAGTCAAATTTATAGCAATCAACTTTAGTTATGCTTGTCTATGATCGAGATACTGTGCTCCAAGTCGTCCATATCCGCGGACACGGCTTTCAGAAAGTTTTACCCGACCGGGGTGCACCAATAGCAACACACGCTCGATCAACCTCGGAAAAACCAAAACAAAACCCACGAGGCTTTCACGGTGAACAATCACAGGATTCAGAAATATTTCAGGCCACCCTTAAGTAGAATCATAGCGAAGCCGGTGACTCAGAGCGGACTTAAGGTTTGGGTAGACGGTGAGCATCGGGAACCCGAAAGTGTGGCTGGGCTTGTCGACACAGCGGAATCGTGTCCGATCCTAAAAGATGCAGTGTGCTCCTCGCACAATTTAAATACTGAGTAGCATGGCATAAGTACAGGATCGTAAATAAAACCTCAAACTAGTTTGTGGCCCCAAGAAATAAGAATGAATCAAGCTCGGCTCGGGGGTCCCATATACCTCCGGATGTGGATAGCGATAAATCAAGGAACAGGTATCAAGTACTCGGGGTCTTACGGGACACAAGTGGGCGTTCGGAAACCAAATATTATCTATCACCCACCGATGCCTCTGCTTATTTCAATTTTAGTTGTTAAATAGAAATTAAAGTGAACAATAAGTAAAACTAGGGCCATCTCCAACAACAACATGCGGCAATACATCAGCAACTGTGGCACTTGACGATTTGGCAGCAAAGACTTATCACGACGCGCAAGTCCAACTATCTACCAAACAATGTAATAGGATGTGTCCAAGGCAATATAGGGCTTGCGGTACATCAGTGCGAAACTAAAGCATCGCAACACATATAGCAATAGATCAACATGAGGGAGTAAATATTATAAAAGTAAGATAGGTAGAAAGGGAGATGCTCTTTGAAAACATTGTCGAAGGTTTTCCCCGAAGATCGGGGCGAAGCTCACATCAACTCAACGGCCTTATCCGCGAAGAAGCAAAACACTAGAATAAACACCGGATGCAATACTTAATACAACGGCAGAAGATCGGCATGATGCATGTATGATGTATGGCATGGCAAAGGTGCGGTGCAATTGGGTCAGATTAAGCGGAACCGGGGTCCCGACAATTAATTAGGTGGTTCATGTCATTTAGAAACCTCGCATTTTAAATGTTGTTTAGCAATGCAACAGGTGGAACCGGTTCGCTACACATGTTTAAATGAGTCCAATATGAGACTAGGTTTGCCCGCATATGGGCCCCATATTTAATTATGCAGGTGAATCGGCATAAGGCCCCCAAACCACATGAATGTATGCATGCAAGAAAATTATTATGCGACAAGTTGTATTATGTGATAAAATAGGGTTTTCGGGAAGGGGTTCACACATTAGGGGTCTCGATGATCTTGGGGTTCCGGGGTATGGGGTTGGTCTCAGGGTCCAGGGTTCGACGGGTTCGTTCTCGACGGAAGCGTTCTTGGATTACTGGGGTCGATCTTGTTGTTCGGGATGAAGCACTTGTCGCACCGCGGTCTCGGTGTCCGGGTGAAGCACTCGGCGTTCTCGAGGGAGTCCTTGTCGCACATGTGTCCTTCGGGTTCTATGTCGATGATCTTGTCGTCGAGAAGAACTTGTCGGGTCCGCGTGTCGGGTTCTTCCGGGTCAATGCCGTTCTTGTCGATTCCACGGTTTCGGTCTTCGGGATCCAGAGGAAGAACTTGGCGATCAGGGGGAAGTTCTCGGGGTTCCGTGAGGTGGACCTTGTCGCGTCCGAGGTCTTCGGGCCCGCAGGATTCGAGGTGTAAAATTCCGGGGAGACGATCTTGGGGTATCATCCTGATCATCGGTGGCGAACTTGGGGCTCCACAACGGGGATCTTCCGGGTTCCAGGAGGAAGAGCTTGACGTCTGCGAGGTTCGGCCGGCCATGGCCATCAGAGTCCGTGAGGAAGATCTTGACAAACCAGAGCGTTCCGGTACTGGGGCCTTCGAGTCCGTGGACGGGGTCTTCGGTTTCCCTGACGGTGTCCTCCATGTTCCGTGTCGCGGCCTCGGGGTTTTGGGGTCGTAGTCGATCTGCAACTGATTTGCATGGCACAAACGAAAGCTGGCCTAGGAAAAAACTTGGTTCAAAACGACAGGCAAAAATTGCACGTGCCACAACAAGCTGCCAACCTGCAGCAGAGACAAAGGGCGGCAGAGCACAGAGTGGCCGGAGGCGACCCTGCAGGGCAGCGACACATGGGTAGGTCGAGGACGGTAGGGCCCAGCGTCGGGAGCCACCGGCGCCGGCGAGGAGAGGGCCGGAGGTGGCTCGGAGACGCGGAGGAGTCCACGAGGACGGTCGGCCCGGGCTGGGGCGAGGCACGCGGGTCGCCGGCGGTGAGGCGCGAGGCGAGGCGCGATGGCGTCGGCGGCGGCGGCGAGTCGAGGCAGCGACGGCGGCAGACGGAGGAACCAGGCGTCTGGGCTCGAGGCGAGCAGCGACCAGGGGAGGTTGGTGGATCTGGCGGGGCGGCTCATGAGGAGCCAAGGCAATGGAGGCGGCCTGACGGGCGGCGGAGGCGGAGGCGGGAGCGACGGGGGGAGGAGCCTTGGCCAGCGGTTCTGGCCTTGGCGGAAGGAAGGAGCCTTGGCGGTGGAGAGGCGGCGTGGGGCAGCGGGCGTCGGGGCGCCCGGAGGCGCTTGAGGAGGAGAGAGAAGGCGGCTGATGCAGGCCGAGAACGCGTCACGAGAAGGAAGAGGAGAGGCGTGGGCGCGGGCAGGGTGGTCCCAGGGGAGGTGGGGCCAGGCCAGGGGGCGGGATGGTGAGTGAGCGCGTGTGAGGTGGGTGGGAGGGCCGCGGTGGGGCCTGGTCAGGAGAGAAGAGGGAGAGGTAGACCGAGGGGGTGGACGGGTCCGTGGGCGTGTGGCAAGGTGAAATGGTGGGTGTGTTTGCTGTGTGGATTTAGAGGGAGAGGGAGTGACGTGGCAGAGGCTGATTGGATAGGGGGGGAGGTTAGGTGAGGTGGCAGGATGCTATTGGAGGGAGTGAGGTGGAGGGATGGTTTGGGTAGTTTTCTGGGTAGCTGTAGGTTTTAGAGGGGCTGGTTGGGGTGGACCGATTTGAATCCTGGGGGTGGTCGTTCGGGTCGGTTTGGCCCGTTCGGCTGCCCCCACTAAAATAATAAATAATTTTATTTATTTCAAACAAAGCTTTTGCAAACCGATATCGGGCAAAACAAAATAAATCCGGCGACCCGGATTTTTGATGTTTGAATAAAGAGGGGCGTTTAGAAAACAACACGGGCTTTGCAAACATAGTTTTATGCAAACAATGCATGATGATGACGATGCAATGCACAAATTCAACGCGATTTTCTAGTAGTGGTTTTGCGGGATGCCACAGGGATCAACTCATAGCGTGGGTCTCAAACTCATCTCTCTCGATGCATGATCTATCACATTGCGTGATAAACCCTTTGTGAAGGGATCTGCCAGGTTTTTAGATGTTTGGATATAATCCAACGCAATAACTCCGGAGTTTCTCAGTTTCCTGACAAATTTCAATCTCCTCTTCACATGTCTTGATGACTTCATATTATCCTTAGAACTGTTTACTTTGACGATCATGGTTTGATTATCACAGTTCATCGGGATGGCGGGTATTGATTTTTCAACCATAGGTAAGTCCATCAAGATCTCACAAAGACACTCTGCTTCAACAGTGGCCGTGTCTAATGCTGTGAGTTCTACTTCTATTGTTGACCTCGTTAAGATGGTCTACTTGCAAGACTTCCAGGAAACAGCACCACCACCAAGTGTAAACAAATAACCACTCATGGCCTTAATCTCATCTACATCAGATATCAGTTTTGAATCAATATAACCCACAAGTACCGATGGATACCCAGTATAGTGAATACCATAACTTGAAGTGTCTTTCAAATAGCGCAAAACTCTTTCAAGAGCATGCCAATGATCATCTCCAGGATTTGACACAAATCGACTCAGTTTGCTTATAGCAAAGGAGATGTCAGGTCTAATAGCGCTGGCTAAATACATGAGCGAGCCAATAATTTGAGAATATCTCAGTTGATCTTTAGAAATCCTTCGATTCTTTCGAAGTAGCACACTCGGATCATAAGGCGTTGGAGAAGACTTGAGGTCGCTATACCCGAAGCGACTCAATATATTTTCCACATAGTGAAACCGAAGCAGTGTAATCCCACCATTTTCATCCTTTAGTAGCTTGATGTTTAATATTACATCAGCCACTCCCAAGTCCTTCATCTCAAAGCAGCGAGATATGAACTCTTTGACCTCCTCGATAATAGCGAGGTTGGTCCCATATCAGTATGTCATCAACATAGAGACACATAATAACTCCCTCGCCCCCACCATGGCGATAGTACACACATTTGTTAGCTTCATTTACAACAAAGCCTTTAGCAGTTAAAGTTCTTTCAAACTTCTCGTGCCACTGTTTAGGAGCTTGCTTAAGACCACACAAAGACTTCACTAACTTACACACCTTTCCTTCTTGACCATCTACTACAAATCCGTCAGGCTGCTCCATATAAATTTCCTCATCTATCTCTCCATTTAGAAAATTTGTCTTAATCTCCATTTGATGAACGAGAAGACCATGTGAGGTAGCCAAGGATAGTAGTACTCGAATAATGGTCAATCTGGATACATGTGAGTAGGTATAGAAGAAGTCTTCACCTTCTTTTTGGGTATAACCCTTGGCCACAGGACGTGCCCTATACTTTTCAATAGTACCATCAGGTCTAAGCTTTTTCTTGAACACCCACTTACATCCTACAAGTTTGCACCCATAATGACGATCAGTGAATTCCCAAGTACCATTAGCTAAGATGGAGTCCATCTTGCTTCAGACAACTTCTTTCCAGTAGTCAGCATCTTGAGATGCATAGGCTTCTAAAATAGAAGTGAGAGTATCATCCACAAGGTACACAATGAAATCATCACCAAATGACTTTGCAGTCTTTTGTCTCTTGCTCATTTTGGGAGCTTCATTGTCATCCTCCACAGGATTATCAGAGTGTTCTATCGGCATAGTGGGTTTAGTAATTATAAAAAATTCCTGACTAGACGAACTAGTCATCTCCTGATTTCATGAGCTAGACATACCTTTCATAGGAAATATGTCCTCAAAGAAAGTCGCATCATTTGACTCCATAATTGTACCCACATGCATGTCAGATACCTCAGATTTTACTATAAAAAATCTATAGTCAATGCTATGAAATGCATATCCTAGAAAAACACAATCAACGGTTTTTGGTCCAAGCTTTCTGGGTATTGGAATATTGACTTTCGCCAAACAACCCCAAGTTCGTAAGTAAGAGAGTTTAAGCCTTTTCTTCTCCCATTCCTCAAATGGAGTCATGGTTTTATCCTTTACGGTAACACGGTTTAGGACATGACACACGGTCATTAGCGCCTCCCCCCACCATTCCTTGGAGAGACCCGATGTATCTAACATGGCATTAACCAAATCAGTTAGAGTACGGTTCTTTCTTTAGGCCACCCCATTTGACTGAGGTAAGTAGGTGAAAGAACATTTCTTAATCCCTAGTGTTTTGTGTGTTAGATAACAATATCAAGGATTATTTAATGTGTGTTGAAGTGTTGCAGCTCTCTTTGAGGGAAAAAGGAAAAGGACTCTGCCTTTGGGGGCGGATAATCCGCCCCTCCCCTTGCCCAAGCAGGCGCAAGCCCCAGAAGGGGGGCGGAGTTTTGGCCAGATTTTCCAGCCCCGTCGAATAATCCGCCCCTCCCCTTGCCCAAGCAGGCGCAAGCCCCAGAAGGGGGGCGGAGTTTTGGCCAGATTTTCCGGCCCCGCCGGATAATCCGCCCCTCTGGGGGTCGGATAGTTCGCCCCCTTGCTCATCGCCAAGGCGCAAGCCCCAGAGAGGGGGCGGAGTGTTGGCCGGACTTTCCGGCTTGGACGGATAATCCTCCCCTGGAGGGGGCCGGATTATCCGCCCCCCAAGATCTTCACCAAGTTTCGCAGGCGCCAGCCCTAGAGAGGGGGCGGAGTTTCCCTCGGAGAATCTGCTCTTAGGGTGGAGTTTTCCCAGGGGGCGGATAATCCGCCCCCAAAGTTGTGCAACAGCTAGATCTGGGGAGGGGGTATTTAAGCCAGCCTTCCCCCTCCTGCCAGAACCTTTGATTCATTCGAAAAAGACAAGATCAGATCTGAAATCTTCATCCAAGAGAGCTCCACCTAGATCCACCCAAAGGCCCCGTCCCTTGGGGAATCGAAGGAGGATAACTCCATCATCATCATCATCATCAGCAATCAAGCACTTCATCTCCTCTCCATTCATTTGGAGAACCACCGATCTAGTATTTCTTGCAAATACCTAGATCCTTGTTTTCGTTTATATTGATAAACCTTGTTCTTGTGGCAGCTTGTTTTCATCTCGGGAGCCCCCAATTCGGTTGTGGGTGTGTGCCCCGATAGTGTTGTAAAAGGCACCGGTTCCCGCCTCGAAGGGATCCAATAGTGGAGAAGGTGGATCAGGCCTCTCGTGGCGAGATCCATCGGAGAATAGGGTGAGGCCTATTGTGGCGTGGTGGTCTTAGAACCGCCCACCCCTCCAACGCAGATGTACTTCCCTTAACAAGGAAGGAACTGCGGTAAAACAAATCCCTGTGTCTCCGCGTGCTCCACTACGGTTTCCTCACTCCTCTCTTTACGTGCTTAGTAGTTAGGGTTGCATATAGGGAAATTCTCGTAGTTGCATATCTAGAGAATTTACTTTGTGTCAAGCCTAAAATAGAAAAAGTATTAAAATTGGTTAGCACCTATTCACCCCCCTCTAGGTGCCCATACGATCCATTTCAATTGGTATCAGAGCCCCGGCTCTTATTTCGGGGTTAACCGCCTAAGAGAAGTATGGGTTCCAAGGTAGATGGGAATGATGCTCTGGAGGTAGTCACCATGAACAATCTCAAGACGTTGGAAACAACCTTGGTGAGTTCAATGGAGGCTAAGATGGAAGAGATGCGTCAATTGATAATGCGTCTCTCCACATCCGCAGCATCACCTCCATCTAACTTTGAGGATACCACTCCGTAATCCAAGGAAACGGGTAAAACTGTTTCCAAAGATAACAAAGTGGTTGGTGATGATACTAGCAAGAGCTCCTCCTCGAAAAAGGATAGCGGTAAGGATGGATACAATGAGGTCTCTCATGTGTATTCTCCTGATCCACCTATCCCTCACCCACATATACATAATAGGGGTGATCCACCCAAACTTTCTGCATCTACTTTTTCTCAATGGCAATTTTTGATGAAGTCTCATGTGTGCAGCTCCTCCATTGAGTTGTGGAAAATCATATAAAATGGTCTCCATGTTGGAAACCCCAACAATCTCACAAGAAGAGAAATTGTTGATAGCCAACTCAACGCTACAGCTCTACACATGATACAGCTTGGTGTGGGTGACAAGGATATGCCACACATTCAGCATCTTAGCACAACTAAAGAAGCTTGGGATGCCCTCACCGAGCTCTTCATTGGAAATGAAAGTATGAGAAGAAATAGATATGATGCTTTGAGCAACGAAGCTGAAGGATTCTATATGTTGGATGGAGAAGACCACGAGGACATGTATAGGAGGCTCAAGGCAATAGCCACAACCTTCAGAAACCACGGTGCAACTCATGTTGATGATGCCTGGATCAAGCGCAAATATGTCAGTGCTCTTATGCCATTTGAGCCCACAGATTTGAAAAGTCTCCAAGGTAGGCATAACTATCACCTCATGTCATCCAATGAGGTAATGCAAGAAATGGCTGCTTTCAAATTGGCTGCCAAGAATGCCGAAGATGCTCGTGCTCGAGCTATGGGGATGCAAAAGGGGGTCAACATGGCCTTGAAGACTAGTGTGATTGAGCATGATGATTATGCGGTAGAAGGTCTGGACTGTCCCGAGGATATAAAAAGGATCCACGAACAATACTTGGCTCTTTATGCAAGAAACTTTTGGAAAGATCCAGCCAAGGCTAAAGCTGAACTAGAACGCGAGAGTGGAGCCTATGGAAGAAAAGAAAATGGTCCCAAGCTGAGAACATGCTTCAATTGCGGTGACCGGCTGCCTTTGTAGCTGAGTGTCCATATCAAAGTAGGGAAGATAATGGAGGAAGACTTATCTTCAAGGACAAGTCAAAGGATCCACGCAAGAAACAATTTGTAAAGAAGAATGCTCCTTTCAAGAAGCAACCTAAGATTGTTCTAGTGGCTCAAGAAGAATATTCATCGGGAAGTGAAGATGAGGACGAGGACGATATCACTCAAGAGGTGGCTGCTATAGCCACCACATCTACATCAACATCTCTCTTCGACTCTCCGAATGAAAACATCATCAACAATAATGCTACTTGTCTCATGGCAAGAAGCTCTGAGGTAACGACTTCTAACTCTTCTTTCCCTAAGGCTATGATTGACATGGATGATCCTACTATTATTAAGGTTAAAGAAGAGATTATTGCTTTGGATTACTTCTACACTAACTTGCAAGGTGAGCACAAAGTTCGTTTTGAAGCTTTTTATGGATCAGCTGGCCCAAAACGAAGCTCTCCTCGAAGAAAAGGGCAGAATTGAAAGGGAGGACGCAATGGAAATTGCATCCTTAAAAAATGCTCTTGAAGAAGAAGAAGAGGCCCGGGTATCTCTTGAAGAGAGGCTTGAGTCTATTGAAGAGTCATATGAAGAAATTGTGACTAAACTTGTTAAGGAACGTGACCATGTAATCACCAAAGCAAAGAAGTTAAAGAAAGAAAAGATTGACTTTGGGGATGCTCATGATAGACTCTCAGAGGAATTGGAGAAACTTGACAATGCTCACAAGGCGTTGAAAAACGATTTCTCCATTCTCAATGAGTCACATGATCAGCTTCAAAGTCGATTGACCAAATATGATGTCCCTAGCTCATCCAACTTAACATATAGTCACAAGGAAAATGCTAGTGTGGAAAAAGAAGTGATCAAGGACACCACTCCCAAGGACAAAGGTGTACTTGATGAGGTTCTTGGCAAGCAAAGGTCAAATCATGGTAAAGACGGACTTGGGTATGTCTCCCAGTCCAAGACAAAGAAAAACAAGTCCAATAATGTGCAATCAAAGACAAGCACCGCTGAGAAGAATGTCACAAAAGATAAGACTAACAATATTGGTTTTGCAGGGTATCACAATCCAAATTATGAACTTTTTTGTGATGATTATGGCGATGTTAATGCTTATTATGTCGGTACCTTTGATGAATATATTGCTTGGTCTATTTGGGTCCCAAAGACCCTTGTTACTAACATGAAAGGACCCATTGAAAAATGGGTACCTAAAACCAAGAAGTAATTCTCTTGCAGGGCTATGCTTTCGGTGGGTCGAAATGGGTGCTGGATAGTGGATGCACTAGTCATATGACCGGAAGCAAGGAGATCATCTCGGAGATGCGTCCAAATCATGATAATATCACAGTCTCCTATGGTGATAAGTCTAAATCTCAGGTATTGGGTCTTGGCAAGGTTGTGGTTGCCCACGATATCTCTCTCGTGGACGTCATGCTTGTTGAGACCCTCGGTTACAACCTTCTTTCTGTTCGTGCCCTTGGCAATATGGGCTTTGCTATTTTTATCGATGATGATTTGGTGGTACTCTTATGGAGAAAGTCTCTAAAGGTCGCTTTCGTTGGATACGTCAAAAATGACCTGCATGTGGTGGACTTCTCGGGGAAAACCACTTCGGGTCCGATGTGTCTATTCGGAAAGGCTGACGTGGGCTGGCTGTGGCATCTCCGTTTAGCCCATGTCAACATGAGAACTTTGCAAAGTCTCCAGAAGGGTGGCCACATCCTTGGACTAAAATAAAATGTCTCCTTTTCCAAAGATCGCGTTTGCAAGGCTTGTGTTGAAGGAAAAATGCATGACTCTCCCCACAAGAGAAAGACTATTGTGTCTTCAAAGAGGATCTTGGAATTACTTCATGTGGATTTATTTGGTCCTCCCTCTCATGCAAGTCTTGGTGGGAAGAAATATTGTTTGGTCATTGGTGATGATTACTCGAGATATACATGGGTTTATTTCTTCAAGCTAAAAAGCGAGACTCAAAAAACTGTCATTGACTTTGCAAATGAAGTCCAACGTCAACACAATGTTCCTATCTTGGCAATAAGAAGTGACAACGGCTCCGAATTCAAGAACTACACTTTGAATGAGTTTCTTAGCGAAGAGGGGATTAGACATCAATATTCCGCTGCGTACACCCCTCAACAAAATGGTGTAGCCAAGAGGAAGAACCGGACGTTGATGGATATGGCAAGATCAATGTTGGCTGAATTCAAGTCTCCTTATAATTTTTGGGCTGAAGCCATATCCACTGCTTGTCACTCTTCGAACCGGCTCTATCTCCGAAAGATTTTTGACAAGACTCCTTATGAAATACTTACCGGTAACAAGCCCAACATCTCATACTTCAGGGTATTTGGGTGTAAGTGCTTCTTTCTTATTAAAGGTGTCTGTTTGTCAAAATTTGAATCCAAGGATTTAGAAGGTATTTTTGTTGGTTACGGTGCCGAATCCCACACTTATAGAGTCTACAACAAGCTCATTGGGATTATTGTAGAATCTTGTAGTGTGGAGTTCGATGAAAATAACGGCTCCTTTGTAGGGCAAGTTGATGTTTGTGATGCAGATGTTGAAATACCCCAAGATGCCATAAGAAGAATGGGCGTGGGATTTTTCCGCCCCATTGAGGAACCCCTTGTGGCGGATCGGGAAGGACAATGCTCCATTCAAGTGGAGCCCTCATCTACACAAGATCAACAAGCTCCTACTGTTGGAGAAAATCCTGCACCAACACCGCAACCTGCTGAATTTCATCTGTCCCCTGGACAAGTTGGTAGTCCTAGGCCGGACTATCCGCCCCCTCCAAGGGGCGGACAATCCGCCCCTGGCACTCCAACTTGTTCCAGAGGATCCGGAGAAGAAGTCAACAACTCTGGCTCTACTAACCAAACTTTTAACGATGAATTTTGAAAGCTTATGACTGACAGGTTTGAGATGTCCATGATGGGTGAGCTGAGGTTCTTTCTTGGATTTGAGATCAAACAACTTCGAGAGGGAACCTTTATTAATCAAGCTAAGTACATCCAAGATATGCTCAAAAGATTCAAGTTTACGGATCTCAATGGTGTTGCTACTCCTATGCAAACAAAGTGTCATCTTGAGCTTAATCCCAAGGGTAAAGACATGGATCAAAAGGTATACCGATCCATGATCGGCTCTCTCCTTTACCTTTGCGCATCTAGGCCCGATATCGTGTTAAGTGTAGGAGTGTGTGCAAGGTACCAAGCCGCTCCTAAAGAAAGCCACTTAGTGGCGGTCAAACGAATCTTCAGATATTTGGTTCATTCCCCGAATTTTGGGTTATGGTATCCCAAGGGTTCAAGTTTCTCTCTATGTGGTTACACTTATTCAGACTAGGCTGGTGATAAAGATGATAGGAAATCAACCTCTGGTGCATGTTAATTCTTGGGCAGGTCTCTAGTGCGTTGGTCTTCAAAGAAACAGAATTGTATTTCACTTCCAACCGCCGAAGCTGAATATGTTGCTGCTGCAAGTTCTTGTACCCAATTATTATGTATGAGGCAAACTTTAAAGGAATATGGTGTCAATTGTGACAAAGTGCCTCTATTATGTGACAGTGAAAGTGCTATCAAAATTGCTTACAATCCCGTGCAGCATACAAGAACAAAACATATTGAGATTCGCAACCACTTCATTCGGGATCATGTTTCTCGTGGTGATATTGCCCTATCTTTTGTGAGCACGAAGAACCAACTTGCTGATATTTTCACGAAGCCCCTTGATGAAGCAAGATTTTGTTATTTGACGAATGAGCTAAATATCATAGATTCAAGGAGCTTGGCTTGACTACCCTTGCACACTCACTTGCTCTTATTAATGTATTTGGTTTAGATGCGAGCATAGAAATAGGGGGAGTGTGGTCCTAATTGATTGGGCCAACCCTCCCCCCATAATGCCGAAAGCAAGTAAAATCATTTCCCTTAATATCATTTTGTGATATGTGGGTCATCGATGAGCATTGGTTTTGAACTCAAGATACATCTTCGCGGTGTCATGCCATGCACTCCAACATGGTGGCTTCGGTCACCACCCTCTTCCTTGAGAAGAGTTGGTTTCTAATGGCTCTCTTTGGATTCTCTTGCATATTTCTTGTTCTTATGGAAAACACACTCAACTTTGGCTTTTGTTTGATTTGATTCTTGCATATTTGGGTGTGTAGTACCATCTATTCTTGCTCTAAACCATCGCCCTTCTTCCTTTTTGGCGTTTCGATGCCAAAGGGGGAGAAGTAGTTCTTTTAGGTCCTGTGGATTTGCAAGGGTCGGGCGCAAGCACTTATCTTTCCGTTGTTTTTATTTGCTTGCTTGTGCGTGAACTTATTTGATATTTGTGCTTGGATTATGTAATACTATGTCTTGCTCCACTGTTTGGTATTCATGGAATTCTGGATTTATCTATTGTGGATCTCATGGAATTCTAGATTTATCTATGGAGCATATTTGATGGCATATGGAATCATGGATTATCTAATGTATGCATCAGTATTGTTCAGTATTGTTGGGATGTGCTTGGAGGCTATCAAGCTAATTATTTTCTTTGGATATAATCACATACCGGTGGTATGACCTTGTTTCCCAACCCACCTTGTTTCAATTATCTTTGCTATGAAAGTTGTGTTCTCTCTAGTGTGTGTATTTGTATTCAAATGCAAATTTTAAATATGCACACATCTAGGGGGAGTGTCTTTCACTTTAAGGTGGCATTAGCCAGTTTCATTGCAAATCCTAGTATTGTCATCTAACACCAAAAAGGGGGAGATTGAAAGAACATTTCTTAATCCCTAGTGTTTTGTGTGTTAGATAACAATATCAAGGATTATTTAATGTGTGTTGAAGTGTTGCAGCTCTCTTTGAGGGAAAAAGGAAAAGGACTCTGCCTTTGGGGGCGGATTATCCGCCCCACCAGGGGCAGATAATCCGCCCCTCCCCTTGCCCAAGCAGGCGCAAGCCCCATAAGGGGGGCGGAGTTTTGGCCGGATTTTCTGGCCCCGCCGGATAATCCGCCCCTCTGGGGGGCCGGATAGTCCGCCCCCCTTGCTCATCGCCAAGGCGCAAGCCCGGAGAGGGCAGTGTTGGCGGACTTTCCGGCTTGGCGGATAATCCGCCTAGAGGCGGATTATCCGCCCCAAAATCTTCACCAAGTTTCAAGGCCTTGCAGAGAGGCGGAGTTTCCCCCGGATAATCCGCTCTTGGGGCGGAGTTTTCACAGGGGGCGGATAATCCGCCCCAAGTGGGGGGCGGATAATCCGCCCCCAAAGTTGTGCAACAGCTAGATCTGGGGAGGGGGTATTTAAGCCAGCCTTCCCCCTCCTGCCAGAACCTTTGATTCATTCGAAAAAGACAAGATCAGATCTGAAATCTTCATCCAAGAGAGCTCCACCTAGATCCACCCAAAGGCCCCGTCCCTTGGGGAATCGAAGGAGGAGAACTCCATCATCATCATCATCAGCAGCAATCAAGCGCTTCATCTCCTCTCCATTCATTTGGAGAACCACCGATCTAGTATTTCTTGCAAATACCTAGATCCTTGTTTTCGTTTATATTGATAAACCTTGTTCTTGTGGCAGCTTGTTTTCATCTCGGGAGCCCCCAATTCGGTTGTGGGTGTGTGCCCCGATAGTGTTGTAAAAGGCACCGGTTCCCGCCTCGAAGGGATCCAATAGTGGAGAAGGTGGATCATGCCTCTCGTGGCGAGATCCATCGGAGAATAGGGTGAGGCCTATTGTGGCGTGGTGGTCTTAGAACCGCCCACCCCTCCAACGCAGATGTACTTCCCTTAACAAGGAAGGAACTGCGGTAAAACAAATCCCTGTGTCTCCGCGTGCTCCACTACGGTTTCCTCACTCCTCTCTTTACGTTCTTAGTAGTTAGGGTTGCATATAGGGAAATTCTCGTAGTTGCATAACTAGAGAATTTACTTTGTGTCAAGCCTAAAATAGAAAAGTATTAAAATTGGTTAGCACCTATTCACCCCCCTTCTAGGTGCCCATACGATCCATTTCAGTAGGGAGGCGTCCTCTCATGTATAATACCATGTTCCGTACAGAATAAATCAAATTCGTTTGAAAATTACTCTCCACCACGATCCGACCTTAGCCGCTTGATTTTAAGATCAAGTTGGTTTTCTGCCTCGGCTTTATAGATTTTGAAGTAGTTCAAAGCTTCATATTTAGATTTCAGAATATAAACATAGCAGTATCTAGTGGAGTCATCAATCAATGTCATAAAATATCTTTTCCCACATTTTGTCAACATACCATTCATCTCACAAAGATCTGAATGTATAAGTTCTAGTGGTGCTAAGTTTCTCGGTTCCGCAGCCGTATGAGACTTGCGGGGTTGATTTTCTTGCACACAAACTTGGCACTTAGAACCTTTGACAGTGATAAATTTTGGAATTATACTCATATTGGCTAGCCGCGTCATGCAATCAAAGTTAATATGATAGAGCCGTGAATGCCAAACATTGGACTCATTATCATTGCAAACATGATTAATAAAATTAGTACACGAGTTTGACAAAGAAAAGCGGAACAGACCTCCACACTCAGAACCCTTTCCAAAAAATTGTACATACTTAGAAATTACAAATTTATTGGACTCAAAAACCAACTTAAAACTATCTCGACATAAAAGCGACCCGCTGACGAGATTCTTATTGATGGAGAGAATGTGTTGCACATTCTTCAGTTGTACGGTCTTTCCCGAAGTAAACTTCAGATTTACCGTACCAACACCATGAACAGAAGCACGTGAGCCGTTTCCCATCAGCACGGAAGAAGTCCTTGAGACCTAATAAGAGGAAAACATGGTGAAAGGATACAAATACCGCCTAGAGGGGGGGGGGGTGAATAGGCGGTTTAAAACTTTTCTGAGAGTGGCTCTGATACATCCAAAACGTATCTACTTTTTCTAACACTTTTGCTATTGTTTCTCCTCTAAACTTGTGTGATTTGGATACAACTAACATGGACTAACACTGTTTTCAGCAGAATTACCTTGGTGTGTAGTTTTTGTGCAGAAAATCGACTATCAGGAAAAATCACGGAAAATATGCCAAAAATTATATTTCACCAGAAGACCCACGGAGCCAGAAGACAAAACAGAGTGGAGGCCTGGGGGGCCCACACCCCTGCCAGGTGCGGGTGGGCATTGCCCCGCGCCTAGGGGGGTGCGGCCACCCCAGGCACCCCTCGGGCTCCCTCGACGCCTATAAGTTGCCCCTTGACCTAAAAACCCAGGGGGTTCGATAGTTTTCCAGAAAGAGTTCCGCTCCGCCGCCACCATCAGAAACAAGATTCGGATCCAGAAACTCCGTTCTGGCACCCTGGCGGGACGGGGAATTTGGAGAGGATCATCGCCATCGTCATCACCAACGCCTCTCCATCAACCATTGATGTTTTCCTCATCCATGAGTGAGTAATTAATGGCGCCCAGCACTTGTCGTAGGACGTTTCGTTGGAAACCCCAAGAGCAAGGTGTGAAGCATCACCGCATCAAGTTTCCCTCAGTAAAAAACCGAGGTTATCGAACCAGTAGGCGGAAGGAAACGTCACACAGGTGTTGCAAGCAACGCGGAGACCAGCACAACATACACTCAAGACTTTTCCCCAACGAATCAGTGAGGTTGTCAAGCTCACCGGTTTGCTGTAACAAAAGATTAAACGTATGGTGTGGAAGGTAATGGTTTGCAGCAAGTAAACAAGTAACAGTGGAAGATGTATCAATGGTAAAGATTGGACCAGGGTACCTAGTTCACTAGAGGTGCTCTCCTTAGATAAACAACATGGCATGAAGGGTAAACAAATTACATGAGGCAATTGTGAAGGAGCAAGGCATAACAATGCAATTACTAGTCAGAAAGATCCTATGAGATTCAATTGGGAAATACAACAAGATACATAGACCTCCATCCAACTGCATCTATGACTAGAAGTCCACCTTCAGGTTATCATCTGAACCCCCTCTAGTATTAAGTTGCAAGCAATAGACAACTGCTTTAAGCAAATTATGTAAGGTAAACAGTCCACATGTTCCATGAACAAGAGACCGTTGTTTTCTCCCTAGTAGCAATGTAACATCCCTAAAATCATGTTTCAAACTCATGCATATCATCCATGCATCCATGATCATGTAGAATTCATTTCAAACAAATCAATTCAAAAACAGGAGCATATAAACTCATTATTTTATGTGATCAGCATTTAAAAAGAAATACAATCTCCAATGTGAGATAGATGTTCAGTGAACTAAACCTTGTGTCTTTTGCTTTCAGAGTGTATTGCTAGATTGCTAGGATTTAAACCAAAGTATCAAAACAAATATAATTTGAAAACCAATTTCAAAACCTATTTAAAGCTAGTGCTATGTCACTACTTATTTTTATTTTATTCCAAGTGACCAGGCCAATTCAAAGTGACCACTTGGTTTTATGACCAAGAAATGTGATTGTTGCACATTGCAAAAATCCTGAAAAGATTTGAATTCAAATAGATTTTGAAATCATTTGAAAAAGGTTCCTGGAAATTCATTTAGAAAAAGAAAAAGGATAGAGAAAATAAAAAGGGCCAGCGCCAGGAATTTGGCCCAACAAGCAAAGCAGCCCGTTAGCCAGCCCACCCGGGTTTTCCCTCTCCTTCTGATTTTCTCACCGCACCCGCGCTACCCAATGGGTCACTGACTGGTGGACCTCGCCAGCTCACCATCATCTTCCCCAAATCGCGCCCACGACCACGTCGCTGGCCGTTCCCTGCCATTCACTGCCGCATTTTAAATCGAGTTATTGCCGGCGTTTCCTCGCGTGATTCTTGCTCCCTCTCTGGCTATAAGACCACCTCCCCCTCGCGGCCATTTCCCCCAACAAAGCCAGACAGAAGCGCCCCCAGGCTGCCCGCAATCGCCCTTGCACCGCCGCAGACAGAGCCCACTCCGGCGACCAATCCCGGTGAGCTCTGTGCGCCCCTTCCCCTCTAGTTCATGCATACAACTTTGCAACGTCCTTGAGCTTCTTTTGACACCATTGGTTCATCCTATACTGCCCCAGGTCATCGTCTTCATCAAGCACTGCAAGCTCCCGACGACGTCTTCAACTCCGGCGACTAAATTCGGTGAGCCCCGTGTTCCCCTTCGCTGCTGATTCACACGAGCGTGTTCGCCGTAACCTTGCGCACCCCCAGATGCCTTTGGTTCGTGCTAGGGTGACCAGGAGCGTCACCAACATCGCCGTCCACCCGAGCCCGATGCTGTCAGCAACTCCGACGAGCCCGTGCAGCCGTGTCCGTGCGCCCCTTGTCAAGCCGTCGCCACGTTGAGCTTCAGTACACCGTTGCGAATCTGGTAAGCACCTCCGACGACCCCAGAGCCCCCTGTAGCCACCGCGCCGCCGTAGACAGAGCCGTCGCCGCCTGTCGCCGCCGCCAGCGCCGCCACTTGATGGTCGAGTGCTGAGCGCCGTTAGATCTAGATCTAGTGGTCACGTTAGAACCTAGACGAAGCGGTATGATTCAATCAGAGCCGCGCGATTAAGTTAGATCCAGCGGCTCAGAAGCGTGATCCGACGTACAGCGGTACCAGCAAATAGGATAGTGCCGCGTGGCACAGAGTTCGTTTTAAAAATTTGAATTAGATCTATTAGTTGTTTGATTTTGTTTTAGCCATAACTTTTGATTCCCACGTTCAAATTTGACAAATTATATATCAATGGAATCAGGAGAGCAAGCCCTTTCCAAATATGCAATGTGTTTAATGTTTTGTTTCTGTTAAAATGGTTTTATTTACAAAAACATGTGTAGGCCTATTTTGTGTATATAAATTATTTGAGAAATGTTTTAGTGTTTAAATAAATGTTGTTTGGAAAGTTTTGAACTTGTTTATGAACCAGTACTGTGCACTTGTCTTGTTGAGTTTAGAAAATCATCACATGTCATATTGCATGCATCCATATATTTTTGCTTGTATTTATTTTGTATGTGATTTGTTGCTATGATTTTATGTGTAGATTTTGGTGCCAATAGTGATTGTGATTGTGAGGAGTGTAGCTACTCTCCAAACTACCAAGGCAAGTGGTGCTTCATGATATTTTTATCCCTATGTTTTCTACTATGCATTAGAAATATTTTGATAGTCTTGCATGATTATATTTTTGCTTATATTGCTATGTTGGGAAAACCTAGTAGTTGTAGAATTGATAGAAATTTCTAAGTAAGATGTTATCCATGCCATGCTTAGCCTAGCTAGTAGAAACCAAGGGTGGTGATATAATCATGCTATGATAAAATATTTCTAAGTCTTTGGACTTGTGTTTTTACTTAATAAAACAACTAAGTGAATGAAACACCTGGGTGGAATGGAAGGAATGGTTTATGTTGAGTGGTTACACAAGGCCCATTTCTATGGTTTACCTTGTGTATCTCACTTGTGGAAAGCCACCCAGGAACAGAGGGATTTGAGAGGCCAAATGTTAAGAAGGTTCTAGTGCAGCCACTTGGCAATATGGGCTCTGCCTGGATCACATAGGTTGCAAGAACATAGCCATTTGGACAGTTGGTGGTAGTGGGATGATAGGTTGGAACACGTCCATTTGGTCTAAGGGAAGGCTTGTGAAAGGTCCTGTCTTGGTGAAAATCAAGTCTTGTGGGGAAAGTGCATAACCTCTGCAGATGGAAGAATCTAAGTACTTAGCCATGTCCCTGGAAAAGGACAACTTGAGCATCAAGACATGGAAGCTATCAAGAATCTCCTCATCCCAATTTCTAAGTAAAACTTGTGGTTGAACAAGGGTGAAGGACCTCAATGTCTATTGGTGGTTCCTTGGGAAAAGTTTTGACAAAGAAAAACTTAGTGTTTTCAACTAATAGGCAAAACCTATTTTGAGCAAAGCAAGCCTAAGCTACACTTAGCCAAATTGCATATAGTATGTAGTCCACCAATATTACTAAGGTATCACTTGCCAATACTATTCCAATGTATTGACCCACTGTGGCTGTATCTTGTGATGTTGCAGGTTACTCTGATGAGGATTAGGAGTCATGAGTCTACACTCAACATGTTCGCCTGTGGCACATGAAGATGAAGAATTTTATATATTTACTCATTTAAACTCTTGTACTAGGCCTGTGGCCATGGAGTTGTAAAGACTATGTTGTCTCTGGAATGACTGTAATAATGACCTTTGTTTCTGTGTACTTCATCTTAAACTGTGGATGCTAGCATTGATCCAGGGACTAGCATTGCAATCACAGGGATCCTTTTCCTTTATAAAGGAGGGATCTTACAGATGGTATCAGAACACTGTGTTGCCAGTAGGATTATGACCCTAGGATTGGAAACCACTAAGGAAAAATTTTCAACAACTTCCACACTTATCTATTCTTCTCGTAAACTTTTCTAATCTTCTTTCTCATCTCTATTTGTAGATGAACTCCATCAACGAAGCCGTAAGGAAGGGACCACTCATGACAATGACTTTGGAGTGTGAGACAGAATTTTCCAAGGCTCTCAAGGACCTCATGGTTGCAATGGGAATACATGGTGCAGCTGTGTACAAATGTTTTCCTGTGATGGATGAAGGAGTTGAGTACTGGTGGGTGCAACTTCACTTGTATAAAAACAAGGAAGACAACCACAAAGAATCAGGATTCTGCATGTTCACCAATTCAGTGGTGCACACTACATTCTTTGATTCAGCAAGGGATGCAGCTTGGAAGGCCATCAAAGAACTTGGTGATAGAGTCAAATGCAGAATGCTCAACATCCAGAATGACCTAAAGGAAGAGAAGGAACATACCCAAGAGTTGGAGGCTACCAACCAAACCTTAAGAGGAGACATTATAGACTTAGTAATGGAGTCATGTGCTCAAGATAGTCTGATTGCTTCTAGAAATATTGTGTTAGCCAACATATCTAGTGAGTTGGGATTGTAATGTACTTCGTTAGTTGGACCCCCACTTATCACCTTATTTTCCAAATGTTGCTTAAATAAGTTGAACGTTGGATGCTTTGTAATGGTTTCATGTATGCCATGACTTGTGTGTTTTGATTTCCAAAGATATGCATGTGATGCTTTGCCTTGTGTTTTATCTCAAATTGTGTTGTTTCTAACTTTTTCTATCTTATAAATAGATGCCTAATGTTACCATCAGCACTGTTGAGGAGTTCCAGGGAACTCGCTTTGGTCCTCGTATTATTGAGATCACTACTTTGCTTAATCTCCCTCTTACTACCATCATGGTGCTTCCCCTCACCAAGTTTGAGAGGAAAGACCTTTGGGGTTTCAAGGTCAATCAGCCCGGACGCCAGACTGAGCCTACCACGGAGGCTATCATCTTCAAGCTCATGCACGATGACAAGGAGAGAGGCCTAGAGGCAGTCATGCAGGACTTGATTGGACGTTTGTTAGGGAGACACTCTCGACAGGTTAGAGGTACTCACTTCCACGCCTTCGGTAGACGTGATGAGGATGGAGAGGCCATCGACTTCGAGGACACTTCGAGGGAGACAGCAGAGCCGATTCGTCTATACCTCCAGGACTTAGAGGTTCTCCTTAGGCACGTGGACACTGATAGGACCAATGTCATGCTCAGCAATGACGAACTCCAGGTGCAGCTTCGTGAGAAGGACAAGCTCTTCGCGGAGCAAGATGAGATAGTCAAGGAGATGGAGGCAAAGTTCGAGAGCCATGACAGAAAGTTCAAGAGTCAAGAGAAGCGAGTCCAAGATAGGAACAAGAGGATTCGAGACATGACTGTAGAACTGGAGGCCAAGGACTTCGAGCTCGAGCATCAGCAGACTGTGATTGAGAGGCTTCGTTCTCAGAAGAGGGCTCTCAAAGCCAAAGTAGAGACCTTGACCACCAATGTCGAGGAATACAAGACCGCTATGGAGAATGCAGGTCTTACCTTTGTTGAGGAGGAGGTTGATGCCGAGGAGTAGTATTGACTACTCATTTATCATTTATTTACCATGCTTTATTTGAGTCGCAATGACCATCCAACATGTGGATGGCTTGCTATTGGTGTGTTTACCTTGCAAACTTGTTATCTTGTTGTTGAACCGTTATTATTGTGATGCATGTTTGGTGATTGTTTATGTGATGTATTGTGCATGTTAGCATCTACGAGTATCTCATTCTTATCTCTGTTGAATAAACCACAGATGCCTCCCCGACGTGCCAATCCCAACCCCAACAATAACAACATCACCCCTGAGATGCAGCAAATGATGACAGCTCAGACTCAGCTGATGCAAATGATGACTACATTCATCCAGAATCACAGCAACAACAATAACAACAATAATAACAACAACAACAACCCACCAGGTTTTGACATGCTTACCAGGTTATTGAGATTGAGGCCAGCAAAGTTCTCAGGAACAACTGATCCTATGGTGGCCAATGGTTGGCTACGCTCTGTGAACAAAGACTTGGTAACTGTGGGCTGTACTGATGGAGAAAAAGTCAGATTTGCAGCACATTTGTTGGAAGGACCAGCCGCCACTTGGTGGGATAACTTCCAGATAACCACTCCCATTGAAGATGTGACATGGTCTATCTTTTAAGAAGGTTTTCGTACTGCTCATATCTCATCCGGAGTGATGAGTCTGAAGAAGAAAGAATTCCATAATCTGAAGCAGCACCGCTGCAGTGTGGCTGAATATATTGAGGAGTTCAACAATCTGGCGCGTTATGCACCGGACGAAGTTGACACCGATGCCAAGAGGAAGGAAAAGTTCCTTGAAGGGCTGAATGATGAACTGAATTTGCAGCTATCAGTGGCCTATGTTCCCACTTATCAGTCTCTTTGTGATAAGGCTGCTATTTTGGAGAACAAGATGAAGCAAGTTGAGAGTAGGAAGAGAAAGCTGTAACACCCTCAGAATCGGACCTATGCAAGTTTGAGCAAAATTCGCCAAACCCGCATAGAAACGATTCAAAGGTGCCCACCAGGCACTTTCGTGCGGGTGGAAAACGAAGTAATAACATTACACAACAGTCCTCGATGGGACCCACAGAACAGATATATATATATATATATATATATATATATATATATAACGGCGACTCCATGAGTCAAGAATACAAATATAACATACAAAGATCCAAATCACCTTGAAAACGATAGAGCGTCCCGCTACGGACAAGATGCAAATGGGGCTAAGAGCCCTGAAGAATAACCAATGGCGTCCATAACCCGGCCCAGGCCAAGCCGGAAGGGTAACCCTGCTAACGGTGTCGCATCTCAAAACCTGCTTAAACAAAAGGGGTGCCGACAAAGGGCAAAGGAAAAAGAGGAGAGTCGATCGAGGCCGAGACAGCGAGGCTAGAATTCGGTCCTCGCCTACATAGGTATGGATCAAGCGGCGGCAAGATGCACTAAACATCCTATAGAGACTCGATACAAGCTGGCGGTTATCGAGAGGGATAAGAGTGACCTATCCGGATCCAACTGAAGCTAACACCAAACAAACCCATCTGTGTTTCCCCTCGAGACCAAACGAGGAAGTCAACCGAGAACCCACACGGTTGGCGCTTTACTTATTCAGTTATCGTTGCAGCAATTACTAGTCAGGTTTCGTTAATCGTCCTGATAAAATAAGCAGTGGGCACTTTTAGTTAACCATTCCGTTGTAGTTGCAACAATTACTAATCAGATACAGATAGCATGTGATAAACCCAAAACCTCAGCAGTTGTTGGTACTTTTACTTAGCCATTCCGTTGTAGTGAAGCTGGTTACTAGTCATATCGGATACAAGTCAATTTATAACAGTAAACTTTAGTTATAGTTGTCTATGATCAAGCACTGTGCTCCAAGTCGTCCATAACCGCGACACGGCTTCGAAAAGATTTAACCTGCAGGGTGCACCAAAGTATCCACGTGCACTTGACCCTTTTGCCGATCGGTTAACATACACCCATCGGTATGTCGGCGGGCCTAAGTCACGACGTTCCGGACCCAAAGCAAGCACGGGGCCACCCACTAAGTACACCATAGAAGTCGGCGGTCTCGAGACGGACTTAGGGTTTGCGCTCAATGGTCAGAACGACAGCAGATCCCCAATCGGGACCGCTGACATCGAAAAACATTCCGCTTACCTAATGACAGTGTGCTCCTCGCACAAACGTAGATAAAGCGGTAAACATGGCATAAGTACAGGATAGTAAATAAAACCTCAAACTAGTTTGTGGCCCCAAAGACAATACTTTGAAATCGGTAATAATCAATGGGGGCCCATATATCCCCACCGTGGTTAGCGCTCGATCTCGGAACAGTGTCAAGAACTGGTCCCACGGACACACAAGTGGGCGGTCGGAAACCAAAACTTACCTATCACCCACCGATGCCTCTGCTTAATTCAATTTTAGTTGTTAAACAGGAATTAAAGTGAAACAATAATTAAAGCCAAGATCATCTCCAACGTCAACAGGCGGCAATCCTCCAACAATTGTGGTACTTGACGACAAGCAAAACACTTGAGCAAGCGACTACGACACGCGGATCCAACTATCTACCAAACAACAGGTAATAGGATGTGTCCAAGGCTATATATGGCTGCAAGGAATATCACGGGTACGAAAACTAGAGCATCGCAACACAGATAGCAAAGATCAACAGGAGGGAATAAATACTAGAAAAGTAAGATAGGTAGAAAGGGGGAGATGCTCGCCTGAAAACATTGTCGCAGGTTCAACCGAAGATCGGGGCGAAGCTCACATCAACTCAACGGTCTTATCCGCGAAGAAGCAAAACACTAGAAGAAACACCGGATGCACTATTTAATACCACGGCAGAAGATCGACGTGATGCATGCATGATGTATGACATGGCAAGGTGCGATGCAATTGGTCAGATTAAGCGGAACCGGGGTCCCGACAAATGATTATATGGTTCAAGTTGTTTAGCTACCCCGCAATTTAAATGTTGTTTTAGCAAGGCAAGATTATAGTACTGGTTCGCTACACAAGTTTAAATGAGGCCAATATGAGACTAGATTTGCCCATATATGGGCCCCATATTTAATTAGAGGTGAATCACATAAGGCCCCAAACCACATGTTAAGCATGCATGCAAGATGAATGATTAAAGTGCAACAGGTTTTATATTTAGCATTTATAAAATAGGACTCGGAAAAGGGTCACACATAGGGTTCGGCAGATCTTGGGATCGAGGTTCGGGTCGGTCTCGGTCCAGGGTTCGACGGATCGGAGGCGGTACAAGACGGAGAACTTGCCGTCCAGGGTCCTGGTGTCCGGGGTGAAGCACTCGGCATCCTCGAGGGGGGTGCTTGTCGTATCCGTGGTCTTCGGGTCATGTCGATGGTCATGGCGTTCGGGATGTAGCACTTGTCGTATTAGCATCGAGCACCTTGGCGTCCGGTTCTCGGCGCCGATCCGGGAGTACTTGTCGCATCTACCGTCTTCGGGTTTGCTTCAATCGGGTCCACGACGGAGTACTTGGCGTCCGGCGGTAGATCTTGTTGGTATCGTTCCGAAGGACTCGTTGTCCTGCAGCGGAGATCATGTGGTCATCGGGTTCGGGCCTTGGCGTTTCACATCCTCGTGATGGTCTCGGGGCGCCACACTTCTGGGCACATGCCTTCGGGTTTGGAACCACTTGGCGGAGCGCTTGGTCTTGCCGTGGTTGCAGCGGCACGATTCCGTTTCTTACCATCCCATGGAGATCCGTCAGCCGCAGGAGCACAGACACGATGGCACCAACAAGATGGGCACCAACACTTGTTCGGGGTCATGCTTCTGCCGCAGGAAGGAAGGCGGCGCTGCGGGTTGGTGGTCTTGGCCGGTGGGACGGGGCGCAGATGGTCGCGTCGGGGCCGGTGAAGGGGTCGGCGCGAGGTGCTCGGGAGGAGGCTCATGGGGATCGCGAGGGAAGAACCATCGGGGAAGCTCCGGCCGACAGCGGGAGGAGGCGCGGCTCGGCGACAGGCCACGGCGAGGCAGGCAGAGCCGGGCGAGCCAGAGGGTCGGCGCGGCACTGGCGCGCGGCCGCTGTGGCAGACGCAAGAGGAGGGGCGAGCACCAGGGGAGGACGAAATGGACGGGACGAGAGGGCGAGCTTAGGGGTCCGCGGCGGTCGTCGAGGCGGAGGATGGCGCCGGGCAGGGCGGCCGAGGTGCTTCGGGGCTCGGGGAGGAGGTCGCTGGGCCAAGGCGCTGGGCGGAGGAGGAGGCGCCGGGCAGTGAGGCGTGGGGAGCGCGGGCGGAGAGGTGAGAGGCGGAGCGAGCTTGGCGGACGCGAGGAGCGAGGCGGGAGGGCGACGGGGCCAGCAGGGGAGAGAGGATGGTGGGAAGGAGGGAGGTAGGCGGGGCGACGGTGGGCGGTGGCGGAGCGCGGGGCTGGCGAGGCGGAGGCGGGCGTAGGCGAGTGAGGGAGGAGCATGCGTCTTGAGGAAGACAGTGCGAGGGAGGGGCGCAGTTGGGGGGGGACGGTCTCGTGCGTGGGGCCGGGTCGGTCGGGGTTGACCGGGTGAGGGAGGGAGGCTGGTGAGCGGACTGGGCAGGCGGCCCTGGCCAGGTGGGGTGGACTGGTGTGTGGGTGCGTCGGTTGGGTGGGTGTCTTGGAGTTGAAAAGGTGAGAGAGAGAGGAGTGGGGGTGAGGGGGGGGATGTGGCAGAAGCGGATTGGAGGGGGGAGAGGGAGAGGGTGAGGTGGCACATGTTGATTGGCCAGGGTGAGATGGAGGGTTGGGCTGGGTAGGTAGTTTGGTAGGAATAGGATTAGAGGTGGACCGTTTGTAAAATCCTGGGGGTGGTCGTTCGGGTCGCAACGGCCCGTTCAACTGCCCCCGCTAAAACAATTGAACTTTTTATTTGTTTTAAACGGGTCGTTTGCAAACCGATAGCAACAAAACAAAATACTCCGGAGACCCGGGGTTTTGCGTTTGAATAAAGAGGGGGCGTTTTAGAAAACACAACGGGCTTTGCGAAAATAGTTTTATGCAAACAATGCATGATGATGACGATGCAATGCACAAAAACAACGCGATTTTCTAGTAGTGGTTTTGCGGGATGCCACAATTCGACACCACTAACAAAGGATCTCGCCCTCGAGATCCGCCTCATGGTACCGGAAGGAAGGTCGGCGATCTGCGTCTTCTCGCTCCATGTAGATCCTCGCGACACCACTAACAAGAGGTCGTTGTCCGTGATCGTCGAGGAAACACTCCGGATAAACAACGGACGAAGTTAAAGGTAAGGCCACCTCTAACTTCCATGGAAGGAGTAAAATTGCATCGATCCACTATTCAATATACCGAGCAAATGATAAGAGTAGTGGTATGGTCGCGACTCCATCCCGCACTCAAAGCATTACTATGTACACGAATAGACAGATTATGCAACCAACTCTCAGGATTCAGACTGAAGATCTCGACAAGCGAGGTTCGGAATCAAAGGGGTGATGCAGTCTCTGCATCGGATCTGGCGTAGAGGATGTCGTCGCGTCGGAAAACACCGGAAGGCACAAACAAGGAATAAAGAAAAGTCCACCAGACGGGGGATTCCTCGGATAGCATGAAGACCTGATGTAGCACCACCGTTAACAAAGGAGGAAGCGAAACCCTGAAGGTACGACGGAACCCAACCACGAGAATTCCTGGACTCGAAGAAAGAGAAGAGAGCGGATTTAAAACACGCAGAGGTAAGAGGAGAATAGCAGAGGGGTAAGGAGTAAAATCAGACCTAATCAGAACTATCCAACCGTGTTTGCAAAAATAGTTTTGACACTCTACGGCGGCCGTTAGCTAGGTTATCCTACAGGCTGGACTTGTGGGGTATCGCAACTGCTGAGCTCTGATACCACTCTGTAACACCCTCAGAATCGGACCTATGCAAGTTTGAGCAAAATTCGCCAAACCCGCATAGAAACGATTCAAAGGCTCACCAGCACTTTCGTGGGTGGAAAGCAGTAATAACATTACACAACAGTCCTCGATGGGACCCATAGAATGATATATATATATGGCGCGACTCCATGAGTCAAGAATACAAATATAACATACAAAGATCCAAATCACCTTGAAAGCGATAGAGCGTCCCTACGGACAAGATGCAAATGGGGCTAAGAGCTCAAGAATAATCAATGGCGTCCATAACCCGCCCGAGCCAAGCCGGAAGGGTAACCACGCTAACGGCCGCATCTCAAAACCTGCTTAAACAAAAGGGGTGCCGACAAAGGGCAAAGGAAAAAGAGGAGCGTCAGTACTGAGGCTAGAATTCGGCGGTCCTCGCCTACATAGGTATGGTGGATCGGCAGCGCAAAGATGCACTAAACATCCTATAGAGACTCGATACAACTGGCGGTTATCAGAGAGGGATAAGAGTGACCTATCCGGATCCAACCTGGAGCTAACATCAAACAAACCCATCCTGGTGTTTCCCCCTCGAGACCAAACGAGGAAGTCAACCGAGGAACCCACACAGTTGGCAGTTTTACTTATTCAGTTATCGTTGCAACAATTACTAGTCAGGTTTCGTTAATCGTCCTGATAAAATAAGCAGTGGGCACTTTTAGTTAACCATTCCGTTGTAGTTGCAACAATTACTAATCAGATACAGATAGCATGTGATAAACCCAAAACCCAGCAGTTGTTGGTACTTTTACTTAGCCATTCCGTTGTAGTGAAGCTGGTTACTAGTCATATCGGATACAAGTCAATTTATAACAGTAAACTTTAGTTATAGTTGTCTATGATCAAGCACTGTGCTCCAAGTCGTCCATAACCGCGGACACGGCTTCTCGAAAAGATTTAACCGCAGGTGCACCAAAGTATCCACAGCACTTCACCCTTTTGCGGATCGGTTAACATACACCCATCGGTATGTCGGCGGGGCCTAAGTCACGACATTCCTGCACCCAAAGCAAGCACGGGGACACCCCACTAAGTACACCAAGAACGAAGTCGGCCGGTCTCGAGACGGACTTAGGGTTTGCGTCAATGGTCAGAACGACAGCAGATCCCCAATCGGGACCTGCCGATATGCTGAAACATTCCGCTTACCTAAACAAAGACAAAGGTGCTCCTCGCACAAACGTAGATAAAGCGGTAAACATGGCATAAGTACAGGATAGTAAATAAAACCTCAAACTAGTTTGTGGCCCCCAGTACAATACTTTGAAATCAGGTAATAATCAATGGGGGGCCCATATATCCCCACCTGTGGTTAGCGCGCTCGATCTCGGAACAGTCAAGAACTCGGTCCCACGGGACACAAGTGGGCGGTCGGAAACCAAAACTTACCTATCACCCACCGATGCCTCGCTTAATTCAATTTTAGTTGTTAAAGAATTAAAGTGAAACAATAATTAAAGCCAAGATCATCTCCAACGCCAACAAAGGCAATCCTCCAACAATTGTGGTACTTGACGACAAGCAAAACACTTGAGCAAGCGACTACGACACGCGGATCCAACTATCTACCAAACAACAGGTAATAGGATGTGTCCAAGGCTATATATGGCTGCAAGGAATATCACGGGTACGAAAACTAGAGCATCACAACACAGATAGCAAAGATCAACAGGAGGGAATAAATACTAGAAAAGTAAGATAGGTAGAAAGGGGGAGATGCTCGCCTGAAAACATTGTCGCAGGTTCAACCGAAGATCGGGGCGAAGCTCACATCAACTCAACGGTCTTATCCGCGAAGAAGCAAAACACTAGAAGAAACACCGGATGCACTATTTAATACCACGGCAGAAGATCGGCGTGATGCATGCATGATGTATGACATGGCAAGGTGCGATGCAATTGGTCAGATTAAGCGGAACCGGGGTCCCGACAAATGATTATATGGTTCAAGTTGTTTAGCTACCCCGCAATTTAAATGTTGTTTTAGCAAGGCAAGATTATAGTACTGGTTCGCTACACAAGTTTAAATGAGGCCAATATGAGACTAGATTTGCCCGCATATGGGCCCCATATTTAATTAGAGGTGAATCGGCATAAGGCCCCAAACCACATGTTAAGCATGCATGCAAGATGAATGATTAAAGTGCAACAGGTTTTATATTTAGCATTTATAAAATAGGACTCGGGAAAAGGGGTCACACATAGGGTTCGGCAGATCTTGGGGATCGAGGGGTTCGGGGTCGGTCTCAGGGTCCAGGGTTCGACGGGATCGGCGGGAGCGGTACAAGACGGAGAACTTGCCGTCCAGGGTCCTGGTGTCCGGGGTGAAGCACTCGGCGTCCTCGAGGGGGGTGCTTGTCGTATCCGTGGTCTTCGGGTCATGTCGATGGTCATGGCGTTCGGGATGTAGCACTTGTCGTATTAGCATCGACGACCTTGGCGTCCGGGTTCTCGGCGTCGGATCCGGGGAGAAGTACTTGTCGCATCTACCGTCTTCGGGTTTGCTTCAATCGGGTCCACGACGGAGTACTTGGCGTCCGGCGGTAGATCTTGTTGGTATCGTTCCGAAGGACTCGTTGTCCTGCAGCGGAGATCATGTGGTCATCGGGTTCGGGCCTTGGCGTTTCACATCCTCGTGATGGTCTCGGGGCGCCACACTTCTGGGCACATGCCTTCGGGTTTGGGACCACTTGGCGGAGCGCTTGGTCTTGCCGTGGTTGCAGCGGCACGATTCCGTTTCTTACCATCCCATGGAGATCCGTCAGCCGCAGGAGCACAGACACGATGGCACCAACTAGATGGGCACCAACACTTGTTCGGGGTCATGCTTCTGCCGCAGGAAGGAAGGCGGTGCTGCGGGTTGGTGGTCTTGGCCGGTGGGACGGGGCGCAGATGGTCGCGTCAGGGCCGGTGAAGGGGTCGGCGCGAGGTGCTCGGGGAGGGAGGCTCGGGATGCGGGGAAGAACCACTGGGAAGCTCGGCGGCCGACAATGGCGAGGCGCTGCCCGGCGACAGGCCACGGCGAGGCAGACCGAGCGAGCCAGAGGGGTCGGCGCAAGGCACCGGCGGCTCGAGGCGCTGGCGGCAGACGCAATGAGGGGCGGCGAGCACCAGGGAGGACGAGCGGCGGGACGGGGACGAGAGGGGCGAGGAGCTTGGGGGGTCCGGCGACGGTCGTCGAGGAGGCGGAGGATGGCGCCGGGGCAGGGCGGCCGGAGGTGCTGCGGGGCTCAGGCGGGGAGGGAGGTCGCTGCCGGGCCACAAGGAGGAGGAGGCGCTGGGCGAGCGGAGGCGCTGGGAGCCAAGCTGAGGCGAGAGAGGTGAGCGGGCTTGGCGGACACGAGGAGCGAGGCGGGAGGGCGACGGGGCCAGGAGGGGAGAGAGGATGGTGGGAAGGAGGGAGGTAGGCGGGGCGACGGTGGGCGGTGGCGGAGCGCGGGGCCGGCGAGGCGGAGGCGAGGTGGGAGCATGCGCGTGCGGGGGAAGACGGTGCGGGGAGGGAGAGGCGCGGTTGGTGGGGGACGGGGTCGTGCGTGGGGCCGGGTCGGTCGGGGTTGACCGGGTGAGGGAGGGAGTGGCCGGCTGGTGAGCGGGACCGGGGCAGGGGCGGGCCCGGCTGGCAGGGTGGGGTGCTGGGACTGGTGTGTGGGTGCGTCGGTTGGGTGGGGTGCTGGCAGGTTGGGGAAAAGGGGTGAGAGAGAGAGGAGTGGGGGTGAGGGGGGGATGTGGCAGAAGCGGATTGGAGGGGGGAGAGGGAGAGGGTGAGGTGGCACATGTTGATTGGCCAGGGTGAGGTGGAGGGTTGGGCTGGGTAGGTAGTTTGGTAGGAATAGGATTAGAGGTGGACCGTTTGTAAAATCCTGGGGGTGGTCGTTCGGGTCGCAACGGCCCGTTCAACTGCCCCCGCTAAAACAATTGAACTTTTTATTTGTTTTAAACGGGCTGTTTGCAACCGATAGCAACAAAACAAAATACTCCGGAGACCCGGGGTTTTGCGTTTGAATAAAGAGGGGGCGTTTTAGAAAACACAACGGGCTTTGCGAAAATAGTTTTATGCAAACAATGCATGATGATGACGATGCAATGCACAAAAACAACGCGATTTTCTAGTAGTGGTTTTGCGGGATGCCACAAAAGCACTCTTACAAGCACAACTCGGGATCGTCTCACAAACGTTCCCATTATGATGATAGTGGAAGCTCAGGATCCCACAAGCATCGGAAATTCAACAAGCACCACAACCACAACCGTCATCATGACAACAAGCATCACCGTAGTCATGACAATGACAAGTACAAGAACCACAAGGGTGGATATAAGAGCCACCACAGTGGTAGTGGAAGTGGCAGTGGAAGCCAACCTGTCAAGAAGGATATTAGTCAGGTTGAGTGTTTCAAGTGCAAGAAGATGGGGCATTATGCAAATGAATGCCCATAAAAGAAAGTTGAAGGACCCAACAAGCCCAACCCTTTTCAGAAGGGACAAGTGAACCACATCAATGTGGAGGAAATTTATGAGGAGCCTGATGCTGTTGCTGGTAAGTTCAAACTCAATTCTGTTCCAACATTTGTTCTCTTTGATACTAGTGCATCTCATTCATTCATATCAAGAGCATCTGTTGAAAGAAATGAACTACCGGTAGAAACTATTGGGTGTCCTATAAAAGTAAGTTCTCCTAGCGGAGAAATGATAGTGAATTCAGGATGTCATGATCTAGTCATAGAGTTTGGGAAGTATAAGTTTCCCGTTAACTTGATAATCCTAAACTCCCAAGGATTGGATGTCATTTTGGGAGTGGACTGGATGACTAAGCACAAGGGAGTGATAGATTGTGCCAACCATACTGTCTCACTCACAACTCCAAAAAATAAAAGGATCAGATTCAAGACCAACTTTGAAGCAAAAAGGAGTATGCTAAATTCTCTTAAGGGGGTTAGCATAGACAGTGTGCCAATTGTGAGTGAATATCCGGATCTGTTTCCGGAAGAATTCCCGGGAATGCCACCAGATAGAGATGTGGAGTTTCTTATTGATTTGCTACCAGGATCTGGACCAATAGCAAAGAGACCGTACAAGATGTCAGTTGATGAACTGAAAGAACTCAATAAACAACTTGGAGAGCAGTTGTAGAAAGGATTTATTCAACCAAGTTCTTCATCTTGGGGAGCCCCAGTTTTTTTTGTGGAGAAGAAAGATAGAAGTCAAAGGTTATGCATAGATTACCGTTCACTCAATGAGGTGACTATCAAGAACAAATACCCTTTGCCAAGAATCAATGACTTGTTTGCTCAGCTAGAAGGAGCTTGTGTGTTCTCAAAGATTGACCTTCGGTCAGGTTATTTCCAACTCAAGATAAGGGAGCAAGACATACCTAAAACAACTTTCACCACAAGGTATGGATTGTATGAGTATACCGTGATGCCATTCGGTTTGACCAATGCACCAGCATACTTTATGAATATGATGAACAAGGTGTTCATGGAATTTCTTGATAAGTTTGTTGTCGTTTTCATCGATGACATTTTTTATCTACTCCAAGAGCAAAGAAGAACATGAAGGACATTTGCGTTTGATACTTGAGAAGCTTAGAGAGCATAAACTATATGCCAAATTCAGCAAGTGTGAATTCTGGTTGAATGAAGTTGGATTTCTTGGACACGTTGTGTCAGGAGATGGTGTTACAGTTGATCCTGCTAAAGTTTCGGCTGTAACTGAATGGGAATCTCCCAAGTCAGTGAAAAAAGTTGTGGCTTATGCCTCGAGACAACTCAAAACTCATGAAGTAAACTACCCTACTCATGATTTAGAGTTAGCCTCTGTTGTCCATGCGCTCAAAACATGGAGACACTATCTTTTGGGAAAGCGTTGTGAAGTGTTCACTAATCACAAGAGTTTGAAGTATATCTTCACCCAGAAAGAAATTAATATGAGACAAAGAAGATGGCTAGAACTCATCTAGGACTATGACTTGAGTTTGCAATACCACCCTGGTAAAGCAAATGTTGTAGCGGATGCTCTAAGCCGTAAAGTTTTTGTGAATGGCCTCACTAAGGGAGAATTGCCAGATGATCTGTGTGCCCAATTTAGAGACCTCAGATTGGAGATTGTGCCTGAAGGACATCTAATGTCTTTGGATGTTTAGCCCAATTTGTTGGACAAGATCAAAGAAGCCCAGAAGACTGATAAGGAAATTGAAGAGATTAAGGAAAAGATTGGTAAGGGAAAAGCCAAAGGATTCCATGAATACGAACAGGGTACTTTATGGCATGGAAAACGTATCTGTGTTCCACAAGATCCGGAGCTTCGAAAACTGATTTTACAAGAAGCACACAACTCACCATATTCTAGTCATCCGGTTAACACCAAGATGTACATGGATATGAAAGAAAGATTTTGGTGGAATAATCTCAAGAAGGACATCGCCGAACATATTGCCTTGTGTGATGTGTGTAGTAGAGTGAAAGCGGAACATCAGAAACCAGCAGGTTTGCTTCAACCACTATCTATCCCTGATTGGAAGTGGGACAAGATTGGTATGGATTTCATTACCGGATTGCCAAGGGCCCGTTCAGGATATGATTCTATTTGGGTAGTAGTGGATCGCCTAACTAAAGTGGCTCATTTCATACCCGTGAAGACAACTTACACAAGTGCTAAATTGGCCAAGATCTATATGAGTAGAATTGTATGTCTACATGGAGTACCCAAGAGTATTGTGTCTGATAGAGGAACCCAATTCACTTCTCATTTTTGGAGGCAATTACATGAGTCATTGGGAACGAGGTTGGAATTCAGCATTGCTTTTCATCCTCAAACTGATGGACAAACAGAAAGGACTAATCAGATTCTTGAAGATATGTTGAGGGCATGTGCCCTAGACTATGGAGCAAGTTGGGATGAAAGTCTGCCTTACGCAGAATTTTCTTATAACAACAACTATCAAGCCAGCATTGAGATGGCACCATTTGAGTTTCTCTATGGGAGAAAATGTACCACCCCATTGCTATGGAATGGTGTGGGAGAAAGAAGTTTGTTCGGACCAAAACTTATCAAAGAGGCTGAAGAGAAAGTCAAGCTGGTTAAGGATAGATTAAAGATAGCACAGTCCCGACAGAAAAGCTACGCAGATCCTAAGCGAAGAGAAGTCACCTATGAAGTTGGTGATAGAGCTTATCTTAGAGTGTCACCACTTCGTGGAGTGAAGAGATTTGGTGTCAAAGGGAAGTTGGCCCCAAGATATGTTGGACCATTCAAGATTTTGAGTCGTAAAGGAGAAGTTGCTTATGAAATTGAATTGCCAGAGTCTTTGTCGGCTGTTCATAATGTGTTTCATGTGAGTCAGCTTAAGAAATGTCATCCGGAAATGGAAGAGACTTCTTTGAAGGATACTATACCTTTGGAAGAGGTTCAATTGGAGAGTGACCTCACTTATGAAGAGAAACATATCAAGATTCTTGAGACTGCAGAAAGAGTTACTCGGACTAAGACTATCAAGTTCTGCAAGGTTCAATGGAACCATCATTCCGAAGAGGAAGCAAGATGGGAAAGAGAAGATGATCTTCGGAAAGACCACCCTCACCTATTTGCTAGCCAATCCGAATCTCGAGGGCGAGATTCACCTTAAGGGGGTTAGATTTGTAACATCCCTAAAATCATGTTTCAAACTCATGCATATCATCCATGCATCCATGATCATGTAGAATTCATTTCAAACAAATCAATTCAAAAATAGGAGCATATAAACTCATTATTTTATGTGATCAACATTTAAAAACAAATACAATCTCCAATGTGAGATAGATGTTCAGTGAACTAAACCTTGTGTCTTTTGCTTTCAGAGTGTATTGCTAGATTGCTAGGATTTAAACCAAAGTATCAAAACAAATATAATTTGAAAACCAATTTCAAAACCTATTTAAAGCTAGTGCTATGTCACTGCTTATTTTTATTTTATTCCAAGTGACCAGGCCAATTCAAAGTGACCACTTGGTTTTATGCCCAAGAAATGTGATTGTTGCACACTTCAAAAATCCTGAAAAGATTTGATTTTCAAATAGATTTTGAAATCATTTGAAAAAGGTTCCTGGAAATTCATTCAGAAAAAGAAAAAGGATAGAGAAAATAAAAAGGGCCAGTGCCAGGAATTTGGCCCAACAAGCAAAGCAGCCCGTTAGCCAGCCCACCCGGGTTTTCCCTCTCCTTCTGATTTTCTCACCGTACCCGCGCTACCCAACGGGTCACTGACTAGTGGACCTCACCAGCTCATCATCATCTTCCCTAAATCGCGCCCACGACCACGTCGCCGGCCGTTCCCTCCGCCATTCACTGCCACATTTTAATCGAGTTATTGCCGGCGTTTCCTCGCGTGATTCTCGCTCCCTCTCTGGCTATAAGACCACCTCCCCCTCGCGGCCATTTCCCCCAACAAATCCAGACAGAAGTGCCCCCAGGCTGCCCGCAATCGCCCTTGCACCGCCGCAGACAGAGCCCACTCCGGCGACCAATCCCAGTGAGATCCGTGCGCCCCTTCCCCTCTAGTTCATGCGGACAGCTTTGCAATGTCCTTGCGCTTCTTCTGACACCATTGGTTCATCCTATACTGCCCCAGGTCATCGTCTTCATCAAGCACTGCAAGATCCCGACGACGTCTTCAACTCCGGCGACTAAATTTGGTGAGCCCCGTGTTCCCCTTCGCTGCTGATTCACACGAGCGTGTTCGCCGTAACCTTGCGCACCCCCAGATGCCTTTGGTTCGTGCTAGGGTGACCAGGAGCGTCGCCAACATCGCCGTCCACCCGAGGCCGACGCTGTCAGCAACTCCGACGAGCCCGTGCAGCCGTGTCCGTGCGCCCCTTGTCAAGTCGTCGCCACGTTGAGCTTCCGTACACCGTTGCGGATCTGGTAAGCACCTCCGACGACCCCAGAGCCCCTGTAGCCACCGCGCCGCCGTAGACAGAGCCGTCGCCGCCTGTCGCCGCCGCCAGCGCCGCCACTTGATGGTCGAGTGCTGAGCGCCGTTAGATCTAGATCTAGTGGTCACGTTAGAACCTAGACGAAGCGGTATGATTCAATCAGAGCCGCGCGATTAAGTTAGATCCAGTGGCTCAGAAGCGTGATCCTACGCGAAGCGGTACCAGCCAATAGGATAGCACCGCGTGGCACAAAGTTCGTTTTAAAAATTTGAATTAGATCTATTAGTTGTTTGATTTTGTTTTAGCCATAACTTTTGATTCCCACGTTCAAATTTGACAAATTATATATCAATGGAATCAGGAGAGCAAGCTTTTTACAAATATGCAATGTGTTTAATGTTTTGTTTCTGTTAAAATGGTTTTATTTACAGAAACATGTGTAGGCCTATTTTGTGTATATAAATTATTTGAGAAATGTTTTAGTGTTTAAATAAATGTTTTTTGGAAAGTTTTGAACTTGTTTATGAACCAGTACTGTGCACTTGTCTTGTTGAGTTTAGAAAATCATCACATGTCATATTGCATGCATCCATATATTTTTGCTTGTATTTATTTTGTATGTGATTTGTTGCTATGATTTTATGTGTAGATTTTGGTGCCAATAGTGATTGTGATTGTGAGGAGTGTAGCTACTCTCCAAACTACCAAGGCAAGTGGTGCTTCATGATATTTTTATCCCTATGTTTTCTACTATGCATTAGAAATATTTTGATAGTCTTGCATGATTATATTTTTGCTTATATTGCTATGTTGGGAAAACCTAGTAGTTGTAGAATTGCTAGAAATTTCTAAGTAAGATGTTATCCATTCCATGCTTAGACTAGCTAGTAGCAACCAAGGGTGGTGATATAATCATGCTATGATAAAATATTTCTAAGTCTTTGGACTTGAGTTTTTACTTAATAAAACAACTAAGTGAATGAAACACCTGGGTGGAATGGAAGGAATGGTTTATGTTGAGTGGTTACACAAGGCCCATTTCTATGGTTTACCTTGTGTATCTCACTTGTGGAAAGCCACCCAGGAACAAAGAGATTTGAGAGGCCAAATGTTAAGAAGCTTCTAGTGCAGCCACTTGGCAATATGGGCTCTGCCTGGATCACATAGGTTGCAAGAACTTAGCCATTTGGAAAGGTTGTGGTAGTGGTATGATAGGTTGGAACGCGTCCATTTGGTCTAAGGGAAGGCTTCTGAAAGGTCCTGTCTTGGTGAAAATCAAGTCTTGTGGGGAAAGTGCACAACCTCTGCAGATGGAAGAATCTAAGTACTTAGCCATGTCCCTGGAAAAGGACAACTTGAGCATCAAGACATGGAAGCTATCAGGAATCTCCTCATCCCAATTTCTAAGTAAAACTTGTGGTTGAACAAGGGTGAAGGACCTCAATGTCTATTGGTGGTTCCTTGGGAAAAGTTTTGACAAAGAAAAACTTAGTGTTTTCAACTAATAGGCAAAACCTATTTTGAGCAAAGCAAGCCTAAGCTACACTTAGCCAAATTGCATATAGTATGTAGTCCACCAATATTACTAAGGTATCACTTGCCAATACTATTCCAATGTATTGACCTACTGTGGCTGTAACTTGTGATGTTGCAGGTTACTCTGATGAGGATTAGGAGTCGTGAGTCTAGACTCAACATGTTTGCCTGTGGCACATGAAGATGAAGACTTTTATCTATTTACTCATTTAAACTCTTGTACTAGGCATGTGGCCATGGAGTTGTAAAGACTATGTTGTCTCTGGAATGACTGTAATAATGACCTTTGTTTCTGTGTACTTCATCTTAAACTGTGGATGCTAGCATTGATCAAGGGACTAGCATTGAAATCACAGGGATCCTTTTCCTTTATAAAGGAGGGATCTTACAAGCAACATCACATCTACAACCGAAGAGATTTCCGTCACTTCCCTTGGAAACTAGAGGCATGAACCCACTATCGAGCATAAATACTCCCTCTTGGAGTCACTAGCAACTACTTGGCCAAGATAGCTACTAACAACGGAGAGCATGCAAGATCACAAACAACACAAACATGATAGAATCATAAAGACAAAACCATTAATCTAACCAACATAATAATTTCAATATCCATCGGATCCTCGCAAACACAACATGCATGATTACAAATAGATTAGATCTTGATCATGAACGGAGCTCAAAAGATCTATACATGAAAGCACAAAGGAGGAGATACAACCATCTAGCTACTACATGGACCCATAGTCCAAGGTGGAACTACTCACGCATCATACCGGAGAGAAGGCCTCCGGGATGATCTCCCCTCCAGCAGGGTGCCGGGAAGAACTTCAGATCCCCCTGATCTAGGGATGATGGTGGAAGCGGCTACAAACGGTTTCATGTAGATTTGATCGGGTGATTAGGGTTTCTGCATAGGGGTCTTCTTATAGGCGAAGGGGGAGGCCGAGGAGGTGGCCAGAGGGGCCACACCCCTCCTAGGCACGGGGCAGGGCCCACCCGCGCCTAGGGGGGTCTGGCTGCCCTGGCCCGCTTCTCCGTCTCCCCTCTGGAATTCTTATTCCCCATGGAAAGTAATTGACTTTGACGTTTGTCCCGTCCAATTCCGACAATATTTCTTTACTAACTTTTCTAGAACCAAAAACAGCAGAAAATAGGCAAATGGCACTTTGGCAACTTGTTAATAGGTTAGTACCAGAAAACATGTAAAAAGCACCTCAAAGTGTATACAAGTAAAGAAAAGTAGATACTAAACAAGCATGGAACATTAAAAATTATAGATACATTTCCGATGTATCAAGCATCCCCAAGCTTAACTCCTTCTCGTCCTCGAGTAGGTAAGTGATAAAAAGAATAATTTTTGAGGTGACATGCACCCTCACAATAAAGATCCAACCATTTTCAAGCATTAAAAGCTAGGATCAAAGAACTCTAAACATGTGCATGAAAGATGGAGTTCTAAAAATAGGACATAGTAACTATGCATGCAACATGACAAGCTATAAACAAAGATCATGAATAACATGCATTGAAAAACGTTTGTTTGTTTCACATACAGAAAACATAGCATACTGGCAATCATCTTGTCCCTCATAGAGTAGCAAATAGATGCATATGACTCCTTCAAAGTTCACAAGGGTGACTAGAAACAAATAGCACAAGAAAAAATAATATCACAATATGCATCAATCAATAAGCTTTGGAACACTGCACACAGAATGACAACTATGTTCTCTTAATGGTGCCTAAAGGTAGAAGGTGGAGACTCAAATAATGGTGGAAGAAAGGCCTTTTATAAAGGAATCAGGGATTTCAAGTTTCAAAAAGATCTTCCAAAAATTATGGTACTTGTTAGCTTTCAGCCCTCATTGCCCCTATCATAAGCATCTTGAAGTGGTTAAGGTAAAAGTGAACAAAGATGGAGTATATGCTTGACGAAGTATAAGTTGGCAATCTCAAGTCCCTTGAATACAAGGGCCACAGCTCATGCTACTCAACTTTAGTCACCTGTAAGTTATTGTCATTGTAAGTATTTGCATATCATTGAGAACCGCCAACGGGGTACCCCTTGCACATGGTACAGGAGCTATCCCATAACCAAAATGACAAGGCAAGCAGACAATGAGCATCTCAGCAATCTTCTTATTTACCATGGGAATATGGTGGTTTTTTCTCTCTTTCCTCTTTTCTCAATGTGTCTCTTTTTTTATAAGAAGAATGCTTCATAGATGTCACTATGGTGATGCTGCAAGTTTCCACCATGATTAGGCATGGCTTAGGCTAGCGGCCTAGGCGTTTCTCTAACATAGGATACAAACTCCATGGACTTACAAGTTCCCTCTTTATTTCACACCGGTGACATCCATAGACAAAAGAGCATGATATACACTGAGTATAAAGTACAAGTGCAATGTTGAAAACGTTCCCCGTGACAGCACGGTTCTGCTAATTCTAACATATAAGTGCAATCATATACAACACAGAAGACACAATGGTTCAAGTTTATTAGGGGCAAAGAATATAAAGTGTGCCATCAAGTTTGTGAGGGCTTTAATCACTAAGTTTTCACATAACAAAATAGTTTTTAATTGGAAGATAGCTGAAAACAAGAATATACTTGGAATGGTGTAACACACCATGCATAGGAGTTTATAGTGGACACTTTGGAATAACTTGGTTTCTTGGGAGTTGGAAGCATGAGTAGAACTACTCATACAAGTGGAGGCTAGCAAAAGACTGGGAGCAACCAACTAAGAGAGCAATAATGGCCATAATCATGTAGTGCAACAAGCATTACTAATCAAAGCATAGAGTGAGTCAAGGACTAAATAATCATAGAGGCTATGGTGACTTTGAGAGTCATAACATGGTGTGAGCATGTTCCAAGTCAACCTAAACAAAGCATCAAAGGAGAATATCACAATACTATGCTTTTGCATGCTAAAACAATGCACAATTTCTTCAAGGCACACTAAGCAATCCCAATTGTTTGGAACAAGACATGCTACAGAAATAATCACTAAGAATAAGGTCAAAACAACACCTAGCATGTCATGCTAAAGTCTAAGTCACAGTAAATGCAAGCTCCTCTTGCACTTACAAGAAAGAACTTACTACTCCTTTCCAACACCAAGCAACTTATTTGCAAAACAACACAACGAGAACATGGGTCCAAACTACTCAAGCAAAATAAACAAACTAAGCAAAGCAAATGAAAAATAAGACGCTCCAAGAACAACACAACTGTGCATGAAACAATAAAAACGAAGTGTCTACATAGACCTGAGCTTTTTATTGATGAAGGGGATGCCTTGGGCATCCCCAAACTTTGACGCTTGTACCTCTTGGATATTTATTGGGGTTACACCATGGTGGCATCCCCAAGATTGAGCTTTTGTCCATTCTTCATCTCATTGAATCATTCTCTCTCTACACCTAATTTTTTTCTTTCATACAAAACTTCACACAATCTTCATTAGCAACATTAGTTTATTCAGAAGATATTAGACCTCTGGCAAAGCTTTGGAACAGTAAGGTTTTTGACTAAAAACACAAGCTACTGTAGTAACTCCTTCAAAAAGCTCAATTCACCTAAAGAGAACTCAAAAAGGAATCAATAAGAAGCAAATGCAAATAGTGGTAGAAATCTGTCAAAACAGACCAGCAGGTAGAAACCGATTTTTAGAGCATCTTATGTTGCTCAAATCAAAAAATGTTGAACTAACGAAAGTTATCTAACATACTGGGGGATTTATTCGTAAATTTTTAGCTCAATCCGAGTTACAGAGACTCCTCACGATTTTTTTGGTGGAGGACAGAAATCTGTTTCGTGACAACAACTCCCAAAATCTTACTTCCCTCTCATTAGAGGTCATTCTTGGCACAAAAAGCAAACAAAAAGAATAAGGAGAGGTCATTACAGAAGTAATAACTTCCAAGACTTAAGGAAACTATTGGGTTATCTCCCAACAAGTACTTTTCTTTAACGCCTTTAAGTTAGGCACAAGAAGCAAGAAGAATCAAGTATTTTCAAATGAAGCATTACCCCTCTTGTTCTTTCCTTTATTACCTTTCTTCTTATCTTTAGGGAAGATATGATTTCTTACCTGAGGAGCAAAGTGCATAATGCTCTTTTCCACATCTATTACCGCTCCAAGGTGTTTCAGTAGGGATCTTCCAAGTGTGATCTGTCCTTTGCCTACACATTCAATAACAAGATAATCAGTAGACACCATTTTCCCTGAGATTTTTGTAAACACACCTTCAGCTATTCCAATGGGCAATAAAGTGGCATTGTTGGTAAGAGAGATTTCCTCTCCCCCTTCAGTAAGCCCCCAAAGACTCAAGGAATCATAAATATCTTTAGACATGAGGCAAAATTCAGACATGACGTCACAACGAGCATCAAAAAGTGTAGTGTTTATAGAGACTTTGATTGTGGGAAACCACTTTGAAGGCTCAGAATTTATGGGAATATAAGAATGGTGAGCCCTAAGCGTGTGATAGCAACTATCCATAGCAGCAATACTAGTCTCAAGAGTGTTCAACCTAGCAAAAATATTTGTGAGAGAGGAATCAGACTTGCCAGGTGTATTATAAATTCCAATCAACCTTTTATGGCATCAAAATCTTCATCCTGAGTACATAGCAAAATATCTCTCTCAACCACATAATCCAAAGTATATCTATAACGAAGAGCAATACCGCGGTAGAAACTATCAATAACCAAGCTAAGACTCATCTTAGGCCCAGTTTCCCTTCGTAAAGCGGAAATTCTAAACCAAGCTTCTTTAAAACTCTCTTCACTTTTTTTCTTAAAAGTGGAGACCTCTTCCATAGGTGAAATAAATATTGGTCCAAAACCATACATGGTGGCAACTAGAGCAGGAACTAATTTTTGTGTGTGTTTTTGAATAAAGAAAGCAAACCAAACTAGACTATTTTTTTGGGATTTTTGGAAAGAGGCAAACAAAACCAAGCAAAAGAAACAAAGCAAACTAAAAACAAAGTAAAGAGAAAGGAAGTGAAGGACTCCCCTAGTGAAGACGTCCTTAGCCTCCCTGGAAACGGCGCCAGAAAATAGCTTGATGGCGCCCAACACTTGTCGTGGGACGCTTCGTTGGAAACCCCAAGAGCAAGGTATGAAGCAACACAACAACAAGTTTCCCTCAATAAGAAATCGAGCTTATCGAACCAGTAGGAGGAAGGAAACATCACACAGGTGTTGCAAGCAACGCGGAGACCTGCACAACACAAACTGAAGACTTTGGCCCAATGAATCAATGAGGTTGTCAAGCTCACCGGTTTGTTGTAACAAAGGATTAAATGTATGGTGTGGAAGGTAATGGTTTGCAACAAGTAAACAAGTAACAGTGGAAGATGTATAAATGGTAAATATTGGACCGGGGTCCATAGGTCACTAGAGGTGCTCTCCTTAGATAAACAACATGGCATGAAGGGTAAACAAATTACAGCAGGGCAATTGACAGGAACTGAGCAAGGCATAACAATGCAATTACTAGTCAGAAAGATCCTGTGAGATTCGATTGGGCAATACAATAAGATACATAGACCGCCATCCAACTGCATCTATGACTAGAATTCCAACTTCAGGTTATCATCCGAACCCCCTCCAGTATCAAGTTACAAGCAACAGACAACTGCTTTAAGCAAAGTGTGTAAGGTAAATAGTCCACATGTTCCATCAACAAGAGACCGTTGTTTTCTCCCTAGTAGCAACAACACATCTACAACCGAATAGATTTCTGTCACTTCCCTTGGAAACTAGAGGCATGAACCCACTATCGAGCATAAATACTCCCTCTTGGAGTCACTAGCAACTACTTGGCCAAGATAGCTACTAACAACGGAGAGCATGCAAGATCACAAACAACACAGACATGATAGAATCATAAAGACAAAACCATTAATCAAACCAACATAATAATCTCAATATCCATCGGATCCCCACAAACACAACATGCATGATTACAAATAGATTAGATCTTGATCATGAACGGAGATCACAAGATCTATACATGAAAGCACAAAGGAGGAGATACAACCATCTAGCTACTACATGGAGCCATAGTCCAAGGTGGAACTACTCACGCATCATACCAGAGAGAAGGCCTCTGGGATGATCTCCCCTCCAGCAGGGTGCCGGGAAGAACTTCAAATCCCCCGATCTAGGGACGATGGTGGCGGCGGATATAGACGGTTTCGTGGAGATTTGATTGGGTTCTTAGGGTTTCTGCATCGGGGGCTTCTTATAGGCGAAGGGGGAGGCCGAGGAGGCGTCCAGAGGGGCCACACCCCTTCCAGGCGTGAAGCAGGGCCCACCCGCGCCTAGGGGGGGGTCTGGCTGCCCTGGCCCGCTTCTCCGTCTCCCCTCTGGACTTCTTGTTCCCCACAGAAAGTAATTGACTTTGACATTTTTCCCATCCAATTCCGAGAATATTTCTTTACTAACTTCTCTGGAACCAACACAGCATAAAACAGGAAACTGGCACTGTGGCAACTTGTTAATAAGTTAGTACCAAAAAAGATGTAAAAAGCACCTCAAAGTGTAGACAAGTAAAGAAAAGTAGATACTAAACAAGTATGGAGCATCAAAAATTATAGATACGTTAATGACGTATCAGTAATCCCCCGTTGTAGGCTTGGGGATGGTAGGGATTGGATGAGTTCTATCATGTAATCGAATAAGATTGTTAGGGCATAGTACCTAGTATCTCTTTTAGTGCTATTTGACTTTGTTGCAACTTGTTGTGCTTAATGCTTGTTACTAGGGCCCTAGTGCCATGATCTCATATCTGAACTTATTATTGAATCATTATGATAGTATTGTTTGTGATATTATCTTCAAGTTGTATACACATATCATTGTCCAGATCCAAAGGCCCGAAAGTGACAATAATTGGGACAACCGGAGGGGATGGATGTGGTGTGAGGATCACATGTGTTCATGGAGTGTTAATTCTTTGCTCCGGTGCTCTATTAAAAGGAGCACCTTAATTGCCAGTAGTTCCCTAGAGGCCACGCTGCCACGGGCTGGCTGGACAGAAGATGTTGTGCAAGTTCTCATTACGAGCACATATGACTATATATGGAGCACATGCCTAGGATTGTTTAGTACTTGGATGCTTGTTATTATTTATCTGCAATGCCCTAGATCTTGAAGTTACATGTTTAGACTCGTCCATGCAACGCCTGTACATCCATCCCTATGCCTACCGCACTCGAATCCCATTGGTTACTGTTACTGTTATTATTGCTCTTGTTCTACTGTTGTTGTTGCTTTGTTGTTGCTACTACAAACTGTTTCTACTGATAAACTTCTGTGAGCAAGAACTATTTCCAGGTGCAGCTGAATTGACAACTCAATTGTTAAGGCTTGCAAATATTCTTTGGCTCCTCTTGTGTCGAATCAATAAATTGGGTAATACTACCCGCGAAGACTGTTGCGATCCCCTACACTTGTGGGTCATCAAGACTATTTTCCGGCGCCATTGCCGGGGAGCATACCTTTATTTGTAAGTTCACTTGGATCTATTATTGTTCACTGCTACTCCGTTCATCATGGGTAAGTCTCGTGATGGAAAGTTCCCTATTTTACCATCCACTACAAGAAGAGGTACAGTCCTAAACACCTCTGTTGCTCTTGATTCACCGTCTGTGATAAGTAATCCTGTTACTCCACCACCACATACTCATGCTACACACACTGCTACTACTGCTAAATCTGAAACTGCTTTTGATGCTCATAATGTTACTTCTACTGTGCTTGATGCGAGTGGCTCATTAGGTCCTTTTCTAGATGCTACTATGGCTAGTCTAGGAAATACTGAAACTCCTAGTGAAGACACTATTACACCTGTTAGCTCACCTGAGTCTAGAGAGAGTTATGATATTAATGATGGTTACATTGAGTTCACTGATGAATTTGTTGAAGAGTGCCAAAACACACATGTTACTAGTGCTATTAAGAGTCTCCTTGCTAGACGCACCATTATTCCTAAGTTGTCCTTTGATCCAGAGTTTGCCACCTCTCCCATAGATATTAAGGATAAAGATTATGATTTCTCTCTTTATTTATCCTACTTGGACATTGTTGAGAAAGAACCTTTTTGTGGGACTGAAAATGAGAGTGTTGTGGCTCATATGAATGAGCTTTCTACTATGAGTGCTTTGTTCTCTAATGATTTTAAGATGCGCAAGTATTTTGTTACTAAGATCTTTCCATTTTCACTAAAAGGAAAAGCTAGGGCTTGGTTTAATAGATTACCTCCTGGTTCCATTGATAGCCCTGATTGCTTGATTACTTCTTTCTTCCAGAAATATTTTCCTCCTAGTGCTAGACATGCTGCTTTGTAGAGACTTTTTGATTTTAAACAGGGAGAAGAAGAGAAATTGCCTGAGTCATGGACAAGGTTCTGTGCCTTGATTCATGCACATCCTAGATGTCCATTGCCTAAGAATGAGCTTCTTGATATTTATTATAATGGACTAACTAATGATTCTAGGACATACCTAGATAGCTTTGCTGATTGTGTTTTCAGAAAAAGAACTCCTACAGATGCTGAAGAATTAATGGCTAAGATAAGCAAGAATTATGATGATTGGATTTCAACTGAGCTAAATATACCTGAGCCTATTACTCCTGAACCAATTGTGCCTGAACCAGTTCCAACACCAACACCAAAGAAGAGGGGAGTTATTGCATTAAATGATGAAGTGATGAAGGAAGCTAAGAAATGTCTAAATGAGAAAGGTATTAGAGCTGAAGATGTGAAGAATCTACCTCCTATAGAAGAATTATGTAAGCCAATTCCCCACTCATCTACTATTGAGGTACATTCTCTCCAACACTCTGATGAAGGTGATATTCCTTATGGTAAGCCTCCTGATCAATGTTTAGAGGAACTTGACATTTTTATTGTTAAACAAGGTAATTTTAATAAACAAGTTCAGAATCATTTATTGGAAAACTCTAGAGATATCAATCAGTTGAAAGATATTGTGGAAAGAACTTCTAATGATATTAAAATCCTTTGTAAACACTTTCAAATGGTTCAAACCCAACTTGATCAACTTGCTAAGGTACAAAAGGATATGCTAGTTAATGCCTCAGGAGATAATTATGCTTATGGAATTAGAACTAGGAGTGGTATAGGTACTCAAGATCCTTTATATCCTGAAGGACACCCTAAAAGAATTGAGCAGGATTCTCAACAAGGTGAGAATAGTGGTAGTCCTCGTAAGATAAAGAAAAAGAAACATGAAGTAGTTGAGGAACCACTTGAACCTATTGTAGATTCTAATAGTATATCTGTCTTTGATGCTGAAACTGAGAGTGGTAATCATAGTGATGCTCCTGATAAGGAGGAAGTTGAGGAAGAACCTAAGAAGCACACTAAGAACACTAGGTACACTAAGGAAGATTTTATTGCTAAGAAACATGGTAGTGACAGAGAACCTTGGGTGCAGAAAACTATGCCTTTTCCAGGGAAGAAACATAAGTCAAAGGAGGAAGAACACTACAACAAGTTTTGTGAGCGGATGAAACCTTTATTTTTGCAAATTCCTTTGACTGATGCTATTAAATTGCCTCCTTATTCAAAGTATATGCAGGATATTTTCTCTAATAAAAGGAAGATTCCTAATGAGGAGATTTCTACTTTGCTTGCTAATTATTCCTTCAATGGTAAGGTTCCAAAGAAACTTGGTGATCTAGGTATACCAACTTTCCTTGCTCTATTAAGAATAATTATGTTAGAACTACTTTATGTGATTTGGGAGCTGGAGTTAGTGTTATGCCTTTTTCTCTCTACAAGAGACTCCAGCTAGAAAAGTTGATACCAACTGATATATCTTTGCAAATGGCTGATAAGTCAACTACTATTCCTGTTGGTATATGTGAGGATGTTCCTGTTCAAGTGGCTCATAATTGCTTGGTTTTAACTGATTTTGTTGTGCTTGAAATGCCTGAAGATGATAATATGTCTATTATTCTTGGGAGACCTTTTCTTAATACTGCAAGTGCTGTTATTAATTGCAATCAAGGAAAAGTAACATTCAATATTGATGATAAAGATAATACTATTTATTTCCCCAAGAAGGTTTTTAAGAGCTATTTTGCCTGAATTCCATTGAAAATATTGAGAGCATCAAGGTTGGAGAAATATATTGTCCCATTCCATAGGAAAATTTTGAAACTATTATGATTGGGGCCATTGCTATCAAGTATGAGGTAACATAATCACCTTGTGGAATACAAAGTTTTGTTTCATATAAGATTGTTTTGGTAACAAGACTTGATCAACCTTGTTAACAAAAGGATTTTTATGAACAAAATAATGTTTTCACTATGGTTATACTTGCTTTCTTTTACTTTTTCTCCTTCCTAGTCTTTGCCTTTCTTTTGCTAGCTTTGGTTTTGCTAGTTGTTTGATTGTTAGAGTGTCTTAGAACTTCTATAGTATGGCTTTTGGTTTGCTTTTGCTTCTTTTGAAAAAACTGTTTCTGCGAGAAAATCAATTTTCATACCCTAAAAATTGGCCAAAAATAAAGTTTCCTGAAAAATCCCAGAAAATTCAAAGTAAATTTTTCCTTGAAAAAAGGGGAAGAGGGACACCTGGAGTGACCCAGTGGCCCACCCCAGGCGCCCACACCCCAGGTAGGCGTGGCCTACCCATGGGTGGCGCCTAGGGGGGGTCTGGCCCACCTAGGCCCCTCCAAAGTGCCCCCTCACAACCATCTTCTTTCTCTCTCCCAGAAAACACCGAAAAACTTGCTCAAGCTCGAGTTCTTGATATTCTTGCGTGTGATTTTCGATCTCCTTGCTCAGCCCATCTTTGCTGCTGATTTTTGGAGGGATTGCTCCTTGGTATGTGCCTCCTCCACTTGTCCAATTAGATTTGTGATTGATAGATTGTATATTGGGTATTTTCTGCTATAGGTGACAGGTTGTGTGAGCTTGCATGCTTGTTCTATTCTTAGAGATTTCATTTTGATGCATGTGTAGCCCTCTAGCAAGTTCCTATAGTAGTTTCTCATCATTTATCAACTTAGAAATCACTTGGTTTGATGTTTGTCTAAAATTTTCAGCAAGGAAGATGAGTGCTTATCCACTGAATCAATATGACTTGATGGTGCCTGAGCCAATGAAGGTTCATCGTGAGGAAGGAGTCTTTCCTTCCATTTATCCATGCCATGAATTTATGAGAACCGCGGGAATCTCCCAGGATTTCCAAACTTTGATTGTCAATGCAGGGTTGGAACACTTTGTTGAAGGAGAACCATTTCAATTTGTTAAGCTAACCATGGATTTTGTGCAGGACTTTCGATTTACTTGGTCTACATCTAATCCCTTGGTCCATTACAAAATATACAATATACCTGTCGACCTGACTTTTGCTGATTTCTGTATAGCAATTAGAGTACCTCAGTGGGGATCTTGTGAGAATATCAAGGAGAGGCCCAAGTCACTTATGGATTTATATGCAGAGATTTGCCAAGGTTTTGACTTCTCAAAGGAAAGTGGTAAAATTTGGAAATTCAGTTCCCAGCCATTAGATATTTTTCCTATTTCATTACCAAGTGTGTTCTTGCTAGAAAGATTGCTAGAAAGTTATCTTCTTTTGATCTAGCTTTTATCGCAGCTGCTCTGAATAGGAATAGATCTTATAGCCTAGGTGCTTTGATAGCTCACCGTCTCACCACCAATTGCGAGAAGGGTGGAATTTGTGGAGGTCTTATTGCTTTTAGGTTGCTAGCTTTCTATGGTTTAGAGCCTCACCATTCAGATTATCGGTTCCCCATAGAGAGGCTTGATCTTGAATCCATGATTCAACATGGTTTTTTTACTTGGGAGCTAATGTGAGAAGTTTACCGTTTGAATTATATTTTGCCCAGCAAGGTTGGAGAAAGGGTAGGACTGAGAAAATAGTTTATTTGCCTGCACCTTCTTTGTTAAACTTTGGTAACAGACAAGGATGGTCGCTCACGGAGGAGGAGGAGGAGGTTGACACATATGTGTTGGAGCTCTCCCAGCAAGAGGAGAATGTTGGAGAGGATGCCAAAAATGATTCGGTTCAGCCCTCCAACTTGGGAGAGTCTTCGTACCAGCATCCCTCATTTGATTGGGGCGTATCTTCTTCTTCATTGCAAGCGCCTGACTATGACCATTCCTATGATGACCCACCATCTTGTGGTTATTACCCGCACTATTGAGACCCACTTAGGCCAAAAGCCTAAGCTTGGGGGGAGGTATACCGACATCACACTCATCTATATATCATGTTCGGTCGGTTCTTTGTATATCCATTATTTCGCTTTGTTTTTGGTTCTTGTTGCTTCTTTCTCAAAAACACAAAAATACCAAAAATATTTTCGTTATTTATCTTGGTTTGTTTCTTTGCTTCTTGTTTGGTTTGCCTTTTCTTTGTTTGGTTTTTCTTTGTTTGCTTTCTTTAAAAAATCAAAAACACCAAAAATATTTGTTGTTCTTCTTTGGTTTTGTGAGTTCTTTGTAGAGTTCAGCCGTCCTTAGTGGATTTTGGGTTTCATGTTATTATTCAAGTCACACAAGTGAAGGGCAATAATGAATATTAAGACAACTCGAGGTGTGGTAAGAGGCTGGTAATGAACTCTATTTGTTTTTCATTTTTGTATATATACTCATAATTGTGAGCATGCTTAGCCTGTTCATTGTAAGGCGTATGTTACTGATGGATGCTTAGTTGTAACTACCTCGGTGAATTACGCTCCTAGATACAAGCCTGGATGAGCGGTAGTGGTTGAAATAGTACGGTGGGGCCCCAAAAGCCACTCGCGGGTAGACCTTTCGGCCGTCCCAACCACTACCATCTCAACGGGACCTGTACGGGCGGCGTAATCGGCAGGCGAAAGGATCAAATACATACACAAATGAGTATGTATGCAAGCCACCATACAAGAGTACATCAGAGCCATACCATCTAGAAAGAAAGGAAAATATAGCAACGCCATACGACAAGATTCAAATGACCTAGATAGATCTAATATTTTAGGATACTTCCTCATAGACACATCGAGTATCATGCGAAGCGGCAAACAAAGTCCGAGTACGGATAAGAAGCAAATCGGCATAAGATGCCATAGAAATAAGCACATCCGCCCACAGATTCCACGGATCCCGTTCCGGAATCTCTACACGAACGATCGTTGCCCACATCATCAGCCTCTTCCACCCAAGATCCTCCGTCTGCGAGGGTACTGTTCATCGAACCAATAATTTATCGTGTGAGACCCTAAGGGTACTCAGCAAGTCTTAATGCCTCTAAAGGGGACACAACCTGGGGTGACACAATTGCAGCGAAAGATAAACCCTAGCAGTTCTACAGATAAACGCTAACCATCCGCCTAACCAATGATAGACGGATGTCCGTGAATTAAGGACAACAGTTATAACAGTAATTTCATCAGATCCATCCTCCTCCTCGCTTACCAACGAGGAAGCGGACGAACAACTCCCAATCCGTTGGCAATTTTATTAACCATTCCTTGAGTGTTGCACTATTTACTAGTCAAATTACTTAGTCAGATTAAAGCGGTACTTTAGTTATGCTTGTCTATGATCGAGAAACTGTGCTCCAAGTCGTCCATAACCGCGGACACGGCTTTCAGAAAGTTTTACCCGGCCGGGGTGCACCAATAGCAACACACGCTCGATCAACCTCGGAAAAACCAAATCAAAACCCAACGAGGCCTTCACGACAAAGCAATCACAAGATTCAGAAATATTTCAGGGGGCCACCCCATTGAGTAGACCCGCAACGAAGTTAGCTTACTCCGAGACGGACTCAAGGTTTGCGTCAGTGGCTGTAAACGACTGGGAACCCGAAAGTGTGGCTGGGCTTGTCGATACCGCGAAAACACTCCGCTTACCTAACAAAGACAGGTGTGCTCGCACAAACGTAAATAAAGCAGTAGCATGGCATAAGTACAGGATAGTAAACAAAACCTCAAACTAGTTTGTGGCCCCAAGAAATAAGACGGAATCAAGCTCTGGCTCAGGGGGGTCCCATATACCTCCCGGATGTGGTTAGCGCAATAAATCAAGGAACAGGAATCAAGTACTCGGGGTCTTACGGGACACAAGTGAGCAGGAAAAACCAAATAGCATATGTTGCTCACCGGTGCCACTTTCATTAGTTATCCCATTACTACTCAGGTTAAGTTGTTTAGGTACCTCCTTATCCATCAGACACTCACATACCCTACACATGCTGTTCTACGACTCGCATGGCTCAAACAACTCCTGTAGTAATGGCTCATGGGATGGAGGAACAAGCTCGGTGGGGTTTAAAAGTAAAGGCTATGCAATACTTAGGATTCAATTTAATGCAATCGCGACTCAATGATGCAAGAATAAGATAGAGGCAATAGGTACTGTATGTATGCAAGCATGTGGAAGTGCTTGCCTGGCAACTCAGTTGAAGCGAGACGGATCTGGTAGTGCTCCCGGTTCTCTTGATATATCCACCTTTCGTCTATTCGAAAGAAGAACCAAACAAGCAAGGGCCAACATAAATAAAGTGCACAAGCATAGGAATAAAATGCGACAAGCAAACAATCATGCCATGATGAATGATGCACAAGTTGCATGGCAATAAGTAGCATGGCATGGGTGAGGTGTGGTATGCAAGAATAAGGCATTTTATTAAGGTTGGGCCACATTTTGTTGTCATAATAGTTGCTGTTTACTATATTTTTATATGATGCATGCTGCAATTGAAGTCAAGGATAGCATAGACAGAAAGGTCTCGTCGAGCTGATCATTTTAGACATATCATTTGTTAAATTTGGAATTATAAATCAAAAGTTATTAATTATTTAAGTTCTAGTGGCATTTGTTGTAATTTGATTCAACTTGGAATTTTAAATGTGCAAAAGGCAATTTGAATGGCATATTTGAAATCCTTACATTTTTCTGATTCAAAAACATATATCATTTGCATTATTTGGATTTATAATTGAAAAGTTATTTAAAATCTGATTTGAATTTGATTTTGAATTAATTGAATTAGATTTGAAATAAACAGACAAGCGTAAACTTTTACACCCATCTACGCCTAGCTCAGCCGCAGACAGATGGGCGGCGACAGAGGGCCCCAGGCGCAGCCAAACCGCCACCGCGGCTCGCTAGCCCAGAGATGACAGTGGGGCGGTGGGCTAGCAGCCCACGCCCGGCAGTGGACGCGAGGCAGCCACGCGCAGCCAGGAGGACCGTGGGTTGCTAGATCAAAACAACGGGCACCTTTTTGCAAAACTGCACAGAGACAGACGTATGGGGCCGAGGGAGTGCGGGTTTAGGCGGGAGAAACTTCGAGGACCTAAGCGCAAAATGTCCAATCACCGTTGAACGGCAGCGCGCCTTCTGCGGCATCGCGATCAGCCGACGTTTGGTCGACGTTGGAGAGCGAACCACTGGGTGAACCGGGGTGCTTCAAAAACCAAAAGTGGAGAGGGCGACACGGGCTATAGATTACCGACAAGTGGCGTCGCCAACGGAGAGCTACAAGCAGGCGGGCGTTGAACAGCCGGATCTCTGCAGGCTGTCGAGGCGGCGTGACGTCACGCACGCCTTCGTCCGGTGCGGCGGGGCTACGGCGAACTAGAGAGGACCAGGGGGTGTCTAGGGGCTGCAGGAGCTCACCTTGGTGTTGTCGGCGTAGCCGGGGGCGTTGAGGTGGCGAGGATCGGCGAGGGGGTAGCAGGTCAGGGCGTCCTGGCGGTCACGGGCACGGCGGCGGCGAGCTGCTCCGGCGGGGCTACGGCTGGTTCCTCGCGTCCTGGGCGTTGCAAGGGAAACATGCGAGACTCCTGGGGGCTCTGACCTGCCTTGGCGCGCTCGGGAACGAAGGAGAGCAGAGGCGGCCGTCGTTAGGGTTTAGAGGGCATGGTGGAGAGGTTGCTCGCTGGGGAGGAAGAAGGGATGCAGGGGGAGGAAGAGAGGCCTGAGGGGGATCTGGGAGGCTAGGAGGGGAAGGATAAGAACGAAAGGGGGGCAGGTAGATGGCGTGGGGGAGGGGTAGATCGGCATCGGCCACCTTTGCACCTCACGTGCATGGGTCGGCGGCACATGGGGAGGAAGGAGGCTGCCAGGTGGGGTAGGGCGAGGCCAGGGAGGCAGGCAGGTGTGGGGTGAGGCTGCTGAGCGGGCCAGGGAGGGGCCTCATGGCATAGAGAGAGAAAGAGAGGAAGGGGGGCCGGCTCGAGCTAGGGTTAGGTTTGGGAGTGGCCTCGGTTGTTTGGGGTGGGGTAGCTAGGGGGCATGGTGAACATGTGGCCATGCTAGGTTAGCTAGAGGGGAGAGAAAGAGAGAAGCAAACTTAGGGTTTGGTTTAGATTAGGTGGGTTTTAGGGTGTAGCTAGGATGGGGCATGTGGGTAGCTTAGGGGGTTTAGATTTTTGAGAGGGGGAAGGTTTGATGCTAGATGCTCTTCCGACAAGATCCAACCTTGCACCAAACAACCCACAACAAGAACCAAGACTAGAGTAAGGGAAAAAGGTGATGATGGCAAGGATGGCTAGGGTGATGGGGTTTAGGCATGTTCAAACAAGACCAAACCCAAGGGGTAGAGAGATGTTCCATGTAAAATCCAAATAAAAACAAATGTCAAGCTAAGGGATACTTGCATGGGCCATGCATAGTTAATTGGTACCATATTCATCTTTGTGAAAACAAGATTAATTACCTGGCATTTTCTTATGCATTCCAAAGTGTGGAATAAGGCCCAAGCAAAAGAAATTAGGAAGAATTCCAAGTGGAGTATGAGGAGATGATCACATTGGAATATATTTGGGACTTGCTAGTGTGTATATGCCACTAGATAGTTAATAACCCCACAAAATATCCCCACATGATGATAACCCCAACAACACACATATGGAAGCTAGGGAGAAAGTGTCCCACTCACAAGGCATGCAAAGGTGGCCATGTGGCTCTCATGCATCAATAATGTGAAAACAAAATGATGCCAAGATGAGAACATGTGGAAAAGAAATGGATCCATCCCAACCCACATGAGCTAGAAGTAAACCCATAAATGCCAAGCTCATATTTAGTTGGATGGTGGAATTATAAGGTGGTGAAAGAAAGGTGGTGGAGTTAAAAAGAGATATGCCCCCAAATCAACTTGGGCATTTTAACAATATATCAAGAACCAAATACAATATCAAGAGGCAACTACAATTAATAATGCATATGAGATAAGAACCAAAGCAAAAGGGGTTTTGTATGATGCTCAAATGCAAGGTGGCATGATGACATGATCATGATATGATGATGATGCAACAATTATATGTTGGAAGTGGCCCTTTTATTACTAGAACAAGTAGCATTACAGGTGTTAGACAACTGGGATGCTACATTAGTAGTTTTCGCTTGTCTAAGATTAGCTCCAGCTTGCTAATAGTTTGTAGCATGTCATATGAATGTTTTCTTCCATTGTTTTATTCATATTTTGGTATGATATTGTGGTATCCTCCTCTGGAAGTTTCATGTGAATCGACTTGGCACATGATCATGCATGAATATGACTAATCAATAGTCAGTAAGCCTCTATGATTTATTTTGCCTCAGAGTACTTGTATCACTTTCATGCCATAATTAGTCCTGTTTTGTTGCAAGCATGATTATGACAGTTATTGCTCTCTTGTTTGTCACTCCCTCTCTATTGCTAACCTTCACTTGCACTGAGTATGATCTCTACCTGTGCTTCCAACTCCCCAAAACCAATATTGACAACTGTGTCCACCATACCTACCTATTAGCATCGTTTTCTATTTCAGTGCATATTCTATATGCCTTGTTTTCTTCCAAAAAAAATGTTTGTCTATTTTGAGAAAGTTAGTTAGTAAAGATCTCACAAACTTGATAACACACTTTATTCCTTGCATTTAATAATCTTGAACCATTGTGACCTGTCCATGAAAGTTATATGCTTGCAAATTATATGCTGGGAGTCAGCAGAACCGTGCTGCCACGGGGAACGCTTTCAACACTTTTTGGATATCCTATCTAGTTGATACTTTGCTCTTTTTTTGCGGATGTCAACGGTGTAAAATAAAAGGGGAGCTTGTGAGTTCATGGAGTATATATATTGTGTTAGAGAAACGCCTGGGCCGCTAGCCTAAGCCATGCCTAATCATGGTGGAAACTTGCAGCATCACCATAATGAGCATTCTATGAAGCATCCTCAATAAAAAGATATGCACATAGTACATAAAAAGATCGCTGAGATGCTCATTGCCTGCTTGCCTTGTCATTTTGATCACGGGATAGCTCATGTATCATGTGCAAGGGGTACCCCGTTGGCGGTTCTCTATGATATGCATGTATGCACAATGATAAGAACTTGCAGGTAACCAAAGTTGATTAGCATGCGGAGTGGCCCTCGTACTCAAGGGACTTGGGATTTCCAGTTTATGGTCTGTCAAGCATATAACTCATACTGAACCTCACATTCACCTTAATCATATGAAGATGCCTATGATAGGGGAAATGAGAGCTCAAAGCTAATGAGTACCTTCCTTTCAGCATTAGGAAGCCTTTCAAACTTTTCAAAACCGTTTTCACTTCCTTACTGAGTCACGGTGTATTCTATGAGCACCTTCTTGAGAGCATAGTTTTCATTCTTGTTTTTGTTCCAAAACTTGGTTAATTATGTCATGACTTTGATCCTTGTATCTCTGATATTTTTACCTCTAGTCTTCACTTGAACTTCAGAGGTGTCTTGGCATTTATATTGTTCTCTACAAACAAAGGCAAGCAAGATACCACCCTATCATACCTTACTATGAGCATTGCAATGTTGCTTATGTTTATGTTCCATGCTACTTATTATTATTGAGTTGGTTTCTCTTCATAGATTGCAATGACTATTGAGTAGACTTGGTTGCATACTTCTTATTATGAATGGTTTAAACATCTACTCCTGTGCTAAGAATATATATATCATATGAAGCAAATGTGTTCATGAAAGTTCTTTTATCGCACTCAGTTTTCAACTGAATTGCTTGAGGACAAGCAATAAGCTAAGCTTGGGGGGAGTTGATACGTCCAAAACATATCTACTTTCTCGAACACTTTTGCTATTGTTTCTCCTCTAAAGTTGTGCGATTTGGATACAACTAACACAGACTGGCGCTGTTTTCAGCAGAATTACCTTGGTGTCTAGTTTTTGTGCAGAAAATCGACTATCAGGAAAAATCCCGGAAAATATGCCAAAAATTATATTTCACCAGAATACCCACTGTCAACACCCGGATTTTTAATCCCAGATGCATGTTATGCCATACATCGCAATCCCAGGATTACCATTTTTGCGAGACATAACAAATTTGGATACCACAGTACATCATCCATTACAAACCATACATAAGGTCTTACACAAATAAGGATCTCATGATCCAGTTCTTAATACAACTCAAGCAGCGGAATAACGTAATAATAAAGGTAGCGTAGGCGAAGCTCCATCTTTCGGGGTCACAGGCAATGCTGACGATAGGAGATGATCCTAGTTGTCGTAACCTTCCTGGGGTCCATCATCCTGGTACTCATCTTCATAGTCTGGCCACGGGAATAGCCAGAGACAAAGCCATGAGTACTCTTTAAGTACTCGCAAACTAATACTAACAAGTTATGGGGGTTTTTGTAGTAGGACACTAAGCTCTAGGGTTGTTTTGCAAAAATCCAGATTTACCTCTACTAAGTTCAGAAGCAAGAAAAGCTAGTTGAAATTTTATAACACCTAAGTGGGAACTTGAATTTCATATCACAACTCTGTTGTGGTCAAGTCAAAATCTCCATTCATTTCACAAGTCATTTTGAAAACATCAGACGGGGGAACAATATGGCCACTCCAATTGTCCGTAACCGCGGACGCGGCTATTCGAATAGTTTGACACTCTGCAGAGATTGTACACTTTCACCACAACATTCGATACATCCGTCAGAAACAAATCCTTAATTCACCATACTTAGTATGCGGATAATCAATCCTAACCTTTCCATTACACGCCCTAGTATAGGCACCTCTCCTTTGAATTTGGCCTCCCAACCATGACCATCTGTCATCTTGGGTACTGCACAGGTGTACAATCTTCACAAGGTAGCCTCAGCTCAGACGTTGGCCGTGAGGGAACCCATACTAAGGTATATAAGTTTCCAGTCAAGCCCTACCCAATTTTCGGGTATTGTGGTTGTACGGTAAAATAGGAATGGTATCGCATCTAGACAACCATCAGTTTTATAAAGGGCTAAGGCTCATGCCTCAACATTTTCATCATCAAAATCATCTGGTGTTCAGAAACACATGTGAAAACATTTCAGTAGAATGACTCATCATTCCAAGGTTTTCATAACCATTTTCACCAAGTATTCCCATCTAAAGTTGATCAAGTTTTATGCTTAGCACTAGCATCTACAAGTGGGGTAAGTACTAATGAGGGGTGGTAAACAAGTGGAGTTTAACTAAGTTCAATCTCATGCCTTAGGATGACATCAATATTTTCTAGCTTAGGCCAAATTTAATGCTCTTTATGCAACCTTCAATTATCTTCCTAGAATCTACAAGTCACTTAAGTAAACTCTAAGAGAAAGCTTTGATAAATAAATAAAGTATAAATCTTGCAAGTAAAACTAGGATTGGGTTATCAAGTGGGTATGATCACATATGCTTAGGGCATATAGTTGGCATGGTAGCAAGCAAGTATTTGCTTGCATAAGTATCAGTATAAGCTTGCTAAGTTAATAGCTTGCAAGTATTGGCTTGCATAGGTCAACTTGGTTATTAAGGCTTGCCAAAGTAGAGTATCTTGCAAGTGTTAGCTTGCCTTGTGCAGAGTAGTGGTTGAAGTTCTCCTCGGCTTCTTCTTCGTAGTATCCTCCTTCCTCCTCGTATCCTTGGTCGGTACTAGCGTCTATAAATAAATACGAGGTACACAATCACCAAACAATACTAACTATTTTCAATCATCACACAAAAATGCACTATAGATGATCTAGTATCATCACTAACATTACATGATTAAAGCTTTGTTTTATTTATTTTATTTTTAGAAAAGTAATTTCTACTCATTGAAAAACTACTTAAGATTTAATATTCTCCAACTCAAACATGGGATCATGTTGACACATGTCATCACCACATATTTCAGTACATGGGGATTGTGATTTAAAGTGGTGTCACAATTTAATAAGGTTTAACCTTTTATTTTAAATAAATAAAGTGACTAGAAATGCCTATGTGGCATTCTTGTATTACTTGAACATTATTTATGTAAGTAAACCCATATGTTTTTATATATTCTGAAAGGTATGATCAAATGTGATTTTTGAGAGCTGGAATCAACTCAAAATCTATTATGGTTGAAATTTGAAATATGTTTGAATGTACAAAAGCTTCTGCCTTGTTATTTTTACCAAGGTTGATCTACCGATCCAAATGACTGGAATCCAACGGGCTTGGATTAAGCATTCCAGTACCTTTCTAACAAAATTGGTTTCATGCAATTTGGTTCACTGAATCGAGCTAGGTTGATTTTTAAAACTAGGTACAGAACTGAGTTTGAATTAAAATAGAAAAATCTAAATTCAAACAGTTGGGCTGCGCGGGAAAGGTTAATGGGCCGGCCCAGTGTCACTCCGCAGCGCGAGGCTCAGATGACAGGGGGGTTCCACATGTCAGTGGCTCATAACATGCGAAGTGATACAGGGCGATGTGGTGCGTTGGATTAGAAGTGAGATCAATGGCCGAGGGTCGTCGTTGATGATGAACATGTCACCAGCGAGCTCGAACCCTAGCGGCTCAGTGGGGGTCGTGGGAGGCTCACCGGGGCTCAGGCGAGGGTCGGCGATGGGGGCAAATGACGAAGTCAACGACGGCGATTCTCCTGGCACCGGTAGATCCTCCTGGGGCGGCTCCAATCGATGGCTTCCTTCTTCTCCAGTAGCGGCGGGCTCTAGCCAAATTCCGGTGATGCGCTGCTCGCCTTGCTCCGGGAGTGAGGTGGGGTGGTTCTGGGTGAGAGGGGAGTGTAATGGTGTGGAGAAATCGAGCGGGGGTCGTCTCCTTTTATAGGCTCGACGGCGAGACCGAGAGGGATGGGCAGGCGACGGTGGCGACACGGCTACGGGCGGCTAGAGGCATGGCTGCGGTTGGCGATCGACGGGCGGGAGCGGTGGCTACGGGGTACGGGCGATGAAACGAACATGTCTGGTGGTCTCCTAGGACGGTGGGGTGCACGCTGGCGGGCGGCAAGGGCTCGAGGTGGTCGGGTTGCATGGGAACGGCGCATGCTCTGGGGTGAGCGTCGGCATGGTCGACAGCGGCATGGGCATGGCGTTCCTGGCGGTTCTGGTCTCTGTCTTCGAGCTAGGGCTGGTCGAGAGGGGGCGGTGAGGCATGGGCTGCATGCTAGACAAGGTGGGCACGGCTAGTTCTTCTTCTAGCTTCCTGTCCACACTGGGGTGACATGGTGAGGCTCGTCCTGCTCACCATTGATGGCATTGGCAAGCTCACAGTGGTGCTAGAGGTTAGTTAAAGGTGCTAGATGATCTACTAAGACTAGTTGCAACTAGAGAGGGAACAAGGTTGGCCAAAACACTACTCAACATAGTGTTTTTGATTTGGTTGATTTGGATCTGCAACCTGTTTGATGAAATGGCCGCAAGAAATTTATTTTTGAATTTTGAAAATATTTTTGGTGGTTGTGCTAGGCATGTGTTAAGGATTCTGTGTGTTCTTGGGTTTTGAAAATTGAGCTTGTTTGAGTGGTTTTTGAAATAGTGGGATCTTCCCATATGAGATAGATTCAATTTTAAACTGTCATTTAAACTTAGCATTTGAATGTATTTGGATGATCACAAAGTGAGCCTTGGTACCTTATTATGAGTAATAACAAGGGGTGCAAATATCCATACATGTTTCTATTGAGTTTTGAAAATTAGAGATAGCCAAAGTAGGCATGGGAGTTAATTTGGCCAAAGTGACCATTCACTTAATTTATTCATTTTGAGTTGTTTGTCTTTGGGAAAAGTTTGGGGGGTTGTTTAGATGATGTTTATTTCACCTAAGAATCATTTTACAAGCAAAGAAACACATAACCATGGCAATTCAAAATAATCCAAATTTTGAATACACACACATATTTCATATCTTTAGTTGGAAAAGTTTTTGTTAACCCTAATTTTGATGATTAGAGTTTGATGATCCAAGTTTAATATTTTTGGGATGTAACAAACCTTCCCCCCTTAAACAAAATCTCGTCCCGATATTTGAAAAAGGACGAAAAAGATTACCTAGGATTTTAAGTGATCGGGAAACTCTGTCCTGATGTGATCTTCGCGCTCCCAGGTAGCTTCTTCTTCTGTGTGGTTGCTCCACTGAATCTTGAGAAACTTGATGCTTCGGGTTATGGTAGTTCTGGAAGCTTCTTCCAAAATACGGATGGGTACTTCGGGATAGGTCAGGTCATCATTGATTTCTATGGTCCGGTGATCAATATTCTTGAACACTTCAATCTTCTCCGGAACTTCGAGGAACTTGCGAAGTAATGAGATATGGAACACATTGTGCACGGCTGACATCTCTTCGGGTAGTTCCAATTGATACGACACTTCTCCTCGAAGGTTCAGAATCTTGAAGGGGCCGATATATCTGGGGGCTAACTTTCCTTTCAGTTGGAAACGCTGCATTCCTTTCAATGGCGACACTTTTAGATACACAAAATCTCCTATGTTGAAGGAGAGATCGCGATGTCTCTTGTCGGCGTAACTCTTCTGTCTGGACTGGGCGGTCTTGAGGTGCTCACGAATCTTGTGAACCTTCTCTTCTGCTTCTCGTAGGATGTCGGGTCCGAAAATCTGACTCTCTCCTACTTTCGACCAGTTCAAAGGGGTGTGACACTTCCTTCCGTACATGAATTCAAATGGGGCCATTTGCAAACTAGCTTGATAACTGTTGTTGTATGAAAATTCTGCGAACGGCAGACAATATTCCCATTTAGATCCATACTCTAACACACATGCTCTCAACATGTCTTCGAGTATTTGATTTACTCGCTCCGTTTGTCCATTGGTCTAAGGGTGATAAGCTGTGCTGAAATCTAGTCGGGTTCCTAAACCTTCTTGGACTTTCTTCCAGAATCCTTCTACGAACTTGCGGTAGTATCCCGCCAATCCGAGAAATGCACGAACTTGGGTTTGAGTGGTTGGGGCTTGCCAATCTTCGACATCTTTCACCTTTGCAGGGTCAACGGCAATTCCTCCGGCTGATACAATGTGACCAAGGAATCCTATCTCCTGTAACCAGAATTCACATTTGCTAAACTTGGCATACAACTGATGCTCTCTAAGGGTTCCAAGAATGGTCCTTAGGTGTAGCTCATGTTCTTCTTCTGATTTGGAATAAATCAGAATGTCATCGATGAAAACAACGACAAACTTATCTAGGAAGTCCATAAAAATCTTATTCATGAGATTCATGAAATAAGCGGGGGCATTGGTTAATCCAAAATACATGACAGCATACTCGTATAATCCATATCTGGTGGTAAAGGCAGTCTTTGGAATATCCTCTGCACGAATCTTGAGTTGATGATAGCCAGTTCTAAGATCAATCTTAGAAAATACTTTGGCACCGGTCAACTGATCAAACAAATCTTCTATCTTGGGCAATGGGTACTTGTTCTTGATAGTGACATCATTACACTTCCGATAATACGTACAACAAACGGTTACCTCCATCCTTCTTGTCCACAAACAAGACAGGTGATCTCCATGGTGACGTACTTGGTTGAATAAATCCAATTTCCAACATGGCATCCAGTTTCTTCTTCAGTTATGCTAGTTCAGACGGGTTCATACTATATGGTTGAAGGGTTTCGCGGCATAGTAAATCAAAATTTTCTACGGAGCGAACAGAGGGAAAGCCAAGATCTAATCTAGGAGATGCAAACAACGAGAGAGATTGGATTAGATCTTCATACCATTGAAGATTCGACAATGGAACGCTCGCCGGAACGTGGGTGATGTAGTCGCACTCGCTTCTCCTCCTCGCGATCCGATCCGATCTAGCACCACAAGTGGCGGTGCCTCCGTGAGATGCACACGCAAAGACTCGACGTCTCCTCCTTCCTCGGACCAGCGAGTATGGTAGAGAGATAGATTGGATCTACAACACGACGTGGTGTATATGGTGGAGAATTTCACTGCAGGCTCGCCTACAAACAGTGGGGGGGGGGAGAGGAAGGTAGCAAGGCAGCTAGGGCTTGGAGGAAGGTGTGGAGTAGTAGGGGGAGGGGGCGCACCCCCCCTCTATATATAGAAGGGGGGGGGGGCGGCCAACCCTTTCCCCTCCTCCAAGCCTATCTCTAGTTTAAACAATTTAAACTCTCCCTTATCTAGAAATCCTATCTCTAGTTTAAACGATTTAAACTCTCCCTTATCTAGAAATCCTATCTCTAGTTTAAACGAGTTTAAACTTATCTAGGATCGGCTGGGCCCTATGGGGCCTTGTGCCCTGGCCCAATGCGCCAGGACACTCCCTCATAGGCCCATGCCCTCCCGGAAGGTGGGGCCACGTTGGTCCCTTCCGAAAGGTTCTAGAAGCTTCAGATAATACCGATTAACCCTAACAATTCCGAACTCCAAAACTGCACCGCCTTTATATGAATCTTATTCTCCGACCATTCCGAACCTCTCGTGATATCCCGGATCCCATCCGAGACTCGAACAAAAATTCATAAACCAATTATCCAATCTATCCTAGCGCCGAGATACGTTATGTGTGACCTCGGGTTCGAGAATATGCATATGATCTTCTATCAATAATCAACAATGGGTCCGCACCCATATTGACTCCCACACATTCATCGATGATCATATCGGATGAACCACGATGCCGTGATTCAATCAATCCCATATATATATTCCCTTCGTCGCGATATTTTACTTGCTCGAGATTCGATCGTCGGTATCGTCATACCTAGTTCAATCTCGCTCATAGCAAGTACTTTACTGCTCCGTAATCCGATATCACTTTGTGATTAACTCCTTAACCACATGCTTGCAAGCGGTGTTGATATCGATTACCGAGTGGGCCCAAGTATATCTCTCCGACTTGGGAGGGACAAATTCCATCTCGATACATACAACCCAATAGATACTTTCCGATCACCGAGAGACACCTTTATGATCACCCTCTCATAGGATGACGCTTTTGATGACCTCAAAGCTTTCTTCCAATACTGTGGAGTTGTATTATCTCATGGTCTAAGGAATACAATATTTGACATAGGAAAAGCTTCGCAAAGACGAACACGATGACACGATCTAATTGCTCGCTTTGTTTGGGTCTATCCACCATATCATTCTCCCAATGATATGACCTCATTATCAATTGACAACTCATGTCTATGGTTAGGAAACCTTAACCATCATTGATCAATGAGCTAGTCCATAGAGGCGTACTAGGGAGACGGTGTTGTTTACAAACCACACAAGTATTAAAGTTTTCGCTTAATACAATTCTAGCATGGATTATAAACTTTATCATGAACAAGAATTATAATAATAACATCTTTATTATTGCCTCTAGGGCATAATTCCAACAGTCTCCCACTTGCACTAGAGTCAATAATCTGGTTTACATCTGGCAACAATCTCACACCCATGGCACTGAGGTGTTGATCATGTTTTACACGTGGAAGAGGTTTAGTCAATGGATCTGCGACATTCAGATCCGTATGTACTTTGCTAATCTTCAGATCTCCATCTGCTATATAATCCCGGATTATATGAAACTTGCGGTTGATATGCTTGGTCTTTGGATGATATCTTGGCTCCTTAGCGAGTGCTATGGCGCCAGTGTTGTCACACAATATCTCCAGTGGGTCCAATGCACTTGGAACCACGCCAAGCTCAGTGATGAAGTTTCTGATCCAAACTCCTTCACTTGACGCTTCTCTAGCAGCCATGTATTCCGCTTCTACTGTAGATCCCGCGATCACGCTTTGCTTGCAGCTTCTCCAGATCACAGCTCCTCCATTCAAAATATACACGTATCCTGTTTGAGATTTAGAATCATCCTTGTCGGTGTCGAAACTAGCGTCGACGTAACCTTTTACGACAAGCTGTTCATCACCCCCATAGACTAAGAACATTTCTTTAGTTCTATTTAGGTACTTTAGGATGTTCTTCACGGCTGTCCAAAGGTTCCACTCGGATCACTTTGATATCTCGTCAAACTAAGAGCATTGGACACATCCGGTCTAGTACACAAAGATGGCATACATGATGGAACCTATGGCCGAGGTATAAGGCACTTTGCTCATAGCTTCCCTATCATTTACCGTAGCTGGACAATGAGCCTTGCTCAATATCTTACCTGACAACATAGGCACTGAACCTTTCTTTGCCTTATCCATTCTGAACCTTTTCAGAACTTTGTCTAGGTATGTACCGGCTTAAAGCTATCGCGCCTTTTGTCTATCTCTATAGATCTTGATGCCCAATATATAAGCAGCTTCACCTAGGTCTTTCATTGAAAAACACTTGTTCAAATAACTCCTCACATCGTTAAGCATGTTGATGTCATTTCCGATAATCAATATGTCATCCACATACGCATCGTAAACGCCACCGAGCTCCCACTCACTTTCTTGTAGATGCAAGCTTCGTAGCAATTTGGAACAAATCCAAAGCTCTTGATCACTTGATCAAAACGAAGGTTCCAACTCGAGATGCTTGCTTCATCCATAAATGGAACGCTGAAGTTTGCATACTTTACTAGCATCCTTAGGATCGACAAAACCTTCGGGTTGCATCATATACAACTCTTCATCAATGTTCCCATTGAGGAAAGCAATCTTGACATCCATCTGCCATATTTCATAATCATGAAACGCAATTGCTAATAAAATCCGAATGGACTTAAACATCGCTACGGGAGAGAAAGTCTCATCGTAGTCAACACCTTGAACTTGTCGAAAACCTTTTGCGACAAGCCGTGCTTTATAGACGGTAACATTACCATCCGCGTCCGTTTTCTTCTTGAATATCCATTTGCACTCAACGGCCTTTCGGTTGCTAGGAGGATCCACCAAAGTCCATACTTGGTTTTCGCTCATGGATCCCAATTCGGATTTCATGGCTTCCAGCCATTTCTCAGAGTCTGGGCTCATCATCGCTTCCTCATAGTTCGTAGGTTCACTGTCTTCTACCAACAAGACAGTCAAGACAGGGTTGCCGTACCACTCGTGAGGGCACGCGACCTTGTCGACCTGACGCTCGATGGCGACATCGTCAAGCTTCATGATCCTTGTCATTAGCTTCCTCTATTGTTGTGCGGTGACCTGGAACAATTTCAGGTGCTGCGCTACTCTCCAATTCAAGAGAAGGTTCAATAACCTCGTCTAGCTCTACTTTCCTCCCACTCACTTCTTTCGAGAGAAACTCCTTCTCAAGAAAGGAACCGTTCTTTGCGACAAACACTTTGCCTTCGGTGGTGTGATAGAAGGTATACCCAATAGTTTCCTTAGGGTATCCTATGAAGACACATTTCTCCGCTTTGGGTTCGAGCTTGTCCGGCATCAACTTCTTGACGTAAGCTTCGCATCCCTAAACTTTAAGAAACGACAACTTAGGTTTAGCACCAAACCACAGTTCATACGGTGTCGTCTCAACGGATTTAGATGGAGCCCTATTTAAAGTGAATGCAGCGGTTTCTAATGCATAACCCCAAAATGATAACGGCAAATCAGTAAGAGACATCATTGATCGGACCATATCTAATAGGGTTCGATTCCGCGTCGCACACACCATTGCGCTGTGGTGTTCGGGTGGCGTGAGTTGTGAAACGATTCCACTTGCTTTAAGATGCGTGAGAAAATCATAACTCAAATATTCGCCTCACGATCGGATCGTAGAAACTTAATCTTTACTACGATGGTTCTCCACTTCATTGAAATTCCTTGAACTTTTCAAATGTTTCAGATTTATGTTTCATTAAATAGATATACCCATATCTACTTAAGTCATCGGTAAAAGTGAGAAAATAGCGATATCCACCGCGTCGAAACACTCATCGGTCGCATACATCGGTATGTATGATTTCCAACAAGTCCGTTGCTTGCTCCATCATACTGGGAGAACGGGTTTTGATCATGTTGCCCATGAGGCATGGTTCGCATGTGTCAAATGATTCAAAATCAAGAGACTCAAAAGTCCATCGAATGGAGTTTCTTCATGCGCTTTACACCAATATGACCTAGACGATTGCCACAAATAAGTAGTATTATCACTATCTACTTTGCATCTCTTAGCCTCAATGTTATGGATGTGTGTTTCATCCCTTTCGAGATTTAGAAGAAATAAACCATTCACAAGAGGTGCATGACCATAAAAGATGTTACTCATATAAATAGAACAACCATTATTCTCCGATTTAAATGAATAACCGTCTTGCAATAAACATGATCCGGAAATAATGTTCATGCTCAACGCAGGCACATAATAACATTTATTAAGGTTTAAAACTAATCCCGAAGGTAAAACTAAGGAGAGCGTACCGACGGCCATCACATCAACTCTTGATCCGTTGCCAACGCGCATCGTCACCTCATCCCTCGCAAGCCGCCGTCTATTCCGTAGCTCCTGTTTCGAGTTACAAATATTAGCAACTGAACCGGTATCAAATACCCAGGCACTACAACGAGGGCTAGTAAGGAAAACATCAATAACATGTATATCAAATATACCTTTGATGGTGCCATCCTTCTTGTCCGCTAAGTACTTCGGACAGTTGCGCTTCCAGTGACCCTTGTCCTTGCAATAGAAGCACTCAGTGTCCGGCTTTGGACCAGACCTGAGCTTCTTCTCAGCAGGGGCATTGCGCTTGCCGCCGCCCTTCTTGAAGGGCTTCTTTGCTCCCTTACCTTTCTTAAAGGAGGGCTTGTTGACCATCAACACATGATTATCCTTTTTGATGTCCACCTCCGCAGCCTTCAGCTTTGCGAAGAGCTCGGTGATCGTATCAGTGGAACCAATCTGATTATGAGTCACTACAAAACTTTTATAGCTGGGAGGGAGTGATTGCAGAACCACAATCTTGAGCTCCTCCGAATCGTGCATTCCAGCTTGCTCAAGCGTTGAGTGTAGCCCGACATCTTTATGGCGTGCTCACTAACGGAACTCCTTCCTCCATCTTGCGCTTAAAGAACTTCTGGAGATCTCATATCTCTCGAGCGGGCTTGAGTCTCAAACATGGTTTTCAGCTCCTCGAGAATCTCAAAGGGCCCGGATAGGTTTCAAAATGATTTTGAAGTTCGGTTCCATAGCAAACAACATGGTGCTCTTAATCACACCATAATCATCTTTATGCCGATCGATAGACAGCTTTCTCATCGGCCGTAGCGATTTGCAGGGTCACCTAACGCTTTACCAAGGACATAGTCCTTTGTCCGCAGTAATGATTCTTAGATTGCGGAACCAATTGGTGAAGTTAGACCCATTGTTTCTAAGCTTTTCCTTCTCACCAAAACGTTGAAGTTGAAGTTGGACTTGGCCATGTGATCTACAAGATTTGCAAGTACAATTTAGACTATGTTCATGATAAATAGTTCAACTTAATCAAATTACTAGATGAACTCCCACTAAATTCAACATCCCTCAAGTTGTTTAGTGAACACGATCCAAATTCACCACACCTAATCCGATCATCACGAGAAGAGATGTGGTTTCAATGGTGGACAACGTGTCGATCATATCATTCATATGACTCATGCTTAACCTTTTGGTTCTTGTGTTCCGAGGCCATGTCGTACATGCTAGGCTCGTCAAGTTAGACCCAACTATTTCGCGTGTAAAAACTGGCTTGCACCCGTTGTATGAGCGTAGAGTCTATAGCACCCGATCATCACGTGATGCTTGGACACGACGAACTTTCGCAACGGTGCATACTTGGGGAGAACACAGTTTTATCTTGATCTTTAAGTGAGGAATCATCTTATAATGCTACCGTCACGATCTAAGCATAATAAGATACATAAAAGGGATAAACATCACATGCATATAACTTTATGTGACATGGTATAGCCAATCTTGGCAATGATCTCCATCTTGTGCGTTCGGCATGATCTCCATCACTCCACCATGATTGCCTCCACCACGAATAGCAACTACAACTATTGCTAACTACTTAGCGATAAAGTAAAGCTATTACATGGCGTATAAGAAGTTGACTCGCAGGTCATACACAATTATAAAGACAACCATATGGCTCCTGCCGGTTGTGTACTCATCGACATGCAAGTCGTGAAACATTACAAAACATGATCATCGCATACAATATACACATCACATCTTGGGCCATACCATATCACAGAAAACACTCCCTGCAAAAACAAGTTAGACGCCTCTACTTTGTTGTTGCATGTTTTACGTGGCTTATGGGAGTAGATGCTAAGAACGATTCTTACCTACGGAAAGCCACAACGGTGATATTATGGTTGCCAAACTCTGGTGTTAATCCCATGACAACTATAGTGAGAGAAAATGACATCCACCAGCCGCATGTGTGGAACAAGCCACACGCCAAGTGCGGAGCGGTCTCATGACGATGTCGCGTAAGGTTGGCCTGGACCGCTTCAATCTCACTATCCCGCGTCATAATAAGAACACAAACAAGAGGCTTGCAACAGAAAACATCAACGCCCGCAACAACCATGTTGCGTTCTACTCGTGAAACACATCTACGCATAGATCTAGCTCTGATACCACTAAAGGGTTTCGCGGCATAGTAAATCAAAATTTTCTACGGAGCCAGAGGAGGAAAGCCAAGATCTAATCTAGGAGATGCAAACAACGAGAGAGATTGGATTAGATCTTCATACCCTTGAAGATTCGCGACAGTGAACGCTCGGTTAACGTGGGTGATGTAGTCGTACTCGCTTCTCCTCCTCGCGATCCGATCTAGCACCACAAGTGGCGGTGCCTCCGTGAGATGCACACGTGCAGCACCTCGACGTCTCCTCCTTCCTAGGACCAGCGAGTATGGTGGAGAGATAGATTGGATCTACAACACGACGGCGTGGTGTATATGGTGGAGAATTTCTGCTGCAGGTATTCGCCTACAAACAGTCGGGAGGGAGAGAGGAAGGTAGCAAGGCTGCTAGGGCTTGGAGGAAGGTGTGTGTAGGGGAAGGGGGCGCACCACCCCTCTATATATAGAGGGGCGGCCAGCCTGCCCTCCTCCAAGCCTATCTCTAGTTTAAACAATTTAAACTCTCCCTTATCTAGAAATCCTATCTCTAGTTTAAACGATTTAAACTCTCCCTTATCTAGAAATCCTATCTCTAGTTTAAACGAGTTTAAACTTATCTAGGATCGGCTGGGCCCTATGGGGCCTTGTGCCCCTGTCCCAATGCGCCAGGACACTCCCTCATAGGCCCATGCCCCTCCCGGAAGGTGGGGCCACGTTGGTCCCCTTCGAAGGTTCTAGAAGCTTCAGGTACAATACCGATTAACCGAACAATTCGACTCCAAAACTGCCTTATATGGATCTTATTCTCCGGACCATTTGAACCTCTCGTGATATCCGGATCCCATCCGAGACTCGAACAAAAATTCATAAACCAATTATCCAATCTATCCTAGCGTCAAGATACTTTAAGTGTGACCTGCGGGTTCGAGAATATGCGACATGATCTTCTATCAATAATCAACAGCGGTGCAGGCACCCATATTGACTCCCACACATTCATCGATGATCATATCGGATGAACCACGATGCCGATTCAATCAATCCCATATATATATTCCCTTGTCTCGCAATATTTTACTTGCTCGATATTCGATCGTCGGTATCGTCATACCTAGTTCAATCTCGTTCACAGCAAGTACTTTACTCGTCCCGTAATCCGATATCACTTTGTGATTAACTCCTTAACCACATGCTTGCAAGCGGTGTTGATATCGATTACGAGTGGGCCAAGTATATCTCTCCGACTTGGGAGGGACAAATTCCATCTCGATACATACAACCCAATGATACTTTCCGATCACCGAGAGACACCTTTATGATCACCCTCTCATAGGATGACGTTTGATGACCTCAAAGCTTTCTTCCGATACCAGGGAGTTGTATTATCTCATGGTCTAAGGAATACAATATTTGACATAGGAAAAGCTTCGCAAAGACGAACACGATGGCACGATCTAATTGCTCTGCTTTGTTTGGGTCTATCCACCATATCATTCTCCCAATGATATGATCTCATTATCAATTGACAACTCATGTCTATGGTTAGGAAACCTTAACCATCATTGATCAATGAGCTAGTCCATAGAGGCGTACTAGGGACACGGTGTTGTTTACAAACCACACAAGTATTAAAGTTTCCGCTTAATACAATTCTAGCATGGAATATAAACTTTATCATGAACAAGAATTATAATAATAACATCTTTATTATTGCCTCTAGGGTATAATTCCAACAATGTTCTCTGGGATATGGGTCCTGTTCCGGGGATTAGTTCAATGATAAACTCGATATCCCGATCTGGGGGCATACCGGGCAAAACATCTAGAAATACATCGGGGTATTCACAGACTATCCGGACTTGGTCAATGGTAGGTTGGGCTATACTCTTGTTGCACTTGAATTGACGAGGTAAGGTTTCAGATACATGCTCGACTGATATTCCGACTGTACTGGTCTTGGTTATGGCTTTCTTGGCACAGTCAATTAATCCTTTATGTTTGGACATCCAATCCATTCCTAGTACTACTTCCAAACCTTTAGTTCCGAGTACTATCAGATTAGCATAAAAATCTATGCCATGGATTCGGATAGGGACGGCTTTTCAGATTTGCCTAGCTTTGGTGGTTGAACCGGGGATTTGAACAATCATACATGCTTCAGTTTGGTTGGTTGAATCTTACTAGTGCATGCAAATTCTTCAGTGACAAATGAATGCGATGCACCAGAATCAAACAACACTCTAGCGAGTACTGAATTAACAGAAAACATACCCAGCACGATGTCTGGCGCTTCCTGGGCTTCTTCAGCATGCATGAGAAAAAGACGGCCGTTGCGGTTGAGCGAATTCCCTGGGGCAAACCTTCTTCCGGGCTAAACACGAGCTGCTGCTGAGCTGGGGCATTTTCATTGGGGGCTACGACATTCTTCTTGGGGCACTCATTGGAGTAGTGACCCTTATTTCCACAGTCATAACAAGTCACTTGCGACTTGTCCTTTGCTGCAACAGGCACAACATTGCTTCCAGTCCTCGGGGCAGTGTTGGTGTTGACGGTAGCATTGTTGTTGTTAAACTTGGGTGGTGCACGGTTGACATTGCCAGAGTTGCCGGGGTTGTTGTGATTTCCTCCGGGCCTTGGGTTTCCACGGTTGAGATAGGTCGGACGGTTCATCGGGGGTCTATTGGTTCTCGGGGAAAATCTTGGAGATGGGTTAGGGAAATACTTTGGGGTATGATGGGTTCCTGGCTGATGCATCATGCGACGCTTGCGGTTCTCATTGGCTTGGTTGATCTTTCCTTCCATCTGGATGGCAGAGTCGACTAGGGCTTCAATATCAGCAAAGGGGATATTGACCAATACCGTCTGCATCTCATCATGCAGACCATTCAGGAATCTCTCTTTCTTCTTGGCTTCGGTGTCAATCTCATCCGGGGCATACCTAGCTAATGACAAGAATTTGTCACGGTATTCCACTATGGTCATCCTTCCTTGCTTCAGTTCTCTGAACTCATCTCTCATTCTCTTGATCAAACCCGGTGGCACATGGGTTCTGCTGAACTTGACCTTGAATTCCTCCCAGGTCATCATCTGTCCTCCGGTCATTGCACGAACGCTGTTCCACCATGCTCTTGCATCTGCGGCTAGATAGTGGGTGGCAAATAGAACTTTCTCGTTGGCTTCCACTTTGGCGACTTCTAGGTTGTTCTCCATGGTTTGCAGCCAATCTTATGCGTCTAAGGACTCTTCCGACTTAGTGAAAACAGGTGGGTTGGTGTTCTGGAAATTCTTGAGCTTAGATCCATGGTTGTCCTGATTTCCTTGGCCTTGATTGTTGTGGGCCAGCTGAGCTATCTGCTGAAGGGTGGCTAGGTTGGCTTGACGTTCTGCTCTTTCAGCTTTGCGGTCAGAAACCAACATTTGCAGGATCTGCAACATCGGGTCCGGGGATGAACCACTTCCTCCGCGAGGCATCTGAAGATTGAGATCTATCATGAGAAAAGAGGTAAATTTCTAAGGTTCAGGGACTTTGAAAAGTTTTTAAAGTTTGACTCAGATTTTCTAGCAACTTGCTTTTCATTCATTCATAGCACACGATACAACACACACACCACAACAAAGGAAAAACATATGGTTTTAAGAACCATTCTGGAGACTACGATACAGTGGGACCAAATACAACTCACTACACTAGTGCTCAAGTGCTACTACTCCTTGGAGTCGGTGTAATCGTCATCCTCATCATCCTCATCATCATCGATGAAGGCGAAATCCTCCTCATCGGTGAAGAAGTCCATGGCCTGATCCTCTAGAAAATCATCATCATCGCTGAGATAGGAGTAGGGATCTCCATGAAGATCTTCTCCTGCATTCTCCCTTTCCTCCAACTGCATGTCTCTCTCGTGGATGGTCTCCTCCAAATCCGAGATACGATGGCGAAGACGAGCAATGATGCGCTCCTTCTTGTCAAGATGATGGCGGCGATACTTGCGGTCCTTCGCTAGCATGGCGATGGTCTGATCCTTCGTCTTGATGATGGCAGACATGTGGTTGGAGTAGTCACGGGCATTGTCCAGCTCCTGCTGACGATCATACATCATGAAGCTAAGGTGGTCCAACTGAGTCTTCAGCTCGTGGTGGTATGGGGCTTCCAGTGGCTGTCCCATAGCATCACGCCTTGGACAAAACTCAAAGAGGGTAACCTTGATATGGTTGATACTCTGCCCACACAGACGGGCAAGAGCTTCCTGCATGGCCCTGGCAAGTCCATCGAGCCATTTGTTCTCTCTTAAGGTGAACTGAATTCCCTCTGCAGTGGGAGGTTCAATCTTTCCTCGGAGACTTGCAACAATTAGCCACTGCAGATCTTCTCCTCCTTGATCATTGAGCTGAGCTCCGAAGAACTCGGGGTGCGGACACTCCAGAAGTTCCGAAAGCTGGTCCAAATCCCGCTCAAATATGAGGTCTCCTCCATTACCCAACTGATAAAACTTGCTGTACTTCACGTCCATCTATAAGAATATAGGATGAGTAAGTTAGTAGAGTGATCAAGTGTGTCAAATTTTATGTATTTTGTAAGAGCTTTTGAGGAACATGAATTTTTATGAAAGGAACAAGTGATAAGAAGGGGAATAAGTTTTTGTAAATATTTGTTTCCTTTGGTTTTGAAACTAAGTTTTTGATTCAAACGTCCAGTCTAACTAGGGTCTCCTATGGTTAGGATGTCTATGATACCAACTTGTCAACACCCGGATTTTTAATCCCAGATGCCTGTTATGCCATACATCGCAATCCTAGGATTACCATTTTTGCGAGACATAACATATTTGGATACCACAATACATCATCCATTACAAACCATACATAAGGTCTTACACAAATAAGGATCTCATGATCCAGTTCTTAATACAACTCAAGCAGTGGAATAACGTAATAATAAAGGTAGCATAGGTGAAGCTCCATCTTCGGGGTCACAGCTAATGCTGACGATGGGAGATGATCCTAGTTGTCGTAACCTTCCTGGGATCCACCATCCTGGTACTCCTCTTCATAGTCTGGCCACGGGAATAGCCAGGGACAAAGCCATGAGTACTCTTTAAGTACTCGCAAACTAATACTAACAAGTTATGGGTTTTTTGTAGTAGGATACTAAGCTCTAGGGTTGTTTTGCAAAAAGCCAGATTTACCTCTACTAAGTTCAGAAGCAAGAAAAGCTAGTTGAAATATTATAACACGTAAGTGGGAACTTGAATTTCATATCACAACTCTGTTGTGGTCAAGTCAAAATCTCCATTCATTTCACAAGTCATTTTGAAAACATCGGCGGGGAACAAGATATGGCCCTCAGCTGTCCATAATCATGACGCTATTCGAATAGTTTGACACTCTGCAGATTTTGTACACTTTCACCACAACATTCGATACATCCGTCAGGAACAAATCCTGAATTCACCATACTCAGTATGCGGAAAATCAATCCTAACCTTTCCATTACACGCCCTAGTATAGGCACCTCTCCTATGAGTTTGGCCTCCCAACCATGACCATCTGTCATCTTGGGTACTGCACAGGTGGACAATCTTCACAAGGTAGCCGCAGCTCAGACCTTGGCCATGAGGGAACCCATACTAAGGTATACAAGTTTCTAGTCAAGCTCTACCCAATTTTCGGGTATTATGGTTGTACCGTAAAATAGGAATGGTATCGCATCCATACAACCATCAGTTTTATAAAGGGCTAAGGCTCATGCCTCAACATTTTCATCATCAAAATCATCTGGTGTTCGGAAACACATGTCAAAACATTTCAGTAGAATGACTCATCATTCCAAGGTTTTCATAACCATTTTCACCAAGTATTCCCGTCTAAGGTTGATCAAGTTTTATGCTTAGAACTAGCATCTACAAGTGGGGTAAGTACTAATGAGGGGTGGTAAACAAGTGGAGTTTAACTAAGTTCAATCTCATGCCTTAGGATGACATCAATATTTTCTAGCTTAGGCCAAATTTAATGCTCTTTATGCAACCTTCAATTATCTTCCTAGAATCTACAAGTCACTTAAGTAAACTCTAAGAGAAAGCTTTTATAAAGAAATAAAGTATAAAGCTTGCAAGTAAAACTAGGATTGGGTTATCAAGTGGGTATGATCACATATGCTTAGGGCATATAGTTGGCGTGGTAGCAAGCAAGTATTTGCTTGCATCAGTATCAGTATAAGCTTGCTAAGTTAATAGCTTGTAAGTATTGGCTTGCATAGGTCAACTTGGTTAGTAAGGCTTGCCAAAGTAGAGTATCTTGCAAGTGTTAGCTTGCCTTGTGCAGAGAAGTGGTTGAAGTTCTCCTCGGCTTATTCTTCGTAGTATCCTCCTTCCTCCTCGTATCCTTGGTCGGTACTAGCGTCTATAAATAAATACGAGGTACACAATCACCAAACAATACTAACTATTTTCAATCATCACACAAAAATGCACTATAGATGATCTAGTATCATCACTAACATTACAGGATTAAAGCTTTTGTTTTATTTATTTTATTTTTAGAAAAGTAATTTCTACTCATTGAAAAACTACTTAAGATTTAATATTCTTCAACTCAAACATGGGATCATGTTGACACATGTCATCACCACATATTTCAGTACATAGGAATGTTATTTAAAGTGGTGTCACAATTTCATAAGGTTTAACCTTTTATTTTAAATAAATAAAGTGACTAGAAATGCCTATGTGGCATTCTTTTATTACTTGAACATTATTTCTGTAAGTAAACCCATATGTTTTTATATATTCTGAAAGGTATGATCAAATGTGATTTTTTAGAGTTGGAATCAACTCAAAAGCTATTATGGTTGAAATTTGAAAAATGTTTGAATGCAGAGAAGCTTCTGCCTTGTTATTTTTACCAAGGTTGATCTACAGATCCAAATGATTTGAATCCAACTGGCTTGGATTAAGCATTTCAGTACCTTTCTAACAAAATTGGTTTCATGCAATTTGGTTCACTGAATCGAGTTGGGTTGATTTTTGAAACTAGGTATAGAACTGAGTTTGAATTAAAATAGAAAAATCTAAATTTACACGGTTGGGCGTGGGAAAGGTTAATGGGCCGGCACAGTGTCACTCCGCAGCGCGGGGCTCAGCTGGCAGGAGGGTTCCACACGTCAGTGGCTCATAACACGCGAAGCGGTACGGGGCGATGTGGTGCGTTGGATTAGAAGTGAGATCAACGGCTGAGGGTCGTCGTCGACGATGAACATGTCACCGGCGAGCTCGAACCCTAGCGGCTCAGTGGGGGTCGTGGGAGGCTCACCGGGGCTCAGGCGAGGGTCGGCGATGGGGGCAAACGACAAAGTCGACGGCGACGATTCTCCTGGCACCGGTAGCTCCTCCTGGGGCGGCTCCAATCGATGGCTTCCTTCTTCTCCAGCAGCGGCGGGCTCCGGCCAAATTCTGGTGATGCGCTGCTCGCCTTGATCCGGGAGTGAGGTGGGGTGGTTCTGGGTGAGAGGGGAGTGGAATGGTGTGAATAAATCGAGCGGGGGTCGTCTCCTTTTATAGGCTCGACGGAAAGACTGAGAGGGATGGGCAGGCGACGGTGGCGACACGGTTACGGGCGGCTAGAGGCATGGCTGCGGTTGGCGATCGATGGGCGGTCTCCTGGCGATGCTCTAGAACTTGAATGCGAGCTTAGGGGCGGTGGCAATTGGTCGGGAACGTGCGGTGCTCTGCGAGGAAGAGGCGGCGAACTCCGCGGCGAGCGGTGGCTACGGGGTACGGGCGATGAAACGAACATGTCTGGTGGTCTCCTAGGACGGTGGGGTGCACGCTGGCGGGCGGCAAGGGCTCGAGGTGGTCGGGTTGCATGGGAACGGCGCATGCTCTGGGATGCGCGTCGGCATGGTCGACAGCGGCGCGGGCGCGGCGTTCCTGGCGGTTCTGGTCTCTATCTTCGAGCTAGGGCTTGTCGAGAGGGGGCAGTGAGGCATGGGCTGCATGCTAGACAAGGTGGGCACGTGTAGTTCTTCTCCTAGCTTGATGTCCACACTGGGGTGACATGGTGAGGCTCGGCCTGCTCACCATTGATGGAATTGGCAAGCTCTAAGTGGTGCTAGAGGTTAGTTAAGGGTGCTAGATGATCTACTAAGACTAGTTGCAACCAGAGAGGGAACAAGGTTGGCCAAAACACTGCTCAACATAGTGTTTTTGATTTGGTTGATTTGAATCTGCAACCTGTTTGATGAAATGGCCGCAAGAACTTTATTTTTGAATTTTGAAAAGATTTTTGGTGGGTGTGCTAGGCATGTGTTGAGGATTCTGTGTGTTCTTGGGTTTTGAAAATTGAGCTTGTTTGAGTGGTTTTTGAAATAGTGGGATCTTCCCATATGAGATAGATTCAATTTTAAACTCTCATTTAAACTTAGCATTTGAATGTATTTGGATGATCACAAAGTGGGACTTGGTACCTTATTATGAGTACTAACAAGGGGTGCAAATATCCATACATGTTTCTGTTGAGTTTTGAAAATTAGAGATAGCCAAAGTAGGCATGGGAGTTAATTTGGCCAAAGTGACCATTCACTTAATTTATTCATTTTGAGTTGTTTGTCTTTGGGAAAAGTTTGGGGGATGTTTAGATGATGTTTATTTCACCTAAGAATCATTTTACAAGAAAATAAACACATAACCATGGCAATTCAAAATAATCCAAATTTTGAATACACACACATATGAATGCTTTCATATTTTTAGTTGGATAAGTTTTTGTTAACCCTAAATTTGATGATTAGAGTTTGATGATCCAAGTTTAATATTTTTGGGATGTTACACCCATGGAGCCAGAATACAAAACGGAGTGGAGGCCTGGGGGACCACACCCCTTCCAGGCGCGGGTGGGCCCTGCCCCGTGCCTAGGGGGTGCAGCCACCCCAGGCACCCCCTCGGGCTCCCTCGGCGCCTATAAGTTGCCCCTTGACCAAAAAACCCAAGGGTTTCGATAGTTTTCCAGAAAGAGTTCCGCTCTGTCGCCGCTATCAGAAACAAGATTCGGATCCAGAAACTCCGTTCTGGCACCCTGCCGGGACGGGGAATTTGGAGAGGATCATCGCCATCGTGATCACCAACCCCCCGTCATCAACCATCGATGTTTCCCTCATCCATGAGTGAGTAATCCCCTGCTGTAGGCTTGGGGATGGTAGGGATTGGATGAGTTCTATCATGTAATCGAATAAGATTGTTAGGCCATAGTGCCTAGTATCTCTTTTAGTGCTATTTGACTTTGTTGCAACTTGTTGTGCTTAATTCTTGTCACTAGGGCCCGAGTGCCATGATCTCAGATATGAACTTATTTTGAATCATTATGATAGTATTGTTTGTGATCTTATCTGCAAGTTGTGTACACATATCATTGTCTGGATCCAAAGGCCCCAAAGTGACAATAATTGGGACAACCGGAGGGGATGGCTGTGGTGTGAGGATCACATGTGTTCACGGAGTGTTAATGCTTTACTCCGGTGCTCTATTAAAAGGAGCACCTTAATTTCCAGTAGTTCCCTAGAGGCCCCGCTGCCACGGGCTGGCTGGATAGAAGATGTTGTGCAAGTTCTCATTGCGAGCATGTATGACTATATATGGAGCACATGCCTAGGATTGTTTAGTACTTGGATGCTTGTTGTTATTTATCTGCAATGCCCTAGATCTTGAAGTTACATGTTTAGAATCGTCCATGCAACGCCTGCCCATCCATCCCTATGCCTACCGCACTCGAATCCCATTGGTTACCATTACTGTTATTATTGCTCTTGTTCTACTGTTGCTATTGCTTTTCTATTGCTACTACCAAACTATTGCTCCCCTTGTGTCGAATCAATAAATTGGCTAATACTACTCGCGAAGACTGTTGCGATCCTCTACACTTGTGGGTAATCAGGCTCAGCAAAGGCGGAATTAAACTAGCGTTTACTTTGTTAAGCACAAAACCTAGAACAACTAGGGTTCACCTATTTGCACCAACAACTTATGCTAAGAAAGACAAGCAACTATGTGATAGCAAGATATATACTTCAAGCACGAAGGCTATCACAAAGTAATGTGCATAAGTAAGAGCTCGGATATAGAGATAACCGAGGCACACAGAGACGACGATATTTTACCGAGTTCCTCCCAACATGGAGTACATATCGTTTGGAGAGGGAGTGGTATCAAACCACCAACGCCACAAGAGGCCTCCCTTTTTCTCCTATGAATCTCACCTAAACGGGATCGATCCACACTTCCACTATCGGTGCACTTGTCAGTGGCAATCCGGAAACTCTCACAAGGTTGGGGCACTTCTCCACAACTCAATTGGAGACTCCCAACAAACAAGCTTAGGGAACGCTCCAGAACTTAATTGGAGGCCCCAAGTAATCCAAACACCTGCAAAACCACCAAACCGTTTAGCGTTCCCAGAACCCAAGAGTAAAAAGGTTCACACTTTTCACTCAATCGAATCCTCACCGAGAACTCAAACCGATGCACCAAATGCAATGGAAAGAACACAAGAAGTGCTCAAGTCCTTCTCTCCCAAATTCCACCAAAGCTACAAAAGCTTGTGGGGGAATAAGAGTGGAAGAACAAAGGAGGAAATCCACAAAAGACTCCAAGATCTAGATCCCAATATGTTCCCCTCACATAGAGGAGAAATTGATTGGTGGGGTTATAGATCTAGATCTCCTCTTTTCAAATCCCTCAAGAATATGCAAGAATCATGGGAGGGATTGAGGGTAAGCAAGCTCAATAAGGTCAACAATGGAGGGGAAAACTTGCAAGAATGGTTAGGTAACCATTAGGGAAGAAGGGGCCCTTAAATAGGTCCCTAGAAATCCAACTGTTAGGCCTAGGAACCGCCCGGTCCGGAGTCTCCGGACTGGAACCGGAGTCTCTGGTGTACCCAGGCCAAACGGGGACAATCTAGAGGGCATTCTGTACGTGGTCCGGAGATAGACCGAATATTTAGTCCGGAGTCTCCGTTCTTACCAAAACTGGCAGAAAAACCAACACGAAAACAACCATAACTTTTGCATATGGACTCCGATTTTGATGATCTTGGGCTCGTTTTAAAGACGACGATAAGCTCTACAAGATCATACAGAAAAACATCATAGTCCAGCAAGGGAGGATAGAACCAAATGATGGAAGGTTTAACCTCTCTCAAAAAGACAAACCAGTAAAACCTGTAACATCAAAAACGTAAGAGGGAATGCATATGAAATCCGTTTTCGATGAACTAGAGCTTGTCATGAAGATTAAAACAAGCTCTAAATCCTCACAGGAGTAAGAACCAAATAATGGAAGGTTTTACCTATCTCTAAAATACAAACCGGTAAAACGTCCAAGATAAAAAACGCAATAAGATATAAAAGGGAAATCCGTTTTTGATGCACTAGAGTTTGTTATGAATATTACCACAAGCTCTAGAACCTCACATGGACCAGATCCAGATAACGACCAAGAAAGGATGATGCTAAGTATGCAAAGGTTTGAGCTCTCTTCGAAATATATGATCGAGTTACTCACTTGAGAGCCCCTCTTGATAGTACGGTTATCTATCCTATAAACCGGTCTCCCCAACTAACTCCACGAGACCGGTAAAAAAGAAACCCTATAAATATCATACATTTTCCTTATGCATATTCCACTTGATCTTGATGTAGATGATGGGGATATGAAGAGTGGGCTATACCCAGCAGGACGTTTCCTACTGGCCCAAGCTGCCAGCGAGTGGGCCCGCAGGACGGCGACTAGATCTTGACCCAATTAGGAGCCAGGTGACTGGACGCTGAAGGCCCAGAAGCGTAGCTAGGCCCGGTCGGATTAAGTCAAGCACCCTCCTAATCCTTAACTAATTCGATTGTAGATCTGTAAACCCTAGCGAGGTGAGTCTATATAAACCTCCCTAGGGTACGCATAGAGGACATGTTCCATCATACACCCCCTGCGACTCGCCGCCTAGTCATCGAGCTCGCCTTTGTACTCTCTCATCAATACAATCAAGCAGGAGTAGGTCTTACCCTCCGGGGAGACGAACCTGGGTAAACCCCTGTGTCTCCGCCCTTATCTCGCACCACAGATGGCTGGCCGCCATTGCCCCTCGTTCTACTACTCGCTACCGATTGCAGCATCTGTCATGGCCATTCCCACGACAGTGGCACCCACCATGGGGCCTGGCCGGTCAGGCCGGTGTTCTATGGCGAGATCCAATCTGCCCATCAACGATACGATCGCCACCGGCCGCAAGATCGCGATCGGCGAGATCCTCCAGATCTTGCCGAGCAGCTACGTCCCGGTGGCACACCCCGTCACGCATAGCGTGATCATGCTGGTCGGTACGATCAGCCTCTTCGTCGGCTTCATCGACGTCATCGTCTCAGAGGACTCGACTCGCATCCACGAGTCGCCACCACATGATCGGCTCTCTGAGAGTCAGGTCCACACCATCCACCACCTCGCCTCCGAGTATGACTCGGCCAACAGCAACGTGGCCGAGACCAGCGTGGTCACGGACGACGCGGCCCTCAATGACGACGCCGACTCGGCGAACCAGGAGTCAGTCGCCGGATCCATCGTCACCGCGTCACCCGCGGGCTCCATCACCCAAGTCTCCGACGTGGGGGACTTCGAGGATCCTTCCATCATTGGGATCTTTGACTCCGATTCCGGATCAGAGAACTCCGGCGACCTCCACGCCACCTTCTCCATGCTGATCCCGCCGACCGCGACGGCGACGGAGGTCGAAGAACTTCGCCTGCGACTGGAGGAGGCAGTCCGCAAGGAACAAGCCGAGCGGGAAAAATTTCGCCTCGAGCAGGTAACAACGCAGGAGCTCTCGCGCTACCACCAATTCCGCATCAGGTGGCGCCTGAACCCCACCGTTCAGGGCCGCGCCCTGAACTTCGATGACGAGAGCGACCCGGCCCGCGTGGCCAATCGCGTGATCTGCGAGAATGCGCCGCCAGGAGGAAGCACCCGACCACCACCAGGCGCGTCAGCGAACAACACTCCCCCTCCACCGCCCGGCCGCATGCCCCCTCCAAACCAACCGAGGATCATGATCTCTACGCAGGAGTGGGACGCGAACGGCCTCCCACTGTTCTCCACTCTGATGGACAACGTCATCGCGAGTTGAGTCGCGGTCGACAACATCAACGTGACCGGGGAGGGCGCCCTGCAGATCCAGTACGTCAGGGCCTTACTCGCCAAGGCCGTCGAGCAACAAGCTGCGGGAGACGACTCGCGGGGATGCGACTACTCCCGCTCGTCAGGAAGCAGGACGGCCTCGAGCGGCCGCCCGACGATGGCAAACACTCTCAATTGCCCACCCCGAGCCCCTGCAGCTCCATCCGCCACCCGTGAATTCAGCACTCTCCACCAACGACACGCGACCGACAAACAACATGGTCGCTGCCAACGGGCATCCAGTCGACACGCGGACCCACATCATCAACAACAAGAGCTGGCGCACACGCCAGCCTGACGACTTGAGACATACCCTCACCAATCGCCGCGACGGCGAACCAAGGGGATCGCTCAACCGAGTTGGCCCCCAGTGCTTCGGACCAATGATCCGAGGCGAAAAATACACGGCGAACTTCAAAGCGCCGAAGGAGATCGAGAAGTACGACCCCTCGTACGACCCGTCCGTGTGGCTGGACACGTACCTCATGGGCGATGGGAATCGCCGGCCACACCGACCTACTCGCCGCTCGCTACCTCCCCTGATGATGGAGGGAACGAGCCGGCAATGTATCAACACCCTCCCCGCGGACAGCATCGACTCCTGGGAGGATATGCGCAACGCCTTTGTCAGACATTTCGAGAGGTCCTACACCCGCGCCACCACCATCGAGGACCTGGAGCAATGCGTCTAGGGACCCCACGAGTCGCCCCGCAGCTGGGTGCACCTCTGGCAGGACCTGTGGTTCAACGCGGCCGGCATCCACCCGGACACCACGATCCACTGCTTTAAGACTTCGTGCTGCTACGAGCCCTTGGTATCCAAGCTCAAGCGGGTGTACAAGACACTCGACAATATACCGGACCTTCTCGAGATCGCCAAGCGGTACGCGGAGGAGGACCCGAACCAAGAAACCGATGACGAGTCAAGAGGAAACAGTCGCACGAGCGGCCACGACAACGGGAGACGACCCGAGCTACACTACAACAACACTCGCCTCACCGACAAGCGCCACACCAACGAGCGAGTCGAATTCGTCGCCAACGAAGGCTACGCGCCACGCGAGCCCAACAGCTTCCGCCGCGATGGGGGCCAATGCTGCGACGGCGGCAACTAAAAGGCGAAGCCGAGGTTTGACCCCACGACTCTCCTCAACCAGCCATGTGTGTTCCATAGCAGGAAGTGGAAACCCGCCACACACACGACTGCCGACTGCCACTCCCTGAGGGAGATCAAGAAGGAACGGCGCGCACGGGAAGACCCCAACAACCACCCTCCAAATGGTGGGGCATTCGGCAACGACGTGGGATCGCTCCACACCTTCACCGGGTTCAGCACCAAGCGCGAGAAGAAGGTCATCGCCCGTGTCGTCGCCGTCAACGCGGTGCCCCAGGTCGACATCCCGCGCTTCCTCAACTGGTCTGAGCAGCGGATCACCTGGAGCCATGAAGACCTCTCGCCACAAATTGAATATCCGGGGCGAGTCGCCTTGGTGGTCAATCCCAAGGTGGGGGACTACTGGCTCCCCAAGACGCTGATGGACGGCGGAAGCCCCATCAACATTCTCTACATGGACACGTTCAGGCGACTGCGGCTCCTGCAGTGGATGACCGATACGACCTATACCACCTTCCACGGCATCGTCCTCGGTCGGAAGGCGTAACCGATTGGCAAGGTGACACTGCCAGTCACCTTCAGCACTCCAGCAAACTTCCGCACCGAGCGGATCGTCTTCGAGCTGGTGCCCTTCAATAGCCCCTACCACTTCGACTTGGGGCGGCAGGCGTTTGCCAAATTCATGGCGGCGCCCCACTACGTGTACAACACGATGAAGCTCCCAGAGCCGTGCGACATCATCACTGTCCACGGCGACCCCGACATGGCCGCAAAGTGCGAGGCCAAAGGTGTCGAGCTCGCCTACGCCGTCATAGCCGCATAAGCCAACCATGCGGAGGAGCTTGCCAAGTACATGAGCGGGGTCAACAACGACGACCCCATGATACTCAAGAAGCCCAACTCGGAGGAGGGCGGCTCAACCACCTTCGAGGCAACCACGCACACGCGCTCCGTCGAGCTGGTCCCAGGCGACTCCAGCCAGACGGTGACGATTGGAACGGGCATGAGCCTAGCATAGGAAGGCGCGCTCATCGAGTTACTCCGTGAGAATCGTGACATCTTTGCATGGAAGTCATCCGACATGCCTGGTGTCCTGTCACATCCCAAAATTCTCCTAATTTTGGAATGTGAAATAAATAAGTTTGATTGATTGTTTGACTATGTTGAAAATTCTCAAAGAGAAGAAACTTTTTGAATAGAAAATCCTCTCAACCTTGAATTCAAAATCTTATATTCTTTTGTTATGACCTAAGTAGCCATATAGGAAAAAGGGCATGGATTAATTATGGATTGTAGAATTGGTGTGCAAGATTTAAAAATGAAAATCATGAAGCATTCATAAGCATTTCATTACATCCATGCAAAGTTCTCACAAACTAAATCCAAATCCTGGTATCTAAATCTTATAGTTGATTCGCCCAGATGTTCCTAAGGGTAATTAAATTGACTTATTAAAACCCACTGTTGCTAAGGCATAAATTATTGATAATTATAGCCTAAAGAGATCCAATTAATACTACAAAATTTTAGAAACAAAATTGAGCTCATTTGGAGCTAGTATGAAAAAGTTATGAAATAAATACAAACACATAAAGATATAAATAAAATGAAATATACAAGGATTTATAAACCCACTACTTGAAAACTAGTAAAAATATTACAAATATGATCTTACAATGATCTATTCGATTTTAGAAAAGTTTAGAAACAAGAATCGCGTCATTTGGAGTTTGTATGCAAAAGATATAAGGGAAACGGGTAAATAGAAAAAGAAAAAGAAAAAAAAGAAAAAAAAACTATCCGGGATGGCCCAGCAAGACCGATCGAACCAACCAGCCAGCGTAAGTGCCCATGATTACTTTAAAAAGCGTGTAGAACGAGTTTTGTAAAACCTATTTCTATTCAAACTACTATAACTTTTTATCTACAACTCCAAATCGACTTCCGTTTGTTTCTACTTGTTCCCTACTCCAAAACCTATCTCCCCACCATCCTAAACCTCCATATAAACTCGTGGAGCCACAGGTGTACGAGTTTCTCTCCTCGAAATCCCGAATCTACATATGCTTGAATCTTATTTCGCTTTTTAACCCATCTAGACTTTGTTGTTTGCATTCGGTCAAAAACCGAAAGTTGTAGAACGCGTCGAAATCATTCAATCCCGACAAACCTCACCTCTTTTCATCCACCACAGCAGGAGAATTTTGCATTGCAATATTTCAGATCTTACGGTATAAATCCAAGATGTACTTGCGCTCGTTTCTTCAAATCCAAATTCCTTTGGTGAGAAGGCAGGAATAATGATTCCCCACAACTTTCGTGTTCTAAGTTTTTCAATTTGACCTATGGATTTGTCTCTCTAACACATATCTGTTTCTTGTCTATTCTGAGCCAAAATCGGGTCAATCTCTTCTTCTAGCCACCAGATCCTATCCAGACGGTCGAGATCCAATCAAACCGGTGCGTGCCATGTCGTCATCCCGGTCAGCTTCCTCATCAACGCCACGTCAACGTCAGGTCAACATCTAGTCCCACCAAGACATACAAAGTCAACTGTCGATCACGGAATATTCTCTGGAATATTCCGTTCGAATTTAAAATTGCACATTATAGATCTAACTTGTAAAATTCATTAGAAATTCATACCACGTCCAAAAATTGCGTATAATATATCAAATTGAAGATAATTTTACGTAGAATCATCTTATCAGAATAGATCCCACTTTTACTGTACGTGGTTACTGCAGTAATTTAATTAGTTTTAATGGTCTTTTAGGTCAATAAATTCATAAGAAATTATCTGTAACTCAGAAAAATATGAACAATATATCAAATTGAAGCTGCTGTAATGTAAATTAATAATATCTGGTTGGATCTAGCCTTTGCCGACTATTTAACCCGTAGAAATTTATTTAGTTTTAATGGCTTTATAAATCATTAAATTCATAGTAAATTAATTGCTTGTCACAAAAATATAAATGATATACCGATGGAAAGCTGGTTCCATGTAGATCGTCAATAAGCAATTAGTTCAGCCTTTGACTGTAAGGTTTTGCCGTGAAGATTTAAATGGTTTAATGGCTTATTTAGAGTAATAAATTCATAAGAAAATAAATACTATTCAGAAAATTACAAATAATATGTATCTGAAATCACAATTCCGTGGAGATTACAAATATAATTTTAGTTTGATTTTTAGACAACAGAAACTATATGAATCATTTAAAACCTATTAAACACTATTTAAATCATACAAAAAAGATCTATAAATCCGATTAGGGTGAATCCAAGTGCTAAGGTTTTGTATTGACAATATCTATACAGAGAAATTGCATGACAAATTATTTGGTACTGTTAAAACAGAAATTCATACATAAATATTTAAACCCATTGAAATAGTGTTTTAATCATAGGAAAATATCTATAACTCCTTTTTAGGTGATTCAAATTGCCATTGTCTCTAAATTGCATTACCTCTATCCAGTAGCATCTAGTTCACAATTTAATACGACATAAACATATTTAGTTCAATTAAAGTGGTATACACCATATTAAATCGATACAACTTTAGTAACAAAAGCTTTAGTGCATTAAATGACTTTCCACATGCATCATATAATCTAACTATGTTCAGAACACTAAATGCAACCATTGTGACTCATTAAATCGTCATGCATGCATCTGTTCATCATTGTTTTCTTGTAATGTTGCACTGTTGTATGTTTGCAATGTTTTGAATGGTGTTTGCTATGTTTGCTTCAAACGTTGGATTGCGAGGAGTGCAACTACTGTGATTGCAACTACTATGATTGCAAGTATTGTGGTTATTACGAAAGAGGCCAATATAATTGTAAGGATTATCTAATCGACTACATCTACAACAAAGGCAAGTGGTGCTATCTTGGTCATAAATGTCCTACTGTTTTCCTATGCATTGTAGATGTTTTTGTAGAATTGCATATGTAGGAATTGATGTGAATATGCTATGCTATGTCCCATATTATTCCCTAGCATTCCTTGTTTATGAGACACCGTTGGTAGATGTGCTTAGCCATGCTATGATGAACGAGGGTTGGGTTACATCACTAATGTTGATTCTAAATGTGTTGGTTTGCAAAAACTAAAACAACTTAATCAATGAATCTCCTGGGTGTGATGGGATTGATAATTTTTGGTGGTATCATTGCGGAAAGGCACCCAGGACACTGAGAAATGATTGGTTTCTTTGTTTGGAAGCTTTCGTGTGCAACCATGTGCCAATAATGAAATGGGCGGTTGGTTGAACTCAGTAGGTTGTGGTAACTCGAACCCGCGTATCCAGAGATGTAGATAGTGTAGGTTGGACCGGTGCACGTCGGGATTGGGGAGCTACTTCCCGAACGGTTCCTTCTTGGACTTCTCCCTATCATCACCCAATATGAGAGTGGTGGTACGAGCTGGGCTGGCCAAGTCACATGGGTAAAGTGTACTAACCCCTGCAGGGTGTATAAACTAAGTACTTAGTCGTGTCCCCGGTTATGGACAATTTGAGCGACCTGATACCGATGCTATGATATTTCTCACTCGTCCTTATTTCTTAATTACTTAAAACTTGTTGGGTGAACATAATTGGGTAGGAGCACCTGGGAGTGAACCAGAGTGTCCTATTTATCGTATTGGAAAACTACTTTGTTACAAATGTTAGGATAAAACTGTTGCTTGATGCAAATGAGCCTGAACTCCACTTGGCCAAATAAGCGTGTAGTTGATAGATCTGTTGTTAACCACTTTAGCCTACTTGCCATACATTCAATGTATTGACCATTCGTGGCTGCAACGTTTCATGTTGCAGGTTATACCGTATCTGAGTGATCGTTCATAGGTCACGAGACTCCACTCAAGAATTGTTCGCCTGTGGCACATTTGAAGGATGGAGATCTACCTTGTATTCGTTTTCCGCTGTGTCCTTGAATAAATAATGTAAATTCTGTATCATATTCGTTGTATTTATGATGCACAGTTATATTTGGTATCATTTGTACTGTGTGTGCCAGTGAACCGATCCAGGGATTGGCACTATACACATGAACTCAGCCTTATCAGGCGAGGGTGTTACATGTCCCGAGGGAACTTGCTGAGCAAAAAATCAATGCCGACCCCAAAGCGCGACCCATCAAGCAGTCGCTACGGCCCTTCAATGAAGAGCACCGCCGATCAATCGTCGAGGAGATGCAGCGTCTACTCACTACAGGCTTCATATGACCAATCAAATACTCCAAGTGGCTGGCAAACCCAGTCCTGGTCGAGAAGAAGAATGGGACCTGGAGAATGTGTATTGATTACACAAACCTCAACAGCGCTTGTCCTAAGGAGCAGTTCATCCTCCCGCGGATCGATCAAATCATCGACTCGACCACGGCTCGGAGTTGCTGTGTTTCCTTGACGCCTACTCTGGTTACAACCAGATCAAAATGGTAGTCAAAGACGGCATTCATCACGCCATTCGGAGCATTCTGCTACACCGCCATGACCTTCAGCCTCAAGAACACCGGGGCGACCTACCAGAGGTGCATGTAGGAATGCCTTGCGAGCCAAATTGACCGTAACATCCACGTCTACATCGACGACGTGGTGGTGAAGTCCACTCGCCAGGGCGATCTACTCGTCGACCTGGCCGAAACCTTCGCAAATTTGCGAAGGTACAAGATCAAACTAAACCCAGGAAAGTGCACCTTCGGTGTACCTACTGGACAGCTGCTGGGGTATGTCATCTCCAATCGAGGGATCGAGGCGAACCCACCAAGATCAACATGATCTCCTGGCTCGGCAAACCCGAGTGCCTGCACGACGTCCAGAAGTTGGCCGGGCGAGTCACGTCTCTCATTGCTTCATCCCCCGGCTAGGCGAGAAGGCAATGCCTCTCTACCGCGTGATGCGCAAGAACCCCATGTTCCAGTGGGACAATGCGGTGACCCAGCATACCACTGCATGATGTAGTACACTATAGTCGTTGATATAACACCGATGAAACACCATTCACTAGTATTACATCCCTCAGAGTGGTACAACAGAAACACATCAGGTCCAAGACATGACTATAGGTTACAACTCAACTCTTTACATAAGATCCAGAGAACACTCTAGGTTTAAGAGAGAGAAAGAAACTTCTTACAAAGAAGAATCAGAAATAGACAACTCAAAAACTATCATACTATTAAGACTAATATTTTAACTAATGGGCTGGCATTGTTGTTATTGCAATACACTATAGAAATAGGTTCTATGGATAGAGATAATATTCTCATCTAATCAGTAACTTTGTCTTCACTAGAGTTGATGTATATGTTGACTTTCTCGACTTCATTGAAGAGCTTTAACTTTTGATGATGATTCCTGAAGCATGACTTGATGTAGACGTCGTCTTAATGGCTTCAGAATCTAGAAAGGGTTAAGAAGATACGTTGAGTACGAGCGTACTCAACAAGTTCACTATAAAAGGAGTGTTTGATGCACTTTATCTACAGCCACAGACCGTAGGTCGTAGGCAATGCAAGTTTTCATAAACATTTCTTCAAAGGTTGCTTTTATTCTGAAAAGCTATGACCGTCAGCCTTCACGGGTTTACCAGAACTTTCATGGAGTTCCTTTCCCGCCGCGTTCGTAGCTCCTTCCCAGAACAGGGAGTAACAAGTTACAGTTCTTACACTATGCAGAGGTGCGTTACTTTACCCATGAGAGATCAAATCCTTGTTGCACAACCGGGCGATCTTTCCCGTCCACACTTCCTATGGTGTGGGGCCCAAAAGATGATCCAAGCCAATCACTGCCCCCTTCGCGACCTCGCATGCCTCCTTGGTGTACACCATGCCCACCGATTGAATTACGACAATGGTTTGTACAGACCGTTAGATGCCAGAACTATTGTGGGACGTTGAGGGTTCCCACCCATATGCTGCATATCATCTATGAATTACCAATTAATATGCACGCTACGAGTGATAACAGCCACAACGTGCACATTCGGCTACATGCGAGAGGAAGAAGATACAACTGACTTCTCTGTCCCATTCCAAATCTCATGGTTAACGCGTAATATACGGCGCAAGAATCACTGGCGGCATTGGTTGTTAAGTCCTAGATAATATGTTCCTTTACCACCAGAACTTTCATAGTAGGTTATTACCTCATGGTAAATAACCTATAATCATATTATTATGAAAATAGTGTTTTCGGACCTTTTTCAAATTCAGGTTATGACAACACTGGATTTGTAAAATACTTTATAGAAAATAATCAAAGGACATGAGCAAGTGTGAACTTGCCTTTTGTGATTGCAAGATTATGCACTCACGGTCTTCGAGGCAATATAAGATCCAATATCTGAAATCAGCATCATTGGTCTGGTAAGGACTAATGTTTAAAGAAGCAAGATGCTTTTATGCATAAGTAATGTAATGCAAGTTGATAAACTCGAATCCCGGGATAACGTTGATCTAGAGTTCGGAAACTGGAAATGGTTTCTGTTAGAATGTGTTGTACTTTTAGATAAGTTTTACATTTGTGCTTCTTATTAAGGCTTGTGAGTGTGTGTGAAACAACATGTAAACATAATGGTATACAACAATAAGATATACTATTGAGGTACGCTACTCAAAGATTGCTTATATGAGAATTGCCTTAGCTTCAAATTTTACTTTGCAAGTAATGGCATTTATAAGGAACTTAAGTGTTAACAATCCTAATTATATAAGTAAAGTATAAATTAATGTGATTATGATAAATTGTCATCTGTTGACTAAAGTGTCAAAACGAATAACTTTTGAAGAAAATCTTACTTAACTAAGCAGAAGTATTTAAACTTTAAGTTAACCTTATTAGGTGTTCTTTCTGGTTATAGTCTCTAAGTAAGAAATAATTACTCCATTTGAATAATGATATTAGTAGTATTTGAGACTTATCTATCTTGGTTTTTAACTTGGTTAGTTTGGTATTGAGATGCTTAGGTCTTAATTAAAATAGACCAAAGTTAACTATAAAACACATAATAAAGTCTTCATCATAATATTTAAAGTCTTGTAGACTAAAGTTAACTTTAAGACATAGATGGACTTAAGGTATATTGCTTATGTTATTTGTACCTTGTGTACTTTATAATGTTTCCTTAAAGTTACTTAAGAATGGTTATACTTTTATTTGGTGTATTGGTTTCTTGATTTTATAATGGAATAGAATCATTTATTTTTTTGTGAATGAATGTTTATAATTGGTAATCAGGGAAATAACATTACTTAACTACTTATGGTTTCACTATAGGGTTTTGATTTGTTTATAAACTTGTGGCTGAAGTAAGTAAAATGGTTTTGTTTAATCCCAAATTATTCTTGAAGATTTTATACTTTATATAGATCTTTTTAGAAAATAAACTACACATATAGTTGAATGATAATTCAATAAAATTTTATTTTAAATATGTTGAACCATTTTTACTTCATATTATAAGACTAATACTATTTATTAGACTCAATTGGCTAATTTTTAGAATTATTAGCAATTTTTATTTACCCTTATATGAATTATCAACTAAGGAAATAGGTTTAAATTTAAGTTGTTAAAGTGTTTTAAGTTTTTCTTTACCTCAAAAGTGGAATATTATATTTTTAACATGTAGGTATTATTTTTGTGATCATTTTGGTATATTACATTTATTTTTGTGATTTAAAAATAATAAGATATGATATTTATAAGATTTATTACTTTATAAATACGTAATAAATAATAAATAATTAACTAGGTGAAATAATAATACATGATTATAATTTTAAATTATAGTTCTTATATTTCTAAGATTTTTGGTATTTTATTTATATTTTTTAACATTTACCAATATTAAAATATGAATTTTCAAAGTATTAATACTTATAAAATCTTTATTAAACAATAATTATTTAAATTGTTAACATAATAATGTTTGATAATAGTTTAATGTTATAGATTTTATTTTTCTGAAATTTTTCATATATTAAACATATTTTTCTGAATTATAAAACAAAAGTTATTAACTTAATAAGATTTAATCCTTTTATTTAATATCTGGAATATTTGTATTTGAGTTTATATTGTTTTATCTATTTGCTAAACAGAGTATAATCTTTTATACCAAAGCTAAAATTAGACACAGTCACTGACTAGTGGGCCACATGCCACATGGCATACCCAGCTTAATTAGGTCTTTGTTACTGGACTTGTTCCCACTCAGAGACAATGACAGATGGGCCCTATACCACGTCACCTGCCACCTGGGCAAGGACTGAGTCAACCCTTGTACCAGGTCAAAGATGATGTCATCTCATTGGTGTTTGACGTCACCTTGTCAGAATACGGCGGCGGCGCCAGAATATGGCACTAGGGTTCCTTCTAAATTGTGTGTTCGATGCGACTGGATGCGGTGATTAGAGTAGGGTGTTACACGGGCGCTCAAGACCACGGTGGCAACTCCGGCGAGCTTAACTACGGCGGTGCTCGTCGGACTCACGAAAAAATCAAGATAGAGGTGAAATTAGGAAGCGATAATAGGGCCAGAGATGCGTAGGCGTACCCTGAGTGCAACTGTGTGGTCCATGTCGAAGATGGTGACCGGAGATGGGCGCAACATCACGGATTCAGGCGAACTCCGTCAGACTGAATTTGCAAAATTCTCCTAGCTCAAACCTCCCCTTGCTGCCTGCTTGCACCCGTGTGATCATAGAGATGCGGTCCTTCTCCCAAACTACTCCACGAAACCCGGAATGCCCTCCATCGACGGCTAGCCGGAAACTTCTAATGGCGGAGCTTCGGTCGTGAGAGGAGATAGAAATAGTTTTAGGGGGAATTGTGGAGAGAGGCAGGTAGCTAAGGCTCGGGCGATCCTTATCCTGCTCTTTATATGGTGAAGCGAGGTCGGACACGGCGACACGGTGACGACGACGGCTGAGATGCGGTGACGCTACTGAAGCTTGATGTGGGCGCGAATCACTGAACAACGCCTACTAGCGGACTCCTAGCAGCTAGGGCGAAGTTCGAAGGGGTCAATCGCGTCCGCGGCAGTCCAGAAAGACAGTCGTGAGGTGGACTCGCCATCGATGTGTCAGCCATGCAAAGGACGATGAATACGATGGTGCTCCTCTCGCGTGGGTCCCGCTTGATAGTAAGACAACGAAGGGGTATCCCGGTTGGGCCGCTATTGGGTCGCTGCTGGGCTGCAACTAGGTGCACCAGGCAGTAAATAAGAGATGAGAACATCTGGGTTGGCCTGTTGCTCGGGCCAGATCCCCTTTTTTCTATTTCTCTTTTTTTCTGTTTCATTTTCAGATTGAATTTTGTACATTTGGTTAGAAATTTCTTTTTAGAAATTACTTGCTAAGTGTTTGCAATAGTAAAGGGGTATATTTAGAATCATATAGTGTTTTTTTATTATACAATGTTATAATTTCTTTATTTTCTCTAAATAGATCTTTTACTCTTTAACATATTTTGAGGGGCCTTGGTTATAAATTTGATTTACCTAATAAACCATATCTTCTTGAAGGATATATTATTTACTCGTTCATAAAACTTGTTCCTCATTAACTCATAGTTTTTAGGGTACTTTTATATGGTGATCCTTTACTTATTATATGATACATAAAGTTCTAGGGAATTGAATGATTATTCCAAATATATATTCCTTGTAATCTTATTTTATATGGTGATCCTTTACTTATACATGGTGATCCTTTACTTATATATGATCTTTTATATGATACTTTTATATGGTGATCCTTTACTTATTATATGATTCATAATCCTTGTAATCTTCTTTGTTACCATACAAATATATATTCCAGATAACTCTTCTATCATTTCAGGAGTGAGTTAACTTCATCAATTATTCATATTTATTTGATCCTCTTCAAATTCTCCCATCCTATAGATGATATTTAAATCTAGCATTACCATCTACCTCTTCTTACTTCATTCTCTAAGGACTTAGAGTGATTGTTATGATAAGGACAAGAGTTAATAAATCAGGAATTGATAGGCTAAGAATGGGTGAATCAATAGTTGATTACTCAACATTGATAATCAACAAGTATTAAAATAAGGTTCAATATAGATGATAAGGATTGATATGGAAAGAAAGATATGTGGTGAATGGTCTTGAATTGTTTCCCTTCCTACTCAATACAACTAAAGAGTTAGGGTTAAGCATTACCATGATACTCATGGTAGGAATGGATAAGAATGATATAGGTCAAGTCTTAGTTATTGAATTCTTATTACTTGGTATTCATGAGTTATTGTAATGAATACTAGGATATGATCACTTAAGGATCAAATTATAATCATTAATCAATGTGTAATGGTTTAGTTTCATTATATTTGATCTACCCTTAGATCAAATCATGTTTACCCAAAATAAGTTTTTAGCAAAGGACATATTGAAACTTATCACAGTCAACTTGATGATCTACTTCAATTCCATCAAGTTGAGAGAAGCTTCAATCACTTTGACAAGTTTTGTTCAAAAGCGCAAAAATTATTCAGATTTTCTATGCATGAATGCAATGCACACATCTGGGTTCAGCTTATTCCTAAGCTCTAATGCTGGGATGTTACGGACAAGGAGGAAGACGACACGCTCCACACACTCAAGGAAGTGCTAGTCGCGGCCCCGCTACTCGCCGCCCCCGTTGACAAGGAGCCTATGCTCATCTACGTCGCGGCTTCCGAGTGAGTTGTTAGCACCGTCATGGTCGTCGAGCGACCAGAAGAGGGCAAGGAACGCCCGGTGCAGCGACCTATCTACTACATCAGCGAAGTCCTCACCGAGTCGCGCTAGCGCTACCCGTAGTACCAGAAATTGGTATATGCGGTCTTCAGAGCCTAGCGACAACTGCCACACTACTTCTAGGAGCACCCAATCACGGTTGTCTCCTCAGCACTGTTGTGGGACATCATCCGCAACCGTGAGGCGATCGGGCGAGTCGCCAAGTGGGCCATAGATATCGGAGTCCACAACATCAGGTACGATCCGCGCAAGGCAATAAAGTCGCAGGCTTTGGCAGACTTCCTCGCCGACTGGGAGGAGGCGTAGCAGCAAGAGAAACTACCGTACCTCCACTACTGGTTGCTACACTTCGACGGCTCCAAGACGCAGACAGCGCAGGGGCAGGGATCGTCCTCACATCTCCAAAGGGAGACAAGCTATGCTACGTCATGTACCTCGACTTCACCCCTACACCAACAACATGGCCGAGTACGAGGCGCTCCTCCACGGCATGCGAGCAGCCAAGGAAATGAACATCAATTGTCTGTGCTGCTACGGGGACTCCGACCTCGTTGCCGGCACATGCGATGTAGTCTCCCCCACCATGGCGGCATACCGCCAAGCAGTGGATCAGCTGGGTGGCCACTTTATGGGCTACTCCGTCGAGTGGATCGACCGGCGCAAGAACGAAGAGTCTGACGCCCTCTCTCGCATTGGGTCGGCCCGACTCGCGCCACCCGCCGGTGTCTTCCTCGACACCATCACCAAGCCGTCCATCTCTCCCCTGAGGGAGATCAACATCAGGATTCCTCTGCAACCAGAAGCAGCCTTGGTCGCCATGCTCGTGGAGCCAAGCGACTAGACCGCGCCATGCGCCGCCTACCTGGATGGAGGGACCCTACCCGCTGACGAGACGGAGGCCCGGATGATAGTATGCCGCTGCAAATCCTTCGTCATCATCAGCAGTGAGCTCCACAAGCGCAGCATGACCGGCATGTTCCAACGCTACGTCCAACCCACGGAAGGTCGCAAGATCCTCCAAGACATCCATGCTGGCGACTGTGGCCACCACGATGACGCTCGGTCCCTGGTCGCCAAGGCCATGCGACACGGCTTCTACTGGATCACCGCGCACGCCGACGCGGTCGACATCGTCCAACGCTGTGTCGGTTGCCAGAAGTACGCCAACCAGACCCACATCCCAAGCTCGGCGCTCAAGACCATCCCCATCACCTAGCCATTCATCGTGTGGGGCATGGACATGGTAGGCCCCTTCAAAAAGTCCCCCTCCGGCTTCACCCACCTCCTAGTCGCAGTCGACAAATTCATGAAGTGGGTGGAGGTCAAGCCAGTCCGCAAATGCGACGGGAAGACCGCCACCAAGTTCCTATGCGAGCTCATCCATCTCTACAGGTTTCCGCACAATATCATCACGGAAAATGGCACCAACTTCACCAAAGGAGGCATGGCCGAATTCTACGAGGAGCACCACATACGACTCGACCTCGCCTCAGTCGCCCACCCCGAGGCCAACGGCCGGGCGGAATGCGCCAACCAGAGCATCCTCCATGGCCTGAAGCCGCGACTGCAAGATCTCCTTGAACGAACTCCAGGGTGCTGGGTCAAAGAGCTCCCTTCCGTCATCTGGGGAATCCGCATCTTCATCAATAGGTCGATAGGGTTCACCCCTTCTTCATGCTGTACGACACCGAGGCCGTCATGCCAACCGACCTCGGGCACGACTCTCCGTGGGTGGTCAACTACGTGGAGGCCGACAACGAGCTCACACGGCAGGATGGGGTCAACCAACTCGATGAAGCACGCGACCTAGCTCGCTCCCGCACCGCCATCTACCAGCAAGGACTTCGCCGCTACCACAGCCGGTGAGTCCGGACTCACACCTTCCAGGAAGGCGACCTGGTCCTGCGTCTGATCCAGGACAAGAAAGGCATGCACAAGCTCTCTCCCCCTTGGGAGGCACCATTCGCCATCGGGTGAGTCCTGGGCAACGACGCCTACTACCTCATCAACGTCCGAGGTGACAGAAAACTCGATATCAAGCGGCCATGGAATGTAAACCTCCTACAAAAGTTCTATTCCTAGAACTCCAGACATGTACCTCCTATCCGCTATGAAATAAAGAAGATCGATTCGCACACATTGTGTCCACTCTCCATACCTTGTGCCACTCGCACTCGTAATAACAGCGATATGCTACTCGCGGAAGTCAACCCTTGGTCACGCGACTGGCACGACCAAGTAGTACGGGACGAGGGCACCGAAATATTTCGGGCCTTGTATCGTCCACGAAAAAAGCCAACCCGAAGCCCCATCGGAGTCGCCTTGCTCGACTGGCTTTCCGAACCAAGACAACCGCATTCGCTTCCAACATCGACCCACCTCCACATCCCTGGCGCAGCGACTCGAACGGCTAAGTACCACGCTCGGGGACTGACCCAGTCCAAACCTGAGCGACTAGGGAAAACGCCAAGTACGAGAGCACGTACTGGACTCGCCACGCGACCGATCCCATGGATCAGGTGTAGCCACGCTCCTAATACAACGAGCCTTGTCCTCACCTACCTTGGGCATGCGACTATAACAGCCAAGTACCACGCTCGGGGACTCGGCCACCCGACCCCGTTCGCGCCCGGGAAAACGACTAAGTATAGAGCACCCCTCGGAGTCACCACGCGACTGGCTTTCCAAGCCACGGCGAGTTGACCTCAACTGACTAACAGTATAAAAACAAACATACACGTAAAAATGAGGTAAACCCAGGACGCTCTCGGTGACTCGGACAAATTTAAAAATTCACAATCAAATCAAGCACTGACAAAAGCATTCATGCATTCCTTTGGCAGCAAAATTTGTTCGCTTACAAGGGAAGTTACATAGTTGTTACAATTAACGCCACTCGGCAAACTAATTTACTCTGTAGGCTTCGACGATGATGGGCCACTGCTCCCACAAACACGGATGAAGGGCACCCACGGGTTTGATGGGTACATCATCAAGGTGCCTGCCATCACTGATCGGAAGGGTTGCTCCACCTTGGAGTCGCGGCTCGCCTGCTCGGGGTTGTTCAGCGCAACGATCGTCTCCTGGTACAGAAGGAGATCACACATCGCCAGCACCCGGTCGGAGTAAACCGCAGCCCGCTCGGTCAGCTTCAGCACCTCAAAGATCTCTACCGCGCCCGTCGATGAAGGGTACCCGTTGGTGACATCATCTAGGTCAAATTCATCGAGGAAGTGCGCAAGCCCAAGGCTTAGCGCAGTAGTAGCACCACGACGGAAGGCTGACCGCGACATGAAATTGTTAACCGCCGGAGCCTTCTCCAGGTAGCGCCAAACTTCGACGAGGTCGCCGGGGATTACCTCCGTCGATGAAATTTCTTGAACGCATGCGCGAATGCAAGTCGCTGACAGTTCGACGGAATCCACCAGCGTGGTGACACACTGCCATGCGTCATATGATTGCGCTTCGGCCTCATCATCAAGAATCCTCCATGCAGAGCAGAAGGAGCTTAAAATCAGAATCAAGCGTCAGACTAAAGGCGACCCGCGCTCTCAGGGGACTCACCGATCAAAGTGCAACAGTGCCCCGTGATGAAATCCTGCAGGTTCGAGAGATCATCTTGCAGCCCGGAAAAGAGCGCATCCGACAACTTTCGCTCATCAGCAGCAGCAGCGACGGCCCCTTCGACCTTTCATTGGCCGAGGTTGCCTCTGCCTTCGCAGCTTTGAGCTCTCGTTCGAGATCGTCCATGCGCTTATCCCCGGCGCTTAAAGACGCCTGGGCAGTCGTCAACTCGCTTGCGGGGACCATACCCTCGCGAGCCTTCTCCACCACGGCCGCTTGACTCTCTGCATCAACACAGCTGTTAGCATAACATAAGGATAAGACGCCCCTGATAACAAGCACATAAAAATTCTTACCAGTAGTCGCTCGAAGATGCTCGTTTGTCCCCTACACGAAGTGAAGTTCCTTCTCCAGACGCTCCTTGGCGGCCAATCGGTCCACCGACTCGCGCTGCAGGCCCTACACAACCATAATAATATCAGCAAATAAACTACTAAGTGCCTAGCCGCTGAAATTCAGCGACTAGCCACTCGGGGACTGGGTAGTGAAGAAATTCCTAAGTTCCTAGCCGCTGAAATTCAGCGACTAGCCACTCGGGGTATGGACAACAAAAACAGTAAGGATCCAATCGCTGGAAATTCAGTGACCAGATCCTCGGGGACTAGACATACCTGGATCGCTGCACCCAGCATGTTGTGGAGCTCAACCACGTCCACCGACGGGAGCACAATAGGTGTGTGCCCGCGACGCTGCTCGACTTCCGCCAATTGCGCTGGAGCACTCGCCGTGGAGGCCCTCACCACAAAACGAGTGAAGGTGGCCACCTCCGCCCCCGCGGCACTCGCCGTTGGGCCCGCCACACCAACTGGTGCCACGGGCTCGACCTGCTGCGACTCCGCGTCCACCGCGGCCTTCGCAACCGCATCCGCTCCAATCGGAGCCTCACTCGGGGCGCCAACTGGCTCGTCCGAGATTGTGACGACCTCGTTGCCCTTTGCCTTCTTCGCGCCCTCAACGGGCACCTCGACCTCGTCGCCCTTCCTATTCTTCGACGGGTCGACTCGCGCTTCCGCGGCACCCAATGGGACCTTAGCCACCGAGGGGTGACCTATTTTCTTCACACTAGTCCTGCAACACAATGCCGTCAACAAACTCATCGACCAAATATGAATCAGTTGTTCAAATAAATAATCTAAAGGGTACTCACTTGGCGACTGGGATAAAGGGAAGACCGGTACGAATACTGGCCGGCTTCTCCAACTCTGGCCCCAGCTTCCGACTGAGGCCCGTCTCGAACACGCTCTGTGCCCAAGACACCGAGGGCTTCTTCGAGGATGAGGCCGCGAAAGGAGGATCAGCGGCAATCTCTGCAGGCGCTCCCCTCGGCGGTGAGGCGCCCGTGGACGGGGCGGCCCCGAGCCCGGTGACTGTGGTGAAGGGCGGTGCCAGCGACGCAAACAACACCTCACCCTCTACCACGTCCGCGTCGGCTGCCGCAGTCGCATGTGCCGGCGCGCTGGCCCCAGCTTCCTCGGCCGCGCTGGTAGCTTCAGAGCTACTCGCGGACCTAGGCGGTGACACGGTCTTCGCCGGCTTCTTCTTCTGCGGTGACTTCTTCTTCGATGGCGTCGCCGCGCACCGTGATGTATTCTCAGGGATCTCGCCGTCGCCCTAGTCGTGAGCCTCGAGGCTCTTGCTGGCCTCGAGCTCGTGTTGTTGTTGTCCACGGGTCTTACGGGTCATGGGTGCGGCGACCTCCACGGCCTTGTCATCATCTTCATCGTCAACAATGTCATCATCATCGTCGCCTCCGACGTTGCCCTTGTTCGACAAGGACTCGCTCTCGTCCTCGACGGACTCGTTCAAGTTTTTGTTGTCAGTGGGCGGAATCCAACCTTCCACCACTTGGAACAACTACAAAGATAAACACGATTAGCGAAACCACGACTGCATATCTACGACTGCGAAATGTACAATGAAGTGAGAACTTAATGTTAGAGACTTGCGTGTCGCGGTATACGGGGAAACCCTAGCCTTCGCATCGAGGTATTCCGCGTCGGTGATTTTCTTCAAGGCCAAGGTATAATCGTTGAGATTCCACTCGGAGTGGCAAGACTTCGTCGGGTCACCCTTGCCCGTGTACTCGTACATCTAGTGGGTGTGGTTGGCTAGAGGCACCAACCGCCGCCCGAACCAGCAGTTGTAGAGATTGATGGTTTGGAGGCCTTTCTTCTTCAAGTTGCGGATCGTCAGCAACATTTTGTCGAACAAAATCCGCTGGTCGTGCGGGAGCTTGGCGACTTGAAGCCGACGCGGCTCGGGCCGGTCGGCTAAGTACAACGAAAGCGCCGCTTCGCTGTCCGGAGTCGATTCGCTGACGTAGAACCAGTGCTTCTTCCACTCTTTCGTTGCCTTCTTCTGAAGCATCATATCAAAGAAGGAGGCCTTCAATTTCAGCTGGAAGGTGAGGCCGCTCGCGGGTAGCATCGGGCCGCCTATCTCTTCGTGTCCGATCGTCCCGTGGAACAGGTCTTGCCACGGGGGGAAGTACGGCCGGCGGCCTAGATAGCGCTCGCAAAACGCCACGAAGATGGCGAGTTGCTCGATGATGTGCGGCCCTAGGTCTGACGGCTGGATTCCGTAATACGCACAGAAGAGACGAAAGAAGATGGAGGTGGGGAATCCGAGCCCCCTCTCCAGGTGGCTGGTGAAGCAGATAAACTCTCCGTCGCGCGGATCTGGCACTACTTCTCCGGCCGCGGGGATGCGCCATCTCCCGGCATGAAGGATCCCGGCCTCCTCACATGATTTCAGCAGCACTTTCGTGCACTTGGATCTCCCCCATGGTTCCGTCGAAGGCGCCATCAGTTGAAGGATATAGGGCTGCGGGTCGCTCTGGTTCGCTCTGGTCGCTACGGAGGAATGGAAGACTAGGATATGCGCGAGATCAGAGTAAGTGTGGGGAATGATCGCCCTTCACCCGTCACACTCCTTATATAGCGGTTGTTACCCGCCATTTTCGGGGAGCCGTTACCGCTGGGTGATTACGCCGATATTACCGTTGGATTACCTAACGGCTAGTTTGACCGGTGCTGACGGTCCAACTTCATCTACTCGACTCACCCTAGCCGCGACTCCACTATTCGCCGACCTGGTCACCCTAGCTGTGACTCCACTATTCGCCGACCTGATCACCATAACAATGATCCGACTATTCGCCGACCCATTCGCCGTGCTGCGATTCAATTGGTTGTTGTTAATGCGACTAAGATAACAAGTTCCGTCTTACATTCAGGGAGTCCACCGCCGATTCGACTGGGCGTCCAAATTGGACCCGCATACTTCGACTGCGAAAAAACACCTGCGATGAATCATCGACGGCCGACGGATATGCCGAGTGGGGTATACCCAGCAGGATGTTTCCTACTGCCCCAAGATGCCAGCGAGTGGGACCGTAGGACGGCGACTGGATCAAGACCCAACAAGGATCCATGCGACTGGATGCTGAAGGCCCAGAAGCGTAGATAGGCCCGATCGGATTAGGTTAAGCACCCTCAGAATCCTTAACTAATTCGGCTATAGATCTGTAAACCCTAGCGAGGTGAGTCTATATAAACCTCCCTAGGGTACGCATAGAGGAACGTTCCATCATACACCCCCTGCGACTTGTTGCCTAGTCATCGAGCTTGCCTTTGTACTCTCTCATCAATACAATCAAGTAGGAGTAGGTCTTTACCCTCCGGGGGCCGAAATTGGGTAAACCCCCGTTTCTCCGCCCTCATATCGTACCACAGATGGATGGCCGCCCTTGCCCCTTGTTCTACTACTCGCTGCCGACTGCAGCATCTGCCGGGGCCATTCCCACGACAGTAGAAGATCTTGTCCTTCTCAAGATGGAACACCTTTCTTGATTTCTCTTGCATGCACTTGCTTGATGAAGACTTGCAAGTTGCTCCCCCATACAACATGGGGAAACCTTTACTTTGACCTTGTCTCCATCGATCCATGATCACGGAGGATGGCAAGCTTCAAGCATGAGATCTTCTATATATGGCACATCTTTAGCTTGCACAACATTTCTTCTAACTCCATTTGGATGATGTCTTGAAGATACACATGAGGAACTCTATCTTCTTATTCAAGACACCCTTAATCTTATTTTCTTTATTCTTCTCCTTCATTTCTTATTTCTTTATTATGTTGGTGTCGTGAAGGTACAAAAGAGGCATCACTCCATATATTCTTCAAGACACACTTGCTATAGGCTCAACTCTCACATGACCAATCTTTGGATCACTCCTTGAACACCTTGGTCAACACTTGATCTTCTTAACTTTCTTCTTCTCCCAACCTTCAAGCCAACATACGGTTCAAGCATTGCCTATGGACAATTCCTACAAGTACAACTTGATACAAGCATTAGTCCATAGAGATTGTCATTAATTACCAAAACCACACATGGGGCCCACATGCTCTTTCAATCTCCCCCATTTTGGTAATTGATGACAATCCCTTTGAGAGGGTTTATATAAGGAATTTAACGAATAAAATGGTAGTACCAATATCAAATACTACACAAGTATGTGATATTGGTACCACCACCATATATAGAGCAAACTCCCCCCACAATATTATGCATGTCTGACGAACTTGAATTTCATTGCATATACTGCTAATCATTATCATTGGTGGAGTTTCGTCTATATATACCACATGCTAAGCAACAACAAAGATGCAAGATCATGAAAGGCAAATGCTTAAGGAAAAACTCAAAGCATAAACCAACTTTCCTTAAACCTGGGTGACAAGTTCTAGAAGTCCAATATAGTGATAATTTCTCCAAAGGTGTGCATTCGCACATATTCAATGATAAATACTTGGGAGAAATTAACTATATTGAGGACCCTAATATTTCCAAATAAATAAAATCAAATGAGCATCAACAAATGATGCAAGTAATTACAAGGTCCGACAAACCAAATGAAAACAACAAATGAGTCCAAGTGGACACAAAAGAGTGTTTTAAATAACAAATAGAGAAGATCCCCAAGATTTGTGCACAATTTAGGATAATTGCATTAGACTACATAATGCACAAATATGGAATCCTTGCTCCCACATAAGCATTTAAAACACAACAAATGAGAAAGAAGACAAATGAGCATTATTAAATGAATTCGATGAGCTCCCCAAAGATAATGCACCAATTATGATAATTGCATTTGGGAACAAAGTGCATAATCATGGAATCCTCACTCATCCAAATTCATTTAAGGCATGAGAGAACAAATATGAGTGCCCGAAGATGCAAACAAGAGAGACAAGCACTCATAAGAAAATAGATTTGGAAGCCACCAGAGAATCAAAAGAAATAAATGGTGGTATCCAAAGGAAACACAATATAAAATAAACAATATCTTCTCAAATGTGTATATGTTTTTAAGTGGATAACATTAGAAAGACATATGTCCACAAATAAACATGCACACACAAGGAAGATATACAATAAAGCACATAACAAGTAAAAATAATTCATAACATATACCAATAAGATTTTTGTTTGAAAGCATGGCCAAGGGCCCAAATATATCTTATTGTTTGTTAATGAGCTTCAAACATCAACACACTACATACATTACAACTATCACCAAGGGAAAAGGAGAAAGTTGGAATGTATGGAGAAAGGCAACAAGTATCACAAAGGAAAAATCAACTAGCAACATCTCACTATTGCACATGAGAGAAGTTGAGGAAAAGATAGGCAATAAAATTGCTAGATTGAAATACTTGGGATTGGTGAATCATATGCATGATTTTGTATAGTCCCAATTATATGCACTCATCTCAACTTACACACATTTGCAATAGGGAGTTCTCTTAACACCAAAGCTAGAACCACATCGAATACAAAACACGAGAATTCATGCTAGAAGGCAACCGAAAAACGGTTGGAAGCAGGATATATGAGCATGAGAAAGAGATACTTTTTTACCGAGATATCATTGATAGGATGTAGAGGATATGAATTTGTCGATCATCCTATAGCTTGCCTCCAATTTACATGCACGCACCATTTCTTCAAAATTGAGATACAAACATCCAATATATGTCTAATGTACCTAAAACACATTTAAGTACAAAATGGTCCCCAAACATATTGGGTCCAAGGTATTTAGAGAAACTACAATACATAGGAGAGACTCCACATAATTATATGCATATTGATATGAAATTGAATTTCATGCACAACTTAGCCGATGGGATTTGGTGGAGTTTCCCCTATATATTTTATCAAAGAAATCAAGCATGCCATAATATAAACATCTAGTAAATATGCATGTAGAAGGCTTTCAAGGACCAAAAATGAGATACAATTTGAACAAAAACACCAAGTAAACCAAGATGGCACACACAAGAGTGTGACACAAAAAACGGTGTCCAAATTGTATCAAATAACCAATTCAACACATGAAAGATTCACAAGTTCAACAAATAAACTAGGCTAAAGACAAAGAGCAAAAGAAAGATATAGGAACATAAATTCTCAAGGATTTAACTCATTCCAAGAGGTCAAAATACGAAACAAGGAATGAGACAAAACCAACTCCCAAAGAGTTCAAGGTTCCAACAAATAAACCAAACTTTCCAAACTTTTCATGATGGCACAAAATACCAAAATGAAAAGATCGAACTTCCAAGCATATAAAACACGATATGGATCAAACAAAGAAGCATACAAGGATTGTTCTAGATAATATAGGATAGCTCACCCGTAAGTAGTACATTATATAGAATTTTTATTTTGAATGCAAAATGCACACAAATTAGAACATCACTACTACCTACATTAAATACAACACAAGAGGATACCAATAACATAAGAAGATCCAAAAGAAGCAAGGAATACATGGGAGCAACACAAAACATTTTCTTGGCCACGGATAGGACAAAATTAAGCAAAGGCCAAAGTGAATATGAGCAATAAATTCTACCATAAATTGAGTACTCATTGTCCAAGGACAAGAAATATTGGGAATAATTTTCCCAAGGTAGCTTGCATAGATATCCAAGATCATAGTCACAACAAGAAGCATATAACAAATATAAGAATTAAGCTTGATGCTTCGAAATATATTCTTGGTAGATTCCAATAGTCACACAATCATGATTATAGTAACTTGAAGCTAATGGTTGCCACGAGGATACGGAGATTCAAATATGAGGAAACACATACCAAGAAACACTTTCACACACAAGATAAAAAATATGAGCAATAAAGGCATTCAAGCAAATTGGAACTTGTATGAGAAAATGTGTCACATAGGAGCTAGATAATTATCAGTATCAATTCTAAGTGACACAACCTCGAATATTCACATTTTATAGGATTGTAATATGCACTAAGCATATGACTCCCCCATAATGTGATACTACCATAAAACCAACATGAGGCAAAATGATACAAATAGAGATAATTAATGGACATTATAGAACTTAAATTTCTCATGAGAAACATACCACAAAGAGACTAGATAATATTGCAATATCAATACTAGGTGGTATTCCTCATGTACACACATTTTTAGGACTGTGAAATGACCAAGCATAACACTCCCCCAAAATGGGATAGTCCATTAATCTCTCACAAGAGCCAAATAACATACTAAATGTAATCAAGAAAGGCTTAAACATAAGAAACACACTTACATGGTGTGCCACCTAATCATACACAAATATACTTGATACCTCAAGATAATTAAGTGGAAAGCACAACATGTACAAAAGCATGGAAAATACAAAACCAACACATGCACAAGGGGGCGAGTAACTTTTAATGTAAAGAGTTTAGCACATGTTACCGCAAGGAGTAACATTGGATATATAGTAGACTCATGATAATCCAAAAAGGCTTGGCTTGACAAAAATAATTGATGAAGATACCTCAATTCTTCATGATGTATCCAAGTCTCCAATGCCCTCAAAAGCACCTATTGATCAAGTTTTGGCTTGTTGGTCCCCAACCAAGTTGGGTCCTAAGAGGTTAGTCACAATAGGCTTGGCAACCCAAATGGTTATTTTCTTGACCCCACATTGGGCACCAAAAAATTTGGCAAACACATTTCCAACCTCATCCTTACGAAGAGAATAAACATCATTAATAAAGATAGGGTTGGATGAGGAGATACCAAATGTGCTTGAGGAAGAAATGTGCCCCTTCGCACGACATATGTAGCAAGTTCTTATCTTGCCATCTTTCTTCTTAGGTGAAGCCACAACTCGAGGAAGAGCTCGAGTAGTCCTCTTAGGAAGATTCCTATCTCTAACTTGAGGTAGAGCTTGAGGTCGCTTTCCTTGTTGCTTCATACTAAGAGGCTTCTTCCTCAATAGGCAAGATCTAACATGATTCCCTTCTTCCTTGCACTTTAAGCAAACAGTGTTGGTCGGATTCTTGACTTGATCTTGGCTTGATCTTGGCCATTCTTCTTATTGCCCTTATGCTTCAACTTGATAGAGGACTTGTTCTTGAAATTGGAGTTGAATCCAAGCCCACACTTTTCATTGGGGGATTTTTGAACACTCAAGATGCTGTCGAGTGTGGCCTTCCCTTTATGACCCTTTTTCAAGTCATTCTTCAAAGAAATGACTTGAGCCTTGAGCTCTTTGATTTCCTCTACATGGTTAGTTTCAACAAAAGTACTAGAGGAAGTAGATGCTACATTGTTAGAGAAACAAGGCACGAAATGTAATTCATCATGTGATATAGCATCGTTGTGAGAGGATAAATTACAAGGACTAGCACATGGAAATATAACATTTGGAGTAGATATATTGCTAATGTCCACATGAGGCTTGTTAGATGTTACCTTTGACACAAAGGCCTCATGAGCTAACTTTAGCCTACCATGGGAGACTAGAAGATACTCATGCGAGCTTGTGAGCTTAGAATGACTTTCTTATAATTTCTCATAGTTGCTAGTTAGCAAAGCAAGTTGATCCTTTAGCTCAACATTCTCCTTCAAAATACATGCTTCAAAAGAAATAGAGTTAGTAGCACAAGCATCATCATTATTAGCAAGAGGTGAGGGCAAATTGGAAAGCTCTTTTGAATATGAACACTACTAGAGAAAAGGCTATAGGAGACATGCTTATGCGAGGCACATTTAGACCATATACGCCTCCTATAAAATAGGCGAGGCACACTCCTTCTCCATGCGCCTCTAGTATAAAAATAGGCGAGGCGCATATGATAAGAATGCGCCTCCTATAATCCCTGTACGGACTAAATCTAGCAGCCCCATATTATGCGAGGCGCATTCACCATATGCGCCTCCTATATATTAGATAGGCGAGGCATATGGGCGACGCGCCTCGCATAATCTGTGTGGGCCCGCGTGTTGGTAGGTGCACGAAATGCGAGGCGCATATGGTTATATGCGCCTCCTATATTTGATAATATGCGAGGCGCATATGGTCATATGCGCCTCAAGTAACTACTGCGGGCCCGAGCGGTAGTAGGTGGCCGCATACGCAAGGCGCATATTGCTATATGCGCCTCCTATAGTTTGAATTATAGGAGGCGCATATTGTGCAATATGCGCCTCCTATAACCTGGCACCACTTTTTTCCAGCTTTTTGCACATGGAGCCAACTACCACCCCACTCACTTGTGTCACTTCTTCCTCCTCCACCAAGACAAATCTGGTCGCCCCTCTCCTCCTCCCCACCTCATTTCCCCCATTGATTCACCATAGAATCTTGCTCAACATCCATTGGTTGACACCCATATTTAAGTGAAGTCTCTTGCTCCTCTAGATCTACAACATGTCTATTTACTTCTCCTCCGGCTCTCTTGCGCAAGTCGTTGTTGGAGGAAGCGTGAAGGTGTTGCTTGCATGTATGCGCGTTGTCGGAGACACCGACTATATGATTGTGTTGTGGTGCTACTTTTGTGCAGGGATTTCATTTGAGATGCCAATGTTTCGCCGGAATGCCGATTTATTTCTTTTCCGGAGAATTTCTGGCACTCGCGGATGTCCTCTTTTTAGGGGAGGTCATGCCGAATTTTTCCGGCGATCCACGTCCATATATGCTCTAATTATTCTCTTGCTCTTTGTACCACGCAGGAGACCATGGTCCGACCACTGATCAACAAAGCCCGCGTGGATAGGTGGATGACATGCGCGAGGGCCGACATGGAACGTGCAAACAAGATAGAGATAAGATGTCCATGTCGGGACTGCAAGCTGATGTATCTGATAAGGCATGATTCCAGAATGTTGGAGTCGCACCTGCTTCGACGTAGTTTCATGGATGGCTACACTCGATGGATACGTGATGACGAATATGATGATGAGGATGTCAATAATGGTGAAGATCAAGATGCCAGTGATGATCACGAAGATCAAGACGCCAGTCACGATCACGAAGATCAGGGTGGCACTGGACAGGGACACGAAGATGATCAAGGTGGCGCCGGTCATGAACACGAAGATCAAGGTGCCGACCATGATTCGAGCTGGTTGCGAGACCCTCATGTCCAAGATCTGCTTCTCAAGGAGACGAGTAACGCCAGAGCCGCCGGTAGAGAGAAAGCTAAACTGGAGGAAATGGAAAAAGACGCGGTCACTCCATTGTTTGACGGATGCAACGACGGGGATACCCGTCTAAATGTAACGCTTAGGGCTCTGGAGATGAAGGCGAAACACAAAATGACCGACGAATGTTTCGACGACAACATTGTATTCTAGCACGATATTCTTCCCAAGAAGGGGAACACATGTCCGACTAGTATCGCTGAGGTGAATAAAGTCGTGTGCACTCTCAATCTACCGCACGTGAAATACCACGTCTGCATAAATGATTGCATCATCTACCGGGGCGAGGACGCGGAGAAGACCACGTGTCCGGTGTGCAAGACCTCTCGATACAAGAGAGGGACCAAGAAAGCTCCTAGGAAGGTGGTGTGGTACTTTCCTCTAACTCCTTGTTTGTAGCGGTATTTCGCAGACCCTAAGGAAGCACAGCTCATGCGCTGGCACGCGGAAAGAAAGAGGCCGGAAGACGATGATCCGGAGAAGGAGGAAATGTTGAGGCACCCTTCTGATGCTTGCCAGTGGAAGGCGTTGGACCTCTAATATTACCAACATTTTGGGAAAGAGTCAAGGAACCTCAGGTTGGGCGTGAGCACTAACGGACTCAATCCGTTTGGAAGCCAGAGCAGCACACACAGCACCTGGCCCGTGTTTGTATGGATCTACAACCTCCTCCCTGGTTGTGCATGAAGAAGAAGTACGTAACCATGAGTATGCTCGTTCAAGGGCCAAAACAACCTGGTACAGACATCAATCTGTATCTCACGTTGTTGAAAGAGGAGTTGGCCACGTTATGGGAAGAAGGAGCCGTACATGGGACGCCTCGAGACAAGAATACTTTGACATGAGAGCGGCGGTGATCACGACGGTGCAAGACTATCCCGGTTACGGATACTTCTCGGGGCAGGTGGTCCAAGGATTTTATGGGTGCGTTAGGTGCAAGGATAATACAACGTACCGCCAGCTACAGAAAGATCCCGGGTCCGGGAAAACCGTGTTCCTTGGGGCTCGGAGGTGGCTTCCCAAGAATCACGCCTGGAGAAAGCTAGAACATCTGTTCGATGGGACGATCGAGCTCCGAGGAATCCCACACCAGAAGAGTGGCGCGGAAATCTACAAGCTGTTGAATAACTGGAAGGAGTGCCCTGCGCCAGAAAGACCTGTAAGAAGCTAGAGCCGCTTTGAAGGTATGGAAGGCGAGGTCTTTTCCGGGACTTGCCATCTTGGAAGATCCTCCGCGTGCCTCATAGCCTTGATCTCATGCATATCACGAAGAACGTGGGCGAGTCCTTGCCACCCTCCTTAACACCGACAATACCAAAGATGGGCCAAGGCAAGGAACGACTTGAAGCATATGAGCATCGTGGATGAACTTCAACCACCACCTAGCGATGATGAGGAGGAGGACGAGGTGGAGGAGAGTAAAACGGAATAGCCGTCGTCGCAAGGGGAAAAAGGTTAAGAAGGGAGAGGTCAAGCTCAAGGCCTCATGCTTCACTCTGAGTAAGAAGGAGGCCATACAGTTTATGAAGTGCCTCCTCGGAGTCAAATTTCCGAAAGGCTACGCGGGGAAGATAAGCAGATGTCTAGAAGAGGCGAAGCAGCGCTTCAGCGGGATGAAGTCTCACGACGTCGTCGTGCTAATGACGCAGGTACTCCCGGTCGCGATCCGAGGTATAATGGACAAGCACATCCGTGAAACACTGTTTGGCCTCTGCAACTTTTTTGACGTCATCTCTCGAAAGTCAATAGGCATTAATCAGCTCACGAGGCTACATGACGAGATCGTGGTGATAATGTGTGAGCTCGAGATCTATTACCCCCCCCCTCCCGCTTTCTTCGACATCATGCTTCATCTGCTTCTCCATGTCGTGGAGGATATCGTCCAACTCGGTCCTGCGTTTCTGGGAAGCATGATGCCGTTCGAAAGGCTCAATGGACACATCAAGGGATACGTTAAGAGCAAGTCCCGTCCAGATGGAAGCATAGCAAACGGCTTCCTGGCCGAAGAGTGCATCTCTTTCTGCTCGAACTTTCTACAAACCGAGACCCCTCTTGGTATGCCATTCAACAAGCACCTCGGGAGGCTCGCTGGATGGGGTCACCGCGAGGGTCAACGTGCAAAGCATGTCGACATGGAGGGCCGAACCAAGGAATTTGAAAGAGCAAACCTGGTCGCGCTGCAACACCTGCAGGTGGTTGATCCATACATACATGAGCACAAAGAGTTTATCAAGAATAATTACGCTGATCGGGGGCACCAGGTCCCGAGGGAGTAAGATGTTATCAAGGAGGACGCTGACGCTCGTGCAAAGGGGTTGACACGTCCCTTTGACGACATAAAGGAGGAGCAGGCAAAGAACTTCGTCAGGGCACGGTTTGCCAAGCCGAAAGGGAGTTCTGATTATTCTTCGGAGCCCGCCGGCCCCTTTGCTCCGAGGGTGAAGGACTTCATGCAAAAATATGTAAGTAGTTTGCATGCAAGTCGATTAATTGCATTCATGATTAATCAATGAAGTCCAGTTTTCTGATCAAATGCTTCGCGTTCCTTGTGCACAGGACGAGGAGTGTAGGAGCTCCTCACCCCAGGGGTCAGCACCACCGCCTGTCGCCAAGTGGGACACCACTTTTAATAGGGTGAACTGGACCAAGAGCGTCGATCTCGGCGGCCCGTCGGCTGGTCGTGGTGGTCGGCTTTGGCGGCATATCATGGTCCGAGTACTATGGCACCCGAGCGGAAGGGCAAGAAGGCCGAAAGCCGAGGTAAAACTCCTAAGGGAACAGTGGAAGCCTTTCCAAATATAGTCCAAGATGCCGTGAACAAGGTTGTGTTTGCCGAGACAAAGTTCCAAGAACAAGTCCACCACAAGTCCATTCACAAGTGAACGAGAAGCTCAACACCATCCTTCCCGTCTACATGGAAAAGTACAACAAGTGGCGTAAGGGTGGTAAACGGGGCCGCCACGGTTCCCAACCTCAACGCCTAATCGACAATGTGGCGCGGCGAGGCGCAGTGACTCCTCCAGGGCGGTGGTGGTGGATACTCCTCTAGCTCCGAGCTTAACTTGCCCATCGCGGCGCCGCCCGCACCACCGTGCCATCAGCAGCCACTCCGCCACTTGCGTGGTCAAGTCGGCATCGGTGCCTCGACATTGGCCGAGTTTGACGCCCTAAAGGTAACTAACTAATTAAAGCGAGAGTTGGGAGGCTCAACCACACCGATGACTTGATCTCTTTTTCTAACGCCGCCTACATGTCGATCTTTCGCAGGAGACACTCCTTGCACTCTAATGCCTTTGGGTGGCCAGTTGATGGATGTTGCCAAGGGTACTATTGTTCAACCAGAGAACCGCAAAATGCACAATGTCACAATGCCACCTGACATGATGAGGGTCAAATACAGTATGGTGCTTCCGGGCTACGAGCAAGTGGAACCTCCCTCTCAACCTCAAGGATGGGATGATGAGGACATGACAGCGGTCCTCAATACCGGCTTCGGCTACTTGTACCTATGGCCGAAGAGCCAGATCCATTTGGGGACAGAGGACTGGCTCAACATCACCCTAGAGGCAGCACAACCAGCACATGATGAAGACTTAGAGATGGGAGACTTGGACAACATGGAACAGAATCCCGATGATGATGATGGAGAAATTGACCCGAACTAAGGTGACCAGTTTGTTAACACAAGGTTTTCTGATTTGTATGAGCCGGGACCATCAGGCACACATCAAGTTGCCGAGACCCAACCAGCACCAGCGAAACCCCCTTGCAAGGTGCGTCTCTTCCCAACTAGTCAGGAGACGCCGCCACCTGTCCCCTTCACCGAGCCTCCAAGGCCAGTAGTTCCTTCTATCAGCCCCGACACCCTCCATAAGACGGTCGGTGAGGTGAACCTGATGGCAGCCGTCAGAAGAGCAAGAAGGGTCGCAAAGGAAGCCTAAGGGTGATCGGGGCCAGGATCCAAATCCTCTTTTCCGGACGCGGCGTGGGGCAAGCCGAATCAGCAGACGTGGCAGGTGTACCGATGATGTAAATCGATGCTCGAGGTGGCGAGGCTCGCATATGCGTAGTATTCATTATGGCTGCCTCACAATTGAGCGGTGCGCATTCGCGACAACGATCGATCGTACCTCGTTTTCAAGGCTAAGGTGCCTTCTCATATGTGGCCGTCACTGACTTCACAGGGATATCTTCTACGTGGCATACCGACCTGTTTGACATGTTGAACGGGTTTCGAGCACAATACCCTGGTGCTGTTCTCCTCAATATGGCCATGGAGATCACGGAGACAAGATCCCGCATCCGGATAGTGGATCCCTACTTCATGCGTGACGCGTCACGAAGATCCGAGGCCATAGATCTAGCGACCGACTACCTCTCAAACTTCCTGCAAACATACTCGGACAAGGATGTGATTCTCCTTCCCTACCATCCCAACACGGAGGATGATCGGACAGGCTGTGTGCTCATAAGCTTGAATTTGAAAAACTCAACAGCCTTGTACCTCGACTCAAACAGTGCGATCCAAAAAAACTACACCAATATCAAGAAAATTCTTGATGGCGCTCTCACCGGCTACGTCGCAGCGGGAGGCGTCAAACCGACACGGCCACATGTAAAGTTCGGCGCGCACGTGTTCCGCCACACGACAAAGTTTGCCTACGTTAAGCAGCCGCCTGGCAGTGGGAAGGATGCCTTCTACGCCCTTTACCACATGAAGGCATTCTTCAATAACATGGAGACCAAAACGCTGCCATCTGACCTCGTGAAGTAGGCTGAAAAGCTTGCATGCATACAGGCTCGCAACCTCAGGCAACACTTCTTCAACATCCAGGAGGAGATCGCGACAATCATGTACCAGGGAGTCATAAAAACCGGAGGCACCTTCTACGGCGGTTATACACCGTCCAACAGGGAGATAGATGAACGCTTAGCGCAGCAGGGTGACGGCAGGATGTTCATGCAAATGGCGAAAACTCGGTCGGGCTTCATCAATGCCCCCCCCAAAGCCGACTCAAGAGCCGAAGAAGACTTCATGATTGCATTGCCTGGGTACCTAGCTGTTAGTTCCGAACTCGTGTTGTCAACCGTTGAACTTGATTGTGAGAGACACTAGCTAGTTATTTGTGTTACGAACTATTTTAAGTGCTTGTTGCTTTTCATTTGTCATTGCTTCCCTACTTCTTGTGGTTTGCTTTCTTTGTCTTTCTTAGAAATGTCGATGATTAGAACATGTTATGGCGGATCTGGTGTGCCAAGTAGACTAGTAATTTGGGCATATATATTCTACTTGACGCACAAGATCGAACAACGAGCATTATTATTTTCGTGCCCAACCTAAGTATGAGGTACTAATCCAAGTCATTCTTGGTTTGATTTTTTTGGTCTTTCTTCGAAATGCCGATGATTAGAACGTGATTTCTTACATTTTGTTGCACCCATATATATATGCATGATTCTATCTTGTGAACTGCTAGCTATTGCTTTCCACTGACATAAGTAATATCATCTTTATTATGCGTAGGAGATGCCGAGGTGTTATGTCGTGTACGTCGGTCGGGTTCCAGGTGTGTACGAGGAGTGGAAAGACTGCCAGAAGCAAGTGAACAACTTCTCAGGCAACTGCTACGAAGGATATGAGAGTAGAGAGGTGGCGGAAGAGAAGTGGAGGAGGCATGGAAGGAAGAAGTGGAGGAACTTCCTCGTGATCACCACCTTGTTGCTCTTCATGGTAGGTTATGTGTTCTACTTCATCTAGGTAGAGCTACGTCGTTGGAGTTGTAATGTGATTGTGAACTTGTACTCGAAGGTGTAATGTGATTGTGAACTTGTACTCGGAGGTGTGAACTTGTGGCACAAACACTTGATGTATGAACTTGTATGTCATGATTGATGTGTAATGTATTGTATTCGTGTTGGTTCTATTATGCTTTGGCAAATTGCAAGTTTCTGAAAAATATTGTGCTCTTTATACTGTATTCTGGACTATATTGTATATTTGAATATCTATATATTATTATTTATAGTGGTCTGTAAAACTTGAATTTCGAAAATATTACCGGAGGCGCATATAGGACACTATAGGAGGCGCATATACTATAAATATACGACGCGCATTGTAAAACATATGCGAGGCGCATATGATATGCGCCTCCTATACTTCACATATGCGATGCGCATATCGATATGCGCCTCGCATAATAATATAGAAGACGCATATCGATATGCGCCTCGCATATGTGAAGTATAGGAGGCGCATATCATATGCGCCTCGCATAAAAAATAGCCGAGGCTTGAAGCTAGAGGCGCATATGATATGCGCCTCGCATAAAGATTTTAGGTGCACCTCGCATAAGCTTTTCTCTAGTAGTGGAAGCTTTAATTTGCTCATGCGACTCAGTGAGTTTGATGAGCTCCCTCTTAAAGACCTGAGAGCCATTTTCAAGGTGCTTAAAATCCTCAACAAGTTTATGTAACATCCCAAATTTTCATTAAACCAAAAAATTCACCATTGCATTCATATCATCATGTCATGTATGCTTTGCACAAAAATCATCAAAAATTCAAACCTAGCAAAACCCTAATTTAAAACCCCCTTTTTATATGCAAGGTGTGGGCTTGTGTTTCTATTTTTATTTTACCTAAAACGATTTGTAGAGGTTTAATGTGTTTAAAACATTATTGAACACTAGGTTCACCCCTCAAAATTTTGGTGAAAATTTGATTTGATTTGGAGTTGTTTTGCTAGTTCAAATCTTTATTAGAAATTAGAAACAAAAAAGAAAAAGGGAAAATATTATAAAAAAAGAGAACTTACCTTCCAACTGACGCGGCCCAGCAACCGTGGACCATCCAGCCCACCCGGATCCCCCTCTCCTTCTATGCTCTTTTCTCACCGCGCTGAACCCGCACCCGCTCGCTGACGCGCTGACCCCACCTCCATGTCACCGTCGTCGTCCCCAAATCACCGCAGACCCTCTCCTCCCGGGAGTTACCTCGCGATTGAATTTACTTAATTCTGCTTGATTTGCGGCTTGATTGCGCCCACGACCCCCTTCTTCTTAAACTCCATGGCCCCCTCTCCATTTCCCCCCCACACAGCACCACCAAAGAGCTGCCAGGCTTCGCAAATTCCACCTCGAACCGCCGCCGTCTCGACCCACTTCGGCGACCAATTCTGGTGAGCTCTGACCCCCTCTCGCTCTTTGGTTTTCTTTACCGCAACCCTTTCCCTTGTGCGCATCCAGTGATGCCCTCCGTTTGCTCGCTTGCTCTATGTAGGCTCGACTTCGTCAAGGTCTGCAAGCCACCGACGTCTGACGCAACTCCGACGAGCAATCCCGGACGAGCCCGTACGGCCCTCCCTTGCCCATGACCTCCACTGCAACCGCATCGTCACCACGACCTCGGTAATTCCTTGCACCCTTCCCCTTACCCCCTAGCATCGCCGGAGCGTCGTCGCCAGTTTCTAGCCAGAGTGATCTGGTCCGCTGGATCCAGACCTGAGGGATAGGATTAGAAGCTAGCATGAAGGGGTACCTTCTGATCTTAGCCGCACGATCTAACGGCGCACGCGCCTGATCCGCGCGAAACGGTACCGACCAATAGGATTGCGCCGCGTGGTAGGAAATTTCTGATAAAAATCCAGATTTGATTTGTTACACTACAACAGGACAAAGCTTTGGTAACATAGTCTTGTGTTACTATAGGTCCAAAACAGTGTTACTAATCCACATAGTAACATATTTTGTGATGTGTTACATTAGGCCATGTTACTAAGTGGTCTTCCCGGTCACACATCATAATTGTTACCGTATGTCAAAACTGTGTTACAATTTACATTGTAGAAACATGCATATTATGTGTTACTTTTTATGTTGGTAACACATTTTAGTAACTACAGTAACACCAGTAGTAACATACTTTCCTAGACGTAGAACATTGCTAGTAACATATTTTTGCAACAATGGTAACATAACTAGTAACAACTTTTTATCTTTAGGATACAACTTGTAACATGATATCCAAATCTTGTAACACTATAATTTATAGTTGTCAGCTACCCGAGTAACACATCTCGTACCCACAGAAACACCTTCCGTGACACTATTATATTATTGGCATCAATATTAATGTTTATTTATTATTATAAAAACAAAATTAGGTAACCAATTTAAGAAATATACATTTAGTTAATAAAATTAAACACACATGCATAGTTAGTTAGTTGTTTTATTATGATGCACCATTAAAAATATGGAGAAACAAAAGGACGTCACATCCACAAATTGAATATATATATCAAGATATTTATTACCTATATACAAGTGTGTCGAATACATATGCATTACAGTGAACAAATAACAATAAAATGGAGCAACAACACAAAGATTACAACATAGCATTTGCATCAATTCGACCAAAGAAAAATATCATGTGAATGATATTACTTTTTCAACGTAAGTTATATTACATTTTTCACTTAAACTATAACTAATTGCTATGGAAAATCTTCAAAGTTTATTTGCTTCTTGATCCAATTGAAGAATTCAGTTGCAACTCAATTGCCCTTCTTTATTCTCCGTTGTAACTCAATCATCCTTCTTCCGAATCTATCAAAGAAAATGGAAACTTACAGTTAAGAATCATTACACATATATGATTCTATATGAAAGAAAAAATTAACTTACAAAGGCTAAAGGCTAAGCAATTAAGAATCGTTCAGCAAAAGCATCACCTTCCCTTACCAACTCCTCATTTTCTAGAATAGCGTCATCTCTGCTCACAAGTGAAAATTCAACACCTAACTCAATACCACCGACCTTAGTTGCAGGATTACTACTCCGGATAGCAGCATACGCAACATTTCGCTTGTTTGGATAGGATGAAGCCTTTATAACTACCCTGAAACCATCCTGCATTACGAGCAATATTAGCATTCAATGACAAGGATGGCAGCATTTCCATGAACAATATGCCAAAGTACACACACGGTAGTAGTCAAGGAAGGTTGTCATGACCATTCACTTCGCTAAGGATACACATACATACACTAAGGATTTTTTAAGACCAAAGACCTACAATGCATAATCCACCATCACTAGCTTATGCTAAACTCCTGCAAGTATACTGTTTTTTAAGAGAAACCATGTTTCACTCATACTACTTGCTAGTTTCAATGTGCAAGTCAGATATCCAAACTAACAATCAGCTAACTCAATAGAAAACAACATGTTCTAACTGCATCCAAAATTTAGGATATCTACTAGATTACTACACTCTCTAAGTTATTAGATATCACATATTAAAGTATGGCATGTATACAGGTTTGTTCCAATTATATTTTGAATAGTACCAGAATACAACTTGCTAAGTTACCAATGAGTGGAGGTATTACTAGATCCTAATCTGTTTATATCTTAAATAGTAATGGAAAAATAAAAGGAAGAGTGCATACACGCTTAGAAGCCAACAATTGCAGAAGTTCCTGGAATATTTCTTGATGTCCCTTCATTAATATTGTTGAACAAAACCTTGGAGCACTGATCGAAAGAAAAATTAAACTATCTAAAATTTTCAAAATCAACATTTTCCAAGGTTCTCAACTTTGATATAACCCATGATACTTGCTCTGATACAAGAGGTTATCATAGCTCCCTACCAATTATGAAGTCTAGTAAACTTAGACCAGTCATGAAACTTGGAATAAAAAGAAAACTTACTATATCATCAGACAATGAGATTTAATGCCAACTAAGAATAGATAACCCCACATAACTAAATAAACTATATCAGCGATTTACCTTAAGTGCAAAAGTTTGCCTTCTTCTTGAGGGAGTTGAGTGTGGGTGTTTACTTCTCTTCCCCTGCTGGTCTAGTCATACAGAAGAGTCATCCGAGTGATCTATTGTTTTAGTCACCTACAGACTAGTAATAATACATGGAATGATAATCATATCCTAGAGCTAGAGAAAGCTGCAGCTTGAAAACTCAAAAGCACACGAACATTACCTTTGGCACAGAATCAATAGCAGGGTCTTGTGTGATTTTTTTTGAATCAGTAATTGATTGACATTGTAATGCTCGCCATCCTGGTTCGGTGGCCCAACACTTTCATCAACTATTTCAACTAAGTAGGTGATGCCTTGTGGATATGTTTTCTGACAGTATACGTAATCAATTGTGAGACATCATGCCTTCTCATGGACCATTGTAGAAACACCTCGTTGTGATTTCCATCTTCATAGTGCTGGTATATGGTCAACATGTCCACAACCATCCTACAAATAGAATAAAAATGTCAATCGAACCATGAGAAGTCCAAGTCCTATCCGATAGGAAATGAGTGCGGCTACTATACTCTGCTTCAACAATAAGTTTTATGTGAAAAGAATCATCAACTTGGGGAATGGAATTTGATGTAACCCATTGGAAACTCTCTTTGAGACTCATTATTTGTATTATACGACAGGCTAACACTAGTAGAAAAAGGACTTATAGTCTTGGTTTGTAAGGGCCTTTAGTCCCGATTTTGCACCCGGAAATACGAAATCGGGACTAAAGGCCCCTATCTCTAGTCCCGGTTTGTTACAACCCGGGACTAGAGGTCACCGCATGGCCTTTTTTATAGCAGGGGATCTTTAGTCCCGGGTCGTAATACGGCCCTGGACTAAAGATCTTTTTTCAAATATTTTTTTATTTTATTTCAATTTTTTTCTTAAACTTTTGAATTGTTTGGCTCGTAATCCTCGCACTTGGAACATTTTTAGTACTAACTATATGTAATCTTAGGTCAAATTACACTTACAATAAACTTCCCAGTCGATCACTCATCCTAGCACTATTCCACCCTCAGCACGCTTAACTTTTCTGTTCCATCAGGATGTCCTCGCGCGAAGCTCATTTGTACCTTGTTGTCAACACTACAATATCTATCCTATTAGCCCATATCAATATGCCATACATCTTTATTTTTTGAAATTACAAACAACTATTTTAGTAAACAACAATAAATAAGTAATAATAATATTTTAATCCAATGAAAGTAAAAAACCAAATAAAATAATATTTTATTTTTTTTGCCATTTATTCATTTATTATGGCATAAATAATATCTTTAAATCTATAAATTGAAATTCGGCAAATAATATATCCATAATTATCAGAAAAATGTGAGGAATCCAAATATGGAATAAATAAAATTGCAAAAAAATTAATTTTTTAAATAACTTTTTTTCTTTTCGAATTTTAAAAATCTAAAATAATCTAAAACAGCCTAAGGCTGTTGAAATCGAACTCACAATTTTTTTCAACACATTTTGATAGGTTGTACATTTTTTTTCCGATATCGTACGTAAAAGTTATAGCCAATTTAAGTTTTCCTGCCGGGGCCCGCACCCTTTAGTCCCGAGCCGTATCACGACCCGGGACTAAAAGGTGTTGCCCATGCCCGAACGCCTTTAGTCCCGGGCCATATCACGACTCGGGACTAGAGTTTCCTCGGGCTCCTAGCCACCAAAAACGGTACGAACCGGTACTAGAGCTCATACTAGTCCCGACCCGGAATAAATCGGGACTAGTGTTAGACTCTAGATCGAACCGAAGACCATTTTTCTACTAGTGTAATTAAGTCCTGAAATTTAAGAAACCTTACTTCCTTACACAAAACTGTTATGTTGTTATGTTGCTCGTGCAATCAAAACTGAGAATAGAAGAAAAACAGTTCCCTCGGGACCCATTCTTTTCTCCTTCGCTTGTGTGACTATCATGAGAAGAATTCCATTCCAAGAAGTCAAATAACAAGAAATATATGATCTTCCTTTTCCTAGTATATTTTCAGCTTGAAGTTTTGTAGCTAGTTGGCTTATCCAATATAGTTAAAGCACGAAAACATTGAGATAGAAAATATTGCTAGGACGATTCAGGTTGAGAATGAGTGTGCTTCGGTGATGGCTGAACTAGGCACTGAACAGCAGTCAAAGTCAGGCAATCACAGGAATCGTTCAAGATTTCAAAAAATTGTTTACTACCCTTGCTGGACTAATGCAGTTGCTGAAGTAGACAGATCGGGTAGCTATTTTGCTCATGAGCGAAATTTAGGTACTCCGTAGGAAAGATGAGGGCGTGCATGCATTGTTTCAAAAAAATCCACTAGTATCATGAGATCAGATGCAATGTTTACTATAACTGATTTACAGACCGGTACACACACTACACAATCGCGTACTACCAAATTCAGAGAACACAGAGGGAGGAGGAAAGAGAACCACCCTCTGAAATTATTAGCGGGATAAATAGCAGGACGTCATCAAGGGGATGGGCTTGATATCAATACCTACCTCTGAAATGGTGGTAGATGTTGTTATGGTTGTTTCCGCTACCGTCGTCGCGGATGCAACCTGGACGGCGCTGAGGCAGATCGAATTGACGGGTGGGCGGGGAGGGCGATGGGGGCCGGCGCGGTGATGGGAAGCGATGGGGGCTGCGCGGTGGTGGGAAGCGATGGGGCGGCGATGTGGTAGGAGGGCGATGGGGGACGGCGCTGTGGTCGGCGACTCTTTGTGTGTAGATCAGATAATTGCGGGGACTGATTTGACCATGATTAATTAGAACGACACCATATATAGGAGAGGGGGCAGATTTTCAGCGGGAAGGATTAAATATTCCCTCCGCTGGTTTTTATGTCAGGGCCAAAATAATTAGATTGGCGCGGTAAAATAATTTTACTTTTGGGAAAAAGAACCTCAAATCTACCGTAGCTACCTTGAAAATAGAAGGTCCACCGAGGTTTTTATTATGTATGTATTTATTTATTAAAAGGAAAGGCTATATACCGTTTCTAAAACAAGGCGTATATATTTTCTCAGACTCAAACAGTGTGTTATGTTTATCCAAAATTATTAATATTTAAAATGTCAAATCAATATCATTAGATACATTTATATGTCTTTTTTTCCAAAATGTAGGTAGTATACAACTTAATGAAGTAAATATAGTCATTTAATTTTTTGGATTTATTTTCGAGTTCAAGGCCATTCGCAACAAACACACTCCTCTAGGTCTAGGTCTGCTTCCCTGACCTATGCCACTCTGCACCAAAGCCACACACACGAGCCACAACGCTACAAGACCTAGCCGTCTTGCAGCCTTGCTACCCAGTCGGCAAAAATGGGGTTTCTGCGAAACCGGTGAGCAAACAGGCAGCGTCGGTTCTATCGCTGAACCGTCCAAGCCATGTCGATTTCCCTGCCGGATTAGTTTGCATTTAGGCACACTTATATTCCCCAAAGGCTAGAACTTGCAAAAAAATATATAAAATTTATAGAACCCATTCATACCCCTCTAGGATAACCATCTCTATTCTTTAAGCACTTCAGGGCCACCCGTCACTTGTTTCGCATCACGTCCAAGTGTCAAGTGTCGTGTGTACCCTCAGGGACGGAGCTAGCTTCTCACCTTGAGGGGGGCAAAATTGATATGAGGGGGGCAGACTTGGCTAAATCAATAAGAAATTGAAGTTTAATTGAGTAGAGTTCTTCACAAAATTCAAACCATGGGGTGGCTAAGCCCCCCCTCGTCCCCCCTTGTCTCCGTCCCTGTGTACCCCACCTATCTTTTTTTGACAAAGACCTTCGAGCAATGTACAAAAATCTCTGAAAAGCCATCGCCATAGATGCAATCTATTTTGTGATGAAACGTATGTAAATCGATATGGATATTGTGTTGTACAATGGCGAGCGAGTTCGGCCTCCTCACATTTGTTGAGATCGGCCTCAAGGTCCTCAAGTTTTTCGGGCGTCATGGTGGATGGGAGGGGATGGCGGTGACTACAAGAGGAGGGACATCAATTTTCATAGGGTTTAGGAGAGAGAGGATTGAATGGTGACTGATATCATGTAAATCGAGATCCCGTGTTGGTTGGCCCCGGAGCTAGGCCGGCGGGCCATTTTGATCGATGATGGAGGGCTCGGGTCGGGTGCAGTTGACTTGGGGAGAGGAAAGAGACAAGATGAAAGAGAACGTGTGTCTGAAAATATAGGGGTTTTGCAAAAAGAATCACAGGTAACGCCATGAGAGCAGCAATCATCGCCAATGATGACATTCGTAGACCAGAAGGGACTGACCTGAAAACAAATCGACGAACACGAAAATGGACAGAATCCCTGAAGATCCGCCGGACAAACGACTCCACGCGTCCTTCCTCGACGCTAGATGCACCACCAGAGCAAGGATAGAACGGAAAGACCTTATTCTAACTTCAATATGTAGCCGTCGCCTCAACATTACGAAAAAGATACTAGAAAACAAGTGAAACAAAGAACGGAAAACCTCCCGCCGACGAGATGTCGTGGTCCGCCACACCTCCAAGGCCCTAGGGCCAACTGAGACGGAGCGGACCGGCGATGTCTTCGACGACGTATGTGAAATCCTAGATGGGTTTTCACTCCTCCCGTCACCTCTCCCTGGCGACGTGCATACGTACCAGTTATACTTGCTTACTTGATGATAATTGATATCGTGAAAAATATTTCCAGTGTATTTGAATTTTGAAACCAGTTGCACATTATTTGGACCTAATAGGAAGATGGCATGACTTGTGCTGTGGGTAAAACGAATGACTGAAAATTGTCATACTTTGGTATTCAGGTCAAGTGAATATTTGACAAACATGAAAATTCTCTGTTTCAATAAGGGGAACGGAATTGATTTTGGTGTCGTTTCAATCACATGTCGTACAAATATCAGGACATTGAAATTATTCAAATCATTCGTGAGGTGTGGTCACGAGTGACTGTGAGGCTTTGCTTTCCATTTCCGTTTCCTTTTCTTGGTATTTCGATATAAAAATATGTATACAGAAATATTCTTGGATTTTTTAAAGCCAACTTCTATTCTTTTTTTTGAGAGGACTATTCCTTTTTTTTCTACGAAGGCTGAAACTTTTTTTTTTTTGACAAACCGGCTAAAACCCTTACGAAGCCCGTGTTTTTATCTAGCCTTTTTCTTGCCAAGATTGCTTGGTCCGAATAAATTCACCACAAGCCCATTTGGTGAAGAAAAAAATATTGCAGATCGTAACACTGGGCCTTTCTGAGTGGGCTAACAGCTAAAATAATTACCAAAGGACGAGAAATTGATTGCATCCCTAGGATCGATCCCACCTTATTCTGATGTTTTGTACGTTTGCTCGTATGTTTTGTACGTGGGCCAACAGCAAACTTGGGCCATCACCAAAAGGGAGGCCTCCCTTTCGCGATTGACACCTTACTCTGATATTTTGTACGTTTGCTCTTATGAAGTTGATCCTGGGATCGATCCCAAGTTTTCCAGACTTTGCAGGCCCCGTTAGCTTCGCAGGATTTCTACAGGATTTTCAAAGTAATGACGTTCATGTAGAAAAGTTTTTCTTCGCAGTGTTCGGAACGTACGAATCCTCGCTCGGCAACCCTTTGGAAAGTTTTCTGTGCCCGCACTTTTTGAAGAAAAAAACACATCCACTCCTATCTATTTGTTTCGCGGAAGCCTGAGTCAACAGGAAGGGAAATGACTGCCAACACGCACATGGACCCACTTTGTGTCCATTCAACTAGTTGATTTTTTGCATGCTGGGACCCACAGCCTCATGAAACATGTATAAAAATCATTTGATTGGACCAACGTCTTCAGATTTTTTCCCTTTGAACTTTTCCTGCGTTCGAAACGATAATTTTGGTGTTCCTACGCGGTTCAACCGTTCCTATGTTTTGCATCTTCTTTCGTTTCCCTTCCCTCTATTTTCTTTCAATCCTATGTTTTTCTTTCCTTCAATCCGATCGGGCCTCAATGTACGTTTACTGCTTATATTCTCCCATGTTTTAGCTGTAGTAATCCTGAGTATTGTCATCTTTTTCCTCCTTTGCGCTTTTTCCTCCTTTGCGCTGTAGTAATTCCAAGTACTAATTTTGTAACACATTGTTAGCAACTCAAAATTAATGTGCTACTACAACAGTGTTCGTGTAACACATTTTAAGACCTTACCTAGTGTGTGTTACTTCTTACACTTGTAACACAAATGATGTGTTACCACAACTTTCCTCGTAACACATTTGCATGTCTGTTACATGGTTATGTTACCAAAACTCTGTTCTATTGTAGTGTTAAATGTTTAAACTTGTAAAATTCATAACTTTTGATCCACAACTCAGAAAAATACAAATTAGGTGTCTATGGATTCAAAAAATGTGAACTTTATTACTGTGGCCTTACTTTTCTCACTTGCTTCTGTAAAATTTGAGTTTTGGGAAGAGAAATTTGTAGGGCTATTTTGACTATAAAAATTATTGTATAAATTATTTTTAGGTGGATCTTGTGATCTTTGGCCTATAGAAAGTATACTCTACCTTCTGTATTGCAAACTTTGCTTTTAAAAGTGTGATTTTCATCTAATTGCATTCATGCATGCATTCATACTATTTTTGAATGCCTATATTAAATTGTTTATTTTTGTTGTTTTATTTGATGTGTAGATTGTGTGGATTGTGAAGTTTGTGACTATGAGAATTGTACCTACTCCTAGATACCAAGGCAAGTGACACTTCATCTTATGTCATATTATTTTACCTATTTCATTAGTGTTATTTTAGTAGGACTTTGCATGATAGTTTCAAGTATAATGATATGCTATGGAAATCCTATAGATTGTATCTTGGTAGTATTTTCCTAAGTTAGGAGACATCGCATGCTAGAATGCTTAGTCGTGCTATTAGAATTCGTGGGTGGAAATTCATATTGTGATGGTATGGAAACTTTATACTTATGTATTTTTGAATAAGAAAACAACTAATGTTAATGAAACACCTGGGTGGATTGGGACTTGTATGGTTTATGTTAAGTGGTTACTCAGGGCCCATTTCTATGGTTTACCTTGGTGTATCACACTTGTGGATGGCCACCCAGGAACAAAGAGATTTGAGATGTTTGTGTCGTGACGCTTCCAGTGCAACCACATGGCATATGGGCTCTGCCTTGACCAACTAAGTTGTGAGAACTCAGCCAGACGGACAAAAGGTGGTAGAATTGATAGGATGAAACGCGTTCGTGGTGGTCTGAGGGATTACTTCTGAAAAGTCTTGTCTCGATGTTTGTCGAGTCTTGTGGGGGAAAGTGCACCACCTATCGAGAGGGTAAAACTAAGTAATTAGCCGTGTCCCCGGTTATAGGCAATTCTGAGCGTCAAAGACATTGAAATGGTTCAAGCATCTCCTCATCCCAATTTTTATAAGTTAAAATTGTGGGTGAACAAGGGTAGAGGTTCACAGATGTCTATTGGTGGTACCTTAGTGTTTTGTAAAAGCAAAACTTAGTATTTTCAAACTAGTAGGATAAAACTTGCTTTCTGCAAAGCCAGCCAGATCCACACTTAGCCAAATTCATGTAGATGCTAGTCTCTACTATACAACTATGGTATCACTTGCCAATACAATTCCAACTGTAGTGACCCTTTGTGGCTGTAACTTATCATGTTGCAAGTTACTCTGATGGTGAGTAGGGTTACGAGTCTACACTCGACATGTTTTCCCGTGGCGCATTGATACGTCCAAAACGTATCTACTTTTCCGAACACTTTTGCTATTATTTCTCCTCTAAACTTGTGTGATTTGGATATAACTAACACGGATTGACGCTGTTTTCAGCAGAATTACCTTGGTGTCTAGTTTTTGTGCGAAAAATCAACTATCAGGAAAAATCCCGGAAAATATGCCAAAAATCCTATTTCACCAGAAGACCCACGGGCGGAAGGCAGGGCAGTGGAGGCTGGGGCCCACACCCCTGCCAGGCGTGGGTGGGCCCAGCCCGCTCCTAGGGGTGCGGCCACCCCAGGCACCCCCTCGGTCTTCCTCTTCGCCTATAAGTTACCCCTTGACCTAAAAACTGAGGGGGGTTCGTCGTTTTTCCAGAGAGAGTTCCGCTCCGCCGCCACCATCAGAAACCAAGATTCGGATCCAGAAACTCCTTTCTGGCACCCTGCCAGGACGGGGAATTTGGGGAGGATCATCGCCATCGTCATCACCAATGCCTCTCCATCAACCATCAATGTTTCCCTCATCCATGAGTGAGTAATCCCCCGCTGTAGGCTATGGGGATGGTAGGGATTGGATGAGTTCTATCATGTAATTGTTGGGGAGGTGACCCCGGATAGGGTCAAGATATGGGAAAGACGAAAGGAATCTCCCTTGTCATATAAGAGTCTGCCGAGATAAGCAGGGCCATGGCAAGTGTAGAATGAGTAACACCTTATCCGGCCGACATATGAGTTAAGTCGGCCGAATGAGTCTGGCTAACTTGAATGCAGGTGAAGGCCGAGCCGAGTTACGCGAGACAAGGCTGAATAACACGAAGCTTGCAGGAGAAGGAGGTGCCTATAGTCAAACCCTAGTCACTGGCTAGGAGGAATCTAGATAGAGCCAAGCACAAAGGACAAGGAGCAGAGAAGCAGAAGGGCAAAAGAAGGTCACAGAGGTGACAGTCAGGAAGCCCGATGCGCGCATGTGAAGGTATCTGGAACATTGCCGCTGATAGAAGGGGGACACGGAAAGGAGGCCGCCGAGTTACCATATTGGGACAAGCATATTCCAAGAATATGCTTGCCACGGCAGCCCTAGAAGGAACCAATGCACCTCTTTATAAGGGGGGACGCTGGCTCCTGAGAGGGGGATGGATTCATTCTACGTCGTAAGGCTCGGGTATTAGCTCTCTTCTTCCTGGATACAGCTCAAGGAGCATTTGTAGTCCATAAGAGGAGAAATAAAGATCTATATGTTAGTCATTTGAGTGTAGAAATCACTACATCTTCCCTCCCCGGATCCCTCTAGCATCCATTGGCCCCATACTTTAGCCTACCCATGGCATCTGCCGTGCCACAACCACGACAGTTGGCTCCCACCGTGGGGACAGAAGCAGTGCTAGCTGGAGTCAAGATCCGGACGGGAAACTTCATCCACACCGGCGAGCGCGTTGTATCTGTCTTAGTCCAGAGATTTGATCTCTGGGACTATGTCAGCGATAACGCAGGTAGCTTCAGGAGGAAATCACCTCCGCGCAACGGCGTCTTCATCAACTTGGGCGCGCACAAGGTATACATCGGCGTTGACACCTCCTGCATTTATCCTCACCGGGTTATTGATGCAGGATAGCCTCCCCTCAGTGCCGCTAACGGTCCGCGTAGAGTGCGCCCTGTCGGCAGCGTCGAGGTGATGGTCGCAGCCGCGGTACAGGCGGAAGGAGGAGGCACCGGATAGAGCAAGGACCCGGCGGTAGGAGGACAGGTGGCCACGAAGCAAGCAGCTCCACAACCCACCGAGGTAGATCCGTCGGCAGCCAAGTCAGCCGAGGTGCAGGAGACAACCCCAAAGGCAGCAAGGGTAAGATGGCCACCTCTGGAAAGACCAGAGAATATTCTCTAGGCAACTATATATAATCTAACCATGCCTGTGGCGCCGATACTTGATCCGGCTAACGCTCAGGCGGAGTTAGAAGAGACTAGGCAAAAAGTACTGGTAGAGGCAAAAAAGGTGTCGGCCTTGCGGGAGTCCTTGAACAGGACCCTACGAGAATATGCTAAGGAAAACAAACTAGATGTTGCCCCCGAGCGGGTAGATGAATTAAGACTGAGAGGAAAAAACCTCATGAATGATATCAACAAAGAGCACGAGACTCATAAGGCTGATTCAGTTGATCTAGGCTTGCCGAGGTATAGCACCCCGGCAAAGAACCTAAGGGCGGCAAATGCCGCTGCATTGGAGTTAGAAGGATTAACCAGCAAAGCCCGGCAGAAACAGCAAGAAAGAGTGAATGAGCTGGTACACATTGCGAACCAGCAAAATGAAGAAATGCTTAGGGCTGACCCGGCAAGACCGGGAGCCTCGTGTATGGTTCATTCTGGCGGCTACCGCACTATCGTCGGCAGCATCCTCACCCAGAAACAACGCGCGAAAAGATAGAGCAGTAACTTCAGGAAAAAGAAATAAGCAAATTGTTCCGTATGATCCAGCAGTAGCCGGAAAGGTCAATGAAAACAGAGGCAATGGAAGCCGAGGTAACAGTGGCGATAGAAACCCCGTCCATGCCAACGAAGGCAACGGGAGCCGAGGTAATGGAGACCTCGGAAGAGGAAATCATGAGAACAATAACCCGACAGAGGGAAGGAGAGACCCACCGCCCGAACCTCAGCCGAGGTATGAGCCTCGGCAAGAGCGAGAAATGAGACCAGCTCACCATAATCAGGCAAACGAGAGGTACAATGATGGTTGATCATATATGGAGTATGCAGGACATGGTGGTAATAACCATTATGGAATACAGGAGAGAATCATTTCCATAAACTTGCCATCAAATGATGCAAGGTTAAAACTCGACAGGTTATATCGGTCCGAGTTATTGGAGGAACAGGGTCCGACTGGTCTGGCGTGTTTCGGACCTTGGATTATGGGCAAACCACCGGTACCAAACTTTCAACTGGCAAGGGGCACAAAAATGTAGGGTTCCCAGCATAGAAAACAAAAAATTTCCTACGATGGGAACTATGTACCAAGATCTATCTACTAGATACAAACAACGGGCGGATGTATATCCGTAGAGAACATACCCTTGAAGACCAACAAAGCTTAACGAGTTCAACTCGTGGTTGATGTAGACGATCCCTTGCCGATCTCAAGATCGAGAGGAAGTCCTAGCGCCGCAAAGCAGCAGCGCATCCGTGCTCGCACACACGTACAAGACGCCGGGCAACCTCCGCCTCCTCGCTCCAGCGATGCAGCAGAAGCACAACCCTTTCTTTCCGAATAGCCACCGGGAACATGTATCTCGCTAGTCCGAGACCATGGGGGATAAATTCTAGAGGGGGAGAGAGATCCTTCACGAGGAGGTGTGAGAGACAAGTGAGAGGAGGGGCTCCTTTTATAGGAGGAGGGGGGCACCCAAGGGGGTGGCCGCCGGCCATGGGGGCTGCCCCCTCCCCTCCTTCATTCATGTGGGTGGACACTCCACTCACAAAATGGCCCTTCAATTTTCTCCACTCAAAAAACCACTCAAATTCCCATTAAATTTCCACCAAATTTAATGCAAACTCTCATTAAATAAAACTCTTTTATTTTATTCAGAATTTTGTCAATTAATTTAATGACAAACATTCACAAATAACCCCTTGCTAGAATTCCATTTCACATGCATAACCACTTTATGCAATTTCACCCAAAAACCTGTTTCGGTATCTAGTGAAATAAATTCATGCGCTTGTTTATTCTTTCGGCATGAAACATTTGCTCCAACTGGATGCCAGTGTCCCTTAAGTGTGTCACCCTACGGTTCACGAATAATGCGGACATGATCGATACCCTTCTCCGATCAATAATCAGTAGCGGGACCTGGAGATCCATACTGACTCCCACACATTCAACGATGACTTTTCCTGTGATCGTCGGAACCTTTTACGCTTGTATCTTAATCCATTTGTTTCACGATATATTACATGTCCGAGATTCGATCATCGGTATCTCCATACCTAGTTTGATCTTTCATCGACATGCACTCTTTCTCGTTCCCGTGATATAACATTCTAGTGATCAAATCACTTGCTTGCAAGCTAACCAATGTGATATCACCGAGAGGGCCCAGAGCATATCTATCTGTCATCGGGATGAACAAATTCCAATCTTGATCCATGATTCTCAACATAACACTTTAGTAGCTTTGAATCCATCTTTATAATCACCCAGTTACGGAGTGACGTTTGATGTCAACAAGAAACTCTTCCGGTGTTAGTGATTGGCATGATCTCATGGTCTAAGGATTAGGACTACTTCGTAAGTTGTTTATAGCAATATAAACTCAATGACTTTGATCGTAATGCTATACTTCGGATGAATGTTCATCACACCATTACACTAATGTTGTGATCTCGTTATTAACAACATCCAATGTCTATGATCAGGAAACTGTGATCATCTTGTTAATCAATGAACTAGTTTATGAGAGAGGCATCACTAGGAACTTTCTGTTTGTTTATTAAACACACATGTATTAATGTTTCCGTATTAATACAATTATAGCATGCAAAATAAACATCTATCATATACTTGGAATACACATAATAAACATTTTATTATTGCCTCTCAGGGCATATTCCCTTCAGTCTCCCACTTGCACTAGAGACAATAATCTAGTTACATTGTGATGTATCTAACACCCATGGAGTTCTGGTGTAGATCATGTTTTGCTCTAGGGAGAGTTTTAGTTAACGGATCTGCTACATTGAGATCCGTATGTACTTTACAAATCTTTATATCTCCATCCTTGACATGCTCGTGGATGGAGTGAAACCGGCGCTTAATATGCTTGGAATGCTTGTGAGACCTTGGCTCTTTGGCATTGGCAATGGCACCATTGTTGTCACAATAGATCACCATTGGGTCCAACGCGTTTGCAACCACACCTAGTTCGGATATGAACTCCTTCATCCAAACTGCTTCCTGAGCCGCTTCTGAAGCAGCAACATATTCGGCCTCCGTTGTTGATCCCGCCACCACAGGTTGTTTGGAGCTCCTCCAACTAACCGCTCCGCCATTCATGAGAAATACGTATCCGGATTGAGACTTAGAGTCATCCGGATCGGTGTCAAAGCTAGCATCGACATAACACTTAGCGACGAGCTCTTCTTCACCTCCGTACACAAGAAACATATCCTTAGTTCTTCGTAAGTACTTAAGGATATTCTTGACCGCTTTCCAGTGTTCTGAACCTGGATCAGATTGGTACCTACTAGTCAAACTAATAGCATGTGACACATCCGGTCTTGTACATAGCATGGCGTACATTAGAGTGAAGGGTTTCGCGGCATAGTAAATCAAAAATTTCTATGGATGCGAACAGAGGGAAAGCCAAGATCTAATCTAGGAGATGCAATCAACGAGAGAGATTGGATTAGATCTTCATACCCTTGAAGATTCACACAGCGGAACGTTCGTCACCATATACACCACACCGTCGTGTTGTAGATCCAATCTATCTCTCCACCATACTTGCTGGTCCGAGGAAGGAGGAGACGTCGAGGTGCTGCACGTGTGCATCTCATGGAGGCACCGCCACTTGTCGTGCTAGATCGGATCGGATCGCGAGGAGGAGAAGCGAGTACGACTACATCACCCACGTTCCGACGAACGTTCCGCTGTGCGAATCTTCAAGGGTATGAAGATCTAATACAATCTCTCTCGTTGATTGCATCTCCTAGATTAGATCTTGGCTTTCCCTCTGTTCGCATCCGTAGAAAATTTTGATTTACTATGCCGCAAAACCCTTCAGTGGTATCAGAGCTAGATCTATGCGTAGATGTGTTTCACGAGTAGAACGCAACATGGTTGTTCTTGGCGTTGATGTTTTCTGCAAGCCTCTTGTTTGTGTTCTTCTTACGCGGGATAGTGATATTGAAGCGGTCCAGGCCAACCCACGCGACGTCGTTCGCGAGACCGGCTCGCACTTGACGTGTGGCTTTTTCACACATGCGGTGGTGGATGTCGGTTCTCTCACTATAGTTGTCATGGGATTAACACGGAGTTTGGCAACCATAATATCACCGTTGTGGCTTTCCGTAGGTAAGAATTGTTCTTAGCATCTACTCCCATAAGCCACGTAAAACATGCAACAACAAAGTAGAGGCGTCTAACTTGTTTTTGCAGGAGTGTTTTCGTGATATGGTATGGCCCAAGATGTGATGTGTATATTGTATGCGATGATCATGTTTTGTAATGTTTCACGACTTGCATGTCGATGAGTACACAACCGGCGAGCCATATGGTTGTCTTTATAATTGTGTATGACTGCGAGTCAACTTCTTATACGCCATGTAATAGCTTTACTTTATCGCTAAGTAGTTAGCAATAGTTGTAGTTGCTATTCGTGGTGGAGGCAATCATGGTGGAGTGATGGAGATCATGCGGGAGCACAAGATGGAGATCATTGCGCGAGGATTGGCTATACCATGTCACATAAAGTTATATGCATGTGATGTTTATCCCTTTATGTATCTTATTATGCTTAGATCATGACGGTAGCATTATAAGATGATTCCTCATAAAGATCAAGATAAAACTGTTCTCCCTAAGTATGCACCGTTGTGAAAGTTCGTCGTGTCCAAGCATCACGTGATGATCGGGTGCTATAGACTCTACGCTCATACAACGGGTGCAAGCCGCTTTTACACTTGAAATACTTGGGTCTAGCTTCGAGCCTAGCATGTACTGGACATGGCCTCGGAACACAAGAACCGAAAGGTTAAGCATGAGTCATATGAATGATATGATCGACACTTTGTTGTCCACCATTGAAACCACATCTCTTCTCGTGATGATCGGATTAGGTGTGGTGAATTTGGATCGTGTTCACTAAACAACTTGAGGGATGTTGAATTTAGTGGGAGTTCATCTAGTAATTTGATTAACTTGAACTATTTATCATGAACATAGTCTAAATTGTACTTGCCAATACTGTAGATCACATGGCCAAGTCCAACTTCAACTTCAACGTTTTTGCTGAGAAGGAAAAGCTTAGAAACAATGGGTCTAACTTCACCAATTGGTTACGCAATCTAAGAATCATTCTGTCTGGCGGACAAAAGGACTATGTCCTTGGGAAAGCGCTAGGTGACCCCCCTGCTGCAACTGCGCCGGCTGATGAGAAAGCTGTCTATCAGTCGCGCAAAGATGATTATGGTGTGATTAAGAGTACCATGTTGTTTGCTATGGAACCGGAACTTCAAAATCGTATTGAAGAGTATCCCGGGCCCTTTGAGATTCTCGAGGAGCTGAAAACCATGTTTCAGACTCAAGCCCGCTCGAGAGATATGAGATCTCCAGAAGTTCTTTAACGCAAGATGGAGGAAGGAGTTCGTTAGTGAGCACGCCATAAAGATGACGGCTACACTCAACGCTTGAGCAAGCTGGAATGCACGATTCGGAGGAGCTCAAGATTGACAGGTTCGCAATCACTCCCTCCCAGCTACAAAAGTTTTGTAGTGACTCATAATCAGATTGGCTCCACGGATACGATCACCGAGCTCTTCGCAAAGCTGAAGGCTGCGGAGGTGGACATCAAGAAGGATAATCATGTGTTGATGGTCAACAAGCCCTCCTTTAAGAAAGGTAAGGGAGCAAATAAGCCCTTCAAGAAGGGCGGCGGCAAGCGCAATGCTCCTGCTGAGAAGAATCTCAAGTCTGGTCCTAAGCCGGACACTGAGTGCTTCTATTGCAAGGACAAGGGTCCTCGAAGCAACTGTCCAAGTACTTAGCGGACAAGAGGCTGGCACCATCAAAGGTATATTTGATATACATGTTATTGATGTTTTCCTTACTAGCCCTCGTTGTAGTGCACGGTATTTGATACCGGTTCGGTTGCTAATATTTGTAACTCAAAGCAGAACTACGGAATAGGCGGCTTGCGAGGATGAGGTGACGATGGCGTTGGCAGCGGATCAAGAGTTGATGTGATGGCCGTCGGCACGCTCTCCTTAGTTTTACCTTCGGGATTAGTTTTAAACCTTAATAAATGTTATTATGTGCCTGCGTTGAGCATGAACATTATTTCTGGATCGTGTTTATTGCAAGACGGTTATTCATTTAAATCGGAGAATAATGGTTGTTCTATTTATATGAGTAACATCTTCTATGGTCATGCACCTCTTGTGAATGGTTTATTTCTTCTAAATCTCGAAAGGGATGAAACAAACATCCATAACATTGAGGGTAAGAGATGCAAAGTAGATAGTGATAATACTACTTATTTGTGGCACTATCGTCTAGGTCATATTGGTGTAAAGCGCATGAAGAAACTCCATTCTGATGGACTTTTGGAGTCTCTTGATTTTGAATCATTTGACACATGCGAACCATGCCTCATGGGCAAGATGATCAAAACCCCGTTCTCCGGTATGATGGAGCGAGCAATAGACTTGTTGGAAATCATACATACCGATGTATGCGGACCGATGAGTGTTTCGACGCGCGGTGGATATCGCTATTTCCTCACTTTTACCGATGACTTAATTAGATATGGGTATATCTATTTAATGAAACATAAATCTGAAACATTTGAAAAGTTCAAGGAATTTCAGAATGAAGTGGAGAACCATCGTAACAGAAAGATTAAGTTTCTACGATCCGATCGTGGAGGTGAATATTTGAGTTATGATTTTCTCACGCATCTTAAAGCAAGTGGAATCGTTTCACAACTCACGCCACCCGGAACACCACAATGCAATGGTGTGTCTCGAGCCGGAATCGAACCCTATTAGATATGGTCCGATCAATGATGTCTCTTCTTGATTTGCCGTTATCATTTTGGGGTTATGCATTAGAAACGCTGCATTCACTTTAAATAGGGCTCCATCTAAATCCGTTGAGACGACACCGTATGAACTGTGGTTTGGTGCTAAACCTAAGTTGTCGTTTCTTAAAGTTTGGGGATGCGAAGCTTACGTCAAGAAGTTGATGCGGACAAGCTCGAACCCAAAGCGAGAAATCGTCTTCATAGGATACCCTAAGGAAACTATTGGGTATACCTTCTATCACAGAACCGAAAGCAAAGTGTTTGTCATGAAGAACGGTTCCTTTCTTGAGAAGGAGTTTCTCTCGAAAGAAGTGAGTGGGAGGAAAGTAGAGCTAGGCGAGGTTATTGAACCTTCTCTTGAATTGGAGTAGCGCAAGACTGAAATTGTTCCAGTGCTTTGCACCAACAATAGAGGAAGCTAATGACAAGGATCATGAAGCTTGACGATGTCTGCTCTTGAGCGTCGCAGTCGACAAGATCGCGTGCCCCTCCCAGGTGAATGCGGCACCTGTCTTGAATGTCTTGTTGGTAGAAGACGGTGAACCTACGAACTATGAGGAAGCGATGAGCCAGACTCGAAATGGTGGAAGCCATGAAATCAATTGGGATCCATGAGCGAAAACCAAGTATGGACTTTGTTGGATCCTCCTAGCGACCGAAAGGCCGTTGAGTGCAAATGGATATTCAAGAATAAAACGGACACGGATGGTAATGTTACCGTCTATAAAGCACGGCTTGTCGCAAAAGGTTTTCGACAAGTTCAAGGTGTTGACTGCGATGAGACTTTCTCTCCGTGGCGATGTTTAAGTCCATTCGATTTTATTAGCAATTGCTGCATTTCATGATTATGAAATATGGCGGATGGATGTCAAGATCGCTTTCCTCAATGGGAACATTGATGAAGAGTTGTATATGATGCAACCGAAGGTTTTGTCGATCCTAAGGATGCTAGTAAAGTATGCAAACTTCGTTCCATTTATGGATGAAGCAAGCATCTCGGAGTTGGAACCTTCGTTTTGATCAAGTGATCAAGAGTTTTGGATTTGTTCCAAATTGATCTGAAGCTTGTATCTACAAGAAAGTGAGTGGGAGCTCGGTGGCGTTTACAATCTTGTATGTGGATGACATATTGATTATCGGAAATGACATCAACATGCTTAACGATGTGAAGAGTTATTTGAACAAGTGTTTTTCAATGAAAGACCTAGGTGAAGCTGCTTATATATTGGGCATCAAGATCTATAGAGATAGACAAAGACGCCTGATAGCTTTAAGCCAGAGTACATACCTAGACAAAGTTCTGAAAAGGTTCAGAATGGATAAGACAAAGAAAGGTTCAGTGCCTGTGTTGTCAGGTAAGATATTGAGCAAGGCTTAGTGTCCAGCTACGGTAAATGATAGGAAAGCTATGAGCAAAGTGCCTTATGCCTCGGCCATAGGTTCCATCATGTATGCCATGCTGTGTACTAGACCGGATGTGTCCAATGCTCTTAGTTTGACGAGCAGATATCAAAGTGATCCAGGAGTGGAACCTTTGGACAGCCGTGAAGAACATCCTAAAGTACCTAAATAGGACTAAAGAAATGTTCTTAGTCTATGGGGTGATGAATAGCTTGTCGTAAAGGTTACGTCGACGCTAGTTTTGACAAACAAGGATGATTCCAAATCTCGACGGATACGTTTATATTTTCAATGGAGGAGCTGGTGAGTCTGCAAGCAAAGCGTGATCGCGGGATCTGATGGAAGCGGAATACATGGTTGCTCAGAGCGTCAAGTGAAGGAGTTTGGATCGAAACTTCATCATCGAGCTTGGCGTGGTTCCAAGTGCATTGGACCCTTGGAGATATTGTGTGACAACACCGCGCCATAGCACTAGCTAAGGAACCAAGATATCATCCAAAGACCAAGCATATCAACGAAGTTTCATATAATCCGAGATTATATAGCGGATGGAGATCTAAAGATTAGCAAAGTACATACGGATCGAATGCAGATCCATTGACTAAACCTCTTCCACGTGTAAACATGATCAACACCTCGATTGCCATGGGTGTGAGATTGTTGCCGGATGTAAACTAGATTATTGACTCTAGTGCAAGTGGGAGACTGTTGGAATTATGCCCTAGAGGCAATAATAAAGATGTTATTATTATAATTCTTGTTCATGATAAAGTTTATATTCCATGCTAGAATTGTATTAAGCGGAAACTTTAATACTTGTGTGGTTTGTGAACAACACCGTGTCCCTAATGCGCCTCTATGGACTAGCTCATTGATCAATGATGGTTTAGGTTTCCTAACCATAGACATGAGTTGTCAATTGATAATGAGATCATATCATTGGAGAATGATATGATGGAGCGGACCAAACTAAGCGAAGCAATTAGATTGTATCATCGTGTTCATCTTTGAAGCTTTTCCTATGTCAAATATTGTATTCCTTAGACCATGAGATAATACAACTCCCTGGTATCTAAGAAAGCTTTGAGGTCATCAAACGTCATCCTATGAGAGGGTGATCATAAAGGTGTCTCTCGGTGATCGGAAAGTATCATTGGGTTGTATGTATCGAGATGGGATTTGTCCCTCCCAAGTCGGAGAGATATACTTGGGCCACTCGGTGTCGATATCAACACCGCTTGCAAGCATGTGGTTAAGGAGTTAATCACAAAGTGATATCGGATTACGAACGAGTAAAGTACTTGTTGTGAACGAGATTGAACTAGGTATCGGTGCCGACGATCGAATCTCGCAAGTAAAATATCGCGAGACAAAGGGAATATATATAAGGATTGATTGAATCCGGCATCATGGTTCATCCGATATGATCATCGATGAATGTGTGGAGTCAATATGGGTGCCTGACCCGCTATTGATTATTGATAGAAGATCATGTCGCATATTCTCGAACTCAGGTCACACACTTAACGTGTCTTGACGCTAGGATAGATTGGATAATTGGTTTATGAATTTTTGTTGGTCTCGGATGGGATCCGGGACATCACGAGAGGTTCCGGAATGGTCCGGAGAATAAGATTCATATAAGGCAGTGCAGTTTTTGGAGTTCGGAATTGTTCCGGGTTAATCGGTATTGTACCGGAAGCTTCTAGAACCTTCCGGAAGGGGACCAACGTGGCCCCACCTTCCGGGAGGGGGCATGGGCCTATGAGGGAGTGTCCTGGCCGCATTGGGCCAGGGTCACAAGGCCCCATAGGGGCCAGCCAATCCTAGAGAGTTTAAACCGTTTAAACTAGAGATAGGGTTTCTAGAAGAGGGGAGAGTCCATGCCCCCCACTCCTTATCCTTTGGGCTTGGGGGAGGAGCTAGGGCTGTGCCCCCCCCTCTATATAAAGAGGGGTGGGGGCGCACCAACCACACACACCTCTCCTCCAAACCCTAGCCGCCTTGCTAGCTTTCCTCTCTCCCTCCCGACTGTTTGTAGGCGAAGCCCTGCTGCAGAAATTCTCCACCATATACACCACGCCGTCGTGTTGTAGATCCAATCTATCTCTCCACCATACTTGCTGGTCCGAGGAAGGAGGAGACGTCGAGGTGCTGCACGTGTGCATCTCACGGAGGCACCGCCACTTGTGGTGCTAGATCGGATCGTATCGCGAGGAGGAGAAGCGAGTACGACTACATCACCCACGTTCCGACGAACGTTCCAGTCTTGAATCTTCAAGGGTATGAAGATCTAATCCAATCTCTCTCGTTGATTGCATCTCCTAGATTAGATCTTGGCTTTCCCTCTGTTCGCATCCGTAGAAATTTTTGATTTACTATGCCGCGAAACCCTTCATATAGAGCCTATGGCTGAAGCATAGGGGACCTTGTCCATTATCTCTCTTTCTTCCGCCGTAGCCGGACTTTGAGTCTTACTCAATGTTGTGCCTTGTGTCATAGGTAAGAACCCCTTCTTACTATCTTCCATTTTAAACTTCTTTAAAATCTTATCAAGGTATGTACTTTGCGATAGCCCTATTAGGCGCCTAGATCTATCTCTATAGATCTTTATGCCTAATATGTATGACGCTTCACCTAGGTCCTTCATTGAAAATTTGCTGTTTAGATAACTTTTAACACTGTTTAAAAGATCTATATCATTTCCGATCAATAATATGTCATCCACATATAATATCAGAAATGCCACATTGCTCCCACTCACTTTCTTGTAAATACAAGTTCTCCATACGTTTGGACAAATCCAAACTCTTTGATCACCTCATCAAAGCGGAGATTCCAACTTCGTGATGCTTGCTTCAATCCATAGATGGATCGCTGAAGCTTGCACACCTTGTTAGCATCCTTAGGATCGACAAAACCGTTTGGTTGTATCATATACAACTCTTCATCAATATTACCATTGAGAAACGCGGTTTTGACATCCATTTGCCATATCTCATAATTGAAATATGCAGCAATTGCTAACATAATCCTAACTGACTTTAGCATCGCTACGGGAGAGAATGTCTCATCGTAGTCAACTCCTTGAATTTGTCGAAACCCCTTTGCGACAAGTTGAGCTTTATAGACGGTCACATTACCATCAGCATCAGTTTTCCTTTTGAAAATCCATTTGTTCTCCACGGCCTTTCGGTCGTGAGGTAAGTCCACCAAGTTCCAAACTTGATTTTCATACATGGATTCCATCTCGGATTTCATGGCTTCTAACCATTTGTTGGAATCTGGGCTCATCATCGCTTCTCCATATGTCGCAGGGTCATCATTTTCATCAACCATGAAATTCATGACAGGATTTCTGTACAACTCGGGAGCTGCACACGTCCTTCTTGACCTGCGAGGTTCGGTAGTACTCTCTTTCGGAGTTTCATGATCATTATCATTAGTTCCCTCTTCAACAGGTGGAGCCAACTCCGGAACAACTTCCGGTGCTGCGCTACTCGCCATACTTTGAAGAGAAGGTTCAATAACCTCTTCGAGTTCTAACTTCCGACTACTCACACCTTTCACGAGAAACTCTTTATCTAGAAAGGATCCATTCTTGGCAACAAAAAACTTGCCCTCGGATCTGTGATAGAAGGAATACCCAATAGTTTCCTTAGGGTAACCTATGAAGACGCATTTTTCTGCTTTGGGTTCGAGTTTATCCAGTTGAAGTTTCTTCACATAAACATCGCATCCCCAAACTTTAAGAAATGACATCTTAGGTTTGTTTCCAAACCACAATTCATACAGTGTCTTTTCAACGGATTTAGATGGTGCCCGATTTAAAGTGAATGCAGCAGTTTCTAGTGCATAACCCCAAAATGACAACGACAAGTCCGTCAGAGACATCATAGATCGAACCATATCTAATAAAGTACGATTACGATGTTCCGACACACCATTTCTCTGTGGTGTTCCGGCAGGTGTGAGTTGTGAAACAATTCCACACTCTTTCATGTGAGTGCTAAACTCGTAACTTAGATACTCACCTCCACGGTCGGACCGTAGAAATTTGATCTTTCTATTATGATGATTTTCCACTTCATTCTGAAATTCCTTGAACTTTTCAAAGGTTTAAGACTTGTGTTTCATCAACTAGATATAACCGTATCTACTCAAATCATCCGTGAAAGTAACAAAATAACGATATCCACCTCGCGCCGACACACTCATTGGACCACATACATCAGAATGTATGATTTCCAATAAATCTGTCGCCCGTTCCATTGAACCAGAAAACGGCGTTCTAGTCATCTTGCCCATAAGGCCTGGCTCACATGTATCAAATGATTCATAATCAAGTGATTCCAAAAGTCCATCCGAAAGGGAGATTCTTCATGCATTTAACGCCAATATGACCTAGACGGCAGTGCCACATATATGCGGATATATCATCATTTAGTTTAATCCTTTTAGCATCAACATTATGAATATGTGTAACATTATTATCGAGATCCAAAAGAAATAAACCATTCATCATCGGTGCATGACCATAAAAGATTTCACTCATATAAATGGAACAACCATTGTTCTTGGATTTAAATGAATAACCACTTCGCATCAAACACGATCCAGATACAATGTTCATGCTCGGTCGGGCACGGATAACAATTATTCAAGTTTATAACTAATCCTGACGGCAAGTGGAGAGGCAGCATTCCGACGGCGATCACATCAACGCTTGATCCATTGCCGACACGCATCTTGACCTCACCCCTTGCTAGCGGTCGCTTGTTCCGCAGCCCCTGATTCGAGTTACAAATATTAGCAACTGAACTGGTATCAAATACCCAGGTGCTATTGCGAGCCCTAGTCAAGTACACATCAATAACATGTATATCATATATACCTTTGTTTGCCTTGCCGGCTTTCTTGTCTGCCAAATACTTGGGGCAGTTGCGCTTCTAGTGGCCAGTCCCCTTACAATAGTAGCACTCAGTATCAGACTTAGGGCCAACTCGGGGTTTCTTTTCAGGCACGGCAACAGGCTTGCCGCCCTTCCGTTTTCCCTTCTTGTCTTTCTTGAAACCGGTGTTCCTATTGATCATCAACACTTGATGTTCCTTTTGATCTCCATACGCACTTTTAAGCATTGGCGGAAGCTCGGGGAAGACTTCTTCATGCCTTGCATATTATAGTTCATCACAGCTCTTATAGCTAGGTGGTAGAGAACACGATGGATGCCTAAGTCAATGGGAATCGTTATTCCCAAGGACACAAGCTTATCGGCGTAACCCGACATCTTGAGTACATGCTCACTAACGGGTGTGCTCTTCCATCATGCAACTAAAGAACTTTTACAAGCATTGTAGCTCTCTACAGTAGCATGTGTGTCGAAAATCATTTTCAACTCACCCATTGTATCAAATTCATTGCCGTTTTCGAAACGCTTTTGAAGTTCTGGCTCTAGCCCATACAATATGCCGCAATGAACTAAGTTGTGGTCCTCCTGACGAGTCTGATAGACATTCTTCTCCTCGTCAGGGGCATCCTCTAAAGGTGGGGGGCCTAGTGGTGCTTCTAGCACATATTACTTTTGTGCAGCAGAGAGGAGAATCCTCAAATTCATGTCCCATTCGGTAAAGTTGCTACCGTTCGTTGCAAGTTTCTCTTTCTCCATGAACACATTGAAATTAAAAGCACGTGGTGCCATCTACAACAGAATTTGTAAAGTTTAGACTAAGTTTATGATATATTGAGTTCAACTAATCCATATTACGAATGAACTCACACTCAAAAACGACATCCCTCGTGCCTTTTTGGTGATTACATGAACCAAATCCACTACACCAAGTCCGATCATCACGCGAGTCGGTGTAGCTTCAAAGGCGAGCATCAAATGGGAATCATATCAACTATATGACTCATGCTTAACCTTTTGGTCTGTTCTCCGAGGCCATGTCTGTACATGCTAGGCTCGCCAAGTTAGAACCTTAGTATTCGCGTGTGTAACTGTTTTACACCCGAAATATGGTCGTGGATCCAAGAACACCCGATCATCACGTGATGTCTTGGAGCGACGAAAACATAATCGGTGCATACTAAAGGAATAACACATTCTTATCTTGATATTTAAAAGAGGGATCATCTTATTATGCTAACAAAGCGCTAAACAAGCAATATAAGATGCTATCAAACATCACATGTTTATTAGTGAAATGTTATGGTTCCCGCAGATGATCTCTATCATGTGCATCGTGGTATGATCACTATCATACCTATATGTGTAAGTCCAAGGTCTATGGAGATTACACGTTATGTATGTTGTAAGAGTATCATCGCATACTTCTACTTACAACATCACCATACCATAACACTAGCCCAGCAACAATCTAAACTAGACGCCTCTAATTTATCCATTGCAAGTTTTACGTGGCTTAGGGCTTTCGAGATAGAACCGTTCTTACCTACGAACATGAACCACAACGAGGATAACCAAATTGTTGACAACTCGTTGCAAAATAGATATTGACTATAGTAGGAGAGACAGACACCCGCTAGCCACTTATGCAAACTAGTTGCATGTCAAGCGCGGAACAGGACTCATGTGCGAGGACATGTAAAGTTTGTCCGGGCCGCTTCATCCCACTATGCCACCAATATCCAAAATTACAACTAAGTAGCAACAACATGATCATCATCGCCCACATACTCATATGTGTACTACCCGTGTAAACCATCTACGCATAGATCCGGCTCTGATACCACTGTAGGGTTCGCAGCATAGAAAACAAAAATTTTCCTACGATGGGAACTATGTACCAAGATCTATATACTAGATACAAACAATGGGTGGATGTATATCCGTAGAGAACATACCCTTTAAGACCGACAAAGCTTAACGAGTTCAACTCGTGGTTGATGTAGACGATCCCTTGCCGATCTCAAGATCGAGAGGAAGTCCTAGCTCCGCAAAGCAGCAGCGCATCCGTGCTCGCACACACGTACAAGACACTGGGCAACCTCCGCCTCCTCGCTCCAGCGATGAAGCGGAATCACAACCCTTTCTTGCCGAATAGCCACCGGGAACATGTATCTCGCTAGTCCGAGACCATGGGGGATAAATTCTAGAGGGGGAGAGAGATCCTTCACGAGGAGGTGTGAGAGACAAGTGAGAGGAGGGGCTCCTTTTATAGGAGGAGGGGGGCACCCAAGGGGGTGGCCTCCGGCCATGGGGGCTGCCCCCTCCCCTCCTTCATTCATGTGGGTGGACACTCCACTCACAAAATGGCCCTTCAATTTTCTCCACTCAAAAATCCACTCAAAATCCCATTAAATTTCCACCAAATTTAATGCAAACTCTCATTAAATAAAACTCTTTTATTTTATTCAGAATTTTGTCAATTACTTTAATGACAAACATTCACAAATAACCCCTTGCTAGAATTCCATTTCACATGCATAACCACTTTATGCAATTTCACCCAAAAACTGTTTTTGGTATCTAGTGAAATAAATTCCTGCGCTTGTTTATTCTTTTCGGCATGAAACATTTGCTCCAACTGGATGCCGTGTCCCTTAAGTGTGTCACCCTACGGTTCGCGAATAATGCGGACATGATCGAGACCCTTCTCCGATCAATAATCGATGTGAGACACAGAGATCCATACTGACTCCCACACATTCAACGATGACTTTTCCTGTGATCGTCGGAACCTTTTACGCTTGTATCTTAATCCCTTTGTTTCACGATATATTACATGTCCGAGATTCGATCATCGGTATCTCCATACCTAGTTTGATCTTGTTACTGACATGCACTCTTTTGTCGTTCCCGTGATATAACATTGTAGTGATCAAATCACTTGCTTGCAAGCTAACCAATGTGATATCACCGAGAGGGCCCAAAGCATATCTATCCGTCATCAGGATGAACAAATTCCACTCTTGATCCATGATTCTCAACATAACACTTTAGTATCTTTGAAGCCATCTTTATAATCACCCAGTTATAGAGTGACGTTTGATGGCAACAAGAAACTCTTCCGGTGTTAGTGATTGGCATGATCTCATGGTCTAAGGATTAGGACTACTTCGTAAGTTGTTTATAGCAATATAAATTCAATGACTTTGATCGTAATGCTATACTTCAGATGAATGTTCATCACACCATTACACTAATGTTGTGATCTCGTTATTAACAACATCCTATGTCTATGATCAGGAAATTGTGATCATCTTGTTAATCAACGAACTAGTTTATGAGAGAGGCATAACTAGGAACTTTCTGTTTGTTTATTAAACACACATGTATTAACGTTTCCTTATTAATACAATTATAGCATGCAAAATAAACATTTATCATGTACTTGGAATACACATAATAAACATTTTATTATTGCCTCTCAGGGCATATTCCCTTCAGAAAACATACAATGGGAGCACAAAACCATAGGATTGGTTGATTGACTATGCCACTGCAGTGAAAATAGCTAGTGGAAACTTACGATGGGCGGTGAGATACGTCCCACAGATGCTGGAAGGACCAGCCAGAGTGTGGCTGAACAATCTGCCAGCAGGCGGGATCAACTGTTGGCTAGATTTTGAAGAGATGTTTGTCAGCAACTTCACCAGTACCTATAAAAGGCCAAACAGGCCACATATAGAGAATCCTTGATTCGGTGGTGTAACCTCAGAAACTCGTGCGAAGGAGTCATAGAGTATCAAGCGATAGCTTGATTTGCTCATGGCTGCCGATATGGAAGTGTGCTATGGCAAAGGCTGCAAAGAGATATGCCGACTACATTGGCAGAGACCATCAGGATAGCATATTCGTATGCATTAGGGGATCCGATGCAACCAGAATTAATGTCGGCAGAACATCGGGAGCATCAGGATCAATACGTGTGGCGCCCCGCAAAAACCACTACTAGAAAATCGCATTATTTTTGTGCATTGCATCATCATGACCACATGCTCATGTCATCATGCCACATTGCATTTGAGCATCGTCATCATCATGCATTTGTTTGTCTGAAACTATTTCCGAAAAACATATTTGGTTTTCTAAATACCCCGCCTTTATTTCAAAATCCAAAACCTGGGTCTCCGGAATATTTTGTTTTGTCTACCCACGGTTTGCAAAAGCCCCGTTTTAAATAAATAAAATGTTTAATTATTTTTAGAGGGCAGCCGTACCAGGCCGATCTGACCCAGTCGGCCACCCCCAGTACAAAACCAGCCTGTCCTAAAACCTTTTTCTACCCAATCCTATCCTACCCAGCCTCCCTCCACCTCACCCTGACCAATCCCCTCCCTCCACCTCACCCCTCCCTTCCCCCTAACCAATCCCAGCCCGCCACCTCATCCTACCCCCACCTCTCTCACCCCACTCCCTCACCCACCGCACGCGCGGCCAACCACCCTCCCGTGAGCCTGGCCCCACCACTCACGCGATCCCCAGTCCCCACCCCGACCTGCTCCCCTCCCCATCCATGACTCGCCTCCACCCACCCCGTCGCCATCCTCCTCCCGCATTTCCCCGCGCCATCCCCGTCCTCCCACGGAGCGCGTGTCCTCCTCCGTTCACCCCGAAGCTCTGCCGTCAGCCGCCCGCTTCCTCGACCTCGTCGACCTCGCCAGTTCCACCGGCCGCCACCAAGCACCGCCCCCGCAAGCTCTTCTCCGCCGGCCGCCTCTCCCTCACCGGCACCCGGACCATCGTCCTCTGCAGCGCCCGTCCCCGCCGAGCTCGCCCACCTGCGCTGCCTATAGGATGCTGCCGCCCTGCGACCTCCTGCCGCCTCCGTGGTCATCATGGCCTCCCTCGCCTGGCGCCCTCCTCTGAAGCCCCTGTTGCCGTCGCCGCTCCTCCGGGCTGCAGCTGCGCTTCCGCCAGCGCGTTTGTCGCCTCTGCCCCAACCTGTGTTCGTCGCCGCGTCGCCCTCCTCATCCTCGACTCCGCCCTGTTCCACCTCGTCTGGTCGCCGCCTTGCCTGCCCTCTGGTCATCCCCGGCCACGCCAACCACGCTGCGTCCCTCCTCCCAGACGCCAAGTTCCTGCTGTCGTCTCCCTCCTGGCTGCGTCGCGTTGTCGCCGTCCTCGTCCCGCCTCCCCGTCTGCACGCACCTCCGCTCGGGCATCCTCTGCTCGCAGCGCCTAGGCCCTCTGGGTTTCGATGTTTGCCGTGTTTGTGTTCGATGTGACACGCGACTAGTACCTGGTCAGAGACCATCCCGCTAAAGAGGCTCTCTTCCATCTGAAGTGAGAATTGTGTTTTGTTTTTGTGGATAAGTGTTGTTGAGGCTGGCTGCAATGTTTGGGCCCCTGTAGAGTTGAGGATGATACGAGGATGTATGCAAATCGGTGGCATATATTGTTGCGGAGGTGACGACGGTTCTTCTACAACGCCCCGACAAGATCGTTCTCAGATTGGTGCGACCCGAAGACCATCGGAGTCGCCACCGAAGAAAAGATGTCTGACATTATCTCTGTCATGGAACGCCAAGCTCTTCGTCATGGGATCTCAAGATCTTCCTCACGGAAACCCCACGATCTCCTTCTCGGAAGCGGAGACCGATCCTGGCGAGACCGAACCGGAACCACATCGAACCCCAAGGTCGTCCGAACCCAGATGTGTGACCCCGATCCGAGCCCCTATTTTATAAATGCCATCTATATAATTTGTTGCATATTAAATTTTTCATACTTGCATACATTGTGTGGTTTGGGGGCATTATGCCGATTCACCTAAATTAAATATGGGGCCCATATGCGGGCAAATCTAGTCTTATATTGGCCCCATTAAAATTTGTGTAACGAACCGGTGCTATCTTTTGTCTTGTTAAGACAACATTTAAATTGTGGGTATCTAAACAACATGAACCTTCTAAATAAATGTCGGGACCCCGGTTCCGCTTAATATGATCTAATTGCATTGCACCTTTGCCATGTCATACATCATACATGCATCATGCCCGATCTTCTGTCATCGTATTAAATAGTGCATCCGGTGTTTGTGCTAGTGTTTTGCTTCTTCGCGGACTAGGCCGATGAGTTGTTGCGAGTGTCGACCCGATCTTCGGATGAACCTTCGGCAATGTTTTCAGGCGAGCATCTCCCCCTGTCTACCTATCTTACTTTTATAGTATTTATTCCCTCCTGTTGATCTATTGCTATCTGTGTTGCGATGCTCTAGTTTTCGTACCCGAGATATCCCTTGCAGCCTTATATCGCCTTGGACACATCCTATTACCTGTTGTTTGGTAGATAGTTGTACTTGCGCGCCGTAGTCGCTTGCTCAAGTGCTGTTGCGTGTCGTCAAGTACCACAGTTGTTGGAGTATTGCCGCATGTTTAATATTGGAGATGATCATGGCTTTAATTATCGTTTACTTTAATTACTGTTTAATAACTAAAATTGAAGTAGGTAAATGCAGAGGCACGGGTGGGCAATAGATGTTATTTGGTTGTTAAACGTCCACTTGTGTCCCGTAGGACCCCGAGTTCTTGACACCTGTTCCGAGATCGAGCGCGCTAACCACAGGTGGGGTGTATGGGCACCCCCATCGATTTAGTACCTGATTCCAAGTATTGTACCGGGGGCCACAATTAGTTTGGGGCTTTATTACTATACTATACTTATGCCATGCTTTACTGCTTTATTTACGATTGTGCGAGCACCACTGTCTTAGTCCGTGACACGTTTTATTTATGTCGACAAGCAGAGTTCGGGTTCCCGATCGTTCTGCCGTCTCCTAAATCTGAGTCCGTCTCGGAGACCGCCGACTTCTGCGGGTAGCTTAGTGGGGTGGCCCCGTGCTTGCTTTGGGTGCGGGAAACGTCGTGTCAAACCCCGTCGACATACCGTTGGGTGTATGTTTTGTGATCTTGTACCTACCGATCCGACAACAAGGGTGTAGGTGCGTGGAAACTTTGGTGCACCTCAGGTTAAATCTTTTCGAGAAGCCGTGTCCGCGGTTATGGACGACTTGGAGCACAGATCTCGATCATAGACAACTATAACTAAAGTTTACTGTTATAATCTGACTTGTATCCGATATGACTAGTAATCAGCTTCACTAAAACGGAATAGCTAAGTAAAAGTGCCAACAACTGCTGGGTTTGGGGATATCTCATGCTAATTGTATCTGACTAGTAAGTGTCGCAACTACAACGGAATGTTTAACTAAAATTGCCCACTGCTTATTATATCAGGATGACTCATGCTATTTATATTTGACTAGTAATTGCCGCAACTATAACGGAATGAGTAAAACTGCCAACGGTGTGAGTTCCTCGATTGACTTCCTCGTTTGGTCTCGAGGGGGAAAACACCAGGATGGGTATGTTTGGTGGTAGTATCAGGTTGGTTCCGGATAGGTCTTTCTTACCCCTCTCTGATAGCCGTCAGTTATATCGAGTCTCTATAGGTTGTTTAGTGCATGTCTTGCCGCTTGATCCACCATACCTATGTAGGCGAGGACCGCAATTCTAGTCTCGCCGTGTATTGGCCTCAAGATCGACCGCTCTCTTTTTCCTTTTCCTTTCGGCACCCCTTTGTTAAGGTGTTTTGAGATCGGCGTTGTTAAGGTGGTTACCCTTCCGGCTTGGGCAGGGTTATGGACGCCATTGGTTATTCTTCAGGCTCTTAGCCCCATTTGCATCTTGTCCGTAGTCGGACGCAGTATCATTTTCAAGGTGATTTGGATCTTTGTCTTTGATATCGCATTCTTGACTCTACGAGTCGTTGTTGTATATATCTGCTCGTGGGTTCCATCGTGGACTATTGTGTAATGGTATTACTGCTTTCCACCCGCACGAAAGTGCCTAGTGGGCACCTTTGAATCGCTTTCTATGCGGGTTTGGCGGAATCGCTGAAACTTGCATAGGGCCGATTGTGAGGGTGTTACAGAGTGGTATCGAGCTCAATAGCTATGATACCCCACAAGTCCAGCTGTAGGATAACCTAGCTAACGGCCGAAGTAGAGTGTCAAAACTATTTTTGCAAAATCGGTTGGATAGTTATGATTAGGTCTGATTTTACTCCTTACCCCTCTGCTGCTCTCCTCTCACCTCTGCGTGTTTTGAATCCGCTCTCTTCTCTCTCTTCGAGTCCAGGATTTCTCGTGGTTGGGTTCCATCGTACCTTCAGGGTTTCGCTTCCTCCTTTGGTAACGGTGTTGCTACATCTGGTCTTCATGCAATCCGAGGAATCCTTCATCTGTTTGACTTCTCTCTGTTCCTTCTTGTGCCTTCCGGTGTTTCCAACGCGATGACATCATCTACGCCAGATCCGATGCAGAGCCTGCATCACTCCTTTGTTTTCCGACCCTTGATTGTTGAGATCTTCAGTCTGATTCCGAGAATGGTTGCACGCTTTTCTACTGATTGTGCCAAGTAATAGTTTGGGTGCGTGATGGATTGGCCCCCATGCCAACTACTCACTCTATTCGCTTGTGTACATTGAAGTGGATGAGAATGCATCGGTTCCCTCTTTCCATCGAAGCTAGAGGTGGCTTTATTTGTTGATACCTCTACCTTCGACCTTTTGTTCCCGAAGTGTTCTCTCGACAATCACGGACAACGACCTCTTGTTAGTGGTGTCGCGAGGATCTACACGATGCGAGAAGATTCAGATCGCCGCCCTTCTTCCCGGTACCATGAGGCGGATCTCGAGGGCGAGATCCATTGTTAGTGGTGTCGAATTGTGGAGCCCCGCAAAAACCACTACTAGGAAATCGCGTTATTTTTGTGCATTGCATCATCATGACCACATGCTCATGTCATCATGCCACATTGCATTTGAGCATCGTCATCATCATGCATTTGTTTGTCTGAAACTATTTCCGAAAAACATATTTGGTTTTCTAAATACCCCGCCTTTATTTCAAAATCCAAAACCTGGGTCTCCGGAATATTTTGTTTGTCTACCCAAGGTTTGCAAAAGCCCCGTTTTAAATAAATAAAATGTTTAATTATTTTTAGGGGGCAGCCGTACCGGGACGATCCGACCCAGTCGGCCACCCCAGTACAAAACCAGCCTGTCCTAAAACCTTTTTCTACCCAATCCTATCCTACCCAGCCTCCCTCCACCTCACCCTGACCAATCCCCTCCCTCCACCTCACCCCTCCCTTCCCCCTAACCAATCCCAGCCCGCCACCTCATCCTACCCCCACCTCTCTCACCCCACTCCCTCACCCACCGCACGCGCGGCCAACCACCCTCCCGTGAGCCTGGCCCCACCACTCACGCGATCCCCAGTCCCCACCCCGACCTGCTCCGATCCCCATCCCGCGACTCGGTCGCCTCCACCCACCCCGTCGCCATCCTCCTCCCGCGATTCCCCGCGCCATCCCCGTCCTCCCACGGAGCGCGCGTCCTCCTCCGTTCTCCCCGAAGCTCTGCCGTCAGCCGCCCGCTTCCTCGACCTCGTCGACCTCGCCAGTTCCACCGGCCGCCACCAAGCACCGCTCCCGCAAGCTCTTCTCCTCCGGCCGTCTCTCCCTCACCGGCACCCGGACCATCGTCCTTTGCAGTGCCCATCCCCGCCGAGCTCGCCCACCTGCGCTGCCTATAGGATGCTGCCGCCCTGCGACCTCCTGCCGCCTCCGTGGTCATCATGGCCTCCCTCGCCTGGCGCCCTCCTCAAGCCCACATTGCCGCCGCTCCTCCGGGCTGCAGCTGCACTTCCGCCAGCGCGTTTGTCGCCTCTGCCCCAACCTGTGTTCGTCGCCGCGTCGCCCTCCTCATCCTCGACTCCGCCCTGTTCCACCTCGTCTGGTCGCCGCCTTGCCTGCCCTCTGGTCATCCCCGGCCACGCCAACCACGCTGCGTCCCTCCTCCCAGACGCCAAGTTCCTGCTGTCGTCTCCCCCCTGGCTGCGTCGCGTTGTCGCCGTCCTCATCCCGCCTCCCCGTCTGCACGCACCTCCGCTCGGGCATCCTCTGCTCGCAGCGCCTAGGCCCTCTGGGTTTCGATATTTGCCGTGTTTGTGTTCGATGTGACATGCGACTAGTACCTGGTCAGAGACCATCCCACTAAAGAGGCTCTCTTCCATCTGAAGTGAGAATTGTGTTTTGTTTTTGTGGATAAGTGTTGTTGAGGCTGGACGCAATGTTTGGGCCCCTGTAGAGTTGAGGATGATACGAGGATGTATGCAAATCGGTGGCAGATATTGTTGCGGAGGTGACGACGGTTCTTCTACAACGCCCCGATAAGATCGTTCTCAGATTGGTGTGACCCGAAGACCATCGGAGTCACCACCGAAGAAAAGATGTCTGACATTATCTCTGTCATGGAACGCCAAGCTCTTCGTCATGGGATCTCAAGATCTTCCTCACGGAAACCCCACGATCTCCTTCTCGGAAGCGGAGACCGATCCTGGCGAGACCGAACCGGAACCACATCGAACCCCAAGGTCGTCCGAACCCAGATGTGTGACCCCGATCCGAGCCCCTATTTTATAAATGCCATCTATATAATTTGTTGCATATTAAATTATTCATACTTGCATACATTGTGTGGTTTGGGGGCATTATGCCGATTCACCTAAATTAAATATGGGGCCCATATGCGGGCAAATCTAGTCTTATATTGGCCCCATTAAAATTTGTGTAACGAACCGGTGCTATCTTTTGTCTTGTTAAGACAACATTAAATTGTGGGTATCTAAACAACATGAACCTTCTAAATAAATGTCGGGACCCCGGTTCCGCTTAATATGATCTAATTGCATTGCACCTTTGCCATGTCATACATCATACATGCATCATGCCCGATCTTCTGTCATCGTATTAAATAGTGCATCCGGTGTTTGTGCTAGTGTTTTGCTTCTTCGCGGACTAGGCCGATGAGTTGTTGCGAGTGTCGACCCGATCTTCGGATGAACCTTCGGCAATGTTTTCAGGCGAGCATCTCCCCCTTTCTACCTATCTTACTTTTATAGTATTTATTCCCTCCTGTTGATCTATTGCTATACGTGTTGCGATGCTCTAGTTTTCGTACCGAGATATCCCTTGCAGCCTTATATCGCCTTGGACACATCCTATTACCGTTGTTTGGTAGATAGTTGGACTTATGCTACCGTAGTCGCTGCTCAAGTGCTATGCGGTCGTCAAGTACCACAGATTGTTGGAGTATTGCCGCATGTTTAATGTTGGAGATGATCATGGCTTTAATTATCGTTTACTTTAATTCTTGTTTAATAACTAAAATTGAAGTAGGTAATGCAGAGGCACAGTGGGCAATAGATGTTATTTGGTTGTTAACGTCCACTTGTGTCCCGTGGGACCCGAGTTCTTGACACCTGTTCCGAGATCGAAAGCGCTAACCATGTGGGGTGTATGGGCACCCCATCGATTTAGTACCGATTCCAAGTATTGTACCGGGGCCACAATTAGTTTGGGGCTTTATTACTATCCTGTACTTATGCCATGCTTTATCGCTTTATTTACGATTGCGAGGAGCACTGTCTTGTTAGGTCCGTGACACGTTTTGTCGACAAGCCCGAGAGTTTCAGTCGTTCCGGTCGCTGACCGTCTCCTCCACAAACCCAGTCCGTCTGAGAGACCGACCGTTGCGGATAGCTTAGTGGGGTGGCCCCGTGCTTGCTTTGGGTCTGGAAACGCGTCGTGTCAAACCGTCGACATACCGTTGGGTGTATGTTTTGTGATCTTGTACCTACCTGATCCGACAACATGGGTGTAGGTGCGTGTGGAAACTTTGGTGCACCCCTGCAGGGTTAAATCTTTTCGAGAAGCCGTGTCCGCGGTTATGGACGACTTGGAGCACAGGTCTCGATCATAGACAACTATAACTAAAGTTTACTGTTATAATCTGACTTGTATCCGATATGACTAGTAATCAGCTTCACTACAACGGAATGGCTAAGTAAAAGTGCCAACAACTGCTGGGTTTGGGGATATCTCATGCTAATTGTATCTGACTAGTAAGTGTCACAACTACAACGGAATGGTTAACTAAAATTGCCCACTACTTATTATATCAGGATGACTCATGCTATTTATATTTGACTAGTAATTGCCGCAACTATAACGGAATGAGTAAAACTGCCAACGGTGTGAGTTCCTCGGTTGACTTCCTCGTTTGGTCTCGAGGGGGAAAACACCAGGATGGGTATGTTTGGTGGTAGTATCAGGTTGGTTCCGGATAGGTCTTTCTTACCCCTCTCTGATAGCCATCAGTTATATCGAGTCTCTATAGGTTGTTTAGTGCATGTTGCGCTGCCGCTTTAGTCCACCATACCTATGTAGGCGAGGACCGCCGAATTCTAGTCTCGCCCTCGATCTTGATCGCCTCTCTTCTCTTTTTCCTTTGCCCTTTGTCGGCACCCTTTTGTTAAGGGTTTTGAGATCGGCGTCGTTAGCGGTTACCCTTCCGCTTGGCTCGCAGGGTTATGGACACCATTGGTTATTCTTCGGGCTCTTAGCCCCATTTGCATCTTGTCCTAGTAGTCGGACTGTATCATTTTCAAGGTGATTTGGATCTTTGTCTTTGATATACGCATTCTTGACTCTCTGAGTCGTTGTTGTATATATCTGTTCTGTGGGTTCCATCGTGGACTATTGTGTAATGGTATTACTTCATTTTCCACCCGCACGAAAGTGCCTGGTGGGCACCTTTGAATCGTTTCTATGCGCGTTTGGCGGGAATCGCTGAAACTTGCATAGGGCCGATTCTGAGGGTGTTACAATACGTAAGAGATGCAGCCAGATCATCGAGGCGCAACGAGTTCCGAGGTAGAAGAAGGGAGGAAAGACCGGATTACAGATATGCTTCCAATCAGGTGGCAGCAGTAGTACAAGATCAGCCAAGTCACGGAAACAGTCAGCGACAGAAAAATGGTCCTCAGCAGTGGACACCGAGGAATGAAGGGAAGAGACAGTGGACACCAGAATAGAATAAGCAGTGGCAGGAAAGGCCGAAATACACGTTTGAGTCCATGTTGGATCAACCGTGTAAGTTTCACACTCCAAACCCGGCCAAGCCGGCTAATCATACAGCTCGTCAATGTGCTTGGATGAAAAATGCAATGGGGAACCCGGCAGGCATGCAAGAGCCCCCTCATCAAGCGCATCAGCAGCAGCATCAGCCACAGTTAACTGGAGCAAATGCGCAGCAGTTAATGTTACCACCACCTCCACCGAGGTATGACAACACGGACCGGAGAGATGCAGTGCATCAAGTGATAAATCAAGGTCAGGATGGAAGGACAAACCTCGGAAACAACGGACGTAATGATTACAGGGAGCATCATCAATCATATTGTGTGTTCACAATAGAACAGCAAGACAGGCAAAGTGTACAACGTCGGCATATGGAAGTAAATGCTGTCATGCCAGCGGTACCAAGATACGTGCCTTGGTCCGATCAGGAAATAACCTGGAGCATAAAGGATCACCCGAAGATAATGCCGAATCCAGGGTCGTACGCACTCGTACTAGATCCGACATTTGTCGGACCCAGCATCAATGTAAAATTCTCAAAAATACTCATTGACAATGGCAGTAGTATCAACATCATGTACAAAGATACAATGCACAAACTTGGAATAGCACAGAATATGCTGTAATCCACGAGAACCACATTCCATGGAATAGTCCCGGGACTTTCGTGTGAACCCATTGGGAAAGTCTGAGTAGATGTATTATTCGGCACAAGGGAAAATTGCAGAGTGGAAAATTTGGAATTTGAAGTGGTGGACCTAGAAAGCTGCTATTATGCTTTACTCGGACGACCAGCATTGGCAAAATTCATGAGTAGCTGCCACATTACTTATTTAAAATGAAGTTACCCGGACCACAAGGGGTGATCACAGTAACCGGGGATTACAGAAAGTCGATGGAGTGTGTTTCGGCCGGATCAAAATTGGCCGAGTCATTGGTGATTGCAAGAGAAAAAAGAAGGATTCAGGAGGTAGCGGCTCTCGCTCAGTCGGCACAACTGAATATGCCGGCATTAGCCAACCCCCATGGAAGTATTTCTTTCCAGCCGACTAAAGAGACAAAAAAGATCCAGATAGATGAGCAGTTCCCAGAGCGCACCATCACAATTGGTGCCGGTCTAGATGCCAAATAGGAAGGCGAGCTCACCAACTTCCTCCGTGAGAATCGGGATATCTTTGCATGGTCAACTCAAGGCCTTCAAGGTGTGCCGAGGGAGTTGGCTGAGAACTCTTTGCATGTAAGGCCAGGAGCAAGTCCGGTGAAGCAACCTCTCCGCCGCTTCGCCGAAGACAGGAGAAAAATAATAGGGGATGAGATAGCTCGGCTCCTTGCGGCCGGGTTCATCATGGAAGTGCTTCATCCGGATTGGTTATCAAATCCGTTGTTAGTGGAAAAGAAAAAGGATGACCCAAATTTAGTCGTCGTATGGCGAATGTGCATCGATTACACGAACCTAAACAAGGCGTGTCCTAAAGATCCTTTTCCTTTACCTAGGATAGACCAAGTCATTGATTCGACCGCTGGTTGTGAGTTGTTGTCATTTGTAGACGCGTATTCTGGTTTCCACCAGATACCGTTAAATCTGGCCGATCAAATAAAGGCTATGTTTATTACCCCGTACGGGGCTTATTGCTATCGCACCATGCCATTCGGACTGCGTAATGCAGGAGCAACATACCAAAGATGCATGCAAAAGTGTCTACATGACCAGATAGGAAAAAATGTACAAGTATATGTAGACGATGTGGTTATAAAGACCAAAGAGAGCAAAACGCTCCTTGATGACTGTAACACCCTCAGAATCGGACCTATGCAAGTTTGGGCAAAATTCACCAAACCCGCATAGAAACGATTCAAAGGTGCCCACCAGGCACTTTCGTGCGGGTGGAAAACGAAGTAATAACATCACACAACAGTCCTCGATGGGACCCACAGAACAGATATATACAACAGCGACTCCAAGAGTCAAGATTACAGATATAATATACAAAGATCCAAATCACCTTGAAAACGGTAGAGCGTCCAGCTACGGACAAGATGCAAATGGGGCTAAGAGCCCTGAAGAATAACCAATGGCGTCCATAACCCTGCCCAGGCCAAGCCGGAAGGGTAACCCTGCTAACGACGGCGATCTCAAAACCTGCTTAACAAAAGGGGTGCCGACAAAGGCAAAGCAGAAAACAAAGAGCGTCGATCGAGGCGATGCACGGCGAGGCTAGAATTGGCGGTCCTCGCCTACATAGGTATGGTGGGTGGCGGCGCGGCAGCATGCCTTGAACGACCTATAGAGACTCGATACAAGCTGGAAAACAGAGGGTAAGAAAGACCTATTCGGATCCAACGGAAGCTAGCACCAAACAAACCCATCTGGTGTTTCCCCTCGAGACCATACGAGGAAGTCGAGGAACTCACACCGTTGGCAGTTTATTTATTCATTATCGTTGCGCATTTACTAGTCGGGTTTAAATTATCATCCCGATAAGATAAGCGATGGGTCGTGTTAGTTAACCATTCCGTTGAAGTTGCAACAATTACTAAACAGATTCGAGATAGCATGAGATAAACCTTAAACCCAGTAGTTGTTGGTACTTTTATTCAGCCAATTCCGTTGTAGTTGCCATACTTACTAGTCAGTACAATGGTATGGCGACAATCCAAACAAGCAATTGTGGGCGTTATTAGCCATTCCATTATAGTGAAGCTGATTACTAGTCATTATAAGTCAAATTTATAGCAGTAAACTTTAGTTATGCTTGTCTATGATCGAGAATCGTGCTCCAAGTCGTCCATATCCATGGACACGGCTTTCGAAAGTTTTACCCGCCGGTGCACCAATAGCAACACACGCTCGATCAGCCTCGGAAAAACCAAATCAAAACCCAACGAGGCTTTCACGACTGAACAATCACATGATTCAGAAATATTTCAGGGGGCCACCCCTTAAGTAGAATCCGCAACGGAGTAGGCAAGCTCGAGACGGCCTCAAGGTCTGGGTAGACGGTACGTGGCGATCGGGAACCCCAAGCGGGCTTGTCGACACCGCGTAACGTGTCCCGATCCTAACGATGCGATGTGCTATCTCGCACAATCGTAAATAAAGCGGTAAACATGGCATAAGTACAGGATAGTAAAAACACCTCAAACTAGTTTGTGGCCCCAAGAAATAAGACTGAATCAAGCTCTGGCTCAGGGGGGTCCCATATACCTCCCGGATGTGGATAGTGCGCAAAATCAAGGAACAGGTATCAAGTACTCGGGGTCTTACGGGACACAAGTGGGCGTTCGGAAACCAAATATTATCTATCACCCACCGATGCCTCTGCTTATTCAATTTTTGTTGTTAAACAGAAATTAAAGTGACGATAAGTAAAACTAGAATCCTCTCCAACATCAACATGCGGCAATACATCAGCAACTGTGGCATATGACGACACACATCAGCACTTGAGCAAGCAACTACGACGCGCAAGTCCACTATCTACCAAACAACAGGTAATAGGGTGTGTCCAAGGCAATATGGGGCTGCAAGGTATATCACGGGTATGGAAACTAAAGCATCGCAACACAGATAGCAATAGATCAACAGGAGGGAAGTAAATACTATAAAAGTAAGATAGGTAGAAAGGGGGAGATGCTCGCCTGAAAACATTGTCGAAAGGTTCATCCGAAGATCGGGGCGAAGCTCACATCAACTCAACGGTCCAATCCGCGAAGAAGCAAAACACTAGAAGAAACACCGGATGCGCTATTTTAATAAAACGACAGAAGATCGGCATGATGCATGTATGATGGATGACATGGCAAAGGTGCGATGCATTTAGGTCATATTAAGTAGAACCGGGGTCCCGACAATTAATTAGGTGGTTCAAGTTGTTTAGATCCCCGCAATTTAAATGTTGGATTAACATGGCAAAATAAGATACCGGTTCGCTACACAAGTTTAAATGAGGCCAATATAAGGCTAGATTTGCCCGCATATGGGCCCCATATTTAATTATTAGGTGAAACGGCATAAGGCCCCCAAACCACAGATATGCATGCGGGATGACAAATAAACATGCAACAAGTTGTTATGTTATAAAATAGGGTTCGAGGAAAAGGGGTTCACACATTAGGGTTCTCGACGATCTCGGGGTTTCCGGGGTTCGGGGTCGGTCTCGGGGTCCAGGGTTCGACGGATCGGCGAGGTTCGGATCTGGGGTTCGACGAATCGTTCTCGGCCTCCGGGGGTAGTTCTTGACGGCCTTGGCGTCTCCGGATCCGGGAGGAAGAACTTGGCGCGTCGGGTTCGGGCCTCAGGGTTCAGGGGTCTCGGCGTCCGTGAAGGAGTACTTGGCCTGGCGTCGGGGCATCGGTACCGTCCGGGTTGTTGTCGTTCTTGTCGTCGGGCAGATCTTGGGTTCTGGGGGTCGATCCTGCCGTTGCGAGGTCTTGTCGGGTCCGGGTATCGGGTTGGTCTCGTCGTTACGCCGTGGAGATCTGGTCGTCGGCGCACTCAGGGTCTCGGGGATCGGTCTCGGAACGAGGGATCGAAGGCCTTGGCGCGGCTCCGGGTTCGGGACGTCGAGGCTTGATCCTCGGTTCCGGGAAGAAGCACTTGGGGTATCCGGGTTGGAGAGCTTGTCGGTGGTTTCGGCGTCCGGGTCACGGCGTCTTCGGGTCCGACTCCAGGGAGGTGAACTTGTCGCCCGTGTGGTCTTCGGATCGGGCCCCGGGGTCGGTCTCGGGGTTTGTCCTCGGACTGTTGACGGAGGGGTCTCGCTGACCGAGGCGATGCGGGCCCGGACCGCGGGGTACTCGGAGCAGGCTCTTTTCCCAGGTGGGATCCACGGCGGCCGGATGCAGCGCAGGGGCAAGTGAGCTGTCGGGGAGAGGTGGTCTTGGCCTTGGCAGGCGTCTGGCGGCACGCGGCCGGACGCCGAGGAGAGGTGGCGGCGAGACGGCAGCGGCCGGCCATGGTCAGCCAAGCGCGTGGTCGCGGAGGTCGTGGTCTTGGACGCGGCGGGCGGAGCGACGGGGTCGACCATGGCGGCTGGGGCCAGGCGGAGGAGGCGGTTGACTCGGCGAGCACGGGAGGCGGGGCGACACGGAGGGGCGGCGGCTCGGGTCGGGAAGGGTGCGGCCGGGCGCGGGCAGCGGCAGCGGCGGAGCAGGAGGAGGCGGTGCGGGGCAGCTCGGCCAGCGGGGGAGGCTCGGTCGCGCCACGCGGCGGGGTCGTCGCGTGGCAAGGCCGGCGCAGCGGCCGGGCGGCGCGGAAAGGAGCTGTGGCAGGGTGAGGCAGACCATGGCGATGCAGGAGACGGCGAGACAGAAAAGCTGGGCGGCGCTTGGGAAAAGGCGGCGGGCCAAGCGGAGGAGAGAGCTTGGGGAGGAGGCGAGGTTGGAGCTAGAGAGGAAGACAGACACGGGAAGGAAGGTTCGTGCGAGGAAGGAGATGAACAGGGGTGCTGGGTGGTGGGGCCCGTGGGCCACGCGGGGGAGGCTGGACAGGGGCTGGGGCTGTGTGGGGACAGGTCCTGAGGGGCGATGGCAGCGGTGTGAGCAGCAGTGCAGCGTGTGCGTGGTGTTGGGTTGGTGGGGCTGGAACTGGTGAGAGAGAGGGGAAGGCTAGGTGGCAGTTTGTGAGTGGTTAAGGGGTGGGGAAAGATGAGGTGGCATGTTGCCATTGGGTGGGGTGAGGTGGCCACTAGGGGTGGGTAGATAATTGGGTGAGTTTAGGATTAGATGGGGCAGGTGGGATGGACCGATTATTTTTCTGGGGTGGTCGTTCGGGCTAAAACGGCCCGTTCGACTGCCCCGCAAAAATAATTTAATATTTTTATTTGATCGAAACATGGCCGTTGCAAACCAATACAAGACAAAATAAACTATTCCGGACAAGCCCGGGTTTTGCATTTGAATTAAGATGGGGCGTTGGGGAAAACAAACGGCTTGAACATAGTTTTGGCAAACAATGCATGATGATGACGATGCAATGCACAAATTCAACGCGATTTTCTAGTAGTGGTTTTATGGGATGCCACAATTCGACACCACTAACAATGGATCTCGCCCTCGAGATCCGCCTCATGGTACCGGAAGGAAGGTCGATCTGCATCCTCTCGCCCGTGTAGATCCTCGCGACACCACTAACAAGGGTTCCTTCTTCATCTGGGAATCGGCGACACCACCAACAAAGGGTCGTTGTTCCTGATCGTCGGGAGAACACTCCGGATAAACAAAGGACGAAGTTAGAGGCATCAAACGATAAAGCCACCTCTAACTTCCGTGGACGGAGTAAAACTGCCGGATCCCCTGATTCGACGTACAAGAGCGAATGATAAGAGAAGTGGTAGGGTAGCTAATCCATCCCGCACTCAAACCATTACTCTGCACACAAATAGGCGGATTCTGCAACCAACTCTCGGAATCAGACTAAAGATCTTCATAGGCGGTATCCGGAACAAAGATATGATGCCAGCAGAAATCGTATGAAAGACACACTGATTAGGTTCCGCGATGGTTCCATTGGCATGAACAACACATGCTCGAATTACTCCAACTTCACCAAAGCTCGTCCTTCTCAGATGTTTTTCAACGTCACTGGTATCCAGCAAGGAACACATATGGATAAAGAGCTCCAGAACAAAGATCGGAGGAAGATACAACAGACAAGTAGCAGATTGATGATCGCAGCACCTCCGTTACAAAAGGAAGAAGCGAAACCCTAAAGGTACGACGGATACCCAACCACGAGAAATCCTGGACTTGAAGAGAGAGAAGAGAGCGGATTCAAAACACGTCGAGATAAGAGGAGAATAGCAGAGGGGTAAGGAGTAAAATCAGACCTAATCAGAACTATCCAACCGATTTTCAAAAATAGTTTGACACTCTACTTCGGCCGTTAGCTAGGTTATCCTACATTTGGACTTGTAGGGGTATCGTAGCGCTGAGCTCGATACCACTCAGTAACACCCTCAGAATCGGACCTATGCAAGTTTGGGCAAAATTCACCAAACCCGCAGAAACGATTCAAAGGTGCCACCAGCACTTTCGTGCGGGTGGAAAGCAAGTAATAACATCACACAAGTCCTCGATGGGACCCACAGCAGAATATATACAACAATGACTCCAAGAGTCAAGATTACAGATATAATATACAAAGATCCAAATCACCTTGAAAGCGGTAGGCGTCCAGCTACGGACAAGATGCAAATGGGGCTAAGAGCCCAAGAATAACCAATGGCGTCCATAACCCTGCGAGCCAAGCGGAAGGGTAACCACCGCTAACGACGTCGATCTCAAAACCTTAACAAAGGTGCCGACAAAGGCAAAGCAGAAAAAGAAAGAGCGTCGATCGAGGCGATGCAGCGAGGCTAGAATTGCGGTCCTCGCCTACATAGGTATGGTGGATCGGCGGCAATGCAAGATGCACCAACGACCTATAGAGACTCGATACAACTGGCGGAAAACAGAGGGGGGTAAGAAAGACCTATTCGGATCCAACCGGAAGCTAGCACCAAACAAACCCATCCTGGTGTTTCCCCCTCGAGACCATACGAGGAAGTCAACCGAGGAACTCACACCGTTGGCAGTTTTATTTATTCAGTTATCGTTGCAGCATTTACTAGTCAGGTTTAAATTATCATCCTGATAAGATAAGCAGTGGGTCGTGTTAGTTAACCATTCCGTTGTAGTTGCAACAATTACTAAACAGATTCAGATAGCATGAGATAAACCTTAAACCCAGCAGTTGTTGGTACTTTTATTCAGCCAATTCCGTTGTAGTTGCCATACTTACTAGTCAGGTACAATGGTCGCAAGCGACAATCCAAACAAGCAATTGTGGGCAGTATTATTAGCCATTCCATTATAGTGAAGCTGATTACTAGTCATTATAAGTCAAATTTATAGCGATAAACTTTAGTTATGCTTGTCTATGATCGAGAATCGTGCTCCAAGTCGTCCATATCCGCGGACACGGCTTTCGAAAGTTTTACCCGGCGGGTGCACCAATAGCAACACACGCCGATCAGCCTCGGAAAAACCAAATCAAAACCAACGAGGCTTTCACGATGAACAATCACAGGATTCAGAAATATTTCAGGGCCACCCTTAAGTAGAATCCGCAACGGGTAGGCAAGCTCGAGACGGCCTCAAGGTCTGGGTAGACGGTCAAGCGATCGAACCAAACGGGCTTGTCACACCGCGTAAACGTGTCCCGATCCTAAACAGATAAAGGTGCTATCTCGCACAATCGTAAATAAAGCGGTAAACATGGCATAAGTGCAGGATAGTAAAAACACCTCAAACTAGTTTGTGGCCCAAGAAATAAGATGAATCAAGCTCGGCTGGGGTCCCATATACCTCCCGGATGTGGATAGTGCGCAAAATCAAGGAACAGGTATCAAGTACTCGGGGTCTTACGGGACACAAGTGGGCGTTCGGAAACCAAATATTATCTATCACCCACCGATGCCTCTGCTTATTCAATTTTTGTTGTTAAACAGAAATTAAAGTGACGATAAGTAAAACTAGAATCCTCTCCAACATCAACATGCGGCAATACATCAGCAACTGTGGCATATGACGACACACATCAGCACTTGAGCAAGCAACTACGACGCGCAAGTCCACTATCTACCAAACAACAGGTAATAGGGTGTGTCCAAGGCAATATGGGGCTGCAAGGTATATCACGGGTATGGAAACTAAAGCATCGCAACACAGATAGCAATAGATCAACAGGAGGGAAGTAAATACTATAAAAGTAAGATAGGTAGAAAGGGGGAGATGCTCGCCTGAAAACATTGTCGAAAGGTTCATCCGAAGATCGGGGCGAAGCTCACATCAACTCAACGGTCCAATCATGAAGAAGCAAAACACTAGAAGAAACACCGGATGCGCTATTTTAATAAATCGACAGAAGATCGGCATGATGCATGTATGATGGATGACATGGCAAAGGTGCGATGCATTTAGGTCATATTAAGTGGAACCGGGGTCCCGACAATTAATTAGGTGGTTCATGTTGTTTAGATCCCATAATTTAAATGTTGGATTAACATGGCAAAATAAGATACGGTTCGCTACACAAGTTTAAATGAGGCCAATATAAGGCTAGATTTGCCCGCATATGGGCCCCATATTTAATTATTAGGTGAACGGCATAAGGCCCCAAACCACGATATGCATGCGGGATGACAAATAAACATGCAACAAGTTGTTATGTTATAAAATAGGGTTCGAGGAAAGGGTTCACATTAGGGTTCTCGACGATCTCGGGGTTTCCGGGGTTCGGGGTCGGTCTCGGGGTCCAGGGTTCGACGGATCGGCGAGGTTCGGATCTGGGGTTCGACGAATCGTTCTCGGCCTCCGGGGGTAGTTCTTGTGACCTTGGCGTCTCCGGATCCGGAGGAAGAACTTGGCGCGTCGGGTTCGGGCCTCAGGGTTCAGGGGTCTCGGCGTCCGTGAAGGAGTACTTGGCCTGGCGTCGGGGCATCGGTACCGTACGGGTTGTTGTCGGTCTTGTCGTCGGGCAGCTCTTGGGTTCTGGGGGTCGATCCCGCGTTGCGAGTCTTGTCGGGTCCGGTATCGGGTTGGTCTCGTTCGCCCGTGGAGATCTGGTCGTCGGGCGCTCGTGTCTCGGGATCGGTCTCGGAACGAGGGATCGAAGGCCTTGGCGCGGCTCCGGGTTCGGGACGTCGAGGCTTGATCCTCGGTTCCGGGAAGAAGCACTTGGGGTATCCGGGTTGGAGAGCTTGTCGGTGGTTTCGGCGTCCGGGTCACGGCGTCTTCGGGTCCGACTCCAGGGAGGTGAACTTGTCGCCCGTGTGGTCTTCGGATCGGGCCCCGGGGTCGGTCTCGGGGTTTGTCCTCGACTGTTGACGGAGGTCTCGAGGCCGAAGCGTCACGGCGGACGGGTACTCGGAGCAGGCTCTTTTCCCAGGTGGGATCCACGGCGGATGCGCTGCAGACGGCGGGCGGAGTGCTTGTCGGGAGGAGATGGTGGCCGGGGCAAAGCGTCTGGCGGCGGCCTGGATGACGCCTTTGAGAGAGTGGCGGCCGGAGACAGCCGGCAGCGCGCAGTCGGTCCCAAGCGTGGAGGTCGCGGAGGTCATTAATGCTGGCCTTGGGGACGGCGGAGCGACGGGTCGCAGCCGGCTGGGCGGAGGACAGGCGGAGGGGCGGTTGACTCGGCGGCACGGGAGGCGGGCGACGGAGGGGCTGGCGGCGGCGGCTCGAAGGTCGGGAAGATGCGTCCGCCAGCGGCCGGAGGCGAGGCGACGCGCTGACGGAGGAGGCGGGCCGGCTCGGCAGACGTGAGAGGCTGGTCGCGCCACGGCGGAGTCGTCTGTGGCGCGGCGCCGTCTGCCAGGAGCAGGCGGGTGAGAGGAGCACGGCTGGTGGGCGGTGATCGGGACGACATGGCAAGCGAGGGTTGCTTGTTGGAAGCAGCGAGAAAAAGCGGAAGGCGCTTGGGAAAAGGGGCGGAGGCCAAGGCGGAGGAGGAGAGCTTGGGAGGGAGAGGCGCGGAAGGAAGGTTCGAGCGAGGAAGGAGATGAACAGGGGTGTTGGTGGGCCCGTGGGCCTGTGGGGCACAGGGCTGGGCATGTGGGGACGGGACAGGTCCCAGTGATGGCGCGGTGTGAAGCGGCTTGCGCGTGTGTGCGTGGTGTTGGGTTGGTGGGGCTGGAACTGGTGAGAGAGAGGGGAAGGCTAGGTGGCAGTTTGTGAGTGGTTGAGGGGTGAGGAAAGATGAGGTGGCATGTTGCCATTGGGTGGGTGAGGTGGCCACTAGGGGTGGGTAGATAATTGGGTGAGTTTAGGATTAGATGGGCAGGTGGGATGGACCGATTATTTTCAGGGGTGGTCGTTGCTAAAACGGCCCGTTCCGCCATAAAAATAATTTAATATTTTTATTTGATCGAAACATGGCCGTTGCAAACCAATACAAGACAAAATAAACTATTCCGGACAAGCCCGGGTTTTGCATTTGAATTAAGATGGGGCGTTGGGGAAAACAAAACGGCCTTGCAGACATAGTTTTGGCAAACAATGCATGATGATGACGATGCAATGCACAAATTCAACGCGATTTTCTAGTAGTGGTTTTGCGGGATGCCACAATGACATTCGGCAAACATTCGCAAACTTGAGAAGATTCCGAATGAAGCTTAACCCGGAAAAATGTACCTTTCGTGTGCCGGCTGGAAATTACTCGGTTTCCTCGTGTCCAGCCGAGGTATAGAGGCAAATCCAACTAAAATCCGAGCAGTTAAAAAAATGGAACTGCCGAGGTGTCTGAATGATGTACAAAAATTCACGGGCTGCCTGGCCTCGCTAAGTCGATTCGTATGCCGGCTGGGGGAAAAGGCATTACCTCTATATCAACTGATGAAAAAGTCTGATAAGTTCATTTGGACACCGTAGGCACATAATGTGTTTCATGAGTTAAAAATTATGTTGGTCACAGCACCAATCTTGGCCTCTCCACTGTCAAAAGAACCTATGTTACTTCATGTAGCTGCCACTAACAGAGTGGTAAGTGCGGTGGTTGTCGTGGAACGGAATGAAGGTGGTAAGTCAATACAAAGGCCGGTATATTACCTAAGCGGTGTACTATCGGCCTCAAAACAGAACTAGCCGCACTACCAAAAGATGGCTTATGGAGTATACATGTCGGCAAAAAAACTTAAACATTACTTTGAAGAACATCCGATAAAAGTGATTTGTGAAGCGCCCATAGCCGAGATATTGAGCAACAAAGATGCAAGTGGCCGAATAGCAAAATGGGCAATCGAGCTATCACCTTATGCTCCGCAATTCGATAGGCGAGATGCAATCAAATCTCAGGCAGTGGCCGACTTCTTTGTGGATTGGGCCAAGGTACAATATGAGCCGCCATTACCAGATACAAATTATTGGACAATGCATTTTGATGGATCCAAGCTGAGAAATGGCTTGGGGCAGGGATAGTGTTAACTTCGCCGAAAAAAGATCAGCTGAAATATGTGCTGCAAATACATTTCGCCGCATCAAACAATGTAGCCGAGTATGAAGCACTCGCCCATGGGTTAAAGATGGCAAAAGATATTGGTATACGTCGGATCCTATGCTACGGGGATTCAGATCTAGTAGTACAACAAGTATCAGGCAATTGGGACGCATTAGATGCGAATATGGCCCTATATAGATTTCATGTGCAAAAAATCAATGGATACTTCGATGGATGCGAGTTTCATCATATACCTCAGGCGAAAAATGACGCTGCAGACACACTATCAAAACTCGGATCAACTAGGCAGTCAATTCCCCCAGGTATTGCCCTAGAGCACCTGAGAAAACCATCGATTACGCCATCACCAGAGTCCGAGTCAATTCGTATCTCGGCAGAATTGAAAGAAGGAAGTGTGCCAATGTAAATAGACAAAGAATGCAACCCGGACTTTCTGAAAGTGAACCCAGTCATCGCACGAGTGAATACAGAAAAATCCGAAGCTGTTATGTCGGCAAAAAATATGGAAATCGACAGTGAGATTATCCCAGAGAAAATCACGCCGGTATGGGCACAACCCATAATCTCCTTTCCTAAGGACAAAATCTTGTCGAGTAATGAGGTACTGGCTAGACAGACAATAAGAAGAGCAAAAGCTTATACAATCATAAACAATGAGCTGTATAAGAGAAGCGTCACAAGCGTGCTGCAAAGATGTGTTGACTCAGAAGGTCAGAAATACTCTGATATACATCAGGGAGAATGCGGGCATCACGCCTCGTCCAGAGCTTTAGTGGACAAAGCATTTAGGCATGGATTTTATTGGCTGACGGCGTTGAAGGAGGCAAAAGAATTGGTATAAAAATGTAACGGTTACCAGAGATACGCCAGCAAGATACATATGCCCTCGTCCGAATTAAAGACAATACCAATTACTTGGCCATTTTCTGTATGGTGCTTGGATATGGTAGGTCCGTTCAAGCCAGCCTGGGGCGGAATGACTCACATTCTAGTCATGGTGGATAAATTCACAAAGTGGATCGAGGTAAAACCAATAAGAAAATGTGATGGACCAATATCAGTAAAAATCCTCAAAGATATTATCTTGAGATATGGTTATCCACACAGTGTTATTACAGACAATGGCACAAATTTTGCTGAAGGAGCCTTTGCTAGTGTAGCATCCCAGTTGTCTAACCCCTGTAATGCTACATGTCATAATAATAAAATGGGTCACTTCCAACATATAATTGTTGCATCATCATCACATCATGCTCATGTCATCATGTCCCCTTGCATTTGAGCATCATATAAACCTTTTTCTTGTTTGGTTCTTATCTCATGTGCATGATTAATTGTAGTTGCCTCTTGATATTGTATTTGATTCTTACTAAATTGTTAAATGCCCAAGTTGAGTTGGGGGCATCTATCTTTTGACTCCACCACCTTATCTTTCACCACCTTATAATTCCACCATCCAATAATATGGGCTTGGCATTTTATTGAGTTATCCCTAGCCCATGTTGTTAGTTGGATCCACCCTTGATCTTTGCTTGGCCTTGTCCACATTTTGGAATGGAGATGAATAGTGCCATATTAATATCCTTGTTCTCACAAGGATAATTGTGGCATTAATTATTCTGCATGGGCCATGCAATAGCCCCCTTTTCCCTAGCTTTTGGTTTTTGCTTGTTTTCTAAATGGAACCCTCCTTCCTTGCTTGACCTTGTTTGGAGGTGTTAAACCCTCTCTCTTTTTCCCTTTAGCTAACCAACCCCATGCTCCATGCACACACATGTGCTATGTGGCATGCATCCTCTAAACCCCCCTCTCTTTGGAACTTGCTTGGTCCTTTGTTGGATCATGCATGGGCCATTAGTACCACCACCTCTTCCTTACCTCTCTAAAACACAAACCTTATTCCCTACCTAGCTAAATCAACAACTCCACTTAATCTATGCTAACACAAGTGCTCCTCCCTCCCTAGCTAAACCTAAACCCTAAGATACCTTCCCCTAATCAACTTCCCCTAAACCAAAACCCTAATTACCTCTATCCTAAACCAAACCCTAAACTACACCTCCTCTAACAAACCCAAACAATCTCTCCCTCTCTCTCCCGTTCTAGCATGCCCCACACCACCAGGACCCTCCTAGCTACCCCACACGGCCATGCCCCTCTCTCCTACCCTAGCTCCCAACCTATCTACCCGAGGCTACCCCTCTCCTTCTAGCTCTCTCTCCGAGCCAAGCACGCCACGCCCTACCCCACCTACCTGCCTCCCTAGACGCCCCAGGGGCCACCCAGCCCCCTCTCACCTCCCGGCTCGACCCGTCACCCAGCCATGCCAAGCACGTGAGGAGGCCGAAAGGTGATCAACCCGATCAGCCTCCCCCACGCCCCACCTGGCGATCTTATCTACCCCTTCCCTCTCTGCCTCTCCCTAGATCCGCCAAGGTCCGCCTCCGCTGCCCTCCTCTACCCTTCTTCCACCACCCCAGCCCTCTCTCTCGCCCACGCTAGCTACCCCCCGCCTCACTCGTTACGGCGGAGGCGTTGCCAGCGGTGTCGAGGAAGCCCGGAGCTCTGCGGCGTCCACGACGCGCCCGGCGGGAGACGCACCAGAACGCCAGACCCGCGACGCCGACGCAAACCCTAGCCGCGAGCTTGCCCCGCCGCTGATCTACCCCTCCTCGCCGACCCAACCACGCCAAACGACGCGGTAAGCCACCGACCCTCCTAGACACGCTCTGCACTCGCTTCCTGCTTCGGCGTTCGTTGTCGGCGCTCTCCGTCTGCGTGGCGGCGGCATCCTGCTAACTCCCTTGACGCTGCCCTTTATCTAGCGCGCCCCTCTCCAGCACCTAGCCCTAGCCGGTGGCACGCGTCCATGTGACCCAGATCATGTTCGAGCCCCCCTGCGCCTTGCCAAGGCCTTGTCAAGAGCTTCAGCGAAGAGGAAACGATCTGGCGTGGTTGTTTCGTATACCCCTCCCGTTTGTCCTCTGCATCCCGCGCCCTCCAGCCCACTGATCGTGGCGTTGTCCGTTTTGTAAAAAGGACTCGTGGTTACTGAAGCCACCCGATCCTCCCGGCCCCGTGTGTGTTTGCAATAAACCCCTACCAAACTTTTGCTCAACCAGCGGTCCGGGCCCGTTGTCGATGTCTGTGAAACTTTTATAAAAAGCCTCCTGCTTTTGTTTATTGAACCCGGTCCAGGTTGTTCTCGAGCCGCCAGCGTGGGAGATACCCCTGGCCCCACTGCGACTCAGGCTGGTTCAGTCTGCGTAGAAAACGTCCAGATGCGATTTTCAAATTCAAATTGGTTTAAATAATTTAAAATGCAAATCTAATTGCTTTTAATAACTTTGTCATACTTAATCCAATTTTGGCAAATGATATATGTATGGATATCAGGAAAATGAGAGGAATTCAAATATGCCATCTATTTTGACTTTTGCACAAGTAAAATTCCAAGTTCATGTTAATTACATCAAATGCCAATTTGGATTTTCATTAATTCATAACTTTTGTTTGGTAAATCCAAATTAAGCAAATAAGTAGTCTAAAATGATCAGCTCGACGAGACCTTTCTGTTTATGATATCCATGTCTTCAATTGCAGCATGCATCATATAAATATATGTTGAACAACAAATGTTATGGCAACAAAATATGACTAAAACCCAATTCAAAATGTTATTTTCTTGTCCTCCACACCTCACCCATGCCATGCTACTTATTGCCATGCAACTTGTGCATCATTCATCATGGCATGATTGTTTTCTTGACGCATTTAATTCCAATGCTTGTGCTCTATATTCATGTTGGCCTTGTTTGTTTGGTTTTTCTCGGATAGACCTTTGGCGGGTGTATCAAGAGAACCGGAGAACCACCAGAACCGTCCTTTGCTTCAACAGAGATACCGGCAAGCACTACCACATGCTTGCATACATCTGATACCTATTGCCTCTATCTTATTCTTGCATCATTGAGTCGCGATTGCATTAAATTGAATCCCAAGTATGCATAGCCTTTACTTTTAAACCCACTAAGCTTGTTCCTCCATCCCATGAGCCACTACTATAGGAGTTGTTTGAGCCATGCGAGTCGAGAACAACATGTGTAGGGTTTGTGAGTCTGTTGGATAATGAGGTACTTAAACAACTTAACTCGAGTAGTTCGGGATAACTAAAGAAAGTGGCACCGGTGAGCAACATCTGCTATTTGGTTTTCCCGCTCACTTGTGTCCGTAAGACCCAGTACTTGATTCCTGTTCCTTGATTTATCGCGCTATCCACATCCGGGAGGTATATGGGACCCCTGAGCCGGAGCTTGATTAGTCTATTTCTTGGGGCCACAAACTAGTTTGAGGTTTCATTTACTATCCTGCACTTATGCCATGTTATCAGATATTATTTTTTGCGAGGAGCACCTTTGTCTGCTTAGGATCGGGACACGTTTAGCGGTATCGACAAGCCCAGCCACACTTTCGGGTTCGGTCGTTTGCCGTCCACCCAAACCTTGAGGCCGTCTCGAGTCGGCTAGCCGTTCGGAATCTTAAGGGTGGCCCCTGAAATATTTCTGAATCTGTGATTGTTCGGTCGTGAAAGCCTCGTTGGGTTTTGTTTTGGTTTTTCCGAGGTTGATCGGCGTGTGTTGCTATTGGTGCACCCGCCGGGTAAAACTTTCAAAGCCGTGTCCGCGGATATGGACGACTTGGACCAGTTTCTTGATCATAGACAAGCATAACTAAAGTACCGCTTTTAATCTGACTAAAGTAACTTGACTAGTAAATAGTGCAATACTCATGGAATGGTTAATAAAATTGCCAACGGATGGGGGGTTGTTCGTCCGCTTCCTTGTTGGTAAGCAGGGAGGAGGATGGATCGGATGAGATTACCATTATAACTGTTGTACTTTAATTCACGGACATCCGTCTATCATTGGTTAGGCGGATGGTTAGCGTTTATCTGTAGAATTGCTAGGGTTTATCTTTCGCTGCAATTGCGTCACCCCAGGTTGTGTCCCCTTTAGAGGCATTAAGACTTGCTGAGTACCCTTAGGGTCTCATACGATAAATTCTTGATTCAGATGAGCGGTACCTTCTCGGGGACGGATCTTTGGGTGGAAGAAGCCGATGATGGGCAACGATCGTATGGTGTAGAGATTAGGGAACGGGATCCGTGAGACCTGTAGTTGGGATGTGCTTATTTTCTATGGCATCTTATGCCGATTTGCTTCTTATCCGTACTCGGATTCATGTTTGCCGCTTCCGCATGATACTACGATGTGTGTTGTATGAGGAGTTATCCTAAAATATAGATCTATCTAGGTCATTTGAATCTTGGTATGGCGTTGCTATATTTTCTTTCTTTCTAGATGGGATGGCTGTGATGTACTCTTGTATGGTGGCTTGCGTACATACCCACTTGTGTCGTAGTTGATCCCTTTCTTTGCCGACCACGCCGTCTGAGGTCCGTTGAGAGGGTAGCGGTTGGGACGTCTGAAAGGACTACCGGTGAGTGGCTTTTGGGGCCCCAGTACTATTTCAACCGCTATCACTCATCCAGGCTTGTATCTAGGGCGTAGTTCACCGAGGTAGTTACAATTGGTATCAGAGCCATCCCGACCTTCAGGGGTTCAGCCAAACGGTCGTTGTCAGTCGATCAAATATTTTAGTAGTTATGTACATAGGGAAAAACACCAAGCGAGAGTAGGACTGCTTCATTTTTCTTCTTACCCTCCACCCACCCTTTTACGGTAAGGAAGTGCAACATTTTCAATCCTCTTCTCAAAGTTCAAACTAGGATTCACGTGTTACGGGTTTCCGTAGTACCATAGGATGTGTGTGTGTGTGTGTGTGTAGTCCCTTGTCTATCTGTTGCATCCAAGTTGTTATCTTATCGCCTTTGGTTATCAACTGTTGGTACTTTCCATACCGACAGGCTTTTGTAAACCGCAATCTATCTTCCTTTTGTATCCGACGCTATCTTGTTTGGGGTGTTCGTTTCCGTAGTACCAATCTTAGGTTTCGTCGTGAGAAGAAGGGGTTAGGATATGTGTTCCACTTGTTCATGTGCGGAGTAATGATTTGAGTGCGGGATGGAGTCGCGACCATACCACTACTTGTATCATTCGCTTTTGTATATTGGATCGGTAGAGTCACTAATCTTGATTCGTTAAGTAATTTTGCGCATCTATTGGTATTTTAATGCCGAAATTTGTGGAAATTTTTTTTTCTTTGATATGTTTGTGTACCACACTTCTTTTCAGTCGTGTGCGATATGCTTAATATCTTTGAGGTGCTATGAACTTTGTTGATATTGTTATATCATCTCAGTAAATTGTATCCTTTAATCTTGGTTAATTCCATCTTGGTACTATTTTGGATTATTATCATCTTCCATTATAGTACTGACTTGAGTTTTATATCAATGACAGGATGGCTCCCCCACGCCGGACTGAAGAGGACATTCCTCCGGAACTGGGCTCAGCGCTGTCAAGCATAGCTACTGCTTTGGCGGCAATGCAAGAGAACCAGCTGCGCTTTGAGGAGAGCGTCAGAAGGAATGAGTTTGCTCCACTTCCTCCACCTCCCAAGCGTGGTGACATCAAGAGCTTCCTCAAGTTCAACCCTCGCCAGTTCGACGTGTCTGACCGACCTCTTGACGCGGATGATTGGCTGCGCGAGATCTCAAGGTTGCTCGAGACTGCTGATGTTCCAGAACAGGAGTGGGTCAAGTGTGCTACCCACCTTCTCAAGGGAGATGCGGCTCTATGGTGGGAAAACTACTTGAAGGCAAGCTGCACTGGTTTCCAGCCAACTTGGGAGAGGTTCACTGCAGCTTTCAAGGAGCAGTTTCTCTCAGAGATTGTGATGGAAAGGATGAAGGATGCTTTCCTCAACCTGAAGCAGGGGAATGATAACGTCAACACCTATATCAGGAACTTTATGAACCTGTCTCGCTATGGTGGTGATGAGGTATCTGATGACAAGAAAAAGCAGAAAAGATTCAGGCAAGGGCTCAATGCGTCGATCAAGTATGCACTCACGCATGCAAGACCGGCAACCTTCCTGGAACTGCTATGGCATAGCACTGCAAGAGGAGGCAAGTAGGCGGATGTTCGAGGAGTCCAAGAAACATAACAGGATGCATCAAGCTCGGCAATGGCAGCTCCTTCCAAGCGGGCGTGTCCGGGTTCCTAACACCCCACCGCCGCTCCGGCTCCACCAAGACCTGCGAGCTTCACGTCAAGGCCACCAAACTTCACCACTGCGGCTCCGGGGCTACAACAACCCTGGGCGCTGGCGGAGTCCCGGCTACTCGCTTCCACGTCCTCACGGTGCTTGTTACACATGTGGAGATCATGGACATCCCAGCTGGAACTGCCCAATGAAGAACAAAGCTCTCCCTCAACCCCCGCCAAGATCTGCAACAAGCTCTCCCTCGGTTCGTGCACCACCGCCTCGGGCTCTCAACATCAACACTAAGCCCGGGTCTGCGGTTGTTCGAGCTAACTGCGTCAACGCCTCTCAAGCTGAGCTCGCACCTGGAGTTGTCATGGGTATGCTTTCGGTTAACTCAGTTCCTGCACGAGTTCTCTTTGATTCTGGTGCATCGCATTCCTTTGTGTCATACAAGTTTGCAGAAGAGAATGAGTTAGTCATGGTTCCTCTCTCTAAGCGGTTGGTGGTACAGTCACCTGGTTCAAACATGAGGGCTGAGCATATCAGTCATGGAAACCAAGTTGAGATTGGTGGTTCTTCATTCTTGGCTTCTTTGATTGTTCTGGGCAACTCTGACATTGATGTCATTTTGGGCATGGATTGGTTGACAGCAAATGCAGCTGTGATCGATTGTGCTGAACGCTCAGTGTCTCTGAAGATTCCTGAAGGACATGTAGTCTTTTCTCCAAGTCTGACTCCTGCTGTCCAGCTCTATTCCTTGGCTGCTCTGAATAATGATGCTATGGAAGCTATTCAGGGTGTACCAGTGGTCTGTGAGTTCCCGGATGTCTTCCCTGAAGAGTTGCCAGGTATGCCTCCGGATCGCGAGGTTGAATTCGTGATCGAGCTTGAACCTGGTACGGCTCCTATCTCCAAGAGGCCATATAAAATGGGTCCTTCTGAGTTGGCTGAACTCAAACGACAACTTGATGAACAAGAGAAATTGGGTTTCATTCAACATAGCACTTCTTCTTGGGGTAGCCCAACAATCTTTGTGAAGAAGCGTGACAGAACCGATAGGCTATGTGTTGACTACCGGGCTCTAAATGCTAAGACCATCAAGAACAAATATCCTCTTCCTCGGATAAATGATCTATTTGATCAGCTGGCAGGAGCGGTGGTGTTCTCTAAGCTGGATTTGAGAAGTGGTTATCACCAAATCAAAATTCGCAAAGAGGATGTGCCCAAAACAGCTTTCACCACTCGCTATGGCCTGTATGAGTACACGGTCATGTCTTTCGGTCTCACCAACGCACCTGCTACCTTCTCGAGGCTGATGAACTCTGTTTTCATGGAGTACCTGGACAAGTTTGTTGTGGTATATCTGGATGACATTCTGGTATATTCCAAGTCCAAGGAGGAGCATGAAGAGCACATGCGGTGTGTCCTGAACAAGCTTCGTGAGAACCGCTTGTATGCAAAGTTCTCAAAGTGTGAGTTCTGGTTGCCTGAAGTAACATATCTGGGACATGTCATCTCTGCCAAGGGCATTGCAGTCAACCCGGAAACCGTGAAGACAATAGTTGAATGGCTTCCTCCTGCTAATGTCAAGGAAGTGCGGAGTTTCCTCGGCTTGGCTAGCTATTGTCGTCGTTTTGTGCAGAACTTCTCAAAGATAGCAAAGCCTCTTACCGACCTTCTCAAGAAAAGCAAGAAGTACTGTGGACAGGACACCGCTTGCCAAGAAAGTTTCGAGACACTCAAAGAGAAGCTCACTTCCACGCCAGTCTTGGTTCCTCCGGATACATCCAAGCCTTTCCAGATATTCTGCGATGCCTCTTTGCAAGGATTGGGTGCGGTCCTTATGCAAGAGAGACAGGTGGTTGCTTATGCCTCTCGTCAATTGAAGACGCATGAGGTCAACTATCCCACACATGACCTTGAGCTAGCAGCAGTGGTCTTTGCTTTGAAGCTGTGGAGGCACTACTTGCTGGGTAACCGTTGTGAGATCTTCTCGGACCACAAGAGTTTGAAGTATATCTTCACTCAACCGGATCTTAACCTACGGCAGAGGAGATGGATTGAAGCAATCAATGACTTCGATGTGACCATCAACTACACCCCAGGCAAAGCAAATGTCATGGCAGATGCGCTTAGCAGAAAAGCCTATGTCAACAACCTCATGGTGGAAGAGCAGCAGCCTCTCTTGTGCGAGGAATTCCGTCAGCTCAACCTGGAGATTGTGGAACAAGGGCATCTTCTGAACCTTCTGGCTACTCCTCTCTTGGAAGAACAGATTCGATCTCGTCAGCTTGGTGATCCGCACACCAGAAAGCTCATCTCTAAGCTTGGCACTCCGAAGTATGAGTCCTTTCATGTTGATGATCAAGGAACGCTCTTCTTTGAACACCGGATGTTTGTTCCAAACTACTGGTCGAGAGACCAAGTTCTCAAGGAGGCACATGATTCGGTTCTTTCTATCCATCCCGGCAGCACAAAGATGTACATGGACCTGAAAACACAATCTTGGTGGCACTGGTTGAAGCGGTATTGTGCCAAGTACGTCTCAGAATGTGATGTCTGCCGCAGAGTCAAGGCTGTCCATCAGAAACCATTTGGTCTTCTACAGCCATTGAAACCTCCGGAATGGAAATGGGAGAAAGTTGAGATGGACTTCATCACTGGCTTTCCAAGGTTGCAGAAGGGCAACAATGCAATCTTTGTTGTCATCGGTGCTTTCTAAAGTGGCTCACTTCTTCGATCAAAGAAACAATTTCGGAATTCAGTTGGTGAGCTCTATATCAACATTGTCTCTTTGTATGGGGTTCCACTTGAAATCAGTTCAGATCGTGGAGCATCTTCACCTCAAAGTTCAGGAGAGTTTCCAAAAAGCTTTGGGAACAGTTGAACTTCAAAGCTTACCACCCTCGATCGCAAGGACAAGTGGAGAGGATCAATCAGTTCTCGAGGACATGCTTAGAGCTTGCGTCATCTCGTTTGGCATGAACTGGGAGGAATGCCTTCCATATGCTGAATTCTCCTACAACAATGACTTCGGAAGAGTCGAAGATGGCACCATTCGAGGCTCTCTATGGTCGCAAGTGCGAACTCCGATTGGTTGGTCAGGTGCAGGAGAAAGAATCTGGTTTGGCCCTGACATTGTGACTCAGGCAGAGGAGAAGGTGCATATCATTCTGGAGAACCTGAAGATTGCTCAAAGTCGTCAGAAGAGCAACTATGACAGGAAGCACACAGATATGGTATATGCCCTGGTGATCTCGTCTACCTTCGTGTCACCCCCATGAGAGGAACACACCGCTTCGGTATCAAAGGAAAGTTGGCTCCTAGATACATCGGTCCTTTCAAGATACGTGGTAGAAGAGGAGAGGTTGCTTATGCACTTGAGCTTAGGAAAACTCAAAGTCCATGATGTTTTCCATATCTCTCAGCTCAAGAAGTGCTTCAAAGACCCGGCAAGACCGTGGATCATGAGCTAATCGACCTCCAAGAAGATCTCTCTTATCGTGAACACCCACCAAAATCCTTGAGACCATGAGCGTAGGACTCGCAACAAGTCCATCAAGTTTTGCAAGGTGCAGTGGTCACACCATTCTGTTGGTGAAGCAACATGGGAGCGTGAAGATGAACTACGTGCCAACCATCCTTCTCTCTTTGTGTCTTCTTCTTCTTCTTCTTCCTAGAATCTCGGGGCGAGATTCCTGTTTAGTGGGGGAGAGTTGTAGCATCCCAGTTGTCTAACCCCTGTAATGCTACATGTCATAATAATAAAATGGGTCACTTCCAACATATAATTGTTGCATCATCATCACATCATGCTCATGTCATCATGTCCCCTTGCATTTGAGCATCATATAAACCTTTTTCTTGTTTGGTTCTTATCTCATGTGCATGATTAATTGTAGTTGCCTCTTGATATTGTATTTGGTTCTTACTAAATTGTTAAATGCCCAAGTTGAGTTGGGGGCATCTCTCTTTTGACTCCACCACCTTATCTTTCACCACCTTATAATTCCACCATCCAATAATATGGGCTTGGCATTTTATTGAGTTATCCCTAGCCCATGTTGTTAGTTGGATCCACCCTTGATCTTTGCTTGGCCTTGTCCACATTTTGGAATGGAGATGAATAGTGCCATATTAATATCCTTGTTCTCACAAGGATAATTGTGGCATTAATTATTCTGCATGGGCCATGCAATAGCCCCCTTTTCCCTAGCTTTTGGTTTTTGCTTGTTTTCTAAATGGAACCCTCCTTCCTTGCTTGACCTTGTTTGGAGGTGTTAAACCCTCTCTCTCTTTTTCCCTTTAGCTAACCAACCCCATGCTCCATGCACACACATGTGCTATGTGGCATGCATCCTCTAAACCCCCCCCCCCCTCTCTTTGGAACTTGCTTGGTCCTTTGTTGGATCATGCATGGGCCATTAGTACCACCACCTCTTCCTTACCCTCTCTAAAACACAAACCTTATTCCCTACCTAGCTAAATCAACAACTCCACTTAATCTATGCTAACACAAGTGCTCCCTCCCCTCCCCCCTAGCTAAACCTAAACCCTAAGATACCTTCCCCCCTAATCAACTTCCCCCTAAACCAAAACCCTAATTACCTCTATCCTAAAACCAAACCCTAAACTACACCTCCCTCTAACAAAACCCAAACAATCTCTCCCTCTCTCCCGGTTCTAGCATGCCCCCACACGACAGGACCCTCCTAGCTACCCCACGGCCATGCCCCTCTCTCCCCTAGCTCCCAACCTATCTACCCGAGGCTACCCTCTCCCTTCTAGCTCTCTCTGAGCCAAGACTGCCACACCTACCCCCTACCCACCTGCCTCCCTAGCCCCCAGGCCACCAGCCCCTCTCACCTCCCAGCTCGACCGTCACCCCTGGCCATGCAGCACGTGAGGAGGCCGAAAAGGTGATCAACCCGATCAGCCTCTCCCCCACGCAACCAGCCCCACAGCGATCTTATCTACCCCTTCCCTCTGCCTCTCCCGGATCCGCCAAGGTCCCTGCCTAGCCCTCCTCTACCCTTCTTCCACCACCCCATCGCCCTCTCCGCCCACGCTAGCTACCCCTGCCCTCGTTCGGCGGGAGGCGTTGCCTGATGTCGAGGAAGCCCGTGGAGCTCGGCGTCCACGACCGCGCCAGCGGAGGAGACGCACAGAACGCCAGACCCGCGCGCCGACGCAAAACCCTAGCCGGCAGCTTCAGCCCCGCCCTGATCTACCCTCCTCCCGACCCAACCACGCCAAAGACGCTCGCGGTAAGCCACCGACCCTCCTAGACACGCTCTGCACCTGCCTCGCTTCCTGCCGCCGGCGTTCGTTTCGTCGAGCGCTCTCCGTGCGGCGGCGGCAGCATGTCCTACTGCTTCCCGGACGCCCGGCCTATCTAGCGCCCCTTCTCTCCAGACCTCCCAGCCCTAGCCGGTGGCGACGCGTCACATGTGAGCCCAGATCCTGTTCGAGCCCCACCTGCGCCTTGCGCAGCATCAAGATGCTTCGCGAGAAGAGGAACAGTACGGTGTGGTTGTTTTGCGTATACCCCCTCCCCGTTTTGTCCTCGCATCCGCGCCTCCAGCCCACCACCGTGGCGTTGTTCGTTTTGTAAAAAGGGACTCGTGGTTACCTGGAAGCCACCCGCAGTCCTCCCCTGGCCCGCGTGTGTGTTTCGCAATAAACCCCCTACCAAACTTTTTGGCTCAACCCATGGTCCAGGCCGTTGTCAGTGTCTGTGAAACTTTTATAAAAAGCCTCCTGTCGTTTTGTTTATTGAACCCGCGGTCCAGGTTGTTCTCAGGCACTGCCGCGTGGGACAGAGATACCCCCTGGCCCACCTGTCTGCGACTCAGGCTGGGTCAGTCTGAGTAGAAAACGTCCAGATGCGATTTTCAAATTCAAATTGGTTTAAATAATTTAAAAATGCAAATCTAATTCAGTTTTTAATAACTTTGTCATACTTAATCCAATTTTGGCAAATGATATATGTATGGATATCAGGAAAATGAGAGGAATTCAAATATGCCATCTATTTTGACTTTTGCACAAGTAAAATTCCAAGTTCATGTTAATTACATCAAATGCCACTGGATTTTCATTAATTCATAACTTTTGTTTGGTAAATCCAAATTAAGCAAATAAGTAGTCTAAAATGATCAGCTCGACGAGACCTTTCTGTTTATGATATCCATGTCTTCAATTGCAGCATGCATCATATAAATATATGTTGAACAACAAATGTTATGGCAACAAAATATGACTAAAACCCAATTCAAAATGTTATTTTCTTGTCCTCCACACCTCACCCATGCCATGCTACTTATTGCCATGCAACTTGTGCATCATTCATCATGGCATGATTGTTTGCTTGACGCATTTAATTCCAATGCTTGTGCTCTATATTCATGTTGGCCTTGTTTGTTTGGTTTTTCTCGGATAGACACTGAGCAGGGGCTGTATCAAGAGAACCAGGAGAACCACCCAGAACCGTCCTTTGCTTCAACAGAGATACCAGGCAAGCACTACCACATGCTTGCATACATACAGTACCTATTGCCTCTATCTTATTCTTGCATCATTGAGTCGCGATTGCATTAAACTGAATCCCAAGTATGCATAGCCTTTACTTTTAAACCCCACTAAGCTTGTTCCTCCATCCCATGAGCCACTACTATAGGAGTTGTTTGAGCCATGCGAGTCGTAGAACAGCATGTGTAGGGTTTGTGAGAGTCTGTTGGATAATGAGGTACTTAAACAACTTAACCTGAGTAGTTCTGGGATAACTAAAGAAAGTGGCACCGGTGAGCAACATCTGCTATTTGGTTTTTCCTGCTCACTTGTGTCCCGTAAGACCCCGAGTACTTGATTCCTGTTCCTTGATTTATCGCGCTATCCACATCCGGGAGGTATATGGGACCCCCCTGAGCCAGAGCTTGATTCCGTCTATTTCTTGGGGCCACAAACTAGTTTGAGGTTTCATTTACTATCCTGTACTTATGCCATGTTACTGTATATTATTTTTGTGCGAGGAGCACACTGTACTGTTTAGGATCGGGACACGTTTACGCGGTATCGACAAGCCCAGCCACACTTCGGGTTCCCGATCGTTTCACGTCCACCCAAACCTTGAGGCCGTCTCGAGTCACTTACCGTTGGAATCTACTTAAGGGGTGGCCCCCTGAAATATTTCTGAATCCTGTGATTGTTCAGTCGTGAAAGCCTCGTTGGGTTTTGTTTTGGTTTTTCCGAGGTTGATCGAGCGTGTGTTGCTATTGGTGCACCCCGGCCGGGTAAAACTTTCTGAAAGCCGTGTCCGCGGATATGGACGACTTGGAGCATAGTTTTCTTGATCATAGACAAGCATAACTAAAGTACCGCTTTTAATCTGACTAAAGTAACTTGACTAGTAAATAGTGCAATACTCATGGAATGGTTAATAAAATTGCCAACGGATGGGGGGGTTATTCGTCCGCTTCCTTGTTGGTAAGCAGGGAGGAGGATGGATCGGATGAGATTACCATTATAACTGTTGTACTTTAATTCACGGACATCCGTCTATCATTGGTTAGGCGGATGGTTAGCGTTTATCTGTAGAATTGCTAGGGTTTATCTTTCTGCAATTCGTCACCCAGTTGTGTCCCCTTTAGAGGCATTAAGACTTCTTTGAGTACCCTTAGGGTCTCACACGATAAATTCTTGATTCGGATGAGCAGTACCTTCTCGGGACGGATCTTTGGGTGGAAGAAGTCGATGATGTGGGCAACGATCGTATGGTGTAGAGATTCGGGAGCGGGATCCGTGAGACCTGTAGTTGGGATGTGCTTATTTTCTATGGCATCTTATGCTGATTTGCTTCTTATCCGTACTCGGATTCTGTTTGCCGCTTCCGCATGATACTCTGATGTGTGTTGTATGAGGAGTTATCCTAAAATATAGCTCTATCTAGTTCATTTGAATCTTTCCGTATGGCGTTGCTATATTTTCTTTCTTTCTAGATGGGATGGCTGTGATGTACTCTTGTATGGTGGCTTGCGTACATACCCACTTGTGTACGTAGTTGATCCCTTCGCCTGCCGACTACGCCGCCCGTACAGGTCCCGTTGAGAGGGTAGCGGTTGGGACGTCTGAAAGGACTACCAGTGAGTGGCTTTTGGGGCCCCACCGTACTATTTCAACCGCTATCACTCATCCAGGCTTGTATCTAGGAGCGTAGTTCACCGAGGTAGTTACAGCTAGATTCTGCCAAGAGAAACACATAAGACTAGATGTTGCCTCGGTGTCTCACCCAGCATCAAACGGGCAATTAGAAAGATCAAATGGGCTGGTATTGTCCAGAACAAAAACCCGGCTTGTCGAACCTCTGCAAAGGTCGGCAGGATGCTGGATTGAGGAGCTTCTCACAGTATTGTGGAGCCTCAGAACCACCCCAAACAGGTCGACAGGATATACCCCTTTCTTTCTGGTATACAGGGCAGAAGCTATACTTCCAGCCGACATAATGCACGACTCGCCAAGAGTAATGCCATACACAACGACTGAAGTAAATGAAGTATCACGGCAAGACAATGTGGATCTGCTAGAGGAAGCAAGGGAATTGGCATTATCAAGATCAGCCGTTTATCAGAAAAACCTCAGACGATGCCATAGCAAAAAAGTAAATCCAAGAGTTTTTAAAGAATGAGACTTGGTTCTTCGACTAGTGCAACGCACAACCGGCATGCACAAACTCTCACCTCCATGGGAACGACCATTCATTCTGAGTAAAGCACTATACAATGATGCATACTACCTGATTGACGCTCAGCCACCAGAGAAGAATAAGGCAAATAAGGCCGGAGACGAATCAAAAAGACCATGGAACATAGCTTTACTTCGCCCATTCTACACTTAGGAGCCATATGTTGTACGTCGTGATGTGACGCATCAAGTTGGAGTATCAAGCGTGTATTGAACCTCGGCACCTCGAGCAGCGACTCGGGGACTACACAATGTTGTTTCTATTTTTTAAGACTATGTAGTAAACCTCGTCACCTCGAGTAGTGACTCGGGGACTGCACCGTGTTATTTCCTATTTTGAATTATGTATTAAATTTCAGCACCTCGAGCAGTGACTCGGGGACTGCATCGTGTTATTTCTTATTTTTAATTATGTGTTAAAATTCAGCACCTCGAGCAGCGACTCGGGGACTGCACCGTATTATCCCTTATTTCGGATTATGCATTAAACCTCGATGCCTCGAGAATTGACTCGAGGACTTCCCCATGATTGTTTCTTGTTCTAAAAATGTGTATTAAACTTCGGCACCTTGAGCAATGACTCGGGGACTACCCCGTAGTATTCTCTGCATTGATCCATGAATTATATTTTGGCAACCCAGTTTGTAACTCGGGGACTGCTGCATGATCCTAGATATTCTTTCAGCACACGCAAGAACTCGATAACCCAAGTGATAACTCGGGGACTGACTTGTATTACCCACTGTTTGTCGCCAGACACATAAAAGCTCCATAGCTTAGCTAAAGACTCGGGGACTCCCCAAAATTGTTGATCATAACTTGCAAGATATGATATAAACTTGTCTCGGTAATCAGAGGAACAACAAAGCGGAAACAAACAAAGATCTCTAAGGATAATGCAAAAAAGAATAATAACCCCAACAAATCAAAGTATGATAAGGGATGCAACTTATTGTATCACTTTACCAGATATGGGCTTCGGGCATTGTACTTCAGATAGAAGTTGAAAACACATCAGCTACGCAATCGAGTTTACAGAGGGCAAGCAAGATAAATGTCGTACCAAGGTCAGCCACATGGAAAAATACAATCCGAACTTACGAAATCAAAGTTTGCCAAAGCAAAGATATAAAGCAATGAGATTTGTTTAGATAGAGTAATAATAATTACCATCACCAATGCCTCAGCGGCGAAAGGCAAAAAGGTTCACACCACACCAAAAGCCGGACAATTGTTCCACAGACATCATACGCCCTGCATACCGGGGACTAAAAATAACTTAGAGTTTTTTGAACCTAAATAGCGGAAAGGGCCAGAGCACCCTTAAGGGGCAGCAGCATGATCAGGAGCATCGGGAATGGGTATCTCGGATGATGGCGGGGCGACCTCGGTCTCCTGCGCAGGGGTATTTTCAGGAACTGGGCGCTCCGAGGTAGCTGGCGCCTCAGCCGAAGTTACTTCGCCATCAATAGAAGCAATAGTAACCTCGGGGGCAAGCCTCGGCTGCTGAGAAACATTAGCTTGAGCTCTAGAATTCTTAGTCCCTTTAGAGGACGATCGTGCGTCGCCATCCTCATCCGAGCTTGCATTTGAGTCACGAGAGGTATCCGAGTCACCCTCTGCTTCATCCTGATTGGCCGAATCATCATCAGATGCATCTTCAACTTCGACATCATCCGCCGGATTGGGAAGAAAACTCGGCCCTTCAATCCAATTATGCACGTCAGCATACTCAATAAGCTGGAAGGCACGAGCTTGGCAGCGAGCGACGAACTCTGGATCCTCAATCCAACAAGAGCCAGCGCGCAAATTCATCAGAGTATCGAGTGAGATATCCTTGTACCAAGACAAAACGGCTGTAAGTGCCATATCAGCACCAGCCCTCCCAGCAGATTCCCTCCAGAGATTTAACTGGGTCTGAGATGCCATTAATATCTCCACAAGTATTTTGACTTCGTCAATATTAGGCGTTTCGGAGGTATTCGGCCAAAGAACATGGTAGGCCCGAATGGCTGCTTGCACCAGATAGCAGCACCGACAGCTCAGGAAGTCTTCCATTGAGTATTCTAGACTCGAGTCTGCGGGGACACCTCGGCGCTGACGAGCAGAAATCACTGCCTTAGAGCTCACTGGTTTCGCTTCTGGAAAATGATCTACACGAAAGGAAAACATATCAGTTAAAAATAAGAAAGAGAAGAAAATAACTCGGTCACGGTCGAAAACCTTACGATGAATGCAACTCAACATTTTCTGGAGATCCTGGGTCCAGTCAGCCTTATTCTTCTCAAAGCGAGTGATTTCCTTGCTCATCGTCCGGTTCTTCAGCTCGGCAGCATCGAGGAGTTCCTTATCTTTCCGCAACTGCAGGCTTAGTCGATTCTTTTCTTTAGAAAATTCCTGATCAACTTTTTCCAATGCGGATTTCTACGAAAGCTTGAGAGACTCAACCTCGGCACATAACCGGGTTATCTCATCATCCTTTTCTTTAAGTTGCGCCGAATGAGTGGCGGCTTGTTCTAAAAAATGCAGCATCATATCAGGCATGGATATGCATTCTTGATGCGACGCTGCAAGTGTTTGTAACTCGGCTATACCAAAGCCGGAAGGTTATAAGAAACCCAGGATTTGTCTCGAACGGAAGTCAAAAAATCACAAGACGAAAGGATAAATAAACTTCTAGAGCGTCAACTTTATTGGTAAGGTGGGTATTAAGATTATTGATACTAGTTGCATACCAGCAAAGAGTGAATTAGCACGTCAAGCCAAAAATATCAAGAACTTAAGGAACAATACAAAGATTTCTTAAATTACCAGTTTTATTCACTACGGGGACAACCTTATCATATTTCTCTTGCAATTTCTTGTGTGCAAAGAGCAACCTTTGAAATTTGGCTGTCCGCCGATCATGGGCAACCTAAGTACCAAAGTGAATTACACAACTGGATATTCAAAGCTAAAATAGATCCGAATCAAGCAAAACTTAACTCGGATCTAGGTGGCTAGATATTCAAAGCTAAAGCAGATCCGAATCAAGTAAGACTTAACTCAGATCTAGGCAACTAGATATTCAAAGCTAAAATAGATCCAAATCAAGCAAAACTTAACTCAGATCTAGGTGGCTGGATATTCAAAGATAAAACAGATCCGAATCAAGTAAAACTTAACTCGGATCTAGGCAACTAGATATTCAAAGCTAAAATAGATCTGAATCAAGTAAAACTTAACTCGAATCTAGGTGGCTGGATATTCAAAGCTAAAACAGATCTGAATCAAGTAAAACTTAACTCGAATCTCGGTGGCTGGATATTCAAAGCCGAAACAGATTTGGATTAAGAAAAACGTAATTCGGAATATGAATTAACCACGATCAATCCAAGTCATGCAGGAAATTGACTTAGCAAATAATGCATTTGAAGCCTAACAAAGCTTCCAAACGAACAACAAATTATTCGGTTGCAAGCTTCGGGGACTATTGTATATATACTATCATTTGAATAACACACAAAGTATCAACGGAAGCGCTTACCTCGTTCATCTTATCACTATCAAGAACAATCTTAGCAGCCATATGCAAACGACTGTTGATGTCGGAAAGCTGAAATGGCTGACTACTCGGATTTCCCTCAAGCTGATCGGTGGTGTTCCAGTTATTGGCGTATTCCACCAAAGAGCCGAGGTTGTTCCCACTCTCACTACGGGTCAGTACTGTACCTCGGACCCATTGTGTAACTACCGCCGTTGTAGGACTCTTGTGAAGAGTAAGCTGAGTATCGGCGGCCGGGGTGACAACAGGTTTAGCAGAGGAAGCCCCTTTGCAAAGTGCATCAGCTATGTTGGGTTGAGAAGAGCTAGCCGGCCCCTTCAGAGATACTGAAGATTTGGTAACAACAACTTTCCTATTCTTAGGAGAAGCTTCGGCAGGGGCAGCAACCTCGGCATTAGGAATCACAGCCTAAGGGGCAGGGGAACTATGGTTTCCAAGGGGGCCGAGATGGTGATATCTTCGGCTGGAGCAGGAGTAATAGCTGGGATCGTGGTGATCAGAGGGTCGTTGGGGGAAACCTCGACGGTCTGAAGAGGGGCAACAGGTTCAACAGGATGATCTACTGGCAGAGTTATGTCGGCGTTAACGGTGGGAGCTGTGGGTACATATCGCTGAGGCGATGTATGAGTCGGTGCAGGAGGAGAGTCAACACGAGAGGGACTAGGAGCCCGAGTATCCTCCGGGGGCGGAGGAGAAGACTTCCGAGTTGTATGGCTTGTCATACTCGGACCGCTTGGCTTGGCAGAGAGAGGAGCTCTGCAAAGGACAAAGAGTCGAATCAAAAGACAGAAAGAGAGAAACAAGAAATATGAATGAAAATAAACTCACCTAGTAACCCCAGGCATGGTATTACGCCTCGGAATATGCTGGGAAGACTTCTTCATTCGCTTCTTGGGAGCAGCGTCGGAGGGACCTGCCGGAGCGGTGCGCTTCTTCGAGGTAGCAGAAGCTTGAGAAGCAAGAGGCTCGGCGTCGTGCACCTGACCGGCTGGATTAGCTGGGAAAGTAGGAGCCGGAAATGCGTAAGAGATAGGCATCGCGGCAACTACCTCAAGAATTTGGACATCGTCCGAGTCACCTTCATCCCCGTGGGCCGAGGTCTTGCCACGGGCGCGAGCCGGAGCAACATCCGACTTAGGGACAAACTCTTCCGAGTCAGGTTCCCCGCTGTCCAGGGTATTCCAATCTGCAGTCCACAGAAGAGCCAGAACCTCAGCATCCTCGATCTTTTGCTCCCCAAACCTTTGCGAGAGAAGAAACAAAGTAGAATTAGCAAAAGAACAATCACAAACGCGACTCGTAAACAAACACCAATGCATAAATTTACCTGAGGAGGGGGATTCCCGCGAGTGAACGGCTTTAGTCCCCATGCCCAATCCTCCGGCATATCGGTCTTGAAGATAGCTCGGACACGCTTATAAATATGATAGTCGTCGAGCTCAACCGTCAAAACTCGGTTGGGATCGAGAGGATCACTCATGTAACAGAACTTGTGAGAGCGAACCTGGAAAGGGCAGATTCGGCTGCTGATGAATGCGGTCATCAGATCCTCACCACGGAGCCCGACGCGGATCAACTGCTTGAGCTGAATCTCGAATGCCTCGGCCAAAGCATGGATCTTCCTAGGACTGTAGTTCCAATTCTTATTGGAAGGGGTGCCAATAGAAAAGGCAGGGAGCCGAATCTTATCTTATTTTCTAGTGTTTTTGACATAGAAAAAATGATTTATGCCATTTATTGCAAGACTCGAGGCCGGCAACACGAGGGAACTCGGAGTTTCTCCGAGGTGTAATGGACGCGGCCCCGCACTGGGTAAGGGACTTCTCGGAAGGGTGAAGATATTTGTCCGGTACGACATTAGATCGGATCTGGAAGAATTTATACCAAACAGGTATGGAGGGCCAGAGGCCGAAGTACCCCTCCGAGGCCGAGATGTAAGCTGACAAGGAGGCGATAGCATTGTCCGGCAGGTGATGCGGCTGGAGGCCGAAGTAATCGAGGAACTCCCTGTCTAAATCGCTAAGGGGGAGGCCAAACCCGCGAGCAAAATGGTACATTGTAACACCCTCAGAATCCACCCTATGCAAGTTTCAGCGCTTCCCGCCAAACCCGCATAGAAACGATTCAAAGGTTCCCACCAGGCACTTGCGTGCGGGTGGAAAACGAAGTAATAACATTACACAACAGTCCTCGATGGGACCCACAGAACAGATATATATACAACAGCGACTCAATGAGTCAAGAATACAGATATAATATACAAAGATCCAAATCACCTTGAAAATGACAGAGCGTCCGACTACGGACAAGATGCAAATGGAGCTAAGAGCCCTGAAGAAGAACCAAAGGCGTCCATAACCCCGAGCCAAGCGGAAGGGTAACCACCGCTAACGTCGATCTCAAAACCTGCTTAAACAAAGGGGTGCCGACAGAGGGCAAAGGAAAAGAGGAGCGGTCAAGATCGAGGCGATTGCAGCGAGGCTAGAATTGGCGGTCCTCGCCTACATAGGTATGGTGGTGGCGGCAAGAAGCATGCACTAAACAACCTATAGAGACTCGATATAACTGTCGGCTATCAGAGAGGGATAAGAAAGACCTATTTGGAACCAACCTGATGCTACCATCAAACAAACCCATCCTGGTGTTTCCCCCTCGAGACCAAACGAGGAAGTCAACCGAGGAACTCACACAGTTGGCAGTTTTATTTATTCAGTTATCGTTGCAGCAATTACTAGTCAGGTATAGATAGTCGTCCTGATATAATAAGCAGTGGGCACTTTTAGTTAACCATTCTGTTGTAGTTGCGACACTTACTAGTCAGATACAATTAGCATGAGACATCCCAAACCCAGCAGTTGTTGGTACTTTTATTTAGCCATTCCGTTGTAGTGAAGTTGATTACTAGTCATATCGGATACAAGTCAAATTATAGCAGTAAACTTTAGTTATAGTTGTCTATGATCGAGACCTGTGCTCCAAGTCGTCCATAACCGCGGACACGGGTTCTCGAAAAGATTTAACCCTGCAGGGGTGCACCAAAGTTTCCACACGCACTTCGACCCTTTTTGTCAGATCAATTAACATACACCCATCGGTATGTCGGCGGGGCCTAAGTCATGACGTTTCCTAGACCCAAAGCAAGCACGGGGGGCCACCCCACTAAGTACACCCGCAATGAAGTTGGCCGGGCTCCGAGACGGACTCAGGGTTTGGGTGGACGGCTGTAAACGACTGGGAACCCGAAAAGATGACTGGTCTTGTCGATACACCGAAAATGTGTCCCGATCCTAAACAGTACAGGTGCAGTACATCGCACAATTTAAATAAAGCAGTAAAGCATGGCATAAGTACAGAATAGTAATAAAGCCCCAAACTACTTGTGGCCCCCAGTACAGTACTTGGAATCAGGTACTAAATCGATGGGGGTGCCCATACATCCCACATGTGGTTAGCGCGCTCGATCTCGGAATAGGTGTCAAGAACTCGGGGTCCTACGGGACACAAGTGGACGGTTAACAACCAAATAACATCTATTGCCCACCTGTGCCTCTGCATTACCTACTTCAATTTTAGTTATTAAACGATAATTGAATTACATGATAATTAAAGCCATGATCATATCCAACATTAAACATGCGGCAATACTCCAACAACTGTGGTACTTGATGACACGCAACAGCACATGAGCAAGCGACTACGACGCGCAAGTCCAACTATCTACCAAACAGCAGGTAATAGGATGTGTCCAAGGCAATATAAGGCTGCAAGGGATATCTCGGGTACAAAAACTAGAGCATCGCAACACAGATAGCAATAGATCAACAGGAGGGAATAAATACTATAAAAGTAAGATAGGTAGAAAGGAGGAGATGCTCGCCTGAAAGCATTGACGAAGGTTCATCCAGGATCGGGTCGACACTCGCATCAACTCATCGTCCTAGTCCGCGAAGAAGCAAAGCACTAGAAGAAACACCGGATGCACTATTTAATACTACGGCAGGAGATCGGCATGATGCATGTATGATGCATGACATGGCAAAGGTGCGATGCAATTAGGCAATATTAAGCGGAACCGGGGTCCCGACATTTAATTAAATGGTTCAAGTTATTTAGATACCCCGCAATTTAAATGTGGTATTGACAGGGCAAGATAAGTTACCGGTTCTCTACGCAAATTTAAATGGGGCCAATATTAGACTAGATTTGTCCGCATATGGAGCCCATATTTAATTAGGTGAATCGGCATAAGGCCCCCAAACCACATGACAATATGCATGCATGAACAATTTAATATGCAACAATGATATATCATTTATAAAAATAGGGGTCTCGGATAGGGGTCACACATTGGGGTTTGGCGAACTTGGGGTTCGATGTGGTTCGGGGTCCGGTCTCAGGGTTCAGGGTTCGACGGGATCGGTCTTCGAAGGTCGGATACAAGATGAAGAGCTTGGCGTTCCGGGAAGAAGGACTTGGTGTGGCGTCGGGGGCGCATCGGACTCGCCCTGGTCGATGTCGTTCTTGCCGTCGTGAAGACCTTGTCGAGTCCGCGGGTCGGGTCGGACTTGGCATCCGGGGTGAAGTGCTTGTCGTTCCATGGAGATCTTGGCGGCTCGGAGGGGTTCGAGGAATCGGAACGGTCTTCAGATTCCGTGAGGGAGATCATGGCGTCGGTGAGGTTGATCTTGTCGGTTCCACCACGAATGCCTTGGGGTTTTTCCGTGACGGAGAACTCGGTTTCAACAACTCTTTGGTTCCATGTCGGTGAACTTGAAGGTCCCGACTTCGATGGTCGGTGGCTCTTGGCGTTCCAGGATGGAGGACTTGTCGACGAGCCCAAAATCTTGTCGTTTGGGCATCAGCATAGCCACTAAGTTGATTTGTCTTGATGTTATGTATGGAACGCAACGATGCTTGAAGGTAAGGTAACAAGCATGTGAAACAACTGATTGGAAGAACCCAACTAGCCAGCTGAATCAAAACATGGCCGTGTAGCGCCCGGCACAGCGTGGTGCAGACAAAAGGAGGTAGCGTTGTACGCCGAGCGCACGCGTGCGTGATGGACTGCTGCAAGCGACGCGCACACGCAGGACAGTCGAGAGGCGACGCGACATCGACTGGACGCGGGACGGAGGACGGCATGGTGAACCTCGGGCCAAAGGCGGGGACGAGCGGCGACAGGTGCGAGCTCCGAGGCAGCTTGCGGGCAATGGCGGAGTCCAGCGAGCGCAGGGACGGCGGCCGCTGGTGGCCGAGGCAGGGTTGACCAGGGGAAGGAGGGACTGCAGGGTATAGGAGCATGGCCAGGAGGCGCGGCCGGCGAGGAGCAGGCCCGGGGCGGCGCCTAGCCTGCGGCTCGGGACGGCCGACGAGGCTCTGGCGGGCGAACGGAGCTCCAGGGGAGGCGCCGGGGCGGAGGCAGTGGCTCGTCGCGGCGGGGCGGAGAAGAAGAGGCGAGCCGGCCGGAGGAGAGGGCGGCGGCGGCCGAGCTTGCGGAAGATGCGGCCGGGGTGGAGCTCGGGCGGCCTAGGCCGGTTTGGGCCCGCGACCGGCGGCGGGACGAGCTTGAGAAGCGGTGGCGGCGACGAACGGTGAGGAAGCTCGAGGGCACGAGGATGGAGGTGCGGGTGCGAGACGACGGGGAGACGCCGGCGTCGAGGGGGCCTCGGGCTCTGACGAAGTCCCGCAGAGCGATGCTGGAGGCAACCGAGCTTCTGGCGGTGGTGCCGAGACGGGGAAGGAGGGGCGGCGAGGGGCTCTGGCCGGGGAAGCCGGCGGCAGCGCGATGGGACGATGGGGAGGGATCGAAGCAGAGGTGGGTGGTGAGGATGGAGACGAGGTCCCTGGTGGGGTCCACGCGGAAGGGTGAGGAGCGAGGCTGGGTTGCGGGGTGGCGTGCATGGTGTTGCGTGTGTGGTGGGTCCCGGCTAGTGGCAGGTGTGTGGGGCGGCAGGGGAGGAGTGTGGAGTGGGGGTGAGAGAGCAGGTGGGCCAGGTGGCGGGCTGGGATGCAGGGGCCGGCTGCGGGGTGGGACCGGGGTGAGAGAGAGAGGGGGGGTTTGGCAGGGGGGATTAGGGTGAGGTGGCGGGCACTAGTTGGTGGGGTTTTGGGCCAGGGGGATGTGGCAACCCGTGGTTGGCCGGGATGATGTGGAGGCAGGGGGTAGAGTAGGATTGGATAGATTAGGAATTAGACAGGCTGGTTTTGTACTCGGGTGGCCGACTGGGTCGGATCGGCCCGGTACGGCTGCCCCTAAAAATAATTTAAATTTTTATTTAATTTAAGATAAACTTTTGTAAATAGTTTTTAGACAAATAGAAGACCCGGAAAAGCCCGGCGCTTTAATTTGAAATTGAGACGGGGAGTATTTAGAAAACCAAACTAGGCTTTTAGAAAATAGGTTTCGAAAAACAAATGCATGATGACATGACGATGCTCAAATGCAATGTGGCATGATGACCTGAGCATGCGGTCATGATGATGCAATGCACAAAAACAACGCGATTTTCTAGTAGTAGTTTTGCGGGATGCCACATACATGAAGACTACGTATTCTCCCTCGTTGAGCATGGGAGAGGATTCATTGCCGGGCAAGCGACAGCTTACCTCGGCAGGGATTCGGCGTGTCTTGATTAGCCACTCTACCTCACGGCGAGTGATAGTGGAACCCTGCCAAGAACCTCGTTCTGGACCGGATGCGAAATCATTCTCCTCGACGAGGGCTCCACTAGCAGAACTAGACATGGGCTCGCAGGAGGAATCAACGGAGGAGAAACTAGGGCGGAGGGATGCCTAGAAGCGTAGGGCCCCGTCATGATTCTAACGAGCGCATCGGCGCGACGAAGAAGAACCACCGCGAGGAATCTGGGAAACTGAGGGATAGCCTAGGGCGGAAATCTAGCGGCGGTGCTGTAGAATAACTCACCCGCAGAGGCGGCGAAGAAGGGCACAGCGGTGAGGTCGTCGGAGCAGAAGAACTGCAGCGTCACCGTCGAGGAGATCGACAATGGCGCAGCCGCCAGCACATGAACAGAGGCACGGGCACGAGAAGGAAAAAGAAGGGCAAACGAAGGGGGAAAGTAAAACCGTTTAGCCCTTTTCCCCTCCTTATAACCGCGCAGTCCTGGCGGTAGTGGGATCGTGGGTGCGCACGATAACCGTGTAAATCACGCGTGAGGCGAAACCGTTTGCTACTAGTGGAGCCACACCAAAGACCACACGTTGCATGAGGGGATCGGGCCTCCTGACCGATGTCGTACTCGAGGCATCACTGCGCCAACGCGATGGGCGCAGTAATCACTGTAGCTTGTCAGTGGGCACTGTATAGGAACAAAAAACTAGAAGAATAATGATGAGTAGTACACGTAGGACGAGGCGTGATCAGGAAGCTGCACGGAAACCTCGAATAGAAAGAAGTAACTCGGAAAGAAGGAGAGAGGTATGTTGGGAAACTGATGTGGCCTGGCCAAGGTTTCAGGCAGGACCACACCAGCTTCGGGGACTAATGTTGGGGAGGTGACCCCGGATAGGTCAAGACAGGGGAAAGACGAAAGGAATCTCCCTTGTCATGAGCCGAGTTATTGTTTGTGTCGGCCGGGTCATATAAGAGTCGGCCAAGATAAGCAGGTCCATGGCAAGTGTAAATGAGTAACACCTTATCCGGCCGACATATGAGTCTGGCTAACTTGAATGCAGGTGAAGGCCGAGCCAAGTTATGCGAGACAAGGCCGAGTAACACGAAGCTTGCAGGAGAAGGAGGTGCGTATAGTCAAACCCTAGTCACTGGCTAGGAGGAATCTAGACAGAGCCAAGCACAAAGGACAAGGAGCAGAGCAGCAGAAGGGCAGAAGAAGGTCACGGAGGTGACAGTCAGGGAGCCCGAGGCGCGCATGTGAATGTCTCTGGAACATTGCCGCCGATAGAAGGGGGACACGGAAAGGAGGCCTCCGAGTTACCATATTGGTACAAGCATATTCCAAGAATATGCTTGCCACGTCAGCCCTAGAAGGAACCAATGCACCTCTTTATAAGGGGGGACGCTGGCTCCTGACAGGGGGATGGATTCATTCTACGCCATAAGGCTCGGGTAGTAGCTCTCTTCTTCCTGGATACAGCTCAAGGAGCATTTGTAGTCCATAACACTACTAGGAAAATGCCTGTTTGTGGCGCACATGGAATGGCCATCCGTGGCGCACTGCTAGTGCGCCACTAGCCTCGCGCTGCGGCTATCTCCTAGCCGTGGCGCACTTCCTAGTGCGCCACGGTTGTGTCGAGATAGGCGTAGCGCCCCTGCTAGTGCACCACGGCTATGTGGGCAGGTGCGCTACGCATTGGATCTTCTGTGGCGCACGTCGCAGTGCGCCACTAAGCTGTTTAGGTGCGCTTTAGATGTAGTGCGCCACAAAAGCTAGGTCATGTGCACCACATGTGTTTTTTTTGTTTTTTTTTTTAATTTCAGAGCCAGATGATATACAATACATATTATATACAATATTACAGGCAAATATACACACACAGATACAAGATATACAATTATATATATAAATATACAATTTGCAAAACAAGTTTGAAACAAATACATATAGATAAGTCTCATACATGAATACATAGTATAAGTTGCATTGTTTCGATCAAGTTACAAAGTAGTTGGTGACATGCGAATACATGTGTCGATCGAACAAGTTAGAGCTTGGAAGCTCGCCTACACATCTAAACTAGCTAGACACAAACGCGGGATAAACAACCAAAGAAGATAAGCATGATCACCGCTGCGACGAAGGTGTAGGTCTTCATCCGGTTCCTCGTCCTAACTCCCGCTAGATAGCGCGTGTATATAGCTTCCGCCTCCGCCATAGTGTTGTAACCTTTGTAGCTATTGCCGCTAAAACGGTGCACTTGTCTCCGACAGTCTTCCCAATCATCATAGACTCCGGGAACCCGTCCCTTGTACACGACGTACCACGTCATCTATAAGTTGACAATAATAATTAACCGATGATTGAAAATAAACATATATAATTAAAGTCGCATATGAAGATACACTTATATAAAGTACTCCTAAATCAAAAAGACCAAACTCAAAAAGCACGCCTCATATATAACTAGGTTGTTCGACACAGGAATATGCTACGATGGAACTGTTCGCCAAGTAGGATGCACAACACCTGGACCTGTGCATAGCACAAGGCGGACAATCCCATCGCAGCACATTCACATATAGTGTGCCACGACATTTCAATCATCGGCATTATTCTTGAAAAAGACCAAAGTAACTCGAAAAGAATGCCTCATATATATATACATAGGTCGTTGGACATAGGAATATGCTACGATGGAACTGTGTGCCAAGTAGGATGCACAAGACCTGGACTTGTGCATATCACAAGGCTCACAATCCCGTCGTAGCATGTTCACATATATATTGTGCCACGACATTTCAATCATCGGCATTATTCTCGAAAAAGACCAAAGTAAATCAAAAAGAATGCCTCATATATAACTAGCTAGGTCGTTGGACACAGGAATATGCTATGACGGAACAGTTAGCCAAGTAGGATTCAGAATTCCTGGACTTGTGCATATCACAAGGCTAACTATCCCGTCGTAGCATGTTCACATATATATTGTGCCACGACATTTCAATCATCGACATTATTCTCGAAAAATACAAAAATAACTTGAAAATAATGCCTCATATATATACATAGGTCGTTGGACACAGGAATATGCTACGATGGAACCATGAGCCAAGTAGGATGCACAAGACCTGGACTTGTGCACATCACAAGGCTCACAATCCCATCGTAGCACATTCACATATATAGTGTGCCACGACATTTCATTCATCGGCATTATTCTCGAAAAAAGAGTAAGGAAAAAAGAAGGACCAAAGTGATAAAAGTACCAAAGAGTAAGCAAAAAAACCAAGCATTGATTTATATATAATAATAATAATAAGCAAAAGAAGTAAGCGATGATTCATAAACCTAATAAGATAAGTATAGTAGCATGTACACTTCTCCACACACACACAAAGGTCATCTATAGTTTGTAACTACAACTAGGCCAACATCAAGCCTTCTGCCTCGGCTTATGGAACGGGAGGACGCCTTGTCTCGTCATGAACTTCCTATAGTCACCCTACATCTCTAGGCGATCTTCTATGTCACGGTTATTCGGGATATTTCCTCTGTAGAAGATCCCCCCCGAAGTCATGACATCACGAAAGATGATTGCCCCAAACTTCTGCTGGATGCGATACATCTCTTGTCTAATATCTGAATCAGTGATCTTGGCCTTTGCTTCGGCCCACTATTTGAGATGATCTAGCAGCGTAGAATTCTGCTGGTCAAGTAGGAATGCCCTCATGTGATGGAGTGCGTAGTAGGCTTCCTTCTTACTGTTTTCCGGATGCTTCATGCAGGGGAACTCCGTTACGTGGTTGAAGACGTGCCTGCCGAACTTGACCTTCGTACGCATGAAGGTGGAGCCTTCCGTCGAGGCAAAGCCAGTGAGAGCATCATCCAGAACTTCCTTGATCTTGTCGTAGTTTTTCTTCTTTTCTAGAATCCCCGAGTCGAAATACGTGGCGTGGGAATGCTTCGGCGATAAGGAGATGAGCGTGCAATGTTCATCTCTGCACAAAAAATTCAAATGGAATGTGTTGGAAAAAGAATGATGATAATCTAATAAAGCCAATCGACGGTGGCGAGTGAATAACAACTTACTTGGGAAAGTAAGGCACGAGAATGTATTTGTAAGGTTCCCAACCTTTAATAAGGTAGAGATCCCTGTGTTTACAATGCTAGTCCCTGGATCAATAGCTAGCATCCACAGTTAAGATGTAATATCAAGAAACAAAGGTCATAATACAACTTTATAACCAGGAATAAAATAATTTATTACATCTTACATAGCTCATTTGGCTATCTCATTACAATGCAGCAGAATATAACAATAGCATGGGGTCCTTCATCTTCAAAGTGCCACAGGCAGACATGTTGGTTGTAGACTTGTAATCCTAATCAACAAACTTTACTAACATCAAACAAACCTGCAACATAAAAAGTTATAGCCACAAGGGTCAATACATTTGAATTGTATTGGCAAGTGATACTATGGTAGTATAGTGGAGTCTATCATCTATAGATCTTAGGCTTGCTTTGCTCAAAATAGATTTTCCTTATCATTTGAAAACACTAAGTTTTTGCTTGACAAAATCTTTCCCAAGGCATCTCCCAATAGAAATTGGTGATCCTTCAATCCCTTGTTCACCCACAAGATTTTTGTCTTAGAAATTTGGATGATGAGATTCTTGATATCTTCCATGTCTTGATGCTCAAATTGTCCTTTGCCAGGGACATGGCTAAGTACTTAGATTTTACACTCTGCAGAGGTGGTGCACTTTCCCCACAAGACTTGGTTTCACCAAGACAAGATCTTTTAGAAGCATTCCCTTAGACCAAAATGGACACGCTCCAACCTATCAAACCCTACCACCAACTGTCCATTTGGCTAAGTTATTGCAACCTATATGATCCAGGCAGAGCCCATAATGCCAAGTGGCTGCACTTGAAGCTTCTCAACATTTGACATCTCAAATCTCTTTGTTCCTGGGTGGCCATCCACAAGTGTGATACACCAGGGTAGTCCATTTAAATGGGCCCTAAGTAACCACTCAACACAAACCAATCCTTCCATTCCACCCAGGTGATTCATTCACTTAGTTGTTTTATTAAACAAAACACAAGTCCTCAGACTTAGAATTTTTCCATAGCATGAATATATATTCCACCCTTGTTTTCTACTAACTAAGCTAAGCAAGATAGTAGTAGGAATCTTAACTTAGGAAATTCTACTAAGGTTTCATCTACTAGGATTTCCCATGGCATAGTTTACACTTAGCAAAATTCCATGCAGGTCCTACTTAGAAATATCACTAATGCATAGTGAAAATAATGGGACAAAAGTATGAAGCATCACTTGACTTTTTGGTAGAGAGTATAAGTTCACTTCCTTTGTTCTTTGCAATGTTCACTCACTTCAAATCACTACAATTCAATCAAGCAAGCAATATTTCAATCTACCATTCAAGCAATTCATCACATAAAATGGTAGAAACAAAACAATGCATGCAAGCATGCAAGAGATTGTTTTATTTGTAAAGGTGGTTTCTAATGGGTTAGAAATATTTAAAAACACCTAATGGTCATTTTATAAGGTGGCAAAATAATTTGTAAAAGTTTTCACTTCATAAACCATTTTTAATTCAAGTCATTATTTTATGTGGTTGAAAATGCCTTTAGCAAAGCAATAATTTTATAGGGTTCACCAAATATATTTTCAAATCATAAAACTTGGTGTTTGGGGTCAGAGATTTTATTCCAAAACACTTCCCAAAGATTTTCTACTAAAAGCATTTTTTTAAATAAATAAACATTACTTTTATTTGACTAGAAATGGTTTAAATACAAAGTTTATTCTTTTGTTTCACCAAATACATTTTTTAAACCACAATTTGTTTCCTATGGTCAGTAGGTTCAAAACACACCATTTGCCAAACATTTTATCCTCAAAATCATTTTGGAATAAATTTTATATCCTAAACATGCATACACAAGTTTCTATAAAAACAGACAATTTAACAGAATATTTTTACTAAACAAAGTGCATGGTTGGATAGGGCTTGTTTTGCTGAATCCATTGATATAAAATTTGCAAACTTTGGACACGTGGTTTGAAAGTTATGAATTTTACAAATTTGAACATCTAATAGGAAGTTTCTGGTTTTTAAAATAGACAGAGGCCACGTGTCGTGATTTTATTCGTCTGTACCACTTCAGTTGGATCGTGCGATGGCAACCGTTGGATTTAAGTGGGACCACACGGCTCAGAAGCAAGCGTACCCTTTTGAAGGTAATATGCCCTGAGAGGCAATAATAAAGTGTTTATTATGTGTATTCTAAGTATATGATAGATGTTTATTTTGCATGCTATAATTGTATTAATACGGAAACGTTAATACATGTGTGTTTAATAAACAAACAGAAAGTTCCTAGTTATGCCTCTCTCATAAACTAGCTCGTTGATTAACAAGATGATCAAGGTTTCCTGATCATGGACATTGGATGTTGTTAATAACAGGATCACAACATTAGTGTAATGGTGTGATGAACATTCATCCGAAGTATAGCATTACGATCAAAGTCATTGAGTTTATATTGCTATAACAACTTACGAAGTGATCCTAATCCTTAGACCATGAGATCATGTCAATCACTAACACCGGAAGAGTTTCTTGATAACATCAAAAGTCAAACCGTAACTGGGTGATTATAAAGATGGATTGAGAACTAATAAAGTGTTATGTTGAGGCTCATGGATCGAGTGGAATTTGTTCATCCCGATGGCGGATAGATATACTGGGCCCTCTCGGTGATATCACATTGATTAGCTTGCAAGCAAGTGATTTGATCACTAGAATGTTATATCACAGAACGAGAAAAGAGTGCATGTCGTGCGAGATCAAACTAGGTATGGAATACCGATGATCGAATCTCGGACATGTAATATATCATGAAACAAAGGTATTAAGATACTAGCGTAAAAGGTTCGCGATCACAAGAAAGTCATCGTTGAATGTGTGGGAGTCGGTATGGGTCTCAGATCCGCTTCGATTATTGATCCGAGAGGGTCTCGATCATGTTCGCATTATTCACGAACCGTAGGGTGACACACTTAAGAGACACCGACATCCAATTGGAGCAAATGTTTCATGCGAAAGAATGAACAAGCGCAGAATTTATTTCACTAGATCAAAACAGGTTTTGGTGAAATTGCATAAAGTGGTTATGCATGTGAAATAGAATTCTAGCAAGGGGTTATTTGTGAATGTTTGTCATTAAAGTAATTGACAAAATTATGAATAAAATAAAAGAGTTTTATTTAATGAGAGTTTGCATTAAATTTGGTGGAAATTTAATGGGAATTTGAGTGAACTTTTGAGTGGAGGGATTTTAAAGGGAAGTTTGCGAGTGGAGTGTCCACCCACATGAATGAAGGAGGGGAGGGGGAAGCCCCCATGGCCAGCGGCCACCCCCTTGGGTGCCCCCCCCTCCTCCTATAAAAGGACCCCCCCTCCTCACTTGTCTCTCACACCTCCTCGTGAAGGATCTCTCTCCCCCTCTAGAATTTATCCCCCATGGTCTCGAACTAGCGAGATACATGTTCCCGGTGGCTATTCGGCAAGAAAGAGTTTTTCTTCATTGCATCGCTGGGCGAGGAGGCGGAGGTTGCTCGTGCCTCGAGCGTGTGTCGAGCACGGATCCGCTGATTTGGCGCTAGGACTTCCTCTCGATCTTGAGATCGGCAGAGATCGTCTACATCAACCACGAGTTGAACTCGTTAAGCTTTGTCGGTCTTCAAGGGTATGTTCTCTACGGATATACATCCACCCGTTGTTTGTATCTAGTAGATAGATCTTGGTATATAGTTCACATCGTAGGAAAATTTTTGTTTTCTATGCTGCGTACCCTACAAAGGGTATCGAGCGGATCTATGCGTAGATACTTTACACGGGTACACATATGAGTATGTGGGCGATGATGATCATGTTGTTGCTCCTTTGTTGTAATTTTGGATATTGGTGGCATAGTGGGATGAAGCGGCCCGGACAAACTTTACATGTCCTCGCACATGAGACATGTTCCACGCTTGACATGCAACTAGTTTGCATAAGTGGCTAGCGGTGTCTGTCTCTCCTACTATAGTCAATATCTATTTTGCAAGCGAGTTGTCAACAATTTGATTATCCTCGTTGTGGTTCATGTTCAAGGTAAGAACGGTTCTATCTCGAAATCCCTAAGCCACGTAAAACTTGCAATGGATAAATTAGAGGCGTCTAGTTTAGATTGTTGCTGGGCTAGTGTTATGATATGGTAGTGTTGTAAGTAGAAGTATGAGATGATACTCTTACAACACACATAACGTGTAAAATCCATAGACCTTGGATTTACACATATAGGTATGATAGTGATCATACCACGATGCACATGATAGAGATCATCTGCGGGAACCATATCATTTCACTAATAAACATATGATGTTTGATAGCATCTTATATTGCTTGTTTAGCGCTTTGTTAGCATAATAAGATGATCCCTCATTTAAATATCAAGATAAGAATGTGTTCTTCCTTTAGTATGCACCGATTATGTTTTCGTCGCTCCAAGACATCACGTGATGATCGGGTGTTCTTGGATCCGACCATATTTGGTGTAAAACAGTTACACACGCGAATACTAAGGTTCTAACTTGGCAAGCCTAGCATGTACATACATGGCCTCGGAACACGGACCGAAAGGTTAAGCATGAGTCATATAGTTGATATGATGCCCATTTGATGCTCGCCTTTGAAGCTATACCGACTCACGTGATGATCGGACTTGGTGTAGTGGATTTGGTTCATGTAATCACCAAAAAGGCACGAGGGATGTCGTTTTTGAGTGGGAGTTCATTCGTAATATAGATTAGTTGAACTCAATCTATCATACACTTAGTGTAAACTTTACAAATTCTGTTGTAGATGGCACCACCTGCTTTTAATTTCAATGTGTTCATGGAGAAAGAGAGACTAGCAATGAACGGTAGAAACTTTACCGAATGGGCCATGAATTTGAGGATTCTCCTCTCTGCTGCACAAAAGCAATATGTGCTAGAAGCGCCATTAGGCTCCCCACCTTTAGATGATGCCCCGGAGGAGAAGAATGTCTATCGGACTCGTCGGAGGACCACAACTTAGTTCATTGCGGCATATTGTATGGGCTAGAGCGGAACTTGAAAGCGTTTCAAAAGCGGCAATGCATTTGATACAATGGGTGAGTTGAAAATGATTTTCGACACACATCTTGTGAGAGAGCTACAACGCTTGAAAAGTTCTTTAGTGCATGATGGAAGAGCACAGCTCGTTAGTGAGCATGTACTCAAGATGTCGGATTACGCCGATAAGCTTGTGTCCTTGGGAATATCGATTCCCATTGACTTAGGCATCCATCGTGTTCTCCTCTGCCACCTAGCTATAAGAGCTTCATGATGAACTATAATATGCAAGGCATGAAGAAGTCTCTCCCAGCTTCAATCCTTAAACCTGAAGTGGAGATCAAAAGGAACATCAAGTGTTGATGATCAATAGGAACACTGGTTTCAAGAAAGACAAGAAGGGAAAAGCGGAAGGGAATTAAGGCGGCAAGCCGGTTGCGCGCTGAAAAGAACCCGAGTTGGACCTAAGTCGATTCAGTGCTACTATTGTAAGGGGATCGCCATCGAAGCGCCCCAAGTATCACGGTAGACAAGAAGTCCGGCAAGGCAAACAAAGGTATATATGATATACATGTTATTGATGTGTACTTGACTAGTGCGCATAGCACCGGTATTTGATACGGTTCGGTTGCTAATATTTGTAACTCGAATCGTGGGTCGCGGAACAAGCGACCGCTAGCAAGGGGTGAGGTCAAGATGCGTGTCGGCAATGGATCAGCGTTGATGTGATCGCCGTCGAACGCCTCTCCACTTGCCGTCGGGATTAGTTATAAACTTGAATAAATGTTATCGGTGCTGCTTGAGCATGAACATTATGTCTGGATCGTGTTTGATGCGAAGTGGTTATTCATTAAATCGAGAACAATGGTTGTTCCATTTATATGAATGAAATCTTTTATGGTCATGCACCGATGATGAATGGTTTATTTCTATTAGATCTCGATGATAATGTTACACATATTCATAATGTTGATGCTAAAAGGATTAAACTTAATGATGATATATCCATATATGTGTAATCGCCATCTAGGTCATATTGGCGTTAAGCATGAAGAAGAAGCTCCATTCGGATGGACTTTTGGAATCACTTGATTATGAATCATTTGATACATGTGAGCCATGCCTTATGGGCAAGATGACTAAACGCCGTTTTCGGTTCAATGGAGCAGGCAGATTTATTGCAAATCATACATTCGATGTATGTGGTCCAATGAGTGTCGGTACGAGGTGGATATCGTTATTTTGTTACTTTCACGGATGATTTGAGTAGATACGGTTATATCTACTTGATGAAACAAGTCTGAAACCTTTGAAAAGTTCAAGAAATTTGAATGAAGTGGAAAATCATCGTAATAGAAAGATCAAATTTCTACGGTCCGGCCGTGGAGGTGAGTATCTAAGTTACGAGTTTAGCACTCACATGAAAAAGTGTGGAATTGTTTCACAACTCACACCTGGGACACCACATGAAATGGTGTGTCGAACGTGTCGTACTTTATTAGATATGGTTCGATCTATGATGTCTATGACGGACTTCGTTGTCATTTTGGGGTTATGCACTAGAAGCTGCTGCATTCACTTTAAATCGGGCACCATCTAAATCCATTGAAAAGACCGTATGAATTGTGGTTTGGAAACAAACCTAAGTCATCATTCTTAAAGTTTGGGGATGCGATGTTTATGTGAAGAAACTTCAACGGATAAACTCGAACCCAAAGCGGAAAAATGCGTCTTCATAGGATACCCTAAAGAAACTATTGGGTATTCCTTCTATCACGATCCGAGGGCAAGGTTTTTGTTGCCAAGAAAGGATCCTTTCTAGAGAAAGAGTTTCATGAAAGGTGTGAGTAGTCGGAAGGTAGAACTCAAGAGGTTGTGGAACCTTCTCTTCAAAGTATGGCGAGTAGTGCGGCGGAAGTTGTTAGGAGTTGGCTCCACATTGAAGAGGAACTAATGATAATGATCATGAAACTCCGAAAGAGTACTCACCGAACCTCGCAGGTCAAACAGACGCGTGCGACTCCGGTCATGGAAATCCTGTCATGAATTTCATGGTTGATGAAAATGATGACCTGCGACGTATGAAGAAGCGATGATGAGCCAGTTCAACTAATGGTTAGAAGCCATGAAATCGAGATGGAATCCATGTATGAAAATCAAGTTTGGAACTTGGTGGAATTACCTCACGAAAGGCCGTGGAGAACAAATGTATTTTCAAAAGGAAAAGCGTCTTGATGGTAATGTGACCGTCTATAAAGCTCGACTTGTCGCAAAGGGGTTTCGACAAATTCAAGGAGTTGACTAAGATGAGACTTTCTCTCCGTAGCGATGCTAAAGTCGATTAGGATTATGTTAGCAATTCTGCATATTTCGATTTTGAGATATGGCGGATGGATGTCAAAACCGTTTCTCAATGGTAATATTGAAGAAGAGTTGTATATGATACAACCAAAGGGTTTTGTCGATCCTAAGGATGCTAACAAGGTGTGCAAGCTTCAGATCCATCTATGGATTGAAGCAAGCATCACGAAGTTGGAATCTCGCTTTGATAAGGTGATCAAAGAGTTTGGATTTGTCCAAACTTATGGAGAAGCTTGTATTTACAAGAAAGTGAGTGGGAGCAATGTGGCATTTCGATATTATATGTGGATGACATATTATTGATCGGAAATGATATAGATCTTTAAACAGTGTTAAAAGTTATCTAAACAACAAATTTTCAATGAAGGACCTAGGTGAGCGTCATACATATTAGGCATAAAGATCTATAGAGATAGATCTAGGCGCCTAATAGGGCTATCATAAAGTACATACCTTGATAAGATTTTAAAGAAGTTTAAAATGGATGGAAGTAAGAAGGGTTCTTACCTATGTTGCAAGGCAATACATTGAGTAAGACTCAAAGTCCAAGCTCGCGGAAGAAAGAGATAATGGACAAAGTCCCTATGCTTTAGCCATAGGCTCTATAATGTACGCCATGCTATGTACAAGACGGATGTGGCACATGCTATTAGTTTGACTAGTAGGTACCAATCGGATCGAGGTTCGAAAGCTGGATAGCGGTCAAGAATATCCTTAAGTACTTACGAAGAACTAAGGATATGTTTCTTGTATCTGGAGGTGAAGATGAGCTCGTCGCTAAGTGTTATGTCGACACTAGCTTTGACACGATCCGGATGACTCTAAGTCTCAATCCGGATCGTATTTCTCATGAATGGAGGCGGTTAGTTGGAGGAGCTCCAAACAACTGTGGTAGGGATCAACAACGAGGCGAATATGTTGCTTGAGCGGCTCGAAGCGGTTTGGATGAAGGAGTTCATATCCGAACTAGGAGTGGTGAAGCGCATTGGACCCAATGGTGATCTATTGTGACAACAATGGTGCCATTGCCAATGCCAAAGATCCAAGGTCTCACAAGCATTCCAAGCATATTAAGCGTCGGTTTCACTCCATCCATGAGCATGTCAAGGATGGAGATATAAAGATTTAGAAGTACATACGGATCTCAATGTAGCAGATCCGTTGACTAAAACTCTCCTAGAGCAAAACATGATCAACACGAACTCAATGGGTGTTAGATTTATCACTATGTAACTAGATTATTGTCTCTAGTGCAAGTGGAGAGAAGGGAATATGCCCCGAGAGGCAATAATAAAGTGTTTATTATGTGTATTCCAAGTATATGATAGATGTTTATTTTGCATGCTATAATTGTATTAATCGGAAGCGTTAATACATGTGTGTTTAATAAACAAGCAGAAAGTTCCTAGTTATGCCTCTCTCATAAACTAGCTCGTTGATTAACAAGATGATCAAGGTTTCACGATCATGGACATTGGATGTTGTTAATAATGGGATCATAACATTAGTGTAATGGTGTGATGAACATTCATCAGTATAGCATTACGATCAAAGTCATTGAGTTTATATTGCTATAACAACTTACAGTGATCCTAATCCTTAGACCATGAGATCATGTCAATCACTAACACCGGAAGAGTTTCTTGATAACATCAAACGTCACACCGTAATGTGGTGATTATAAAGATGGATTCGTAACTAATAAAGTGTTATGTTGAGGCTCATGGATCGAGTGGAATTTTTCATCCCGATGACGGATAGATATACTCTGGGCCCTCTCGGTGATATCACATTGATTAGCTTGCAAGCAAGTGATTTGATCACTAGAATGTTATATCACGAGAACGAGAAAAGAGTGCATGTCGATGCGAGATCAAACTAGGTATGGAGATACCGATGATCGAATCTCGGACATGTAATATATCGTGAAACAAAGGGATTAAGATACTAGCATAAAAGGTTCCGCGATCACAAGAAAGTCATTGTTGAATGTGGGAGTCGGTATGGGTCTCGGATCCGCTCGATTATTGATCCGAGAGGGTCTCGATCATGTCCGCATTATTCACGAACCGTAGGGTGACACACTTAAGAGACATCGACATCCAATTGGAGCAAATGTTTCATGCGAAAGAATGAACAAGCGCAGAATTTATTTCACTAGATACCGAAACAGGTTTTGGTGAAATTGCATAAAGTGGTTATGCATGTGAAATAGAATTCTAGCAAGGGTTATTTGTGAATGTTTGTCATTAAAGTAATTGACAAAATTCTGAATAAAATAAAAGAGTTTTATTTAATGAGAGTTTGCATTAAATTTGGTGGAAATTTAATGGGAATTTGAGTGGACTTTTGAGTGGAGGAGGGATTTTAAAGGGCATTTTGTGAGTGGAGTGTCCACCCACATGAATGAAGGAGGGAGGGGCAGCCCCATGGCGCGGCCACCCCTTGGGTGCCCCCCTCCTATAAAGGAGCCCCTCCTCACTTGTCTCTCACACCTCCTCGTGAAGGATCTCTCTCCCCCTCTAGAATTTATCCCCCATGGTCTCGGACTAGCGAGATACATGTTCCCGGTGGCTATTCGGCAAGAAAGAGTTGTTCTTCCGCTGCATCGCTGGAGCAAGGAGGCGGAGGTTGCTCGGTGCCTCAAACGTGTGTGCGAGCACGGATGCGCTGCTGATTTGCGGCGCTAGGACTTCCTCTCGATCTTGAGATCGGCAAGAGATCGTCTACATCAACCACGAGTTGAACACGTTAAGCTTTGTCGGTCTTCAAGGGTATGTTCTCTACGGATATACATCCGCCCGTTGTTTGTATCTAGTAGATAGATCTTGGTATATAGTTCACATCGTAGGAAAATTTTTGTTTTCTATGCTGCGAACCCTACACCTTTCAGTTAGTTTCTATCGCGAGCGTTGGATCCTAATCGAACGATGCACAACCATTGACCACTTACCAGCGGTGCTGGCGGCGGAGACTGGCGGCGGAACGGTCAGACGACGACGATGGTGATGTTACAGGAAGCGAGAGGGCGAAGGGAGAAGCTTACCAAGTTCGTCGTGGCGTGGGGAAGCTCAAGGTAGTCCTTGCTGGCGAGGGGGCGCACGGTGATGACCTTAATCGCTCACCGGAGTTGAGATGCGCCTCAGGCTCGCTCAGTTGTCGTCGGGGGCGAGGCTACGTAGCGCGCTAGGACACGGAACAAGCGGCGTTAGATGCGGGCGAGTACACTGGTTACAGGCGTATCATCGAAAGGACAAGGGGTGGCCAGATTATTACCAGAAGCTTCGCCGGAGAGGAAACAGACGGTGGCGGCGGTGGTCGTCGCCGTTGCCGAGGTTCTGGAGCGCGCGGGGACGAGCTGGTGCTATGGGGAGGTTCGCCAGGAGGTGAGGATCACGCTTGTGTGCTCGAGGAGGCGAGGGGCAACGTCTACTGGCCGGAATCGCTCGCGGAGCTCGCGGGAGACAGCGGCAGTGCAGAGCAAAATGGAGGCAGCCTGGTGGCTCTCTGGCAGCGGGGTTTGAGGGGAAATGAGGGGGAGAGGGAGGGGATTTATCAGGCGTGATCACGGGATTAATTCGTTAAGCAATTGCAGCGTATTTACTCTGAGAGGTTAACGGCAGGAAACGGCCGGGAGGAGGGCGTGGTCTACGCGCGGGTGGAGAAGATGATGATGTGGCGTGGGGTCGCTTGGCAGCGAGAGAGAGGAGGAGGCGGTGGGGTCCACGCGTCAGTGTCTCTGCGGGTTCTTCCTTTGGTGTGAAACGTTTTTCCGCGGGAGAGAAGGAGAGGTGGGCTGTTGGGCCTTAGTGGGCTAGATGGGCTGGGTCGAGTCTGTTTATATTTTTTTTGTTCTGTTTGCTTATCTTTTTCTCATTTGATTTTTCTATTTTGAGTTTGAATAAGCAATTCAAACATTCATTTGAATTCAATCCTTTGCCAAAATTTGTGTAGGTTTAAATACTGATTAGTAACATAATCTGAAGTCAATTTTTGAATAAAACTTTATTCTTTTTGGGGTCTTTTAATTATTCAAATAAGCCCTTGTTTTAAATCAAATAAGATTTAATAATATTTTCAAACACCATTTAAATTCTTTAAACTTTCCAAATCCTTTCAGTAGGTTTTTATTTGTTTATTTGGGTTCAAATAATTCATCTTGAATTATTTGGAAAGTATTTAATATGATTCATAAATCATTTGAATTGGGTTTTCATTTTAATTCCAATGGAATTAAATATAGCTTTAATTCACTAAAGTTTATTTGGAAGATTTATTTAATTTTAATTAAGTTGAATTAAAAAAAAATATTTCACTTGGGTAAATTCCAAAATACTATTTTCTCATGAATTATATATTTATTCTTATTAGAAATTTGTCTTTATAAAAATAGGGATAGAATGGTTAATGCCATTTTATTTTATTTTGGAAATTCTTTATCATTTTATTTTATTTGGATTTTGGATTATAATTCATTCCATTTGCTTATGGTCTTGGCCACGTTTTAATTTGGTCTTTAAATATTCTTTATTTAATATTTCTATCTTTGTCTTATAAAATCCATATCTTTTATTTAGAGATCCAAACTTGGTGATTCCAATTTGTAAAATTTTATTTGATATTTATTTATCTTTTTAAATATCTTTTAGTATTATTTGCTCACCATTTGGTATGATTTATAGATAAGTCCTTTATTAGCTTTGGAAATTAAATATCCTTATCTTATTAAATTCATAAGATTTTATCTATAGCTCCAAATTGAATGAAATCAATTTCTATGGTTTTATAATATTTCTATTTGTCATTCTTGATCATTTGTAAATGTTTGTTGACAATATTTTATATGGATCAAATCCATAGGCTTGGAGATAACTTGGAAATGATTTTTATTCCATTAGGGTTTAGGGTTTGGTTTTATTTTCCAAGTGTTTAATTTTCGAGATGCATTTTATGAGGAATGCATTTCTTTTGATTTGGATTTTGTTGGATTCAAATTTTAATTAAAGTTTGTTCAAGATGGGATTTTAAGTTTCCATTTAGAAACAAAAGTTTCTTTTCACCCTAAAATTTCAACAATAATTTATTTTATTAATTTATTTTTCACATAACAAGATTTGGAAAATCTTGGGATGTGACAAAACCAAAACCCTAAAACCCTAATAGAATGAATCACTTCCAAGATCTCTTAAATACTATGGATTTGATCCATATAAAAATTTAGCAACAAACATTTATAAATGATCAAAAATGATAAATAAAAATATTATAAAACCATAGAAAGTGGTTTCATTAAATTTAAAGCCATGAATAAAAACCTAAGAATTTTATAAGATAAAGGAAAATGAATTCCAAAGCTAATAAAGCTCCTATCTAAAATCCATACCAAATTGAGAGCAAAATAATCCTAAATATATTTAAAACGATAAACGAATATTAAATAAAATTATACAAATTGGAATCACCAATTTTGGATCTATAAATAAAAAGACATGAATTTTATAAGACAAAGAAAGAAAATAAATAAATAAATAAATAAATAAGGAATATTTAAAAGCCAAATTAAATCTTGGACAAATCCATAAACAAATAAAATGAAAGATTTTGGAATAATAAAAAGGAATAAAAGATTATTTAAATAAAATCATAAGGATTGAAGAATATCCAATTTTATTTAAACAAAGATAATATGCCTAAACTAAATAATAAATCCTAATAAAGATATTTAGGAGGCAAATTAGACCTTGAATTAAATCCATAAGCAAATGGAACAAAGATAATTCAAATCCAAATAAAATAAAGGGATAAGGGAATATTCAAATAAAATAATATAACATTAACCAAATTCTATTCCATTTGAATAAAGACAAATGCCCAATTTAAATGATTAATAAATCATATTAAAATGTTTTAAATAATTCAAAGTGAATTATTTGCACTAAATAAAATTAAACCTACTAAAAAAGGTTTGGTAAAAATTGGAATTCAAATAGAAGTTTCAAAATATATTTAAAACCTTATTTAAATAAAGACAAAGGTATATATTAAATAAATAATAAAACATAAATGAATAAAAGAATTATTCCAAAATGGTCTTAAATACATGTTTAAAACAGTATAGAAACATACTGAATATTTGGAAAAGATTTGAAAAAGAAATCTAAATTCCAATGATAGTTTGAATTCAAAACAGAATATCAAAATAGAAAAAAGAAAAAGAAACAGAAAAGAAAAAAGAAACGAACCAGTCCAGAGCTAGCCCAACAGGCCCAACTCGTAGCCCACCTCCCCCTCTCTCCCCAAACCATTTTCTTTCACTCATAGACGCACCCGCGCAGTCACTAATTCCCCGACCCCACTGAACCCCCTTCCCTCTCGCTGACGACGCGGCCCCACCGCCAGCTGTCATCGTCATCAACCTCACGCGACCAGTTCCTCCCCCCCCTCGCCGTTTCTGCCGATTAAATTCACCTAAATGCCGCGAGTAACTTCGCCAGTGATCATGCCCTCCCCTCCTCTACCTTTCCCCTCAAACCTCTCTGCCTATGAGCCACCAGGTTGCTGCAATTGTTGCTCGAGACGCCCACTGCTCCGGCGAGCCTTCCTTTCAATTCCGGCGAGCACAACCTCCCCACTGCCCCTAACCTCCACGAGGACACTCCCCACCCTCTTGCGCATCTTCCAGTACCCCTAGCTTGGTCGCGCATGCCCTAGAGGTTCGACAACAACGACGCCTCCTCGCCATCGTCGACTGCTTGAACTCTGGTGAGAGGTTGCCGACGATTCATCACGCCCCTTGCCCTCTGGTAGGTCCCCTCGCAACCTATGCAACCGTGCACACCTCCCTGACATGCTGCCTTGCCTTCTTACGCCTCAGGAGCTCGCCCCGACAACGACAGTACGTGCCCGACACCGTCGTGAACTCCGGCGAGCAATCCCCTTCGTTCTCGTGCGCCCCTTGGACAACTGCGACCACCTCGAGCTTCAGCACATCACGACGAGTTCGTTAATGATCTCCTCCATCTCCTGCGCTTCCTGCTTTCGTCGGCAACATCACCGCCCGTGCGCGGGCCGCCGCCATCCACCGTCGCAGCGCTGCCCATCCTTGGTCGAGCTGCTAGGAGCCGTTAGATCTTGATCGCCTAGCATAGATAGATCCACTTAAGCGAACTGTTACGCTCAATCTACACTACACGATTTCACTTTAATCCTATGGTCTAAATCACGCGATCCATGCGAACCGTTATCAGCCAGTAAGAACTTGACACATGGCACAGGCTGTGTTCTAAAAACAGAAACTTGTCTATTAGATTTTTAGATTTGTAAAATTCATAAATTTTATCCACATGTCCAAATTTTGAAAAATTTATCATTGGAATCAGGAAAAATAATACTTTCCAACCATGCCCTTTTTTTAGTGATTTGCTTCTGTAAAATTGGTTGTTTTTGCAGAAACATGTGTAGGCCTATTTTGGTTATAAAAATTATTCTAAAAATGGTTTTAGGGTAAAATCTTTTGTAAATGGTTTGTTTTGAACCTACTGACCATAAAAACCAACTTGTAGATTTAAATGTATATTTTGTGATACTAAAGAATAAATCTTTGAATAAAGGCATTTCTAGTTAAATAAAAATATTGATTATGGTTTAAAAATGCTTTTTGAGTAAAACCTTTTGAAAATGGGTTGATTTAAACTCTATAACCTTAAACACCAAGTTTTAGGATTTAAAAATATATTTGGTGAACCCTAGAAAATTATTACTTTGTTTAAAGGCATTTCCAACAAAATAAAATATTGCTTTGATTTAAAAATGGTTTTTAGGTAAAACCTTTTGCAAATGGTTTAATATTAAACACTTGACCTTAAAACACTAACATTTGTGTTTAAAAAATATATCTGTCAAACACTAGAAATTATTACTTTGATTTAAATCATTTCTAGCAAAACAAAAATGATTTAAATGGCCCATTTTCACTAACTTGTTTTCAAATGACCTTGCCACTTTTATAAATGACCAATAGGTGTTTTAAAATGTTTACAACCTATTAGAAACCACCTATAAAAATAAAACAATATTTTGCATGCTTGCATGCATTCTTTTGTTTTCCTTATTTTATGTGATGAATTGTTTGAATGCTAGTTTTGAATTTGTGCCTTGCTTGATTGAATTTTAGTGAACTTTAAAGAGTGTGACAATTGCAAGATCAAGGAGTGAACTTATATTCTCTACCAAAAAGTCAAGTGGTGCTTCATACTTTTATCCCATTATTTTCACTATGCATTAGTGATATTTCTAAGTAGGACTTGCATGGAATTTTTACTAAGTATGCTATGCCATGGGAAATCCTAGTAGATGATGCATTAGTATAATTTTCCTAAGTTAAGATCCCTACTAATATCATGCTTATCATAGCTAGTAGAAAACAAGGGTGGATTATATTCATGCTACAAAATATTTCTAAGTCAATGACTTGTGTTTTGTCTAATAAAACAACTATGTGAATGAATCACCTGGGTGGAATGGGACTTGTATGGATTATGTTGAGTGGTTACACAGGGCCCCATATTTATGGCCTACCCTAGTGTATCTCACTTGTGGAAAGCCACCCAGGAACAAAGATATTTGAGATGTCAAATGTTGAGAAGCTTTAAGTGCAGCCACATGGCAAAATGGGCTATGCCTGGATCATATAGGTTGCAATAACTTAGACAGATGGACAGTTGGTGTTAGGGGTGATAGGTTTGGGAACGCGTCCATTTTGGTCTAAGGGAAGGCTTCTGAAAGATCTTGTCTCGATGCATGTCGAGTCTTGTGGGGAAAGTGCACCACCTCGCGAGAGAGTAAAATCTAAGTACTTAGTCGTGTCCCCGGCAATGGACAATTTGAGCATCAAGACACGGAAGCTCAAGAATCTCCTCATCCCAATTTCTAAGTTAAAAGCTTGTGGTTGAACAAGGGTTAAAGGATCTTCAATCATTGATTGGTAGATGCCTTGGGTGATTTTGACAAATAAAAACTTAGTGTTTTCAAATGATAAGGAAAATCTATTTTGAGCAAAGCAAGCCTAAGCTCCACTTAGCCAAATGCATATAGATGATAGATACCACTATTCTACCATAGTATCACTTGCCAATACAATTCAAATGTATTGACTCTTGTGGCTGTAACTTATTGTGTTGCAGGTTTGTTTGATGTTAGTGAAGTGTGTTGATTAGGATTACAAGTCTACAACCAACATGATTGCTTGTGGCACTTTGAAGATGAAGGACTCCATCTATATAGTTATTTCTACTGCATTGTAATGAGATAGCCAAATGAGCTATGTAAGATGTAATGAATTATTTTATTCTTGGTTATAAAGTTGTACTATGACCTTTGTTTCTTGATATTATATCTTAAAATGTGGATGCTAGCTATTGATCCAGAGACTAGCATTGTAATCACAGGGATCTCTACCTTATCAGGTTGGGACCTCTACACGGCCAGTGACAGTGCTACAAAGGACAACAAATGTTGCTTCAAGCAACTATGGCGGAGCCGGAAACGACATGTGCCGGAGCTCCAGAGGATGGTGGTTGATGCTGCAAACGACAATAGGTGGAGCTGCAAGTGTAGAACGATAGAAAAGGAGATTGACGGAATATGTTGGATGTATTATTGAGACTCATGGGCGAGTATATATAGACGTACAAGGATCATCTTGGAGTACAAGTCAAGTTAGGCTAGAGTCCTAACTATCCTAAACTACCATACCAACAGTATACGTACAATACTCTAACTGTTGGAGATATGCCCTAGAGGCAATAATAAATGTAGTTATTATTATATCTTTGTGTTTATGATAAATGTTTACATTCATGCTATAATAGTATTAACAAGGAAACATTAATACTTGTGTGATTTGTAAACTAAATTAGAGTCCCTAGTAAAAGCCTCTTCATAATACTAGCTTGTTGGTTAATAGATGATTGTGGTTTCCCTATCATAAACATTGAGATGTTATTAACAACAAGGTCATATCATTAGGAGAATGGTATGATGGACATACTCCTACAGATAAGCGTAGCATAAAGATCATGTCATTTTAATAGTTCAATTGCTATATGCTTTCTGATACATAGTAACCTAATTCCTTCGACCATGAGATCATGCTTATCACCATCACCGGAAGGATGCTTTTATGACATCAAACACCACACCATAACTAGGTGGCTATAAAGGTGGCATTAAGTGTTCAGAAAGTATGGGTTGAGACACATGAATCAAGAGTGGGATTTGTCCATCCATATGACGGATAGATATACTTTGGAATGTCACCCAATTATCTTGCAATCATGTGACTGGCTCACAAGGGATCACATACCACGGGAACGAGAAAAGAGTACTTATCAGTAACGAGGTTGAACTAGGTATGCAGACATACCGACGATCAAAACCTCGGATAAGTAAACTATCGTGAGACAAAGGGAAATTGTTATCATATGTAAGTGGTTCATTAGATTGCAAAGTAATCGTAGAAATATGTGGGAGCCATATGGATTTCTAGATTCCTCTATTGGTTATTGTTCGGAGAAGTGTCTCGATCATGTTCGCATAATTCACGAACCGTAGGGAGACACACTTAAGGATTCGATGTTGTTGAGTAGTTATGGAATGATGAGTAAGAGACCAAATGTTGTTCGGAGTCTCGGATGGGATCCGGGATATCACGAGGAGATCCGGAATGGTCCGGAGAATAAGATTCATATAAGGAAAGTCCTGTTTCGGGGTTGGAGAATGGTTCCGATGTTTTCATCGGGAATGTTCTAGAAGGTTCCAGAAGGTCTGGCACTCCGGAGGGGAAGGGTACATGAATGTGTCATAACAAGTTGGAATGATTGCATCATGTACTAGGTGTCATCTCTGAGCAAAATAAAGGGATAAATCAAATCCTAGTTTGAAAAGTCAAACGTCAATTTGAAAAGTCAAACGACAAGTTTGCTTGGTGGAGGGAGAGTAGGAAACCTACTTGGGGAAGAGTTCCTCTCCCTCCACCGCCGGCCTTGGAGGCCGAGTTGGGGGAGGACTCCCTCCCCCTTGGCCGGCTCCCTCCACCTATAAAAGGAGGGGAAGGGTTGCCCCTCCAAACACACAACTCCACCACCCAAAACCCTAGCCCTAGCCGCCGGCCCTCCTGCAGCCGCCGCCGCCCTAGGGCAAACCCTAGCCGCCGACTTGGGGCTTTACCCAAGCCCTAGACACCGGCCTAGCCCTCTCTCCTTGGTGCGTCTAAACCCTAGATCACCGAGGCCTCTCTCATAGTCCACCATACTCGCTCCGGCTTAAGGCGAAGCCCTGCGAGATCTCCCTCTACTTAGGTACCACGCCGTCTTTTGGGAATCGCGAGGAGAGTGCTACAACCTCCGCTTCCTCTGGAACAAGGGAGAGGAAGGTCTTCATCAGTCTTGAGCGTGTGACCGATCAAGGAGTGCTTTAACGCAGCGGAAGGATCGTCTACACGATCTTGAGATCGGCAAGAGTACGACTACATCACCCACGAGAATCCTCTCTCGTTAAACACTTTGGAATCTTTGAGAGTGAGTTATTCCATCGACTCGTTGCTACTATCTAGTAGATAGATCTTGGCTTGTTTGTTTGCATGCGATAGAATTTTTTTGTTTTCCATGCTACGAACCCCTACAGTGGTATCAGATCCGTGTCTATATGTAGATCTGTTGCACGAATAGAACACAATGGTCATTGTGGGCGATGGTTCTTTTATTATCAATTGCTTCTTGTGTACTTTGCATCTTGTGGTATGATGGGATGAAGCGGCCCGGGCTAACCTTACATGACATCGTTCATGAGACTTGCTCCACGCTGAACATGCAACTTGTATTGCATAAGTGGCTTTGCGGGTGTCTGTCTCTCCCATTATAGTATAGATCCAATTTACAACGGTCACTTGATAGTTCTAGCATCAACGTTGTGGTTCTTGTTCGTAAGTTAGAGCGACACTTATTGAAAGCCCCAAACCACGTAAAATATGCAAAGAAAATTAGAGGCGTCTAACTTTGTTTTGCAGGGGTGTGCTGTGATGTGATATGGCCATGATTGTGATTATATTTGATGTATGCAATGTTCCTTATTGTAAGTTGGCAACGGCGAGCCATATGGTTGTCTTTAATTTACATTAAGACACGTGTCTATTCAAAGTAGTTGTAATAGTTGAAGGTGGGCGACAACCATGGAGCAGCGTCATTGACCTTGATGCAATGCCGGTGATGATGGAGATCATGTTCGTGCTTGAAGATGGAGATCGGAAGCACAAAGAAGAAAGTCCATATCATATCACATATTATGAATTGCATGTGATGTTAATCCTTTATGCATCTTGTATTGCTTAGTTAACGGCTGTAGCATTATAAGATGATCCCTCAAGCACACAAATTTCAAGTTTTAAAGTGTTCATCCTTAGTTAGCACCGTTGCTAAAGCTTGTTGTTTTGAAGCACCACTTGATGATCGGGTGTGTTAGATTCTGCAAGTGTATACAACGTGAGCAAGCCAGTTTTGCTCATGCAGAAGCTAACGTTTGATCTTGACGAGCCTAGCATGTACAGACATGGTCTCGGAACATGGATCACCGAAAGGTAAAGCATGAATCATATAGTAGATATGATGAACATGTCGATTGTTCGCCATTGAAGCTACATCAACTCTCGTGATGATCGGTTTTGATGTGGTGGATTTGGTTCGTGTGATCACTAAAACAATGTGAGGGATATTGTTTTGAGTGGGAGTTCACCTATATTAATTTAACTATTAATTAGAACTCAATTTGTCATAAACTTAGTCTATACTATTGCAAATATGTTGTAGATCAACGGCGGCCCCTACCATCAATTTTAATGCGTTCCTAGAGAAAGAAAAGTTGAAAAACAATGGAAGCAACCATGGATTGGTTCCAATTTGAGGATTGTCCTCAATCTGGTAATTTGACCTATGTCTGGATGCACCATGGGTGACCCGCTGCCATCGCTACCGATGAAGTAAAGAATGTTTACCTCACTCGGAAGAATCAGTACTCCATAGTTCAGTGTGCTATCTTGTATGGTTTGGAATCGGAGCTTCAGAAAAGGTTTGAGAATTCAGACCCACATGATATTGTCCATGAACTCAAAATGATATTTGAGGCTCACGCGGTAGTTGAGAGTTATGAGGCTTCTGAAAAGTTCTTTAACTGCAAGATGGAAGAGGCAGCTTCGTCAGTGAGCATGTGCTTAATATGTCTGGGCACGCAAACAAACTCCAAAGTTTGGGTATAGTGATTCCTAATTCTTTAGGGATACATCGTGTCATCCAATCACTACCACCAAGTTACAAGAACTTTGTGATGAACTACAATATGCAAAACATGGACAAGACGTTGCCAGAACTCTTCTCCATGTTGAAATCTGCAGAAGTGGAGATCAAGAAAGAGCACCAAGTGTTGTTGGTCAATAAGACCACCAAATTCAAGAAAGGCAAGTCTAAGCAAAAGGGACACTTCAAGAAGGGTGGTAAGAAAGTTACCGCACCGACGAAGAAAACCAAGACTGGACCTAAGCACGATCTCGAGTGCTTTTCGCAAGGGAGAAGGTCCTTTGGGCGGAATTTCCCAAAGTACTTGGCGGATTTGAAGAACGGCAACATCAAGAAGAAAGGTATATCTGATATACATGTTATTGATGTGTATCTCACTAGTACTCGTAGTAGTGCCTGGGTATTTGATACTAGTTCGGTTGCTCATATTTCTAACTCGAAACAGGTGCTGCAGAATAAACGGAAGCTAGCGAAGAACGAGGTGACGATGCACGTTGGAAATGAATCAAAGGTTGATGTGATCGCGGTCGGCACGCTACCTCTTCATCTACCATCGGGAGTAGTTTTATACTTAAATAATTGTTATTTGGTGCATGTGTTAAGCATGAACATTATATCGGGATCTTGTTTATTGCGAGATGGTTACTTGTTTAAGTCCGAGAATAATGGTCGTTCGATTTATATTAGTAATATGTTTTATGCACATGCACCTTTGATAGATGGTCTATTCTTATTGAATCTTGACAGTGGAAATACACATATTAATAACATTGAGGCTAAACGTTTGAAATTGAGCGATAACTCGACCTATATGTGGCACTGTCGTCTTGGTCATATCGGAGTGAAGCGTATGAAGAAACTCCATTCCGATGGACTTCTTGAATCACTTGATTTTGGAATCACTTGAAAGATGTGAAGCATGTCTGATGGATAAAATGACTAAGACTCCATTTTCTGGTATGATGGAGCGAGCTACAGACTTATTGGAAATCATACATACCGATGTGTGTGGACCAATGAGTGTAGCATCGCGCGGTGGTTATCGTTATGTTCTTACCTTCACGGATGACTTGAGTAGATATGGGTATATCTATTTCATGAAACATAAGTCCGAAACTTTCGAGAAGTTTAAGGAATTTCAAAGTGAGGTAGAGAATCAACGTAACAAGAAGATTAAATTTCTACGTTCTGATCGTGGAGGTGAATATCTAAGTTACGAGTTTGGTGAGAATTTGAAGAAATGCGGAATACTTTCACAATTGACACCGTCGGGAACACCACAACGTAATGGTGTGTCTGAACGTCGTAATCGAACACTCTTAGATATGGTTCGTTCTATGATGTCACTTACAGATTTACCGCTATCATTTTGGGGTTATGCATTAGAAACAGCCGCATTCACTTTAAATAGGGCGCCATCTAAATCCGTTGAATCGACACCGTATGAATTATGGTTTGGGAAGAAACCTAAATTGTCGTTTCTTAAAGTTTGGGGTTGCAAAGCCTATGTAAAGAAGTTACAGCCGGACAAGCTTGAACCCAAAGCGGAAAAATGCGTCTTCATAGGATACCCAAAGGAAACTATTGGGTATACCTTCTATCATAGATCCGAAGGCAAAATATTCGTTGCTAAGAATGGATCCTTTCTAGAGAATTAATTTCTCTCGAAAGAAGTGACTGGAAGGAAAGTAGAACTCGACGAGGTTGTTGAACATTCTCTCGAACTTGCGAGTAGCGCAGCACCGAAAGAAGTTCCAGTGGTGCCTGCACCAATAAGAGAGGAAGCTAATGATGATGATCATGAAACTTCGGTTGAAGTTGCTACAGAGCCTCGCAGGTCAACGAGAACTCGTACCACTCCTGATTGGTATGATCCCGTTATGAGTGTCATGTTGGTGGATAACACCGATGACCCTGAGACATATGAGGAAGCGATGATGAGCCCAGATTCTAATAAATGGCAAGAAGCCATGAAATCTGAGATTGGATCCATGTACGAAAACCAAGTATGGACTTTGGTGGACTTACCGGATGGCCGGAAGGCTGTCGAGAACAAATGGATTTTCAAGAAGAAAACATATGATGATGGTAATGTAACTGTCTATAAAGCTCGACTTGTCGCAAAAGGGTTTCGACAAATTCAAGGAGTTGACTACGATGAGACTTTCTCACCAGTAGCGAAGCTAAAGTCTGTAAGGATTATGTTAGCAATCGCTGCATATTACGATTATGAAATATGGCAGATGGATGTCAAAATAGCCTTCCTCAATGGAGACATTGATGAAGAGTTATATATGATGCAACCCAAAGGTTTTGTCGATTCTAAAGATGTTAACAAGGTGTGCAAACTTCAAAGGTCCATATATGGATTGAAGCAAGCATCCCGAAGTTGGAATCAACGTTTTGATAAAGTAATCAAAAGTTTTGGTTTTATACAAACTTATGGAGAAGCTTGTATTTACAAGAAAGTGAGTGGGAGCTCTGTAGCGTTCTTAATACTATATGTAGATGACATATTGTTGATTGGGAATGATGTAGAACTTCTTAATAGTGTCAAGGAATATTTGAATAATAGTTATTCAATGAAAGATCTTGGCGAAGAAACTTACATATTAGGCATAAAGATTTATAGAGATAGATCAAGACGCCTAATATCATTGTCACAAAGTACATATTTGGACAAAGTTCTAAAGAGGTTTGGAATGGAAGATAGCAAGAAAGGGTTCTTGCCCATGTTGCCCAATACGACCTTGAGTAAAACTCAAAGTCCAAAGAAGCGGAAGATAGAGAAAGGATGAGTAAGACTCCTATGCCTCAGCCATAGGATCTCTAATGTATGCCATGCTATGTACTAGACCCGACATTGCATATGTTGTTAGTTTAACTAGCAGATATCAAAGTGATCCGAGTGGATCATTGGACGGATCAAAACATCCTTAAGTACTTGAGAAGAACTAAGGATATGGTTCTTTCTTATGGAGGTGATGAACATATCGTTGTTAATGGTTACACCGATGCTAGTTGGAACACCGATCCGGATGATTCTAAATCACAATCTGGATACGTATTTATTTTGAATGGTGCAGCAGTTAGCTGGAGGAGTGCAAAGCAAAGCATTGTGGCGAGATCTTCAACTGAATCGGAATACATAGCTGCTTTGGAGGCTTCACAAGAAGCGATATGGATGAAGGAGTTCATTACGGAGCTCGGTGTGGTTCCAAGTGCGCTGGACCCAATGTCTATCTATTGTGATAACATGGGCGCCATAGCCAATGCGCAAGAACCCAGGTCACACAAGAAGCTGAAGCACATCGAGCTACGTATTCACGCTATTCGAGAACATGTCCAAGATGGTGACATAAAGATTTGCAAAGTACACACAGATCTGAATGTGGCGGATTCGTTGACTAAACCTCTCCCGAGGGCAAAACATGACCTCAGCGGAGTGGGGAGGTGCTTAAGTAGGCGGAGGCTCGACAAGAAACGCTCAACGAATCAATGGCAATTACGCCGAGAAATCAACGCAGCAACGGCCAACGGCGACGGCGTCTGCGCGCGAGATTTGGGGAAGAAGGAGTGACGTGGAGAGGGCCCGCTTGTCAGCGAAATAAGCAGAGAGGGAATGGGGTCCGAGCGTCAGCGACTCGTTGGGTGTGTTCGCGCGTGCGAGAGAGAGAGAGGGGACCCGGGTGGGCTAGCTGGGCTGGTTTCGCTGTTGGGCCAGAATGGTAGCGCCGGCCCTTTTCCTTTTCTTTATTCCTTTTCTTTTTCTGTTTTGATTTTCTGGATTTGTTTTCAAATGAATTCAAACTCTATTTGAATTCAAATCTTATTGGGATTTTTGCAGTGTGCAACAATCACAAATCTTGGCATAAAACCATGTGGTCACTTTGAGTTGGCTTGGTCATTTTTGGAAAGACAAAATAACAGTGACATTGCACTTGGTTTGCAAATGTTTGAAAATGGTTTTTGAAGCCATTTCTATTTTGTAAAACTTTGTTCAAATTCCACACTCAAACCAATCAACAAGGGAAGCAAACAAACTTGGTTTAAAACATTCAAGCTCTCAAATGGGGATGGCCATTTGATTTAAGTTTGCTCACATAAAATGATAGCACTATGTGCTTCTGTTTTCTTGAATTTGGTTTGAAATTGATCTCAAAACTATATGCATGAATGAATGATATGCAATCTTTGAAATCATGATTTTAGGGATGTTACAAATCTAACCCTATTAAGGTGAATCTCGCCCTCGAGATTCGGATTGGCTAGCAAATAGGTGAGGGTGGTATTTCCGAAGATCATCTTCTCTTTCCCATGTTGCTTCCTCTTCGGAATGATGATTCCACTGCACTTTTCAAAACTTGATAGTCTTAGTCCTTGTGACTCTTTCTGCAGTTTCAAGAATCTTGATAGGTTTCTCTTCATAAGTGAGATCACTTTCTAGTTGAACTTCCTCCAAAGGTATAGTATCCTTCAAAGAAGTTTCTTCCATTTCTGGGTGACATTTCTTAAGCTGACTCACATGAAACACATTATGGACAGCTAACAGATATTCTGGCAATTCAATTTCATAGGCAACTTCTCCTTTGCGACTCAAAATCTTGAATGGCCCAACATATCTTGGTTCCAATTTTCCTTTGACTCCGAATCTTTTCATTCCTCGAAGTGGTGACACTCTAAGATAGGCTCTATCACCAACTTCGTAGGTGACTTCTCTATGCTTAGGATCTGCGTAGCTTTTCTGTCGGGACTGTGCTATCTTAAAATTGTCCTTAACCAATTTGACCTTCTCTTCGGCTTCTTTGATAAGATCTGGCCCGAATAAACTTCTTTCTCCCACAACATTCCATAACAATGGGGTGGTACACTTTCTTCCGTAGAGAAACTCAAACGGTGCCATCTCAATGCTGGCTTGATAGCTGTTGTTATAAGAAAATTTTGCGTAAGGCAGACTTTCATCCCAACTGGCTCCATAGTCTAGGGCACATGCCCTCAACATGTCTTCGAGAATTTGATTAGTCCTTTTTGTTTGTCCATCGGTTTGAGTATGAAAAGCAGTACTGAATTCCAACCTCGTTCCCAATGACTCATGTAACTGTCTCCAAAAATGGGAAGTGAATTGAGTTCCCCTATCCGACACAATACTCTTGGGCACTCCATGTAGACACACAATTCTACTCATGTATATTTTGGCTAACTTAGCACTTGTATAGGTTGTTTTCACGGGTATGAAATGAGCCACTTTAGTTAGGCGATCCACTACTACCCAAATAGAATCGTATCCTGACCTGGTCCTTGGTAATCCGGTAATGAAATCCATACCAATTTTGTCCCACTTCCAATCAGGAATAGGTAGTGGTTGGAGCAAACCTGCTGGTTTCTGATGCTCTGCTTTCACTCTACTGCACACATCACACAAAGCAATATGCTCGGCGATGTCCTTATTGAGATTATTCCACCAAAATCTTTCTTTCATGTCCATGTACATTTTGGTGTTACCCGGATGAATGGAGTACGGAGAGTTATGTGCTTCTTGCAAAATCAGTTTCCGCAGTTCCGGATCTTGTGGAACACAGATACGTTTCCCATGCCATAAAGTACCCTGTTCGTCTTCATGGAACCCTTTAGCTTTTCCTTTGCCAATCTTTTCTTTAATCTCTTCGATTTCTTTATCAATCTTCTGGGCTTCTTTGATCTTGTCCAACAAAGTGGGTTGAACATCCAAAGACATGAGATGTCCTTCAGGCACAATCTCCAATCTGAGTTTTCTAAATTGGGTACACAGTTCATCTAGATATTCTCCTTTGGTAAGGCCATTCACAAAAACCTTACGGCTTAGAGAATATGCTACAACATTTGCTTTACCGGGGTGGTATTGCAAACTTAAGTCATAGTCCTTGATAAGTTCTAGCCATCTCCTTTGTCTCATATTAATTTCCTTCTGAGTGAAGATATACTTCAAACTTTTGTGATCTGTGAACACTTCACAACGCTTTCCCAAAAGATAGTATCTCCATGTTTTGAGTGCATGGACGACAGAGGCTAACTCTAAATCATGAGAAGGATAGTTTACTTCATGAGTTTTGAGTTGTCTCGAGGCATAAGCTACAACTTTAACGTCTTGCATAAGAACTGCACCCAAACCTTGATCAGATGCATCACAATATACTTGGAAATCCTTTTCCAAGTCTGGCAGACACAAGACTGGTGCTGTCACAAGTCTCTTCTTCAACTCCTGAAAGCTGAGTTCACAACATTTAGACCAAGCAAACTTCTTGTCTTTCTTTAACAATTCAGTCATGGGCTTAGCTACCTTAGAGAAATTCTCAATGAACCTTCTGTAGTAACCTGCTAAGCCAAGGAAACTACGAACTTCTTTCACGGATTTGGGAGATTCCCATTCAGTCACAGCTAAAACCTTAGCAGGATCAACTGCTACACCATCCTTCGTCATAACATGACCAAGAAAACCAACTTCCTCCAACCAGAACTCACACTTGCTGAATTTGGCATAAAGCTTATGCTCCCGTAACTTCTCAAGTATCAAACGCAAGTGTCCTTCATGTTCTTCTTTGCTCTTGGAGTAGACTAAGATGTCATCGATGAAAACGACAACAAACTTGTCAAGAAATTACATGAACACCTTGTTCATCATATTCGTGAAGTATGCTGGAGCATTGGTCAAGCCAAAAGGCATTACGGTATACTCATACAATCCATACCTTGTAGTGAATGTTGTCTTAGGTATGTCTTGTTCCCTTATCTTGAGTTGAAAATAGCCTGACCTTAGATCAATCTTTGAGAACACACATGCTCCTTCTAGCTGATCAAACAAGTCATTGATTCTAGGCAAAGGATATTTGTTCTTGATAGTTACCTCGTTGAGTGAGCGGTAATCTATGCATAACCTTTGACTTCTATCTTTCTTCTCCATGCACAAAACTGGGGCTCCCCAAGATGAAGAACTTGGTTGAATAAATCCTTTCTGCAACTGTTCTCCAAGTTGCTTCTTGAGCTCTTTCAGTTCATCAACTGACATTTTATACGGTCTCTTTGCTATTGGTCCAGACCCTGGTACCAAATCTATCAGAAACTCCACATCTCTATCAGGTGGCATTCCCGGCAATTCTTCCGAAAACACATCCGAATACTCACTCACAATTGGCACACTGTCCATGTTAACCCCCTTAAGAGAATTTAGCTTACTTCCTTTGGATTCAAAGTTGGACTTGAATTTAATCCGCTTTCTTTCCGGGGTTGTGAGTGCAACAGTACAATTAGCACAATCCAGTACTCCTTCATACTTAGCCATCCAATCCATTCCCAATATTACGTCCAGTCCTTGGGAATCTAGGATTATCAGACTCACTGGAAATTTATGTTTTCCAAACTCTATTACTAGATCCCGGCATCCAAGACTTACTATCATATCTCCACCCGGAGAACTAACTTTTATTGGACACCCAATGTTTTCAGTTGGAAACCCATTTCTATCAACAAATGCTTTTGATATGAATGAATGCGATGCTCCAAAGATCAAAAGAACAAATGCTGGAATAGAATTGAGTCGAACTTACCAAGACAAAGATCGGGCTCCTCATAGACCTCCTCCACACTGATGTGGTTCACCTGTCCTTTCTGGAAAGGATTGGGCTTGATAGGTCCTTCAACTTTCTTTTCAGGGCACTCGTTTGCATAATGCCCCATCTTCTTGCATTTGAAGCATTCAACCTGACTGATGTCTCTTTTAACAGGCTGACTTCCACTTCCACTTCCATTACCACTGTGGTGGTTCTTATGTCCACTCTTGTGGTTCTTGTACTTGTCATTGTCATGACTACAGTGATGCTTGTTGTCATGACGGTTGTGGTTGTGGTGCTTGTTGAATTTCCCATGCTTGTGGGATCCTGAGCTTCCGCTATCATCATAGTGAGATCGTTTGTGAGACGATCCCGAGTTGTGCTTGTCGGAGTGCTTTCTCTTTCTACTCTCGACTTGCTTCATTTTGTTCTCCAAAATAGCAGCCTTGTCACAGAGCGACTGATAAGTGGGAACATATGCCACGGCCAATTGCAGATTCAGCTCATCATTCAAGCCTTCCAGAAATTTTTCCTTTCTCTTGGCATCGGTGTCAACTTCATCCGGTGCATAACGCGCCAGATTATTGAACTCTTCAATGTATTCACCACGCAGCTGCGGTGCGTACTTAGATTGTGGAAATCTTTCTTTTCGGGCTCATCACTCGATGAGATATGAGCGATCGAAAGCCTTCCTCAAAGATAGCCCATGTCACTTCATCTATGGGAGTGGTGATGAAGTTGTCCCACCAAGTGGCGGTGGCCCTTCCAAAGATGTCTTGCCGAATCGACTTTTCAACATCCGTACAGCCCACGGTTACCAAGTCCTTGTTTACTGAGTGTAGCCAATCATTGGCCACCATGGGATCAGTCGTTCCTGAGAACTTTGTCGGCCTCAATCTCAAGAATCTAGTTAGCATATCAAAGCCCGGAGGGTTGTTGTTATTGTTGTTGTTGTTGTTTTGGTTCTGGATGAATGTTGTCATCATCTGCATCAGTTGTGTTTGAGCAGTCATCATTTGCTGCATTTCTGGAGTGATGTTGTTGTTGTTGGGGTTGGGGTTTGCATGACGGGGAGGCATCTGTGGCTTGTTCAAATAGAGATAAGAATAAGATACCCATAGATGCTTTCATGCACATTACATCACATAAGCAAACACAAGCATGCAACACAAGATAAAAGTTCAACAACAAGATAACAAGTTCATAAGGTAAAACACACAAGTAGCAAGCCATCCACATGTCGGATGGTCCAATAACTAGTTCTCAAATAACAAGTATGATAATAAAAGATAAACGAGTAGTCAAATCTACTCATCGGCATCAATCTCCTCCTCGACAAAGGTAAAACCTGCGTTCTCCATCGCGGTCTTGTTCTCCTCAATGCTAGTGGTCAAATACTCTACCTTGGCCTTGAGAGCCCTCTTCTGGGAACGAAGCCTCTCAATCACCGACTGCTGCTGCTCTAGCTCGAAGTCCTTGGACTGTAGTTCTTCAGTCATGTCCCGGATCTTCTTGTTCCTATCCTGGACACGCTTATCCTGACTCTTGAACTTCCTGTCCTGGGTCTCGAACTTCGCCTCCATTTCCTTGACTATCTCGTCCTGCTGCGCGAAGAGCTTGTCCTTCTCGCGAAGCTGCACCTGGAGCTCATCGTTGCTGAGCATGACATTGGTCCTGTCCGTGTCCACGTGCCTAATGAGAGACTCTAAGTCCTGGAGGTACAGGCGTATCGGCTCTGCTGCGTCCCTCGAATCGTCCTCGAAGTCGATGGACTCTCCGTCCTCATCACGTCTTCCGAAGACATGGAAGTGGGTGCCTCTAACCTGTCGGGAGTGTCGCCCTAGCAGACGTCCTATCAGATCCTGCATCACTACCTCAAGGCCTCTCTCCATCGCCGTGCATAAGCTTGAAGACGATGGCCTCCGTAGTAGGCTCTGTCTGGCGTCCGGGCTGGTTCACCTTGAAGCCCCAGAGGTCCTTCCTCTCAAACTTGGTGAGGGGATGCACCATGATGGTGGGAAGAGGGAGATTGAGCAAAGTGGTAAGCTCAACGATACGAGGACCAAAGCGGGTAACCTGGAATTCCTCAACAGTGCTGATGGTAATAGGCATCTATTTATAAGATAGAAAAGTTAGAACAACACAAATCAAGATAAAACAGAAGACATAACATCACATACATATACTTGGGAAGCAAAACACACAAGTCATGCATACATGAAGCCATTACAACAACCAAGGTTCAAACTCATTTTAAAGCAACATTTTGGAAAATAAGGTGATAGGTGGTGGTCCAACTAACGAAGTACGTTTACAATCCTATCTCATTGGATCTGTTGGCTAACACAATGTTTCTAGAAGCAATCAACCTATATTGCTCACATGATTCCATCACTAAGTCTATAATATCTCCTCTTAAGGTTTGGTTGGTAGCTTCCAACTCTTGGGTATGTTCCTTCTCTTTCCTTAGTTCATTTTGGAGGTTGAGCATTCTGCACTTGACTCTATCACCAAGTTCTTTGATGGTCTTCCAAGCTGCATCCCTTGCTGATTCAAAGAATGTAGGGTGCACCGCTGAATTGGTGAACATGCAGAATCTTTTTTCCTGATGGTTGTCTTCCTTGTTTTTATACAAGTGAAGTTGCACCCACCAGTATTCCACTCCTTCATCCACCACTGGAAAACCCTTGTACACAGCTGCACCTTGTATCTCTAATGCAACCATGAGGTCCTTGAGAGCCTTGGGGAATTCTATCTCACACTCCAAAGTCATTGTCATGAGTGGTCCTTTCCTTACGGCTTCGTTGATGGAGTTCATCTACAAATAGAGATGAGAGAGAAGATTAGAAAAGTTTACGTGAAGAATAGACAAGTGTAGAAGTTGAAAAAATTTCCTTAGTGGTTTCCAATCCTAGGGTCATAATCCTACAGGCAACACAGTGCTCTGATACCATATGTAAGATCCCTCCTTTGTAAAGGAAAAGGATACCTATGATTGCAATGCTAGTCCCTGGATCATTGCTAGCATCCACAGTTTAAGATGAAGTACACAGATACAAAGGTCATTTATTACATCCATTCTAGAGATAACATAGTCTTTACAACTCAAGGCCACAGGCCTAATACAAGAGTTTGAATAAGTAAATAAATATAAGTCTTCATCTTCATGTGCCACAGGCAAACATGTTGAGTGTAGACTCATGACACCTAATCCTCATCAGAGTAACCTGCAACATCACAAGTTACAGCCACAATGGGTCAATACTTTGGAATAGTATTGGCAAGTGATACCTTAGTAAATTTTAAGTGGACTATATTACTATATGCAATTTGGCTAAGTGTAGCTTGGCTTGCTTTGCTCAAAATAGGTTTTTCCTATTAGTTGAAATCACTAAGTTTTTCGTTGTCAAAACTTTTCCCAAGAAACCATCAATAGACATTGAGGTCCTTCACCCTTGTTCACCCACAAGTTTTTACTTAGAAGTTGGAATGATGAGATTCTTGATAGCTTCCATGCCTTGATGCTCAAGTTGTCCATTGCCATGGACTTGGCTAAGTACTTAGATTTTTCCATCTGCAGAGGTTGTGCACTTTCCCCACCAGACTTGGTTTCCCAAGACAGGACCCTTCAGAAGCCTTTCCTTAGACCAAATGGACGCGCTCCAACCTATCATTCCCACTACCACCAACTGTCCAAATGGCTAAGTTCTAGCAACCTATGTGATCTAGGCAGAGCCCATATTGCTAAGTGGCTGCACTAGAAGCTTCTCAACACTTGGCCTCTAAAATCCCTTTGTTCCTGGGTGGCTTTCCACAAGTGAGATACACAAGGTAAACCATAGCCATGGGCCTTATGTAACCACTCAACCAAAATCCACCAATCAAGTCCCTTTCCACCCAGGTGATTCATTGACTTAGTTGTTTTTATTAAGAAAAACATAAGTCCAAAGACTTAGAAATATTTTCACCATAGCATGTATATTTTACCAACCCTTGTTTGCTACTAGCTAGGCTAAGCATGGCATAGATAGTAACTTAACTTAGAAATTTCCTAGCAATTCTACAACTACTTAGGATTTCCCAACATGGCATTTGGCAAAAATAGTAACATGCAAGACTTAGCAAAATATTTCTAATGCTTAGTATAAAATATAGGGATGGAAATATTCATGAAGTACCACTTGCCTTGGTAGTTGGGAGAGTAGCACTCTTCACAATCACAATCACTAGCACCAAAGTCTACACAAAAGAATGGTAGCAACAATTACACACAACATATACAAACAAAAATACATATGCATGCATGCAAAATGCTAAGTGATGATTTTTTTAAAACTCAACCAAGCAAGTGCATAGTACTGAATCATAATCAAGTTAAAAACTTGCTAAACCAAGTTTATTTGACACTAAAACAATTTCCTAAACAATTCCTATACTCAAAATAGTCCTAAACAAGTTTCTGCAAATAAAGTCATTTTAACAGAAACTAAACACTAAACACATTTCATAAACAGAAAGGGCTTGTCTTCCTGATTCCAACGGTATAAAATTTGCTAAAATCTAACGTGGAAATCAAAAGTTACAAGCAAATCAAATTTGGATATAAATCTGATTCAAATTTTGTTTTTAAACTAAACCCTAGCCACGCGGCGCTATCCTATTGGTCGATACCGCTTTGCTCAGGATCGCCCTTCCGCGCCGTCGGATCAAGTCAGATCCAACGCGCTAGATTCAAAGAAAACGATTCGCTCGGATCTAATCTAAACCGCCAGATCTACATCTAACGGCTGTTGTTGCCTCGACCATAGACTAGCGCTAGCTGGCGATAGTGAGGCGTCTGTCGTGGCCGGCGTTCTAGGTCGTCCGGGAGGAGAGGTGCTTACGAACCGCAGGTCGGCGATGCTCAACGTGGAGGTGGCTTGGCAAGGCGCCTGGCAGGGGCTGGAGCTCGTCGAGTCGTGCAGCGTCGGGTGGTTCTGTCGAAGTTGTTGCCGAGGTTTCGCGTCGCCCTATACGAACGGATGGATTAGGAGACGCGCAAGACAGTGGCGAACATCCTCGTATGCAAGAGGGGCAAGAGGCGCGCTTACCGTAATTGAATTGGTCGCGGAGTTGAGCGGCGGCTCGGTCGATTCTTGCACGAACGGGACGGCGTCTGGGTCACGAGCGAGCAAGCGAAGAGTATCGAAGATGCGAGATCACTGGGCACATTCGTTTGAATCGAGGCATAGGGACTCACGGAATTTCTTGGGAGGTCGTCGGAGTTGCGGCGGTGTTTGGTGAGTTGCGAGCAGCCTGGGGGCATGGAGATGAAATTTAGTGAGGGGAATGGAGCGGAGTGGGGAGGTGCTTAAGTAGGCGGAGGCTTGACAAGAAACGCTCAGCGAATCAATGGAAATTACGCCGAGAAATCAAAGCAGCAACGGCCAGCGGCGACGGCGTCTGCGCGCGAGATTTGGGGAAGAAGGAGTGACGTGGAGAGGGCCCGCTTGTCAGCGAAATAAGCAGAGAGGAGTAGGGTCCGGCGTCGGCGACTTCGTTGGTGTGTCCGTAGAGAGAGAGAGAGAGAGAGAGAGAGAGAGAGAGAGAGAGAGAGAGAGTGGGCTAAATTGGTTTGGTTTGTTGGGCCATAATGGTAGCGCCGGCCCTTTTCCTTTTCTTTATTCCTTTTCTTTTTCTGTTTCGATTTTCTGGATTGGTTTTCAAATGAATTCAAACTATTTTTGAATTCAAATCTTTTGGGGATTTTTGTATTGTGCAACAATCACAAATCTTGGCATAAAACCATGTGGTCACTTTGAGTTGGCTTGGTCATTTTTGGAAAGACAAAATAACAGTGACATTGCACTTGGTTTGCAAATGTTTGAAAATGGTTTTTGAAGCCATTTCTATTTTATAAAACTTTGTTCAAATTCCACACTCAAACCAATCAACAAGGGAAGCAAACAAACTTGGTTTAAAACATTCAAGCTCTCAAATGGGGATGGCCATTTGATTTAAGTTTGCTCACATAAAATGATAGCACTATGTGCTTCTGTTTTCTTAAATTTGGTTTGAAATTGATCTCAAAACTATATGCATGAATGAATGATATGCAATCTTTGAACTCATGATTTTAGGGATGTTACAAAAGGTGGCATTAAGTGTTCGGAAAGTATGGGTTGAGACACATGAATCAAGAGTGGGATTTGTCCATCCATATGACGGATAGATATACTCTGGGCCCTCTCGGTGGAATGTCATCCAATTAGCTTGCAAGCATGTGACTGGCTCACAAGGGATCACATACCACGGGAACGAGAAAAGAGTACTTATCAGTAACGAGGTTGAACTAGGTACGCAGAGATACCGACGATCAAAACCTCGGATAAGTAAATTATCGTGAGACAAAGGGAAATTGGTATCGTATGTAAGTGGTTCATTCGATCGCAAAGTAATCGTAGAAATATGTGGGAGCCATATGAATTTCCAGATTCCTCTATTGGTTATTGTTCGGAGAAGTGTCTCGATCATGTCCGCATAATTCAAAAACCGTAGGGAGACACACTTAAGGATTCGATGTTGTTGAGTAGTTATGGAATGATGAGTAAGAGACTGAATGTTGTTTGGAGTCTCGGATGGGATCCGGGATATCACGAGGAGATCCGGAATGGTCCGGAGAATAAGATTCATATAAGGAAAGTCCTGTTTCGAGGTTGGAGAATGGTTCTGGTGTTTTCATCGGGAATGTTCTAGAAGGTTCCGGAAGGTCCGGCACTCCGGAGGGGAAGGGTACATGAATGTGTCACAACAAGTTGGAATGATTGCATCATGTACTAGGTGTCATCGCTGAGCAGAATAAAGGGATAAATCAAATCCTAGTTTGAAAAGTCAAACGCCAATTTGAAAAGTCAAACGGCAAGTTTGCTTGGTGGAGGGAGAGTAGGAAACCTACTTGGGGAGGAGTTCCTCTCCCTCCACCGCCGGCCTTGGAGGCCGAGTTGGGGGAGGACTCCCTCCCCCTTGGCCGGCGCCCTCCACCTATAAAAGGAGGGGCAGGGCTGCCCCTTCAAACACACAACTCCACCACCCAAAACCCTAGCCCTAGCCGCCGGCCCTCCTGCAGCCGCCGCTGCCCTAGGGCAAACCCTAGCCGCCGACTTGGGGCTTTCCCCAAGCCCTATCCGCCGGCCTAGCCCTCTCTCATGGGTGCGTCTAAACCCTAGATCAACGAGGCCTCTCTCATAGTCCACCATACTCGCTCCGGCTTAAGGCGAAGCCCTGCGAGATCTCCCCTCTACTTCCGGTACCACGCCGTCGTGCTGCTGGAATCGCGAGGAGAGTGCTACAACCTCCACTGCCTGCTGGAACAAGGGAGAGGAAGGTCTTCATCGAGTACCGAACGTGTGACCGACTGCGGGAGCGCTGCCGGAACGCGGCGCCGGAAGGATCGTCTACACGATCTTGAGATTGGCAAGAGTACGACTACATCACCCATGAGAATCCACTCTCGTTAAACACTTTGGAATCTTCGAGGGTGAGTTATTCCATCGACTCGTTGCTAATATCTAATAGATAGATCTTGGCTTGTTTGTTTGCATGCGATAGAATTTTTTTGTTTTCCATGCTTCGAACCCCTACACTAACATCCCCTCGCAGACGTAGCGGTAGCGTCATGAACAACTGGAACATCACGGACGGTCAGATTGGAGATAAACTGAAGTAGAACCCGTGGGCTGACATCCCCCCCCCTGCGGTAGGAGCAGGAACGTCGTGGACGGTGTCACGTCGTGGTAGCTTGCACTGTAGAGGAAGCTGATGATGCTCAAAAGAGTTGGTAGCCCTTGTGCCGATGTCGAGGAAGCCGAGAGTGTTGGGTAGTGCCGAGTTCGGGGTAGCCGTTGCGGGGAGTTGCCGTGGTCGATGTCGTGGTCAGAGATGCCGGTGTCGAGGTAACCACATGTGAAGCCGCATGCGCATAGTGCGCGAGGAGGATGACGGAGACGTGTCGAGGCAGTCGTCAAGAATGTCAATGCCGAAGCTGATGCAGTCCGAGCTATCGAGGACGAGGTGCGACCATAGTTTTGCCAGAACTAGGCGCACGTCGGGGACGAACGCACACTCCGGTTTAGCCAGAACCGAGTATGCAAAGAAGAACTCGGCGGTGACGCGGTCGAGGCAGTCATAGAGGGGTCGATGCCGAAGAAGACATTGTCAAAGCCGATGAAGACGAGGCGCTGATCCGAGCTTGCCAGACTCGGGAACGCGTCGGGGACGAAGGCACTCCTAGTGTTGCCAGTACCAGGCATGCAGGGGCAGGGACCATCATGAACTTGTCGCAATGTCAGAAAGACTAGCAGAGGAAGCCTCCAGAGCGGTTGCGATGCGTAGAGCGGAGAAGGGAGAGATGTCGGCGCTGTCGACGATTGTCGAAGTAGAGTAGGTGGTGTAGTCGGGGATGAGGCGATGACGCTGACAACGAAGTTGTAGTGGACGAAGACGTAAAAGGCGGCGAAAACAGCAGTGACCTAGGGTAGTCATGTTGGATGCCTGGAGTGGCGATGGGGTAGTCGGCGGGACCTGCGACGGCGTGAGATCGCCCTGCAAGTTACCTTGTGAAGTGTGGCGGCAGTGCTCGAAGTAGGCGAGGAAGAACCCGGTGATGTGACGAAGACCATGTGTAGACGGTGGAGATCCACACCTGTAGGAGATGGCACGGTGAAAGCCGAGTACATCGATGCACCGGGACGACGAAGTAGACTGCGTGCAGCGACGCTATGACCCGAGGAGGCAGCATAGCTGCAGGGCGCAAGTCGGTGCAGTGGCTAGGAGACCACCAGCGACGTACACGCCAAGTAAGGCGTGTTGGAAGCTGGTAGCATGGACCAAAGGCAGGACGGCGCTGCGGCCCGAGGGAGCGACGCAACGACAGCTCGTAGCTCGATCGGTGGTAGGCGCGTGCTCGAGGACGTGCTTGGCATAGACACACGCGGGATTGGTTGATCAGACCGACGGTGATCCGTATGCGCCAGAGCATGGACGACGCGTAGATCGGAGTCAATGGCAGCGTTGTCGGTGAAGTCCCAAACGATGACGACGAATATGATCCGAGGTGAGGCGGCCGCGGTAGCCTTCCAAGGAAGGCGTCGCAGCTGTCCATGGTGCGCGGAAGCCTGCCATGAGGCCGCGATAGCCTGACGAGGCATGCGTAGTAGCGTAGGAGGCAGACGCACGGGCGCGGTGTAGATCCTCGATGTCGATGGTCGGAGTAGAGGCGCAGCGACGACGACGGCGGTGGGCGACTCAGTCCAATCTAAGATCGGTAAACCAAAGAAGAAAACCGATCAAGAGATCGGAAAAAAAGACTTACAGGGCAGCCGATCGCGGATGGCGGACGAACCCTGTGTACGGGTTGCGTGGCCCCCGGCGGAGATCATGGAGATCGACCTTGTCAACACCCGGATTTTTAACCTCAGATGCCTGTTATGCCATACATCGCAATCCCAGGATTACCATTTTTGCGAGACATAACAGATTGGAGATCACAGTACATCATCCATTACAAACCATACATAAGGTCTTACACAAATACGGATCTCATGATCCAGTCTTAATACAATTCAAGCAGCGGAATAACGTAAAGATAACGATAGCGTGGGCGAAGCTCCATCTTCATGGTCATGGGCAATGCTGACGATGGGAGATGATCCTAGTTGTCGTAACCTTCCCGCATTCCATCTTCATGATACTCCTCTTCATAGTCTAGCCACGGGAATAGCCAGGGACAAATCCATGAGTACTCTTTAAGTACTCGCAAACTAATACTAACAAGTGAAGGGGTTTTTGAGTAGGATACTAAGCTCTAGGGTTGTTTTGCAAAAAAGCCAGATTTATCTCTACTGAGTTCAGAAGCAAAGAAAGCTATTTGAAAATTTTATAATACCTAAGTGGGAACTTGAATTTCATGTCACAACCCTGTTGTGGTCAAGTCAAAGTCATAAATCAGTTCATAAGTCATTTTGAAAACATCTGACGATGGAAAAGTATGGCCACTCTAACTGTCCATAACCGCGGACGCGGCTATTCGAATAGTTTGACACTCTTCAGATATTGTACACTTTCACCACAACATTCGACACATCCATCAGGAATCAAATCCTGAATTCACCATACTCAGTATGCGGATAATCAATCCTATCCTTTCAATTACACGCCCTAGTATAGGCACCTCTCCTATGAGTTTGGTCTCCCAACCATGACCAACTATCATCTTGGGTACTGCACAGGTGGATAATCTTCACAATGTAGCCTCAGCTCAAACCTTGGCCGTAAGGGAACCCATATTAAGGTCTATAAATTTCCAGTCAAGCCCTATCCAAATTTCGGGTATTGTGGTTGTACGGTAAAATTGGAATGGTATCGCATCCATACAACCATTGGTTTTATAAAGGGCTAAGGCTCATGCCTTAACATTTTCATCATCAAAATCATCTGGTGTTCAAGAACACATGTCAAAACATTTCAGTAGATTGACTCATCATTCTAAGGTTTTCATAACCATTTTCACCAAGTATTCCCATCTAAAGCTGATCAAGTTTTATGCTTAGCACTAGCATCTACAAGGGGAATAAATACTAATGAGGGGTGATAAGAAATTGGATCTTATCTAAGTTCAATCTGATGCCTCGGGATGACATTAAGATTTATCTAACTTAGGCCAAGTTTTATGTTCTTTATGCTACCTTCCAATATTCTTCTATTATATACAAGTTACTAAGTAAACTCTAAGAAAAAGCTTTGATAAAGAAATAAAGTACTAAGTTTGCAAGTAAAACTAGGATTGGGTATCATCAATGGGTATAATCTTGATAAATGGCAAGTGTTAGCTTGCTCTGTTAATAGCTTGCTAAATAAGATAACTTGCAAGTTGTAGCTTGCCTTGTGTAGAGTAGTGGTTGAAGTTCTCCTCGGCTTCTTCCTCATAGTATCCCCTTTCCTCCTTGTATCCTTGGTCAGTACTATTGTCTATAAATAAATACGAGGTACGCAATCACCACACAATTCTTAACTACTTTATTTAGCACACAAAGGTTTACACTAGATGATCCAGCATCATCACTATGATCACCAGGATTAAAGCACTTGTCTTATTTATTTCATTTTAGAAAAGTAATTTCTACTCATTGAAAAACTACTTAAGATTTAATATTCTCCAACTCAAACATGGGATCATGTTGACACATGTCATCACCACATATTTCAGTACATGGGAATGTGATTTAAAGTGGTGTCACAATTTAATAAGGTTTAACCTTTTTATTTTAATTAAATAAAATGACTAGAATGGCCTATGAGACATTCTTTAATTACTTGATCATTATTTCTGCAAGTAACCCTATATATTTTTATATATTCCGAAAGGTATGGTTAAATGTGATTTTTGAGAGTTGGAATCAACTCAAAAGCTTTCATGGTTGAATTTTGAAAAATGTTTGAATGCAGAAAAGCTTCTGCCTTATTATTTTTGCTATGGGTGATCTACAAATCTAAATGGTTTGAATCCAATGGGCTTGGATTAAGCACTCCGGTACCTTTCCAACAAAATTGGTTTCATGCATTTTGGTTTAGTGAATCAAGTTGGGTTGATTTTTGAATCTAGGTACAGAACTGCTTTTGAAACTAAATGAATAAACTTAAGTTTGAATTGTTGGGTCGCGCGGGATGTTTAACTGAGCCGGCCCACTACGCACAGCGCACGCGGGCTGGTTAAGTGAGCGACCCCACTCGTTAGTGAGACAGTGAGTGGCAAAGCGGTACGGGACGATATAAGCCGTGCGATCTAGTTCTAATCCTACGGCTGTGGTTCATCGTCCATACCTGAACAGGACGCGGCGAGGCTGAACCCTAGCGCCCGTGGGGGTCGACGGAGGCTCACCGGGCCTTCGGCGATGGTCAGTGATGGGGGCGAATGACGAAGTCGACGAAGGCGATTTTTCTGGTACTGGCAGCTCCTCCTAGGGCGGCTCCAATCGATGGCGTCTCTCCTCTGCAGCGGCGAACTTCGGTGCAATTCTGGCCACCTGGTGCTCGCCTTGCTCCGGGCGTGAGTGGGTGTGATTAGTGAGAGGTGGGGAGTGAGATGGTGTGAAGAGCTGGGAAGGCCTCTATTTATTTTGAGCTGAGGGGACCGAATGGCGCAGGCTGAGCTCGTCGTGGTCGTCGGCACAGCGTGCTAATGGCATGGGCGACGATAGGAAGCGGTGCTGTGCTCCCTGGCGAAGCTCAACGGCATGGTCACGTGGCGTGGGGCGGTGCTGAACGGTCGGAACGTCGCGGCGCTCTGGGTGGGTCCGACGGGGATTTTAATGGCGCACAACGTCCATGGTCCGCATGGCGGCGAACGGGGTTGTCTAGCGGGTTGCTGAGGTGCTGGCAATCACGTACGCAAGCGACGAGGGTGGTGCGCGGTCTGTGGGCTGGTGTCGTGTGCGACGCTCTGGCGTGCTCTCGGCTCGCACGCGGAGAAGCTTGGCATGCTCGGGCAGTGTGGTCCAGGGGCTGGCAATGCTCGGGGCTTGGACAGGGGGTGGCGGTGGACGGTGGTCAGTTCTCTAGACATGCTTGCTAGGCTTGGTGCTTCTCCTAGCTCGCTGTCGACTTGGGGGTGGCAAGTTAGGTTCAGCATGCTTACCATTGATGGACCTTGCATGCTCACAGTAACGCTAAAGATTGTTAAAGGGGCTAGATGATCTACTAAGAGCTTGCTGCAAAACCAGAGAGGAAACAAGGTTGGTCAAAATCACTGCTACAAATAGTGCTTGATGTTTGTTGGTTTCCTGCAAACAAGGTGTTTGGTGAAATGGTCGAAAGAAATTTAAATTTGAATTTTGTATTCAAACTTGGTGGGTTTGCTAGGCACATACTAGGGAGGCTTGGGTTAGTTGGATTGGTTAAGGGGCACTGGTTTGGTTGGGTTTTGAAAATGTGTGATCTTCATATAGGTTAAAGATTCAATTTTAAATTATCATTTGAATGAGGTTGCCAAATGTTTCTGGAAGTTTAAAAGGTGGGTTTTAATTCACTTTTACTTGGTCTTGCAAGGGGTGAAAAGAAATGGAAAGGTTTCTGTTTGAAATCTTAGACTAGAAGCACTCAAAGTGACCTAGTGAGCATGATTGGCAAAAATGACCATTTGCCTTATTTGATTTGTTTTTTATTTTATCTTGATTTATTTCTGCTTGGAAATGTTTTAGATGATGTTATTTTCATCTTTAAACCATTCCTTGCTATTTAGGTTAATCACACAAGTCCAAAAATGCATTCATACAATCATCACATACACACATGCATTCATATGGTTTGTATTTAATAAAAAAATTGTTAACCCTAATTTTAGTGATTAAAATTTGATAAGCATGATCAATATTTTTGGGATGTTACAGACCTCCTCGGAGGCGGCGCGGCGGAAGCGTGTTGCTCGGCTAGCGTGGCGCCATGGCGGACGGCGACGCTAGGGTTTTGGAAGTGGAGGTGGCTACGCTAGGTGGATGCGGCGGCGGCTAGGTTAAGAATCTTGCCGCTTTGATACCATATAGAACGATAGAAAAGGAGATTGAAAGAATATATTGGATATATTATTAAGCCTCATGCACGAGTATATATAAACATACAAGAATCATCTTAAAATATAAGTTAAATTAGACTAGAGTTCTAATTATTATAAACTATCATAACAATTTTATACATACAATACTCTAACAGAACGAGTGCCCAGCGACATAGCTCAAGCGGCGCCACTGGGGGCTGCAAAGGACCAACCCGATGCTACAAGGCGGTGATGTGCGGTGTCCAGTTTTGCCACCGCCGCGCTACAGGATAGGAGGGAGGCCGTTTTTGCTGCAGGATGTCGCTGTTTTGGTCTCGAAGCAGGATGTACGCGTTGTGGTTGACTTCGTCCTACGGCGCGCGGTGGCGGAGGACGGACTAAATATTTGGTGTGGCGAAATTGAATGAATAAAAATTAAAAGATCAAATATTATATTCTTTTTATTTGGAATAAATCTAAACACTATTTAGTATATAGGTACATCTAAATTTTAAAAAATTAAGACATCTATTATGGGACGGAGAGAGTATATTAATTGATATAAAATTAATCAACATGACATTAATTCATATTAGTTAATTAGATTTGTCTAAATATGGATGTATCTAGCACTAAAACTTGTTTAGATACATTCGTTTATAGACAAATCTATAGCAACTAATATGGATTCGGAAGGATAATAATAATATTATATAGTACTTTAATTTTGAGATTTGTGCTTAGAGGGTGTCATCTCTCGTTTTCGTCAATGAGAATTCAGGCGAGACAGTACTGACGCGGGGCGCGTCGTTCGCCGGCCGGCCAGAATATCTTGGCAAGCTCTTGAGCGGCGTCAATCTCCCTACAGGCTTCACTCAGCGCCGGCCTAGTGTCCTAGTCGTCTTGTCGGTTACCGCAGCCCCGCCTCTCCTTTCCATGTTTTCTGATCGATCAATTGATCTAGCAATTGAGTCCTTTGGTCGTACGTAGTACGTACATGTATAGGTATTGCATACATGGTACTTGGTCTAGTTTGTTAGGATTAGACTAGCTCTCGGTAGATGCTATGGGTTGAAGAGAGAGAGAGAGGGTGCTACTTGTGCCTTGGCTCGACGAGTACGAGCCGGAAGGGATACTGGTAATAGTGCTGGTGTCAGTGGCCATGGGAAAAGGGAGCGGCGCGAGCGTGTGGTGAGGTTGGCTGCGGTGAAGCTTCCCGTCGACGCAGCGCTAGCCTAGATCAGATTGGCTTGTAGGTGGGGCGGCTAGGGCACGGCAACCTCGTGAGGCGTGCTGCCGGCCCTCAGCTCCTTTATATAGCGCTGGCGACAGGGGCCCACCAACCAGATGAGGTTGTGAGCCTCTGATCAGGGCACGGATAGGGAAGTGGCAGGTTGTTGGGCTCTGTCACGTTTAGAGATCAATCTAACATTCCTCCCCTTGATCTCGACTTTACTTTTAATTTTATACTTTACTTGTTTCATCACGGATCGATACATAGAGCATGTTTCATCGTCTCAGCTCAATTGCCGATAGAATCATACAGCTACTACATACTTTTCTATTTTGAAACAAATTCTATTACTTTTGGGCCTCGGTAGTCCAGGAATCATAGGCTTTCCATTAATCCTATGTCGGCTACGTGTTCCTTAAACACATTGGGTGGTAAGCCTTTCGTTAGCGGATCCGCAAGCATATCCTTTGTCCTTATATGCTCGAGACTTATAGTTTAATCCTGAACTTTGTCCTTCACAACATAATACTTTATATATATTGACTTTGTAGCATTACTCGACTTGTTGTTGTGAGCATAGAATATTGCGGGCTCGTTGTCATAGTACATCTTTAGTGGCCTCCTGATGCAGTCTACCACTCTCAAGTCGGGTAGAAATTTCTTTAACCATAATGCCTATCTCATGATCTTATAACATGCTATAAATTCTGCGTACATCGTAGATGATGCAACTATTGACTGTTTGTCGCTTCTCCACGAAATAGAACCTCCTGCGAGACTAAAGACATATCATGTCGTGGACTTTCTATCATATTTATCCCCCGCAAAGTCTGCATCTGAATACCCTCTTATTTTTAGGGAATCAGATCTTTTGTATATTAGCATGAGGCCTCTTATGCCTTGCACATAACGCAAAGCTTTCTTTATCATCTTTCAATGCTCTATGCCTGGATTCTCTTGATATCTACCGAGTACCCCGGTGATAAAAGCTAAGTCAGGGCGACTGCACACTTGTGCATACTGTAAGCTTCCAACAGCCGAAACATATGGTACTGACTTTATTTGATCGATCTCATATTGGTTCTTTGGACATTGAAATTTTCCAAAACTATCGCCCTTGACTATGGGAGCAGGTGTGGCATTACTCGCATGCATATTGTATTTCTTTAGAATCTTCTCACAATATGCCTTCTACGACAGTCCTAACACTCCATTCTTTCTATCTCGGTGAATTTCTATGCCCAAAACATAAGAAGCTTCACCAAGATCTTTCATATCAAAATTTGAGGACAAGAACTTTTTTGTTTCTAGTAGTAGGCTGACATCGCTGCTAGCAAGCAAGATATCATCCATATACAGAATTAGGAAAATGTATTTCCCACTTTTAAACTTTGCATAAATGCAGTTGTCCCCAACATTCTCTTTAAATCCAAATCTTTTAATTGTATCATTGAACTTTAAATACCACTGTCTAAAGTCTTGCTTTAACCTATAAATGGATTTCTTTAGGCAGCATCCTAGATGTTCCTTCCCGTCCATGGGTTTTTTCATGTAAACATTTTCTTCTAAATCTCCATTTAGAAATGTCGTCTTTACATCCATTTGATGCAACTCTAAATCAAAATGTGCAACTAGTGCCATTATTATTCTGAAGGAATCCTTACATGAGACCAGAAAAAAGTCTCATTGTAATCTACCCCTTCTCTTTGCGTAAAGCCTTTTGCCACAAGTCTTGCTTTATACTTTTCTACATTTCCATTGGAGTCATACTTTGTTTTGTAGACCCATTTGCAACCTACTGTTTTGGCTCCTTTAGGAATTTCCTCTAAGTCCCAAACATTGTTGGAACTCATCGATTTTATTTCATCTTCCATTGCCTCCACCCACTTGGCTGAGTGAGGGATTCTCATGGCTTCTTCATGTGAGGTGGGATCACCCTCCATATGAACTGTTTCTGTGTTGTAAACTTTGTAAATTTCTTTAGAAATGGCTGATCTTCTTTCTATTTTATACCTTCTGAGTTCATCAGACTCTTGCTCATTTCGTGCCTCAGGTGCTGGCATATTTACTGTATGTGGTTGTTCCGTCTCCCTTTCGTGCTCAACAGTGGGTTTAGGCGGCTCCTGACGGACAGGTTCCGGACCTTCTCCCATTGTTGTCACATGTGGAGTCACAACAGGTGCCGGCACCACAACCTCAGGGGTTGTCAATGGTGGCACGACAGGTAGCGAGAAAAATGGCTCCTGAGTCATCGGATTAGGTGCATGCACCCTCTTCTCCTCAAGATCGATTTTCCGAGCTACCGTGCTCCCCCTCATTAATTTGTCCTCCAAGAAGACTGCATGTATCGTTTCTACAAACTTTGTGTATTTATCAGGACAGTAGAAACGATAACCTTTTGATCTATCTGGATAGCCAATGAAGTGGCAAGACACTGTTATGGGGTCTAACTTTGCAATGTTTGGATTAAAAACTTTTGCCTCAGCTAGGCTCCCCCAGACCCTCAAGTGGTGCAGAGAGGGGACTCTGCCTGTCCACAACTCGTGCGTGTTTTTGGCACCGACTTACTTGGTACTCTATTGAGAATGTGAATGGCGGTTTTAAGTCCCTCCATCCATAATCCCAATGGTATGGTGGAATAGCTCATCATGTTGCGCACAATATCCATAAGGGTACGGTTACGCCTTTCAGCTACTCCATTTTGCTGAGGTTCGCCTGGCATAGAATACTGGGCGACTATTCCATTTTTCTATAGGAACCTTGCAAAAGGTCCAGATACTTGACCATATGGAGTGTGCCGACCGTAGTACTCCCCCCACGGTCAGACCGGACTATTTTAATTCTTTTATCATGCTGATTTTCTATTTCAGCTTTGAATATTTTAAATTTATCCAATGCTTCAGATCTTTCTTTAATTGGATAAATGTAACCATATCAGGATTAATCATCTGTGAATGTTATGAACGAATCATAACCATCCACACTTTTCACAGGAAACGGTCCACAAATATCAGCGTGGATGATTTATAGTGTTGTTGTACTTCGGTTTGCACCATTTTTGATTTGCTTTACATATTTTCCTTTGATGCAATCTATGCATTGTTCGATATCTGAGAACTCTAACGGAGGAAGAATATCATTTTTAACGAGGATTTCTATTCTTCCCCTCGAAATATGGCCTAATCTATAGTGTCATAACTTCGATGAGTCGTGAGTTCGCTTTCTTTTCTTTTGTTCTTTGTTCGACAAGGAAACTTGCTCACTCACACTACACACAGAAAGCACGTTATCATGCAAGGATAATAAATAAAGCTTATCGTGAAGTAAATCAATACTCACACAAGCACCTTTAAACCAAATGGCACACTTTTCATGTCCAAAATAACATTCATACATGTCTTTATCCAAGCACGACACACTTATTAAGTTTCTGTGGACGGAGGGAACATATAAAACATCTTTTAACAGAATAGTAAAACCATCAGCTAGCTCCAAAGGAATGTCGCCAATAGCTTCAACTTCTGCTTGAACCCCATTCACGACCTTAATGCATCTTTCGCTTCTTTGCAAAGTCCTTGTCGAATGGAATCCCTGTAAGGAATTGACAACATGAACAGTTGCACCAGAGTCAATCCACCAAGTAGATTTAGAAAACTGTTCATACAAGGATTCATTTATAAAATAAACTATGTCTTTACCGTTCTTTGCCATTATGAACTTGATCCATATTGGGAAATCTTTCTTGAAGTGACCAGGCTTCTTGCAATGGTGACACTGGTCCTTGTCTCCAAGAAGACTTTGCTGATGCTGATGCTGATACTGTTGGGGGCCTTTGCCATGTGGCTTGGAAGGGGAACCGTCATGGTTGTTGTTGTTGAAGGTTCTCTTCATGTTTTCCTTCACGTAGTTCAGAGAACCACCGTGAATGGACTTGAGATTTTCTTCCTCTTGAGAACACATCCCAATGGTCTTTTCAATATCCCATTTTTCAAGGGACATGTTGTAGTTGATCACGAAGTTCTCGAACTGTTGGGGAATGGAAGCCATGACAAGATGCACCAGTAGAGAAGGCTTGAGCTCGAGGTCGGCATCCATGGGCTTTAACTTAGAAGCCATGTTGCTCATCCTCAAGATGTGCTCCCTAATGCCATGTGGCCCTCCAGTATACTTTTCTGTGACCAGCTGTTTGAGCAGCTGGGTGGCATACATCTTTGAAAATCCAGTAAACTAACTCTTTATCTTTGCTAGATATTCCCCAACAGAGGCACACTCTTCGATTGAGCCCACAATTGCGTTTTCAATCGTATTCTTTACAAAGGTCAAGCACTTTTTGTTGGCATTGACCCACTTTTGGTTATCTATAGAGTATGACAGCTCCAGTGGAGCATGGTCTCTCTTCCTCTTTTCCCAAGCAGCATTATCTTCAGCATCATCCCTTACTAGGTCTTTTGGCTTGACTGGTTGTTTGGTTTCCACAACCGAGTCAACCTCGGCACACACAAATGCCAGGTCTACTTTCTTCCTCCACTCAATGTAGTTATCCCCCTAGGCATCGGAATGTCCTTGAGGCAACTCATGAGGTTGAGACCTTCTGAAAACCATAAAAGATGTGAGATAACAAAAACAATTGTATGCATTAATCCAACGTTGGTATAAATTAAGCATGTAACTGTTTGTGCCATTAAAATTATATCACTATTGGGCAAAAATAAAATAAATCCACCTTTGACACATAGTAAACAAATCATGATCATGCTATAAATAACGTTGGTCATTTAATAACAAGAGCATAATTAACTTTAAGTGTGGGGATTTTTCTTTCTTTGGGGCTTTTTCTCTTGCGGGATCTAGGGTTTTCTAGGGTTAGGGTTCAAACTTTTCAATCTACTTTTCTTGGGGCTTTGTTTGCGGGATCTGGGAGGAACTAGGGGAGCTTCTTTTCCTTTCTATTTGCCCTAGATGGGGTTGTTCTTCTTCTAGATGTCTCCTCAAGGGATGTCCATCTAGGTCGAGAGGAACGGCGCGGCCATAGGGCAGGCGCACTGTAGATCTAAGGATTCATCCCTCCTTTTGCTTTTCTACCGATAAACTACGACTAGAAATGATGCTCTGATACCATTGTTAGGATTAGACTAGCTCTCGATAGATGCTATGGGTTGGATCTAGTAGATCAGAGAGAGAGAGAGAGAGAGAGAGAGAGAGAGAGAGAGAAGGTGCTACCTGCGCCTTGGCTTGACGAGCACGAGCCGGAGGGGATACCGGTGCTAGTGCCGGTGTCAGTGGCCATGGGAAAGGGAGCGGCGCGAGCGTGTGATAAGGGTGGCGGCGGTGGAGCTTCCCGTCGGCGCAGCGTAGCCTAGATCGGATTGGCTTGTAGGTGGGGCGGCTAGGGCACGGCAACCTTATGAGGCATGCTGCCGGCCCTCACCTCCTTTATATAGCGCTGGCGACAGGGGCCCATCAACCAGATGAGGTTGGGCGCCCCCGATCAGGACGCGGATAGGGGCGTGGCAGACCGTTAGGCTCTGTCACGTTTAGAGATCAATCTAACATAGTTTAAGTCCAAGAAAAATTAGCAGACATATAGGCCTAAGACTATCTTAACGTGTCGGTGTCTCTAATTATACCGATTAATCCATTGCAGCTAGCTAGATATTGCATACTACTTCCTCCGTTTGGAAATATAAGGTGTTTTAGGTTTGTGAATGAGATGTATCTAGACATCTTTTAGTATCTAGATTTATTTGAACATATATACTAAAAGATGTCTAGATACATCTCCTTTACAAATCTAAAACATCTTATATTTTTAAACAAAAGAAGTACTGGATATACGCGATGTGACATAGGTCGGCGATCGCCATAGTCCGCGCTATAGGCTCATCCGCCACTGGGCGCGCGAGGCGAAGGATAGTTCGCATCTGTCCCCCGGGGGACACGCTCAGCAGGTCCCGATTCCAAATATGTGTCCTGTCTCAAGCAACATTGAGGCTACGGTGTCCAACATGCTGAGCTGTTTGCATAAGCTAGTGCTGTACAAACCTATATTAATTGGTATATTTTATGAAGCCATTATGTTCTATTACTTCTATCCTACGTGACATTTGATACACATCCTATAGCCTCCCTTATATAATAAAAATGAGCATCGTTTCCTTCTTCCCTCTGAATCTTCCGTAAGCTGGTTATTTATGATCTCTTACAAATTAATTGTCAAAGTTTTACCTCACAGCGAACCGACTCATTTTGCAGTGCAATCTGATCACCCACTTTCTAACATAATTAATCAGCTACTGCTTTCACCTCTCTCTAAGCAAATAGTAATGGTAATCAGAGGCAGACATTTCAGGCATGTCATCCAGGTAACAGATTATCACAGTACAAACACTCTAAACAGTACAAGGTACTAGTTTGTATTATGTTCAAAACAGTACAAAAGCTAATCCTAGGCTCATCAGATACTACAGTACAAACACTGAATCAGCAGACAGTTTGAAGATCTAAAGATTTGCCTAGGCTCATTCTAACACGTCATTTGTAGATCCCACTCGATGAGATGAAATGACAAGGACCATAAATTCGAGGGTTCTCACTGAAATACTTCTCAGTTTGCAGGACCTCCAAATTGTCGTGTTTAGAGAAACCCTGAGCAATTAAAGATGGCAAGAGGGGCATCTTAACACGCTCAAGTTGTACTACATCCACCAATGTAAAATTTTGAATTTCAGCAAAAGCTGCTAGGTCGCGAAGAACGTCAGGATCCCAAGCGTGGACATAGGCACCTCTTGAGACGCCCACCACCATTGCTCCCCTTGCAACAGGCCCGCCCACAAATCCATGGATTGGGGGACTACGCTTGTAAATCGCCTGATGCATTTTGTCTAACAAGTAATGTGCTCTAATTATTCTTTCCCAGTCAGTACCAGAAGCAGTTGCCACATGGCTTAGCACGGAACGGCTCAGATCTTTCTCCCAGTCTTCTCCCATATTAGGCAGAAACCTCTTCAGGAGAACATACGCATTCTGCAGGAATGCCACTAACTCTTCGTTGCCAAGGAAGCAAGGATTGTACAATATTAGCTTCTCACTATTGAGATTCAACAGATTTCCTTTCATCAGGTTGAAGAGGAATTCAACATCTTCAGGCAGGATGACTTCAGGTAGATATTTTTTACATATCTGCAGGAACACATTCACGATCGCAGTATTTGTCTTCTCTCTGTAGTAAAGAGTATACTTAGGATCAAATGCCTCAGCCTTGAGGACTTTAAATTGAACTTCCAGCAACTCAGGTGACACCATTAAGTTATCCTCTTCAAATGATGCAGCAACGCAGATGTTGTAGTTGCTATAGATGTAACCTTTGCGGATGCAAGACCGTAAGAATGTTTGGCCAGCTGTATTCGTTAGCCAATTACTGCACCCTGGGAGGAGGGGGTTATTGTTGACTTGAGAAAACAGAGGAGTTTTTCCTATGAAGTCATAAATTGGAATCCCGGTGGTTTTAGAAGGATCAATGATTCCATTGCACCTACAAGTACATATAAAAAGTTACTTTTCCTGTTAATCTACGAGATTATATTAACAGATGAATTGCAAGAGCACAGAAAATACTCACAGTATATCCTTCGTGTTGGACAGTAATGGATAATTGGTTGGCCCATGGTACTTCCGGGTAAGAAACTTGGAAGATCCACAGTCAAGCTGAGTACCAGCTACTTTAAGATAATTATTATATATTGAAGCGCATGTCTTTCTCAAGGCAGTTACTGGCCTGTGGATTAACATACAAGGTTAGCCTAAATATAGATGGCAAGGAACCATTTAGAGATCATACTATTTAATCCATAGTAAGAAATTTCAGGTTAGGAGAACTAAAACCAAAGAAGAACCACTGAAAGAAAAACAAAGAGTTGTAGAAGTCAGAGGACACAGAAGCTGTCAGACTTCTGAACCCAGAGATGGAACACTTACCAGCCACCGGGAAGACGGAGCAGCAACTGAAGGGTAGACTCCTTCTGGATGTTGTAGTCAGCAAGAGTAAGATTGCTCTGAAGTTGCTTGCCGGCGAAGATGAGGCGCTGCTGGTCGGTGGGAATGCCCTCCTTGTCTTGGATCCTCTCCTTGATGTTCTCAACAGTGTAATACAATTTGGCCTCGAGCGTGATGGTCTTGCCAGTGAGGGTCTTGACGAAGATCTTGGCAAACCTCAAGTTGCTTTCCAGCAAATATGAGGCGCTGCTGGTCCGGGGGGATACACTCCTTGTCCTGGACCATCTCCTTGGGTTTCGTTACAAACTTATCTCTAAATGGCCTCCGGCACAGTGACTGCACACATATATAGGAAATTATAAGCCGGTAGATGAGAAATCACAGGGAAACAAGCAAGTTTCTCTTACCCATTTTATTCGATTCAAGATAGACAGGTCTTTATCAGCATCGTTATCATTGAAAACACTAAGACTGTGTTGGTAACTGGAAGTTCTTGCAATTTCCTTGACAGATTGGCCAGAAGTTCCTGTATCATGAAACAGTAAGAAGTATTTGTGACATTTTTTTTTGAGCGGAACTACGGCGGGCTTACGCCAGCCTGAACGATTTTATACCAGACAATAATTGTTCAGTTACAAAAGGTTTTAGAGGACAGAGAAGAGGAAGCAAGGGGGAGAATCAAGGGGGATCAAAGCCATTACACCAATTAATAAGAGAGGCCTTGGGGGAGGAAGCATGACATCTGTTCGCCCAAAGTCTAATGTCTTCGAGACATCTTCGTTGAACCCGCAGGAGTGGATCATCCACACCGTTGAAGATGATAGCGTTGCGTCGCTTCCAGATATTCCACGTGATGGCCGTGCAGATTGAGGCGTTGGCATAAGAGCAAGCACGAGAGTCCCAGAGCTCTTCCATGTTGGAGAAGGCGGTGGAGCCGATCGGGAAGAAGAGGTCCCAGACTTGGGTAGCGCGAGAGCACCCTAAGAACAGGTGGGTGGTATCTTCAATTTGAGTGCAGGAAGGGCAGGTATTGCTGGAGGAGAGCTGGTGCCTGAACCTCTGTCATTGGTAGGGAGGCGACGTTGGTGCAGCAGCCAGAGGAAGATCTTGCACTTCAGAGGAGCGGCATTCCCCCAAATCCTTGGGGCCTGATCGTCGATCTGCAGATTGCTAAAAGAGTTGGCATAGAAACCTCTGTTAGAGAGACACTTGTTAGAGTAGCGGCAGATACGGTTGTCGTGGATGGCGTTCCGAAGCTCGAGAGCATGGAGTTCAATGTTAAGGGTTGTCAGCTCCTGGGAGGCAGCGTTGGTGAGACGGGAGGTGAGAGTGGTAGCGAGGCCGTTGGAGAAAATCGCAGAGACAGAGGCGTTAGGGCGGGTAGAGTGGGAAAAAAGGGCAGGGAACCTTTCAAAGAGAGGGAGAGGGTCCAGCCATCTGTCGATCCAGAATGAGGTGGAAGTCCCGTCGCCAAGGGTGACAGAGGAGCAGTTGCGGAAGGAGGCAAGACCTGCCACAATGTTTTTCCAGATAGGGGTGTCAAGGAAGTGGCTGTCGCCGAGGTCATTGTCATCAGCCCAGCCGTAGCGACGGCGGAACCAGGAGGCCCAAGGAGCAGAAGAAGTGGAGTGAATCTTAGTGAGGAATTTTGCCAGGAGTGCCTTGTTCTGAGCAGGAAGAGATAAGACGCCAAGGCCGCCAAGTTTTTTGGGGGTGCAAACCTTCGTCCAAGCGACTTTACAGTCGCCGCCAGAGCATTTTTCGTCGCCAGTCCAGAGGAACGCCCGTCTACGTTTATCGATAGCGTCAATAACCCCAGTGGGAAGCAGGCCGGCGCTCATAGCGTGAGCAATCATAGCAGTGAGGACGGAGTTGACGAGGAGGAGCCGTCCGCCAATAGGAAGAGATCGGCCTCGCCATCCCGAAAGTCTCATGTCACATTTAGAGATGATTGGGGCGAAGTCCGAGGGTCTTAGCATGTGGGTGGAGAGAGGTAGGCCAAGGTAAGTTTGCGGGAAGGAGGAGATGCCGCAGCCAAACAGGGAGGCCATAAGAGAGACCTCATCAGGGTCAACCTTGATAGGGACAAAGGTGCTTTTGTGGAAGTTTATCGTGAGGCCGGTGGCCAGAGAGAAGTCATCCAGGAGTTTCCTAAGATTCTGGACATGCTGCGGAAGGGCACGAATGATGACGAGAGTGTCATCGGCGTATTGGAGGATAGGACAGGGGAGATCGTCCACAAGGGGGTGGAGGAGAAGACCATCAAGGGAAGCCTGGAGGAGGAGTTGTTGAAGGACATCAACGACAATGTTGAAAATAAAGAGGGAGAGGGGGTCGCCTTGTCGGAGGCCGCGGCGACACTGGATCCATCGCCCAGGGACCCCGTTGAGGAGGACAGCAGTTTGGCTAGTGTCGTTAAACATTTTTATCCAGGCACACCAAAGAGGGGGGAAACCTTTGGCAAGAAGGATCCTATCCAAAGCATCCCAGCTGATGGAGTCAAATGCCTTCTGAAAATCAAGCTTGAATACGGCAGCCGGAGCCGCCCGCTTGTGACACGATTGGACAATGTCAGCCGCATAGACAAAATTTTCCGCGATGGAGCGGCCGGAAATGAAGCCAGTTTGGTCCGGGTGGACAAGAGAAGGAATGATTTTCCTAACTCGGAGAGTGAGACATTTGGTAATAGCTTTGAGACAAACGTTTTGCAGAGAGATGGGCCGGAAATTTTCAGGACGATTAGCGCCAACTTTTTTGGGGAGGAGGACAATGTAGGATTTGTTGATCGGTCGAAGGTCCGAAATTAAGGCATGGAAATCGTGGAGAGAGTTTAGGAGACAATCCTTGACCAAAAGCCAGTTACGTTTGTAAAAAGCAGGCCCAAAGCCATCAGGCCCCGGACTAGAATTGTCATTCATGGAAAGGACAGCATTTTTGAGCTCATCTTCGGCGAAAGGTTGGGTAAGAGAGGAAGCCTGGGAGGGGGTGAGGGAGGTGGAAGAGACAAGGGTGGGGAGGTCAAGGATGCAAGCCGCCGGGAGGGGTTGCCCCAAGAGGTTCTTGTAGAAATTGTGAAGGATGTCAGCTTTAGCATAATGAGGGAAGGTGGGGTTACCATCACTATCCTCAAGGACCTTAATTTGATTTTTCCTAAGGCGTCCCGAGGCACAAAGGTGAAAGTAGCGGGAATTCTCATCTCCCATAACGCAATGGCGAATTTTTGCCCTTTGGCGCCAGTAGGTAGCGCGGGAGGCGTTAAGACGACTTAAGTTAAGTTTAGCCAGGGAGCGGAGGCGAGCTTCTAAAACAGAGAGGGTGCGCCATTCCTCCATCCGGTCAAGGAAGTCGATGACCACGCGACAATTAGCAAGGTAGACAGAAGGCAGTCGTCTAGAATTCGCCCAGGATCTAGCGGCGGTGCGGATCGCTTGTCAAGGCACAGGCGGCTAATAGAAGAGAGCCCGTTGTGGTTGGGACCCACACTAAGCCAGTTAGAAGAGGTAATGGCGGCAAAGGAAGGGTGGCTAAGCCAAGTGTTATCGAGGCGGAAGATGGGGCTGCGAGGAGCTTTTGAGGAAGCTTCGAGGTGTAGGGGGGAGTGGTCGGAGGTTGGTCGGGCCGAGGAGGTGAGGGTGGAATCAGGTAGGGCAAGGCTCCAAGCATTGTTGACAAGAACACGGTCAAGTTTAGCGAGGATGGGAGGGTTTTGTTGGTTCGACCAAGTGAACTGTCGGTCCAAAAGAGGAATCTCGAGATAGCCTAGCTTATTGATAAAGTCATTGAAGACGGCAGCCTCGGAATGATTAAAATTGGCATTAGAGCGCTCACGAGGGTGCCGAATGAGATTGAAGTCACCCATAATAGCAACGGGGGTAGTCAAGAACTGAACGAGGGGCTCAATGGAGTTTAGAAAGGTGGCTTTATCCTGGTGGGCGCAAGGACCATAAACGTTGACAACGGAGAAACAGAGGTTGTCAGCACGGAAGGCAAAATTGCAAGTAACAGAGAAGTCATTAATAGAATGGGAAAGGAGTTCAAGGACAGAGTCGTTCCAGGCAGTGAGGATGCCTCCAGAAGCGGCAACAGAAGGTTTAAAAACAAAGGATCTAAGCGATGGAGGAAGGAAGGAGGAGGCAAGGAAGGTGTTGATGTCAGGGAGCTTCGTTTCCTGGAGGCAAAGGATAGAGGGGAGGGAGCTGTCGATCGCAGCTCTAACATCGTCACGTTTGCGGCGCTGACCAAGGCCACGCACATTCCAGCAAGCAAAGAGAATCTTAATTAACATGGATAGAGGAGGGGCGACATGGGCTAGAAGAACTAGAGTTAACATCGAAAAAGGAGAGTCTTAATAAATTACAAGCCAAAAATAAATAATCTGCAAGAAGGATTACATGGGCAAGAACAGTATTTGTGACATTACAGAACATATTTTATAATTGTAAAAGTGGGAGCATGTATTTGGAAAACAGGAACATAGAATTAGATTATTCCCAGAAGTATTTTCCAAGAGGTTTAGACTGAAATCCTAGATATAAATAACCTCTAATATAAAATTCCTAAGGATTGAAATCCTACATAGTTTCTTAACGGTTCATCTGAATCATAGAAACCCAAGACAACTGGACGAAGCAATAGCCTTCCACGTTTCTTCCAGGATTTAGGTAGGTGAAATATAATATTTTAGTTTGACACCAAAAGAACGAGGCTCTTGAAAGAGTCAATGCACATGAGGTCAAGAATTCATCATTCTATCAGCAAATGCAAACAAATACAGCAAAGTGCTAATACTAGAAAATAATGCAATTCCAGAACAGATACTGAAACCATAGTGGTAGTACTAGAAAATCATGAAATCTTGGAGAAGATCTCAAGCCATGCAGCTCATATTTCGATTGTAATTGTACTCTTGCAGTTACAGTAACTTTGCTTCTTTTTCTCATTTAATTTGTACATGACAGGGGTGGTTAATTTAAGACTTGTAATGCAATCACGATCTCCTGTTTCCGTAGAAAAATAACAGCAATGGTCACTTGTGTTGGAAAAAGTTGTGGTTGCTGTCACCTTTGTTTTGTAGTTCCACCTCTGCAATTCTCACAGCGATGTTCATCAAACTTTCATCAACATCAGTTGGTGGATCTGAAGAACTTTGGTCTACTAAGGTCCCAGAATTGCTATTTACAACACGAACCTCACTGCACCATTAGTGAAACATGTGAGCTTCCTTGCGTAATTTCTGTAGTATATTTTCGGATGAGAAAAGCAGAGAAAAAAATGAGGAGTCTCCAATTAATTTGTTTACGTAGTTGAGATCCGTTATTTTCTATTCATCAGTTATAGGGTTCTTTTCATAGGGGTAGAAAACTTAAGTCAACAATGAAATACTCGCTAAAAATCTAATGTGGAGAAATTCAAAATAAAAACATCTTGTGTGGTAACAGTCGGCATAGAGCGAAGTACCGCAGTACCCAGAACTGTGCAGACAGAGTAAACTTGCAAGACAATAATATTGGATTGTATATTTTGTACCTTTCTTCACATATCTCATGAGCCTTAAGTGTCTCGTCTGCACATGAAGGCTGTACACAATTTCACCATGTTAGAGGTCGGTTTATGCAGATATATTAATAACATCTTAGAACATTTAGGAATTACTCCACATAAACAGTTTCAGCAAAATATAAAAATGTAAAGGTGGACAGAATAACCTTTAATTTTTCTGGCTGTAGGTCGTCACCACTTTGATGGTCAAGGGCAGCAGGAACTTTACAAAATACAGCATCAATACTGACATCACTAATACTCCTATTAGGATCATTTACATTCTGAGCAATCCACTGTTTTATTTCTATCTGCAAAGATGGTTAACAGTTAGCACACGATGAACACTTGAGCAAGAAGTGGATATAAGTAGAGAAACCAAGCATCCCAGATGTTAACACATTGGAATGATCTTGTAAAGGGAAGGATGACTTCACGATAATCCAGAAGAGAAATTTTGAGGAACTTAAGCCACAAGTTCTGCATTCCAAAACCAAACCCCTCAAACTGCAATTTACAACCAATTCAAGCATTAGTCTGATAAACATTTATTATCAGCAGAAGAGTGAAATAAGGAAGAATGATAAACTGAAACCATGTCATGTAAAAGTGCTAGACCTCAGTGCTAAGTGTATCTTCAGGCAACATCTTCAGCTTCTCCTTAATGTCCTCAAGGATCTCAGATCCTTCTCTGCATTTCCTTTGTCGCATTTCAGCAAGGGGCTCTGCACTTATTCCAATGGATGGTGAAACGAGCAAGGATTCAAACATGTCTTGCACCTCTGGTAACTGGAAGATGTCATGCTGGCCTGAATCTTGACAGAGAGTTATCCCATCCAACGAGTGATCATCCTTTGATGCATTTTCATTAATATCTGGACCTAAAACTGACTGCAGCTTCTCCCAGAGCTCATCCCTGTGCTTGTTGCGCATGTGTTGCCAGAGCGATCTAGTGTCCAGAAACTTCTTGCCATCGCAGCGGGAACTGGTGCAAATGAAGAAACTCCACGAACCCTGATTCTTGAGAAAGCGCAGTGCATCGGATATGGTCTTTCCTGCCGACTGGTCGATTGTATTATAGTGCTCCTGCAGCGTGTGAACCTTCACCGATATGATCCTCTCGCGGTGTGGCGTGCTTTTGATAGAGCACCAGTATAGTGCGGCCACAACTATGATATGCTTGAGGAAGACGCGGAGCTCCTTCTTGACAGAAGATACTCTGGCGTCGAAATCTGCGCCAGGAACAGATACAGCAGGAGGTATGTCGTCCAAATTGGGGTCGGTCGGCTCCTCGATGCGGAGTGCTCGGCGGCACTCTCTCTCCGATTCATCAAACTCATCCAGGACGAACAAGACCTTGGCGTGGAACAAGGCAATCAGGAGCGAGCAGTCGAAGGTAACTGCCGCATCGGAAACCAGGGCGAGAATGCGGCGCAGATGCCGCTTCCTGTCAGCTGCCAGATCGAGGGCACGGACATGCTGCAATTCGATATATACGCAGAGCAACTGGGCGCGCGCCGAGAACGGGTAGCACTGGGAGCAGAGTCTTGCACGCCGTCGCACTTCATCAACAGAGGCATCCCCGCCGAGCAGCTTCGCGGCCTCCATGGGCACAATCTCGTTGTTGATCAAGGTCTCGAAGTCCTGCATGATGGCGTTGGCCTTGGACACAGCGTCGCACTTCCTCATCTTCGCGGTGGCACCGCCGATCATGTCGTACCCAACGTGGTGCACCACCGGGTCGACGTGGTTGGCCTCGGGTCTCGAGCATATACGCAACAGTTCCACCTGCACTTCGGGGATCCGACCGCGGTCGGCGAGCGCCTCGGGGTGGGCGATGGCGGTCATGACGCAGTTGGGCGCGATCTGGGCAGCGGCGGAGAAGGCGTCGAGGGCGAGCTTGTTGTGATGCAGCTCCAACGCGGACGCGGCCTCGTCGTAGTCGGAGGCCCTGCCCTTCCACGCCACGCTTCCGGAGTAGCGGTGGAGGGAGCCAACGAGGTTGAGAGCGAACGCGGAGCCCGGGTTCTCGGCGGCGATCTCCACGCCGCGGGCCACCGCCTCCTCGTGCTTGCCCGCGCCGTGGAGCTGTAGAGCCTCCCGGGCCTGGGCGCGGAGGCCGCGAGCCATCGCAAGGGCGCGTTGGCGTGGAAACGCCGAACTGCCGCGGCGCGGAAGGGAGAGGCGCGCGAGGTGCTCGTGGAAATGCCGCGACGCGGGGGAGGGCGGCGCGGCGGTGGGTGCGAGACGGGCGGCGACCTAGGGTTTGGGCGGGGTAGAGGAGGAGGCGAGGTTCTGGTTGAAGCGGGAGACTGGAATGGGATTGAGGATTCGGCGGGGCTTGGTTGGTGAGGCGTGAAGGAGGAGGAGGTACTTATAACGGCCGAGTCAGGGAGGAGGAAGGGGCGGAACTTGGAAGACCAGGAAAAGACACTCGCAAAAGAAAAAGGCCAGGAAGAGACAAGCGTGCGATGCTCGGGGGAAACGCAACGACTCTGCCCAAATTTCTGAACCTAATCAGTCCCAAATTTCTCTGCATTAGATTTTATTTATTTAAGGGGATTTCACAGACGCTCGCGGCTTGCTGTCGCAAATCACTGGGATTAGCGCGAGACACTGTAGTAGCAACCCGCCTCAGCCCGCATTACCTCGCATGTGTGCATCAGGCTGCAGGCGGGAGCGGGCCGTCCGCGGCGCCGCATATTTCGACCCACAAAAACTGTTATGCGGGGGCCCGCAGATCGTCGACGGAAATATGCGGCGTATGCGGGCCAGCCCACGTATTCCCCATGGTACCACATATTCTCTCATGCCATCAGAAGAAGTTTCCCATCTATCGACAAGGGCACCGCCTAGCGCCGCCGGGCTGGCTCTGCACCGCCTAGCGCCGCCGGGCTGGCTCTGCCATGGCCGCCGCTACTCCTCCGGCTCCGGGGCAGCTACCACCCTCTTTCTCCGCCTCTCCATCGCTCCATTCCAGAGCATCTCGTTCATGGTGGCATCAAGAGGGCGGCAGACTTGGCGTTTCTTCGTAGTCCTACCTTCCCCAGTCCTACATGTAGCTAAGCTACTGATAGATACACTACATGTAGCTAAGCTACTGCTAGGTGCTAGCTCAACCGCAACCTTTCTTCCTAGTCCTACCTTAATACCATGGCGGCGTCCCTTACCTGCACCTTCTTCTTTGACGCCGAGCCGGTCGGCGAGCCCGGGAGGCACAAGCTGGACGCGTGCGCGCTCTGCGCCAGGCCGCTGCCGCCTGACAGCGACGTCTTCATGTACAGAAGGGACACCCCTTCAGAACTCACGCGATGACAAGTGTAACTGAAAATCTTCTGCACAGTAAAACACTTGAAACTGATATATGTATGCAGCAATATCTTAATTCCACATTTCTTTTAAGATATGAAAAACGACCTGCTGAAAACAGAAACTATGTTGGAGTCTGTCTTTGATCCTCAGACAGTTCTTCACTTTTGCTGTTGAATCCTATTAGCTTTGCTTCCTTGATTAGCTAGCTAGCTTTCCTGCCGTGATCCCTCAGTGTTTTGCCCCTGTAACATATGTGGGTTATGTGGGCTGTCGCGGATTTCCGCGTAGATTATGTGGACCGCCTGCATAACACCACTTAAATCAAGCGGACACGTGCGGCGCATATGCGGGCTCCCGCATCACGGCCCGCTTGCAGCCTGATGTGTGCATCTGCGCTGCTCGAAGGAGCTGTGGCCAAATGCCCAGATCAGTTCGAGAATGAACTTGCAGTACGTATGTCAATGTGTAATGGCCGGCCGGCCGGCCACGACAGCAATTTGAAAGGTTGGACCATTATCTCAATGCTAAATTTTAAAAAATCTCAAAAATTTCAGTTAAATTGCAAAACAGAACGGTCATGACGAGAAACCATCACACGATCCACAAAGGTCCAATTGATGAAACACAAGGACATTCAATGTCAGCCATGTCATTAATTAGTGAGTTTGCTCTAAGTTTTTTCAGATACATGCTAAAAAATAAATTAATAGCGTCAAAAACGGCAAAAAGATACATAATGCTGAGCCTAGCTTACAAGAGCGGATAACACACCCACACACTAGATAGAACTACCAGGAGGGCTACAATCGGCATCGTGTGCAGCAGGCACCGCCATTATGAAGATTACACAGACTCGGAGTAAAAACTGACAACAACAGTGTCGGGCCAGAGCTCACCCAAAGAGCGAGCCAACGAACACGCACGCCATCAAAGCAACACCACCATCGCAGACCACGCCACCAGACACCGACCACCACCAGGAACCGGCCCCCGCTGCACACAACCAAGAGGCAGCCCCGAGGTAGCACTCAACAAGGAACCGAGGTGTGGCACCCGAAGCAAGCCTTGCCGAAGAGAGAGTATGAAACTCCAACGCGGCATCTTCAAGAAGATCACGCCGAAGATGCGCCACTATCACCCGATCCAGGGATCTTGGGTTTTCACCCGGAGCTCGCTGACAGCTAAGCACCGCCACATCGACGCCTTCAGGAAGGGGACGACATCCATGAATGCTGCCATCAAGGCCCAAGGGGCAAGGGTTTCCCCCGGCAAAGCCGCTCAGCAGCGGTGACCCGGCATACCACTGCATGTTTAGTACATTATAGTTGTTGACATGACATTCACATAACACCGTTCTGTAAATATCACATCCCTCAGAGTGGTACAACAGAAACATTGCGGGTCCATATTACAAACATTCACACATTATTATTATTACAATACCAGAAGTTCACGACTTCAAAAGGTATCAACTTACAAACCAAAATATAAAGTGTTTCAGCGGAATTTAAAAGTAGCAACTCCAGCTAGGAGTTGAGCTCAGCGGATTATTCTATAGATTTCATGCTGCTCGGCTCCGTTGGTTACTACTAACTAGGATACTTAGTTGGACTCGTTATCATCAACACCATAGCGGATCTCGTAATCCACTCCTTCAACACCTCCTGACAGGTCAGGCTCCTCGTAGAACACATCTTCTTGACATTCAGCTACATACATTGGCACGTCTTCGGGATCCTCAGAGTCTAAGCAAGGGATCAAAGGAAAGGACGAGTAACAACGTTACCCAACAAGTTCATTATATGCAAGGTGGGAAGTTTGATGCTCTAACTACCACCTCGGACTATAAGTCCTTGGCACAATGCAGTTTTTGTAAACATTTCTTCAAAGATTGATTTTATTATGAAAATCTATGACCATCAGTCTTCATAGGTTGACCAGAACTTTCATGGAGTCCTTTCCTGTCGTGTTCATAGATCCTTCCCGGAACAGGAAGTAACAAGTTACAATTCTTATACTCTGCAGAGGTGCGTTACTTTACCCATGAGAGATCAACTCCTTGTTGCACAACCGGGCGTACTCTCCCGTCCACAATTCCATGATGTGGGGCCCAGTAGTTGGTCCAAGCCAATCACTGCCCCCTTCGCGACCCCTCATGCCTCCTTGGTGTACACCATTCCCACATAATGAATTACGGTAATGGTTTGTACAAACCGTTAGATGCCAGAACTATCGTGGGACCTTGAGGGTTTCCATCCATATGCTGCATATCCTCTATGAATTACCAATTAATATGCACGCTACGAGGATAACAGCCACGACCTGCACATCCGGCTTCATGCGAGAGAAAGAAGATACAACTGAATTCTCTGTCTCATTCCAAATCTCATGGCTAACGCGTAATATACGGCGCTAGAATCACTGATGTCAGGGGTTATTAAGTCCCTAATTGATCATCATTGTTGCAAATAGAACCCTAAGTTCTATTGCTCCATTATATCATCACTTAGGATGATATCTATGACTACTTTATTTGTGAAAATATTATTTTCTTTCTTTGGAGTATATATGATAACACACAATTTGTAAATACTCTGATAAAGACTCTTCAAAGGATATCAGCAAGTGATGAACTTGCCTTGTGATGGCAAGGTAGTGAAGTCTGATGCTTGCTCTGGGCCTTGAGCTTCTATGTCTACAGAAACATCATTATTGCCCGGTAAGGACAATATTTAAAGAAACAAAATGATTATGCAAAGTAATGTAATGCATCATTTAGCTTTATGTATTCTCCCCTATTTATATAAAAAAATCCTTTTTAATTAATTAAGGATTTATAAATATTAATTTTTTAAATATTTATAGAATATTGTGTTTATTTATTTTATTTCCTTTTATTTGAATTTTATTGATTTAATAATTCCTTTAAAAATTATCACTTAAATATCAAAAATTGTTATTAAAGATTTGTTTAGTATTTTTATAAAATACTACAGTATTAATATATAATTAAAGTGATTTTTTTTATTTTTATCATCTTTCAATAATTTTGTAAAATTCCATAAGGAATATTTAAATTACAAAATTCTTAATAAAATTTATATGTTTAAAATTTTATTTTTTAATTTATTTGGATAGTATAGATTATTGTGAATCCAAAAATATTTTATTTATAATTTTTGGAATTTTATTTTATTTTCTAAAATTTATTAAAGTTTAAGGGCATTTTGGTCTTTTCCAATTATTAAAACAGGCTCTAAATGTTTTGGGCTGGCCATTTGGGTTTATTGGGCCCTTGTGACCCAGTAGGGCAAAGGAAAAACAACACCCTGAAGGGGTATTGGCCCAACCCAGCCCAACACTCTCTGTCTTCTCTCTCGAGCTCACCCCTCTCCTTCTCCTCACCCGACCCAGTAGTCAGCGGTGTCGCCGTCGGTGATTCACGCCGTCGTGGACCTTCCCGGCCACCGCTGAGGTGCAGGATGAGGTTGTCGGCCCCGCTCTACCATTCTATCCAATTGGATTTGGACCTGGAGCGCTCTTGCGACCAGATCGATGCCGTCCCGAACCCTAGGGTTTGGGGTTGGCGTTGATCTGATGCCGCCGCTGATGTCGTGTGCCGTGGGGTTGCTCCTAGCCCCCAGGCGTGGCTATGGTCGCCGTCGTGGCGTTGTGTGGTTGCAGCGCCCCTTGGGGATGCTCCCCGTGTCGCCATGGTCGTCGGCCCCTCTGCTTCCTCTTCTATTCTACAGCGAGGACCTTTGGTGAGTGGTTCCTCTCCCTATCATGCTCTCTGTGCTAGGCCCTCCCATGCTAGATGTTGGTAGTGGCCTTCCTAGTTACTATCCTGTCCTGATTAAGATGATTGGTTCTGTTTATGGTTCAAATCCCTGTGTTGATTAAATATTTGATGAATTGGATCATGTGTTGATGATCCTTGAACCTGTTAAGTGGTGACTTGCTATGGATTATTGTTGATGGTTAGTTGTGGTGATGCTAGTGGTTTGTCAGATGATTCTATGGATTAAATTTTTATATGATTCAGAGGGTAAAGTTGTTCTAGAAACAACTCTTGGTAAATCTAGTGGTGTTGATAGCTTACCACTGTCATTACTTGGTTAATGAAAGTGAGTATAGTGTGATGAAGTCACTGTATTAATACTGTTGGCTTAGGAATTCATATATAAATTGAGATCAAAATGGTCTCTTACAATGAAGACATATATATATATATATGAATATCCTGTTTATGATTCTTGTATTTAAGAACAGGAAAATGATTTATAATTGGTTGTTTGTATCTGTGAAGATTGGATGCTTAACCTGCTTAGTTTAGAACTATTCTTGTGACACCATTTTTGTATGGCACACAAGACTAGATTATATAACTTAGTTTGGTCTTGTTTAAGCTTAAAATGAGTTTGGCATTAAAGATAAGTAGAAACTTCTTTTCTTAAATCCCTAAGACCCATGATATTGGTCTGAGGTTTAGGGATTTAGACCTCTTTCTTGTTGATTCACATGGATTGGTTCTAGTAGTGATACCAGCTACTGTTTCTTGAATCAAAGTTGGGAAAAATGATGGTAGGCTTGATCACTTGTACAGATCCATAAGATTAAATTCTAAGGTGCTACTCTAATTGAAGAGATGTGCCTAGAGGTTTAGTTCTTGGCTATATTCATCTTGAATTGAAATATAGTTTGATAGCTTAGATCAATGATGTTGTTCTGAGATCTAAGTTGGATCTTTATAGTTTTCTGATTGCTTTTAGTGTTTAAAGTTCAGTGATGGATTCACCCCACTTGGGTGTTTTCTGAGAATTTGAGTAAAAGAAGGATCATGCATGCTTGTTTAATCTTAGACAAATAGATCATGTGATGGTATATTTACTCACCACTGTCACTTGATGTGGTGTTTCCTGTGGTTGATCTTGTGGTATATTGATCTGATGCTCTCCTGGTATTTCCAGCTCCTAGCTTGTCCTTGATCTAGCCCTTCACCTCCTGATCCTGATGGCTTGATCTTGGTCTTGCTATACACCTGATCCACACCCTCCTTATGTCACCATCTTGGTGGTGTGATCCAAGGTTTTGATTGGTGTGATTTAGCTTGGCTTTGGCTGGGTTTAGCTGGTGGCTGTTGTTCTTGGTGTGTAAGAACAATGGAATGATGTGGGGACTAGTTTCCCACGGCTGTGTTGATGGTTTTTTTGCTTGTGCTGTTGTTGTGGTGCTGACAGCACACACCATGCAGTTTGGTGTGTGTTGCATGTGTGCCTGTTGCACAGTTGTGGATATGTTCTGAATTTTGAGAGTTACTGTTATGAGGTTACATTTTACCTGGCTGGTGAAACTTGCCCCTCCTTGCTGTTTATTTGACTTATGGCTTAAAATTATGAAAGATACATTCTTTCATATTGGTGAAACTTGCCCCTTATATACTCAATGATGAAAAAGTGAACAGTGCACTTCACTATCAACTCTGAGAGTAAAATTATTCTAATCCTAACTTTCTTTTTCTTTTTTATTTTTTTATTTTGCAGGTACCTGATTTGAAGATCAAGATTTTAGTTTAGGCTTTTATTTTTCTTTATAGAATAGTCACTTGTAATAACTCTCATATTCAATTGTAATCTTTAATTTATTCTTTTGTACTCTTTATTTTTATTCTTTTGTAACAAAGATTGTACTATTATTCAATAAAGAAGTATTATTCTTCTATTTAATTATTATTGTAAATATTGTTGCTCATTTCTATAAGTTACATTTTGTAACTCATTATTGAATGAAGTTTTGGAATATTCATTTTATTGATTGTCTTCTTTCATTTATAGTTTGAGTTATTATTGGTTAACTCTTAAGTAAATCAAATACTCAAACATTATTCAAAATCCTTATGAATTATAATTTAAACACTCAAGTTTTAAATTTAAATTTTATTTCCCAAAACACATAAGTCCACAAAGATCATATCAAAGTCTATAACAATCATCCTTCAAGACTATACCTAATCTCAAAGTATGAAAGGAACTTTGCTCACTTTAGGTTTTTATTTGGAAAAAAAATTACCCACATTTTCACAGATGAATGCATGCAACATATCAAATTCCCAAATCTACCCTTCGTTAGTTCCTAAATGCTGGGATGTTACAGACTTCCCCCCTTAAATTAAACTTCGTCCCGAAGTTTGTTGAGGTGTACCTGAATAGTTCTGGATAGGATTTTCTCAAATCCTCTTCTTTCTCCCAAGTGGCTTCCCTTTCAGGATGATGTTCCCACTGTACTTTGCAGTACTTGATTGCTCTATTCCTTAACCTTTTCTAGTTTTCTTCCAAAAATTTACAGGGCTTTTCAACATAGGTCAAGTCTACTTGTAGTTCTATCTCCTAATGTGTGATTGCATCATCTGGAACTTTCAAACATTTGCGAAGTTGTGACACATGGAAAACATTATGCACTTGAGCCAATCTTGATGGTAACTCTAAAGCATAAGCTATAGTTCTGTTCTGACTCAATATCTTGAATGGTCCAATATATCTTGGACTCAATTTTACTTTAACTCCGAACCTTTTCACCCCTTTCATTGGACTTACTTTCAAATATACCATGTCTCCCACTTCTGGATGCCATGATCTTCGACTTTGATCAGCATAATTTTCTGCCTACTTTGAGCTATTTTCAGTCTATCCCTGATCTTATCAATGATATCTTGTCTTTCCTTGATATAGTCTGGTGCAAATTCTTTGCTGCTTCCAGGCTCATACCAAGATATTGGTGATCTACACTTCCTTCCATACAGAACCTGATATGGAGCTGCCTTCAGACTACTCTGATAGCTATTATTGTAGGAAAATTCTGCCAATGGTAGATGATTTTCCCATGTACCTCCAAAATCTAATGCACAAGCCCTTAACATGTCTTCTAGTATCTGATTTGTTCTTTCTGTTTGACCTCCTGTCTCAGGATGATAGGATGTGCTGAAATCTAACTTGGAACCAAGTGCTTCATGCAATTGCTTCCAAAATGCTGAAGTAAACACTGATCCCCTATCAGTTACGATCTTTTTGGGCACTCCATGCTTACTTACTATCTCTTTGATGTAAACTTATACTAACTTCTCGGCATTATCTTTCTGATTTAGCGGGATAAAATGTGCACTTTTAGTGAGTCTGTCCACAATTACCTATATCATATTCTTCCGTTTAGGTGTCATAGGCAATCCTGTGATGAAGTCCATACCTATTTCCTCCCACTTCCATTCGGGAATTCCCAAAGGTTGTAACGGTCCTGCTGGACTTTGATGTTCAGCCTTAACCCTTTGGCAAGTATGGCATTCTGATACATATTTAGCAATGTCCCTTTTCATGTTATTCCACTAGAATAGTTCTTTCAAATCCATATATATCTTAGTACTTCCTGGATGTATAGAGTATGGTGTTTCATGTGCTTCTCTGAGTATGACATCACGAATCTCAGTCACATATGGAACACAAAGACAGTCTTGAAACCATAAAGACTCATAATCTCCAAGGCGAAAAACTGATTTTTGCTCTTGAGATATCCTATGAATTTCCTCAGCAATAAAAGGATCTTCTGCTTGATGTCTGAAAATTTCGTGTTTAAGATCATTGTCCTGCTCTGCAACTGCCTGCGTAGTATCTAATCCTCCAAGAACCTCTCTTCTAATGAATTGAAGCTCTAATCTTTCCAAGTCCATTTGTAATTCTTTTGGTAGCTCCCGATTGCTAGGATGAATATCTGCACTCTTTCTTCTTAAAGCATCAGCTACATCATTTGCTTTCCCTGGAGTATAATTGATTGTTAAATCATAATCTTTGATTAGTTCCAACCAATGCTTTTGTCTCATATTCAATTCCTTTTGAGTGAAGAAATATTTGAGACTTTTATGGTCAGTGTATAACTCACATCTGGCTCCGTAAAGAAAATGCCTCCATCCTTTTAGCGCAAAAACTATTGTCGCTAACTCTAAATCATGAGTTGGATAGTTGACTCCATGTCATTTCAGTTGTCTTGAACCATAAGCAATGACTTCCCGATCTTGCATTAACACACAACCCAAACCTTCTTTAGATGCATCACAGTATACTGTGAAGTCTTTCCATGTTTCTGGAACTGCTAAAATTGGAGTTGTGGTTAACCTAGTCTTCAACTCCTGAAAACTTGCTTCACACTTCTCATCCCAATTGAATGGTGTATTCTTTCTTAACAATTTGGTCACTGGTCCAGCTATTTTGGATAAACCTTCAATGAATCTCCGATAATAACCAGCCATTCCTAAGAAACCTCGAATTTGCTTCACATTGGTCGGTGCAGTCCACTCTAGTACTGACTGAACTTTAGATGGATTTACAGCAATTCCATCTTTACTGATCACATGGCCGAGGAATTCTACCTCATCTAGCCAAAATTCACACTTACTGAACTTAGCATAGAGTTTATGTTCCCTTAAAGTCTGCAATGCTATTCTCAAATGATCAGCATGCTCTTCCTTATCCTTGGAATATATCAGAATATCATCAATAAAGACTATGATGAACTTATCCAAATATGGCATGAAGATTTTGTTCATCAAATTCATGAATATTGTTGGTGCATTGGTCAAACCAAATGGTACTACCAAATACTCATGGTGTCCATATCTTGAGACAAATGCTGTCTTTGAAACATCCTCAGGTTTAATTTTTATTTGATGGTAACCAGATCTTAGGTCGATCTTTGAAAATACTCCGGCTCCTTTCACTTGATCAAACAAATCTTGAATACTTGGTAAAGGATACTTATTCTTGATGGTAACATTGTTCAGATTTCTATAATCTCCACACATCCTTCTACCACCATCTCTCTTATCCACAAATATTACTGGTGTTCCCCATGGAGATACACTTTCCTGAATAAATCCTTTTCTGTCTAACTCATCAATTTGCTCTTTGAGTTCTTTTAACTCTTTGGGTCCCATCTTATATGGTGCTTGAGATATTGGTGTTGTACCGGGAATTAGATCAATAGTGAACTCTATCTCCCGATCTTGTGTCATTCCCGGTAGCTCTGCTAGAAAAACATCTTGAAATTCATTTACTATAGGAATATCTTCCAATTTGACCTCTTTCATCGAGTTCAATTGCGGATCCACCATGATATGACTGTGCTTATCTTCTTGGTAAACTATCCTTGCTCCACTTGGAGTTTTGATTGAGACAGTTTTCTCCTCACAATTTATTTGAGCCCCATGCTCCATCATCCAGTCCATCCCTAGCACTACTACAATTCCCTTCGAAGGAATAACATAAAGGTCTGCAAACTAGGTACAACCACAGATCGAGATAACCTGATCTTGTTTGATGTGGCGTACAATCACATTCCCCCTGCCGTAACTACGGTCATGGGGCTTTCTAACGTTTCCCTTCTAATCCCGAACTTATCATAGAATTCTTCAGAAATGAATGAAGTAGTTGCACCAGTATCAAATAGAACTTTGCTGAGATTGGTAAGGATATTGAGCGTACCTATCACTGCATGCTCCGAATTATCCACCTCCTCGAGAGTTGCACAGTTCAGTTTCCCGGTAGGGCTGTTCCTCTTGCCATTATTTCCTCCTTTATTGGGTTGTCCATTTCCTCCACTGGCTTGTCCTCCTCCCTTGGTAGGCCAAGCTCCTGGTGGTTTGCTCGGACAATCGGGCTTGATATGCCCCTTTTGACCACAACCGTAACAGATCACTACAGGCTTCTTACATTCCCTCTGGAAATGCCATGGAATTCCACAGTTGTTACAAATAACATTCCTTCTAGGATTGGATTGATTTCCACCACTTCCCTTGTTATTGTTATTGTTATTGTTATTGTTACCATAGTTCTTGTTCCGAGGTTTGAACTCCAGATTGGGTTTAGGTTTACTTGCCTGAATTCTCTTGGTTTCCTTCTTGGCTCTCTTCCTCCTATCCTCTTGGACATTCTTATAATCATCTTCGAAAGTAATGGTTGCATCCAGCAACTGCTGATAAGTTTGCTTATTAGCTAACCTTAGCTGCATTTTCACAAATATATTTAACCCACGCAGGAAACGCTTCTTCCGCTTCTCTTCTGTGTTAACATCCTCCTTAGCATAACGAGACAGTTGACTAAACTCCCGGATATACTTCATGACACTAGTATATCCCTGCTGAAGCTCCTCAAATTCTCTCTGCTTCAACTCCATAACACTTTCCGGAACATGATATTCACGGGATCTCTGCTTGAACCCCTCCCAGGTGAACTCCCTTCCTGGTTGTTGCATGGCCAATTGATTCTCCCACCATGATGTTGCAGGTCCAGTCAGAAGATGAGTTGCATACCTCAATTTATCCTCATCATTGCAACCTACAGTCTTCAGTTTTATTTCTGTATCTGCTAACCAATCTTCTGCATCCATTGGTTCAGGGGCTGATGCAAAAGGTAACGGCCTTGCATTCTGGAAGTCAAATAGACTCACTCCTCCACCTTCAGGTGCCCTCTGATTTGCTCGTCCCAGCAACTCTTCCATGAACTTGTTCTGGGTCTCTTGCATCATTTGCATACACTGCATAAAGTTCTGCTCCATTAACAGCCTCATTGGTGGTGGTGGCAATGCTCCCTGATTTGCTGCATCTGCATCGGCCTTCTCTTTGGCCTCACGTTCCATCCGCTGCTGTTCAGCTTCGGTTTCTACACCCGTATCCATGACCCTCTAGTCCTGTAACATAAAGCGAATACTCATAATTACATCATGCACATGTGTTCTGAGCTCTACTTTACACATAGAACTAGTCACACAATGAAGATCCAAAGAAAATTCAAATATGCATTTCACATATTATACATAATATCATAATAATACAAAGTCATTACGACATATACCATATAGGTATAATTGTTGGAATTATGCCCTAGAGGCAATAATAAAGATGTTATTATTATAATTCTTGTTCATGATAAAGTTTATATTCCATGCTAGAATTGTATTAAGCGGAAACATTAATACTTGTGTGGTTTGTGAACAACACCGTGTCCCTGGTACACCTCTAAGGACTAGCTCATTGATCAATGATGGTTAAGGTTTCCTAACCATAGACATGAGTTGTCAATTGATAATGAGATCATATCATTGGGAGAATGATATGATGGACAGACCCAAACTAAGCGAAGCAATTAGATCGTTTCATCGTGTTCATCTTTGCGAAGCTTTTCCTATGTCAAATATTGTATTCCTTAGACCATGAGATAATGCAACTCCTGGTACCGAAGAAAGCTTTGAGGTCATCAAACGTCATCCTATGAGAGGGTGATCATAAAGGTGTCTCTCGGTGATCGGAAAGTATCTTGGGTTGTATGTATCGAGATGGAATTTGTCCCTCCCAAGTCGGAGAGATATACTTGGGCCCACTCGTGTCGATATCAACACCGCTTGCAAGCATGTGGTTAAGGAGTTAATCACAAAGTGATATCGGATTACGAACGAGTAAAGTACTTGCCGTGAACGAGATTGAACTAGGTATGACTGCATCGACGATCGAATCTCGGCAAGTAAAATATCGCGAGACGAAGGGAATATATATATGGGATTGATTGAATCCACATCGTGGTTCATCCGATATGATCATCGATGAATGTGTGGAGTCAATATGGGTGCCTGACCCGCTGTTGATTATTGATAGAAGATCATGTCGCAGATATTCTCGAACCCGAGGTCACACACTTAACGTATCTCGACGCTAGGATAGATTGGATAATTGGTTTATGAATTTTTTGAGTCTTGGATGGGATCCGGATATCACGAGAGGTTCGGAATGGTCCGGAGAATAAGATTCATATAAGGCGGTGCAGTTTTGGAGTTCGGAATTGTTGGGTTAATCGGTATTGTGGAAGCTTCTAGAACCTTCGGAAGGGGACCAACGTGGCCCCACCTTCCGGGAGGGCATGGGCCTATGAGGGAGTGTCCTGGTCGCATTAGGCCAGGGCCCCATAGGTCCCAGCCGATTCTAGAGAGATTTGACTCGTTTAAATCTCGGATAGAATTTCTAGATAAGGAGAGTTTAAATTGTTTAAACTAGAGATAGGATTTCTAGATAAGGGAGTTTAAATTGTTTAAACTAGAGATAGGCTTGGAGGAGGGCAGGGCTGGCGCCCCCTCTATATATAGAGGGTGGTGCCCCTCCCCACACACACACACCTTCCTCCAAGCCCTAGCAGCCTTGCTACCTTCCTCTCTCCCTCCCATTGCTTGTAGGCGAAGCCCTGCAGCAGAAATTCTCCACCATATACACCACGCCGTCGTGTTGTAGATCCAATCTATCACTCCACCATACTCGCTGGTCCGAGGAAGGAGGATACGTCGAGGTGCTGCACGTGTGCATCTCACGGAGGCACCGCCACTTGTGGTGCTAGATCGGATCGGATCGCGAGGAGGAGAAGCGAGTACGACATCACCCACGTTAACGCGTTCCGCTATGCGAATCTTCAAGGGTATGAAGATCTAATCCAATCTCTCTCGTTGTTTGCATCTCCTAGATTAGATCTTGGCTTTCCCTCTGTTCGCTCCGTAGAAAATTTTGATTTACTATGCCGCGAAACCCATCAGTGGTATCAGAGATAGATCTATGCGTGGATGTGTTTCACGAGTAGAACGCAACATGTTTGTTGCGGGCGTTGATGTTTTCTGTTGCAAGCCTCTTGTTTGTGTTCTTCTTATGACGCGGGATAGTGAGATTGAAGCGGTCCAGGCCAACCTTACGCGTCGTTCATGAGACCGGCTCCGACTTGACGTGTGGCTTGTACCACACATGCGGCCTGGTGGATGTCGGTTCTCTCACTATAGTTGTCATGGGATTAACACGGAGTTTGGCAACCATAATATCACCGTTGTGGCTTTCCGTAGTAAGAATCGTTCTTAGCATCTACTCCCATAAGCCACGTAAAACATGCAACAACAAAGTAGAGGCGTCTAACTTGTTTTTGCAGGAGTGTTTTCGTGATATGGTATGGCCCAAGATGTGATGTGTATATTGTATGCGATGATCATGTTTTGTAATGTTTCACAACTTGCATGTCGATGAGTACACAACCGGAAGGAGCCATATGGTTGTCTTTATAATTGTGTATGACCTGAGTCAACTTCTTACGCCATGTAATAGCTTTACTTTATCGCTAAGTAGTTAGTAATAGTTGTAGTTGCTATTCGTGGTGGAGGCAATCATGGTGGAGTGATGGAGATCATGTCGGAACGCACAAGATGGAGATCATTGCGCGAAGATTGGCTATACCATGTCACATAAAGTTATATGCATGTGATGTTTATCCCTTTATGTATCTTATTATGCTTAGATCACGACGGTAGCATTATAAGATGATTCCTCACTTAAAGATCAAGATAAAAACTGTGTTCTCCCCAAGTATGCACCGTTGCGAAAGTTCGTCGTGTCCAAGCATCACGTGATGATCGGGTGCTATAGACTCTACGCTCACATACAACGGGTGCAAGCCAGTTTTGCACACGCAGAAATACTTGGGTCTAACTTGACGAGCCTAGCATGTACAGACATGGCCTCGGAACACAAGAACCAAAAGGTTAAGCATGAGTCATATGAATGATATGATCGACACTTGGTTGTCCACCATTGAAACCACATCTCTTCTCATGATGATCGGATTAGGTGTGGTGAATTTGGATCGTGTTCACTAAACAACTTGAGGGATGTTGAATTTAGTGGGAGTTCATCTAGTAATTTGATTAAGTTGAACTATTTATCATGAACATAGTCTAAATTGTACTTGCAAATACTGTAGATCACATGGCCAAGTCCAACTTCAACTTCAACGTTTTTGCTGAGAAAGAAAAGCTTAGAAACAATGGGTCTAACTTCACCAACTGGTTCCGCAATCTAAGAATCATTCTGTCTGGCGGACAAAAGGACTATGTCCTTGGTAAAGCGTTAGGTGACCCCCCTGCTGCAACTGCGCCGGCTGATGAGAAAGCTGTCTATCAGTCGCGCAAAGATGATTATGGTGTGATTAAGAGCACCATGTTGTTTGCTATGGAACCGGAGCTTCAAAATCGTTTTGAAACCTATCCCGGGCCCTTTGAGATTCTCGAGGAGCTGAAAACCATGTTTCAGACTCAAGCCCGTTCTGAGAGATATGAGATCTCTGAGAAGTTCTTTAACTGCAAGATGGAGGAAGGAGTTCGTTAGTGAGCACGCCATAAAGATGTCGGGCTACACTCAATGCCTTGAGCAAGCTGGAATGCACGATTCCAGAGGAGCTCAAGATTGACAGTTCTGCAATCACTCCTCCCATCTACAAAAGTTTTGTAGTGACTCATAATCGATTGGTTCCATCGATCACCGAGCTCTTCGCAAAGCTGAAGGCTGCGGAAGTGGACATCAAGAAGGATAATCATGTGTTGATGGTCAACAAGCCCTCCTTTAAGAAAGGTAAGTGAGCAAAGAAGCCCTTCAAGAAGGGCGGCGGCAAACGCAATGCCCCTGCTGAGAAGAAGCTCAGGTCTGGTCCTAAGCCGGACACTGAGTGCTTCTATTGCAAGGACATGGGTCACTGGAAGCGCAACTGTCCGAAGTACTTAGCGGACAAGAAGACTGGCACCATCAAAGGTATATTTGATATACATGTTATTGATGTTTTCCTTACTAGCCCTCGTGGTAGTGCCTGGGTATTTGATACCGGTTCAGTTGCTAATATTTGTAACTCGAAACAGGAGCTACGGAATAGACGGCGGCTTGCGAGGATGAGGTGACGATCTTGGCGTTAAAGCGGATCAAGAGTTGATGTGATGGCCGGCACGCTCTCCTTAGTTTTACATTCGGGATTAGTTTTAAACCTTAATAAATGTTATTATGTGCCTGCGTTGAGCATGAACATTATTTCCGGATCATGTTTATTGCAAGACGGTTATTCATTTAAATCGGAGAATAATGGTTGTTCTATTTATATGAGTAACATCTTTTATGGTCATGCACCTCTTGTGAATGGTTTATTTCTTCTAAATCTTGAAAGGGATGAAACACACATCCATAACATTGAGGCTAAGAGATGCAAAGTAGATAGTGATAATACTACTTATTTGTGGCACTGTCGTCTAGGTCATATTGGTGTAAAGCGCATGAAGAAACTCCATTCTGATGGACTTTTGGAGTCTCTTGATTTTGAATCATTTGACGACTGCGAACCATGCCTCATGGGCAAGATGATCAAAACCCCGTTCTCCGGTATGATGGAGCGAGCAACGGACTTGTTGGAAATCATACATACCGATGTATGCGGACCGATGAGTGTTTCGACGCGCGGTGGATATCGCTATTTCCTCACTTTTACCGATGACTTAAGTAGATATGGGTATATCTATTTAATGAAACATAAATCTGAAACATTTGAAAAGTTCAAGGAATTTCAGAATGAAGTGGAGAACCATCGTAACAGAAAGATTAAGTTTCTACGATCCGATCGTGGGGGCGAATATTTGAGTTATGATTTTCTCACGCATCTTAAAGAAAGTGGAATCATTTCACAACTCACGCCACCCGGAACACCACAGCGCAATGGTGTGGTGTGTCTGAGCGGAATCGAACCCTATTAGATATGGTCCGATCAATGATGTCTCTTCTTGATTTGTCGTTATCATTTTGGGGTTATGCATTAGAAACGCTGCATTCACTTTAAATAGGGCTCCATCTAAATCCGTTGAGACGACACCGTATGAACGTGGTTTGGTGCTAAACCTAAGTTGTCGTTTCTTAAAGTTTGGGGATCTGAAGCTTACGTCAAGAAGTTGATGCGGACAAGCTCGAACCCAAAGCGGATAAATGCGTCTTCATAGGATACCCTAAGGAAACTATTGGGTATACCTTCTATCACATAACCGAAGGCAAAGTGTTTATGAAGAACGGTTCCTTTCTTGAGAAGGAGTTTCTCTCGAAAGAAGTGAGTGGGAGGAAAGTAGAGCTAGACGAGGTTATTGAACCTTCTCTTGAATTGGAGAGTAGCGCACCTGAAATTGTTCCATGCACTTTGCACCAACGATAGAGGAAGCTAATGACAAGGATCATGAAGCTTCAGACGATGCTGCTACTGAACGTCGCAGGTCGACAAGGTCGCGTGCCCCTCCTGAGTGGTACGGCAACCCTGTCTTGACTGTCTTGTTGGTAGAAGACAATGAACCTACGAACTATGAGGAAGCGATGATGAGCCCAGACTCTGAGAAATGGCTGGAAGCCATGAAATCCGAATTGGGATCCATGAGCGAAAACCAAGTATGGACTTTGGTGGACCCTCCTAGCGACCGAAAGGCCGTTGAGTGCAAATGGATTTTCAAGAAGAAAATGGACGCGGATGGTAATGTTATCGTCTATAAAGGTTTTCGACAAGTTCAAGGTGTTGACTACGATGAGACTTTCTCTCCCTTAGCGATGTTTAAGTCCATTCAGATTTTATTAGCAATTGCTGTGTTTCATGATTATGAAATATGGCAGATGGATGTCAAGACTGCTTTCTTCAATGGCAACATTGATGAAGAGTTGTATATGATGCAACCCGAAGGTTTTGTCGATCCTAAGGATGCTGATAAAGTATGCAAACTTCAGCGTTCCATTTATGGACTGAAGCAAGCATCTCGGAGTTGGAACCTTCGTTTTGATCAAGTGATCAAGAGCTTTGGATTTGTTCCAAATTGCTACGAAGCTTGCATCTACAAGAAAGTGAGTGGGAGCTCGGTGACGTTTCTGGTACTATATGTGGATGACATATTGATTATCGGAAATGACATCAACATGCTTAACGATGTGAAGAGTTATTTGAACAAGTGTTTTCAATGAAAGACCTAGGTGAAGCTACTTATATATTGGGCATCAAAATCTATAGAGATAGACAAAGACGCTGGTAGCTTTAAGCGAGTACATACCTAGACAAAGTTACGAAAGGTTCGAATGGATAAGGCAAAGAAAGGTTCGTGCCTATGTTGTCGGTAAGATATTGAGCAAGGCTCGATGTCCATTCTGATGAAATGATAGGAAGCTATGAGAAAAGTGCCTTATGCCTCGGCCATAGGTTCCATCATGTATGCCATCTTGTGTACTAGACCGGATGTGTCCAATGCTCTTAGTTTGACGAGCAGATATCAAAGTGATCCAGAGTGGAACATCGATACCGTGAAGAACATCCTAAAGTACCTAAATAGGACTAAAGAAATGTTCTTATTCTATGGGGGTGATGAACAGCTTGTCGTAAAAGGTTACGTCGACGCTAGTTTTGACACCGACAAGGATGATTCCAAATCTCAGACAGGATACGTTTATATTTTGAATGGAGGAGCTGTGAGCTGGAGAAGCTGCAAGCAAAGCGTGATCGCGGGATCTACAGTAGAAGCGGAATACATGGATGTTGTAGAAGCGTCAAGTGAAGGAGTTTGGATCAGAAACTTCATCACTGAGCTTGGCGTGGTTCCAAGTGCATTGGACCCACTGGAGATATTGTGTGACAACACTGGCGCCATAGCACTCGCTAAGGAACCAAGATATCATCCAAAGACCAAGCATATCAACTGCAAGTTTCATATAATCCGAGATTATATTGCGATGGAGATCGAAGATTAGCAAAGTACATACGGATCGAATGTCGCAGATCCATTGACTAAACCTCTTCCACGTGTAAAACATGATCAACACCTCGATTGCCATGGGTGTGAGATTGTTGCCAGATGTAAACTAGATTATTGACTCTAGTGCAAGTGGGAGGTTGGAATTATGCCCTAGAGGCAATAATAAAGATGTTATTATTATAATTCTTGTTCATGATAAAGTTTATATTCCATGCTAGAATTGTATTAGCGGAAACATTAATACTTGTGTGGTTTGTGAACAACACCGTGTCCCTGATGCGCCTCTAAGGACTAGCTCATTGATCAATGATGGTTAAGGTTTCCTAACCATAGACATGAGTTGTCAATTGATAATGAGATCATATCATTGGGAGAATGATATGATGGATGACCAAACTAAGAGAAGCAATTAGATCGTTTCATCGTGTTCATCTTTGCGAAGCTTTTCCTATGTCAAATATTGTATTCCTTAGACCATGAGATAATGCAACTCCCTGGTACCGGAAGAAAGCTTTGAGGTCATCAAACGTCATCCTATGAGAGGGTGATCATAAAGGTATCTCTCAGGTGATCGGAAAGTATCTGTTGGGTTGTATGTATCGAGATGGAATTTGTCCCTCCCAAGTCGGAGAGATATACTTCGGGCCCACTCGGTAATCGATATCAACACCGCTTGCAAGCATGTGGTTAAGGAGTTAATCACAAAGTGATATCGGATTACGGATCGAGTAAAGTACTTGCTGTGAACGAGATTGAACTAGGTATGATGCAAGACGATCGAATCTCGGGCAAGTAAAATATCGCGAGACGAAGGGAATATATATATGGGATTGATTGAATCCTGGCATCGTGGTTCATCCGATATGATCATCGATGAATGTGTGGGAGTCAATATGGGTGCCCAGACCCCGCTGTTGATTATTGATAGAATATCATGTCTGCATATTCTCGAACCCGCAGGGTCACACACTTAACGTATCTCGACGCTAGGATAGATTGGATAATTGGTTTATGAATTTTTTTTCGGAGTCTTGGATGGGATCCGGGATATCACGAGAGGTTCCGGAATGGTCCGGAGAATAAGATTCATATAAGGCAGTGCAGTTTTGGAGTTGAATTGTTAGGTTAATCGGTATTGTACCGGAAGCTTCTAGAACCTTCCGGAAGGGGACCAACGTGGCCCCACCTTCCGGGAGGGGGCATGGGCCTATGAGGGAGTGTCCTGGTCGCATTGGGCCAGGGGCACAAGGCCCCATAGGGCCCAGCCGATTCTAGAGAGATTTGACTCGTTTAAATCTCGGGATAGAATTTCTAGATAAGGGAGAGTTTAAATTGTTTAAACTAGAGATAGGATTTCTAGATAAGGGAGAGTTTAAATTGTTTAAACTAGAGATAGGCTTGGAGGAGGGGCAAGGGCTGGCCGCCCCCCCTCTATATATAGAGGGGTGGTGCGCCCCCTCCCCCCTACACACACACCTTCCTCCAAGCCCTAGCAGCCTTGCTACCTTCCTCTCTCCCTCCCGACTGTTTGTAGGCGAAGCCCTACAGCAGAAATTCTCCACCATATACACCACGCCGTCGTGTTGTAGATCCAATCTATCTCTCCACCATACTCGCTGGTCCGAGGAAGGAGGAGACGTCGAGGTGCTGCACGTGTGCATCTCATGGAGGCACCGCCACTTGTGGTGCTAGATCGGATCGGATCGCGAGGAGGAGAAGCGAGTACGACTACATCACCCACGTTCCGACGAACGTTTCGCTGTGCGAATCTTCAAGGGTATGAAGATCTAATCCAATCTCTCTCGTTGTTTGCATCTCCTAGATTAGATCTTGGCTTTCCCTCTGTTCGCTCCGTAGAAAATTTTGATTTACTATGCCGCGAAACCCATCAATAATCACAACACTACCTTATTTATCTAACTATCTTATTTCTTGGAGTACAATACACGGTTCTTGATACCGCTAACTAGTTGCCTACTTCTAGTAGTAACTACGCTCATCATACATGCCTGATGTCCAACCGTGATGACGTGTTGTTCGTCGCATAGTTTGTGGAACAAATGGCCTTCCAGAAGGAACATACTCAGTATCTGAAGTGTCAGGACTTGAGTCATTACTCAACCTGAGCGCATTGAATCCCTCCAGCTCAGCTGAAAATTCTTCAGAAATATATTCAACATTATCTCCCACTTGCATCTCCTGAGCTTCATTCCTTGAGTTGTCAATAGGATACGCAGATCCTGCTGATCCCCAGGTGCTCCTTTGGGCAAGATAATTAAACACTCGATAATGTATATTCCCTGGGTTTTGAGAAGATGTTGATGATTCAAACACTCTCTCCTTAGGATCTGCTTCTTCATCCTGATTATCTATCGACTTGGCATTTCTACTACTGTTACTAGGGTTAATTCTTGCACCCATCCAGCTAGATTGTCCAACATTTCTGTCAGAACCATCTGTGGACATCTGGTGTTCATGAGATCCTTCATATGATCCCCTTCTCCAACCATCAGAATTCTCAATAGGAAGTTCTGAGTCAGAACCATCCTCTGAACCATGTGGTATTGCATACCTCATATCCATAGTAGGATCATGTGTAGGTTCAGGACTTGGTGAATAAGCATATGGTATAAAAGATTCAGGATCTGTAGGTATATCCTTAAAGATAGGTGTTGCACTACTACTTGCTTCCTTCTCCAACTGGATTGCTAATTGCTTCCTCCTTTCCGGATCATTTAGATCCTCTAACATGTCATTTTTATCTTCGACAATCACTTGATGTGTCTTATAAAAAGACGCAACGAGTGTTCGGTATCTATCCATAAACTTGGAAGCTAACTTAGGATGCTTCTTAACCAAAGTAAGATGATCCGGTATAGGCTCTGTGTCTATAGAATCATGAGGTATCACAGAAAATGTGCTACCTTCTAACTCCTTGGATTTATACTCCCGGATATTAGCTATCGCCTCCACAACAACAACATGATATGCTGCTAAGTGACTCCTACCTTCACCTATAGGTAGATCGTGATATAATCCAAGATCCTCTGGAAGTTGGATACTCACACGATACTTGGATAACATCCGGCCATCAAGGTAAGTTATAGTATTCACTGGAATTCTAGTTGGACAACTAAAAATCTTTAAAAGTTGACGAAGTTGGCCTGTGAATGATCCTTGATAATCATCAAAAGTCTCCTCTTTCCTTACCAAAGTCTGTTTTGGAAACTTTGGTGCCATAGCGTTCTATATCAGAAAAATAGTTTTGATTAGTAACCAATAATATATTGCATCATAACAAAGAATTATCGCACTAAAACATATAATGGAATATTCTCATTTGAATACCCATCATATTACCTTTAGAGAATTCTTTATCGTTGCTACACTCTCCGATAGGTAATTGTAGGGTTCGCAGCATAGAAAACAAAAATTTTCCTACGATGTGAACTATATACCAAGATCTATATATACTAGATAAAAACAACGGGCGGATGTATATTCATAGAGAACATACCCTTGAAGATCGACAAAGCTTAACGAGTTCAACTCGTGGTTGATGTAGACGATCTCTTGCCGATCTCAAGATCGAGAGGAAGTCCTAGCGCCGCAAATCAGCAGCGCATCCGTGCTCGCACACACGTTCGAGGCACCGAGCAACCTCCGCCTCCTCGCTCCAGCGATACAGCGGAAGCACAACTCTTTCTTGCCGAATAGCCACCGGGAACATGTATCTCGCTAGTCCGAGACCATGGGGGATAAATTCTAGAGGGGGAGAGAGATCCTTCATGAGGAGGTGTGTGAGACAAGTGAGGAAGGGGGCTCCTTTTATAGGAGGAGGGGGGAACCCGAAGGGGTGGCAGCATGGGGCTGCCCTTGCCCTCCCTCTTCATGTGGGTGGACACTCCTCACAAAACTCCTCTAAATTCCCTCCACTCAAAAGTCCACTCAAAATTCCCATTAAATTTCCACCAAATTTAATGCAAACTCTCATTAAATAAAACTCTTTTATTTTATTCAGAATTTTGTCAATTACTTTAATGACAAACATTCACAAATAACCCCTTGCTAGAATTCTATTTCACATGCATAACCACTTTATGCAATTTCACCCAGCTTTTTGGTATCTAGTGAAATAAATTCCCGCTTGTTCATTCTTTCGGCATGAAACATTTGCTCCAATTGGATGTCGGTGTCTCTTAAGTGTGTCACCCTACGGTTCATGAATAATGCGGACATGATCGAGACCCTCTCGGATCAATAATCGAAGCGGGTCCGAGACCCATCGACTCCCACACATTCAACGATGACTTTCTTGTGATCGTTAACCTTTACGCTAGTATCTTAATCCTTTGTTTCACGATATATTACATGTCCGAGATTCGATCATTGGTATCTCCATACCTAGTTTGATCTCGTTCGACATGCACTCTTTTTCGCGTTCTGTGATATAACATTCTAGTGATCAAATCACTTGCTTGCAAGCTAATCAATGTGATATCACCGAGAGGGCCCAGTATATCTATCCGTCATCGGGATGAACAAATTCCACTCTTGATCCATGAGCCTCAACATAACACTTTATTAGTTCCGAATCCATCTTTATAATCACCCTGTTATGGTGTGACGTTTGATGTTATCAAGAAACTTTTCGGTGTTAGTGATTGACATGATCTCATGGTCTAAGGATTAGGATCACTTCGTAAGTTGTTATAGCAATATAAACTCAATGACTTTGATCGTAATGCTATACTTCGGATGAATGTTCATCACATCATTACACTAATGTTGTGATCCCGTTATTAACAACATCCAATGTCCATGATCAGTAAACCTTGATCATCTTGTTAATCAACGAGCTAGTTTATGAGAGAGGCATAACTAGGAACTTTCTGTTTGTTTATTAAACACACATGTATTAACGTTTCCGTATTAATACAATTATAGCATGCAAAATAAACATCTATCATATACTTGGAATACACATAATAAACACTTTATTATTGCCTCTCAGGGCATATTCCCTTCAGTAATACCCTTACTAGGTTTCCAACCTAAGGTCAAAGCAATTTGCTATAATACCAACTGCGGTGACCCAGCATACCACTGCATGTGTAGTACACTATAGTCATTGACATGACATCCAGAGAACACCGTTCTGTAAATATTGTTGGAGATATGCCCTAGAGGCAATAATAAAAGTGGTTATTATTATATCTTTGTGTTTATGATAAATGTTTACATTCATGCTATAATAGTATTAACCAGAAACATTAATACTTGTGTGATTTGTAAACTAAATTAGAGTCCGTGGTAAAGCCTCTTTGTAATACTAGCTTGTTGATTAATAGATGATCATGGTTTCTAGATCATGAACATTGAGATGTTGTAAATAACAAGATCATATCATTAGGAGAATGGTATGATGGACATACTCCTATAGATAAGCGTAGCATAAAGATCAAGTCATTTTAATAGTTCGTTTTCTATAAGCTTTCTGATACATAGTAACATAATTCCTTCGACCATGAGATCATGCTAATCACCATCACTGGAAGGATGCTTTGATGACATCAAACACCACACCGTAACTGGGTGGCTATAAAGGTGGCATTGAGTGTTCGGAAATTATGGGTTGAGGCACATGGATCAAGAGTGGAATTTGTCCATCCATATGACAGATAGATATACTCTGGGCCCTCTCGGTGGAATGTCATCCAGTTGGCTTGCAAGCATGCAAGGTTGAACTATCAGTAACGAGGAACGAGAAAAGAGTACTTATCAGTAACGAGGTTGAACTAGGTATGCAGAGATACCGACGATCAAAACCTCGGATAAGTAAACTATCGTGAGACAAACGGAAATTGGTATCGTATGTAAGTGGTTCATTCGATCAAAAAGTAATCTTTGAAATATGTGGGAGCCATATGAATTTCCAGATTCCTCTATTGGTTATTGATTGGATAAGTGTCTAGGTCATGTCCGCATAATTCACGAACCGTAGGGAGACACACTTAAGGATTCGATGTTGTTTAGTAGATATGGAATGTTAGTAGGGATACTGAATGTTGTTCGGAGTCTCGGATGGTATCCGGCATGTCACGAGGATATCCGGAATGGTCCGGAGAATAAGATTCATATAAGGAAAGTCCTATTTCGGAGTTCGGGAAAGTTTTCGATGATTTCATCGGAGAGGTTCTAGAAGGGTCTAGAAGGTTCACCGGTCCGGAAGGAGAATGGTACATGAATGTGTCATGGGTATGTGGAATGATTGGATCATATCCAAGGTCACTTGGTGTTGGCATATGCAAGAGAGAAGTAAAGCACTGAATTGAAAGTCAAACGGGAAGTTTGAAAAGTCAAACTGGAACAATGGTTTCCTAGTGGGAGAAGAAACAAGTCCTTCTCTCAATCCAACTTGGGTTTGGGTTTGGATTCAAACCCACCCCTCCCAAGGCTGCCCCTCCCTCTCATAAATAGAGGGAGAGGGCTGCCGCAAACAACACAAGCCCTTGCCCCTCTCCACGAGCTGCCGCCGCCGACCCGCAGCCGACCCGCCGCCGCTGGTCCGTCGCAGCCGCCCTAGCCACCGCCGACACCTCCTCCTCCTGGATCTCTAAACCCTAGATTTTCGGGAAACCCTAAATCCACCATAACTTGCATCCGGCTTAGGCGAAGCCCTGCGGGATCTTCCCTCTACTTCCTACACCACGCCGTCGTGCTACCGGAATCGCGAGGGAGAACTACAACCTCCGCTGTCTGCTGGAACAAGGGAGAGGAAGGTCTTCATCAGTGCACGATGTGACCGATCAAGGAGCGCCTTAACGCAGCGGAAGGATCGTCTATGCGATCTTGAGATTGACAAGTGTACGACTACATCACCCACGAGAATCTGCTCTCGTTAACCGCTTTGGAATCTTCGAGGGTGAGTGCTTCTATCGACTCGTTGCTACAATCTAGTAGATAGATCTTGGCTTGTTTGTGTGCATGCGGTAGAAATTTTTTGCTTTCCATGCTACGAACCCCTACAGTGGTATCAGAGTCGTGTCTATATGTAGATCTGCTGCACGAGTAGAACACAATGGTCATTATGGGCGGTGGTGCTTTTATTATCAATTGCTTTTGTGTACTTTGCATCTTGCGGTATGATGGGATGAAGCGGCCCAGGCTAACATTACATGACATCATTCATGAGACTTGCTCCACGCTCAACATGCAACTTGTATTGCATAAGTGGCCTTGCGGGTGTCTGTCTCTCCCATCATAGTATAGATTCAATTTACAACGGAAACTTGATAGTTCAAGCATCAACGTTGTGGTTCTTGTTCGTAAGTTAGAACGACACTTATTGAAAGCCCCAAACCACGTAAAATATGCAAAGAAAATTAGAGGTGTCTAACTTTGTTTTGCAGGGGTGTGTTGTGATGTGATATGACCATGATTGTGATTATATATGATGTATGCAATGTTCCTTATTGTAAGTTGGCAACCGGCAGGATCCATATGGTTGTCTTTTAAATTCCATTAAGGCTTGCGTGTCTATTCAAAGTAGTTGTAATAGTTGAAGCTGGTGGATGACAACCATGAAACGACGCCATTGACCTTGACGCCATACTGGTGATGATGGAGATAATGTTCGTGCTTGAAGATGGAGATTGGAAGCACAAGAAGAAAGGCCATATCATATCACATATTATGAATTCCATGTGATGTTAATCCTTTATGCATCTTGTATTGCTTAGTTTGCGACAGTAGCATTATAAGATGATTCCTCAAGCACAAAATTTCAAGTTTTAAAGTGTTCATCCTTAGTAAGCACCGTTGCTAAAGCTCGTTGTTTCGAAGCACCACGTGATGATCGGGTGTGTTAGATTCTATGAGTGTATACAACATGAACAAGCCAGATTTGCTCATGCGGAAACCAAGGTTTGATCTTGACGAGCCTAGCATGTACAGACATGGTCTCGGAACACGGATCACCGAAAGGTAAAGCATGAGTCATATAGTAGATATGATGAACATGTTGATTGTTCGCCATTGAAGCTACATCAACTCTCATGATGATCGGTTTTGATGTGGTGGATTTGGTTCGTGTGATCACTAAAACAATGTGAGGGATATTGTTTTGAGTGGGAGTTCACCTATATTAATTTAACTATTAATTATAACTCAATTTGTCATAAACTTAGTCTAAACTATTGCAAATATGTTGTAGATCAATGGCGGCCCCTACCATCAATTTTAATGCGTTCCTAGAGAAAGAAAATTTGAAAAACAATGGAAGCAACTTCGCGGATTGGTTCCGCAATTTGAGGATTGTCCTCAATGCTGGTAATTTGACCTATGTCTTTGGATGCACATTGGGTGACCCGCCTGCAGCTACTGCTACCGATGATGTAAAGAATGTTTACCTCACTCGGAAGAATCGGTACTCCATAGTTCAGTGTGCTATCTTGTATGGTTTGGAATCGGAGCTTCAGAAAAGGTTTGAGAACCATGAACCACATGATATTGTCAGTGAACTCAAAATTATATTTGAGGCTCACGCGGCAGTTGAGAGTTATGAGGCTTCTGAAAAGTTCTTTAACTGTAAGATGGAAGAGGGCAGCTCCGTCAGTGAGCACGTGCTTAAGATGTCTGGGCACACAAATAAACTCCAAAGTTTGGGTATAGTGATTCCTAATTCTTTGGGGATTCACCGTGTCCTCCAATCACTGCCACCAAGTTACAAGAACTTTGTGATGAACTACAATATGCAAAACATGGACAAGACGTTGCCAGAACTCTTCTCCATGTTGAAATCTGCAGAAGTGGAGATCAAGAAAGAGCACCAAGTGTTGTTGGTCAATAAGACCACCAAATTCAAGAAAGGCAAGTCTAAGCAAAAGGGACACTTCAAGAAGGGTGCTCATATTTGTAACTCGAAACAGGTACTGCAGAATAAACGGAAGCTAGCGAAGAAAGAGGTGACGATGCGTGTTGGAAATGGATCAAAAGGTTGATATGATCGCGGTCGGCACGCTACCTCTTAATCTACCATCGGGATTAGTTTTATACTTAAATAATTGTTATTTGGTGCTTGCGTTGAGCATGAACATTATATCTGGATCATGTTTATTGCGAGACGGTTACTTGTTTAAGTCCGAGAATAATTGTTGTTTGATTTATATGAGTAATATGTTTTATGCACATGCACCTTTGATAGATGGTCTATTCTTATTGAATCTCGATTGTGGAAATACACACATTAATAACATTGAAGCTAAACGTTTGAAATTGAGCGATAACTCGACCTATGTGTGGCACTATCGTCTTGGTCACATTGGAGTGAAGCGTATGAAGAAACTCCATTCCGATGGACTTCTTGAATCACTTGATTTCGAATCACTTGAAAGATGTGAAGCATGTCTGATGGGTAAAATGACTAAGACTCTATTTTCTGGTATGATGGAGCGAGCTACGGACTTATTGGAAATCATACATACCGATGTGTGTGGCCCAATGAGTGTAGCATCGCGCGGTGGTTATCGTTATGTTCTTACCTTCACGGATGACTTGAGTAGATATGGGTATATATATTTTATGAAACATAAGTCCGAAACTTTCGAGAAGTTTAAGGAATTTCAAAGTGAGGTAGAGAATCAACGTAACAAGAAGATTAAATTTCTACGTTCTGATCGTGGAGGTGAATATCTAAGTTACGAGTTTGGCGAGCATTTAAAGAAATGCGGAATACTTTCACAATTGACACCGCCGGGAACACCACAACGTAATGGTGTGTCCGAATGTCGTAATCGAACTCTCTTAGATATGGTTCGTTCTATGATGTCACTTACAGATTTACCGCTATCATTTTGGGGTTATTCATTAGAAACAGCCGCATTCACTTTAAATAGGGCACCATCTAAATCCGTTGAAATGACACCGTATGAATTATGGTTTGGGAAGAAACCTAAATTGTCGTTCCTTAAAGTTTGGGGTTGCGAAGCCTATGTAAAGAAGTTACAACCGGATAAGCTTGAACCCAAAGCGGAAAAATGCGTCTTCATAGGATACCCGAAGGAAACTATTGGGTATACCTTCTATCATAGATCCGAAGGCAAAATCTTCATTGCCAAGAATGGATCCTTTCTAGAGAAGGAATTTCTCTCGAAAGAAGTGACTGGAAGGAAAGTAGAACTCGATGAGGTTGCTGAACCTTCTCTCGAACTTGCGAGTAGCATAGAACCGGAAGTAGTTCCTGTGGCGCCTGTTCCAATAAGAGAGGAAGCTAATGATGTTGATCATGAAACTTCGGTTGAAGTTACTACGGAACCTCGCAGGTCAACGAGAACTTGTACCACTCCTGATTGATATGATCCCGTTATGAGTTTCATGTTGGTGGACAACACCGATGACCCTGCGACATATGAGGAAGCGATGATGAGCCCAGATTCCAATAAATGGCAAGAAGCCATGAAATCCGAGATTGGATTCATGTACGAAAACCAAGTATGGACTTTGGTGGACTTACCGGATGGACGGAAGGCTGTCGAGAATAAATGGATCTTCAAGAAGAAAACAGATGCTGATGGTAATGTTACTGTCTATAAAGCTCGACTTGTCGCAAAAGGGTTTCGACAAATTCAAGGAGTTGACTACGATGAGACTTTCTCACCAGTAGCGAAGCTAAAGTCTGTGAGGATTATGTTAGCAATCGTTGCATATTATGATTATGAGATATGGCAGATGGATGTCAAAACATCTTTCCTCAATGGAGACATTGATGAAGAGTTGTATATGATGCAGCCCAAAGGTTTTGTCGATCCTAAAGATGCTAACAAGGTATGCAAACTTCAACGGTCCATATATGGATTGAAGCAAGCATCCCGAAGTTGGAATCAACGTTTTGATAACGTAATCAAAAGCTTTGGTTTTATACAAACTTATGGAGAAGCTTGTATTTACAAGAAAGTGAGTGGGAGCTCTGTAGCATTCTTAATACTATATGTAGATGACATATTGTTGATTGGGAATGATGTAGACCTTCTTAATAGTGTCAAGGATTATTTGAATAATAGTTTTTCAATGAAAGATCTTGGCGAAGCAGCTTACATATTAGGCATAAAGATTTTTAGAGATAGATCGAGGCGCCTAATATCATTGTCACAGAGTACATATTTGGACAAAGTTCTAAAGAGGTTTGGAATGGAAGATAGCAAGAAAGGGTTCTTTCCCATGTTGCCCAATACGACCTTGAGTAAAACTCAAAGTCCAGCAATGGCGGAAGATAGAGAAAGGATGAGTAAGAGTCCCTATGCCTCATCCATAAGATCTCTAATGTATGCCATGCTATGTACTAGACCCGACATTGCATATGCTGTTAGTTTGACTAGCAGATATCAAAGTGATCCAGGAGTGGATCATTGGACAGCGGTCAAAAACATCCTTAAGTACTTAAAAAGAACTAAGGATATGATTCTTTCTTATGGAGGTGATGAACAACTCGTTGTTAATGGTTACACCGATGCTAGTTGGAACACTGATCCGGATGATTCTAAATCTCAATCTGGGTACGTATTTACTTTGAATGGTGCAGCAGTTAGCTGGAGGAGTGCAAAGCAAAGCGTTGCGGCGAGATATTCAACTGAATCAGAATACATAGCTGCTTCGGAGGCTTCACAAGAGGCGATATGGATGAAGGAGTTCATTATAGAGATCGGTGTGGTTCCAAGTGCGCTGGACCCAATGTATATCTACTGTGATAACATGGGCGCCATAGCCAATGCGCAAGAACCAAGGTCACACAAGAAGCTGAAGCACATCAAGCTACATTTTCACGTTATTCGAGAACATGTCCAAGATGGTGACATAAAGATTTGCAAAGTACACACAGATCTGAATGTGGCGGATCCGTTGACTAAACCTCTCCCGAGGGCAAAACATGACCAGCACCAAACCGCCATGGGTGTTCTGTATATTACCATGTAATCTAGATTAGTTGACTCTAGTGCAAGTGGGAGACTGTTGGAGATATGCCCTAGAGGCAATAATAAAAGTGGTTATTATTATATCTTTGTGTTTATGATAAATGTTTACATTCATGCTATAATAGTATTAACCGGAAACATTAATACTTGTGTGATTTGTAAACTAAATTAGAGTCCCTGGTAAAGCCTCTTTGTAATACTAGCGTGTTGATTAATAGATGATCGTGGTTTCTAGATCATGAACATTGAGATGTTGTTAATAACAAGATCATATCATTAGGAGAATGGTATGATGTACATACTCCTATAGATAAGCGTAGCATAAAGGTCAAGTCATTTTAATAGTTTGTTTGCTATAAGCTTTCTGATACATAGTAACCTAATTCCTTCGACCATGAGATCATGCTAATCACCATAACCGGAAGGATGCTTTGATGACATCAAACACCACACCGTAACTGGGTGGCTATAAAGGTGGCATTGAGTGTTCAGAAAGTATGGGTTGAGGCACATGTATCAAGAGTGGGATTTGTCCATCCATATGACGGATAGATATACTCTGGGCCCTCTCGGTGGAATGTCATCCAATTGGCTTGCAAGCATGTGACTGGCTCACAAGGGATCACATATCACGGGAACGAGAAAAGAGTACTTATCAGTAACGAGGTTGAACTAGGTATGCAGAGATACCGACGATCAAAACCTTGGATAAGTAAACTATCATGAGACAAAGGGAAATTGGTATCGTATGTAAGTGGTTCATTCGATCGAAAAGTAATCATTGAAATATGTGGGAGCCATATGAATTTCCAGATTCCTCTATTGGTTATTGATCGGAGAAGTGTCTAGGTCATGTCCGCATAATTCACGAACCGTAGGGAGACACACTTAAGTTTTCGATGTTGTTTAGTAGATATGGAATGTTAGTAGGGATACCGAATGTTGTTCGGAGTCTCGGATGGGATCCGGCATATCACGAGGATATCCTGAATGGTCCGGAGAATAAGATTCATATAAGGGAAGTCCTATTTCGGAGTTCGGGAAAGTTTCCGATGATTTCATCGGAGAGGTTCTAGAAGGGTCTAGAAGGTTCACCGGTTCGGAAGGAGAATGGTCCATGAATGTGTCATGGGTATGTGGAATGATTGGATCATATCCAAGGTCATTTGGTGTTGGCATATGCAAGAGAGAAGTAAAGCTCTAAACTGAAAGTCAAATGGGAAGTTTGAAAAGTCAAACTAGAACAATGGTTTCCTAGTGGGAGAAGAAACAAGTCCTTCTCTCAATCCAACTTGGGTTTGGGTTTGGATTCAAACCCACCCCTCCCAAGGCTGCCCCTCCCTCTCATAAATAGAGGGGGAGGGCTTCCCCAAACAACACAAGCCCTTGCCCCTCTCCACGAGCCGCCGCTAACCCGCCGCTCGCAGCCGCCGACACCTACTCCTCCTCCTGGATCTCTAAACCCTAGATTTCTGGGAAACCCTAAATCCACCATAACTCGCATCCGGCTTAGGGGAAGCCCTGCGGGATCTTCCCTCTACTTCCGACAGCACGCCGTCATGCTGCCGAAATCACGAGGGAGAACTACAACCTCCGCTGCCTGCTGGAACAAGGGAGAGGAAGGTCTTCATCGAGTACCGAACGTGTGACCGACTGCGGAAGCACTGCCGAAACGCAGCGCCGGAAGGATCGTCTATGCGATCTTGAGATCGGCAAGTGTACGACTACATCACCCACGAGAATCTGCTCTCGTTAACCGCTTTGGAATCTTCGAGGGTGAGTGCTTCTATCGACTCGTTGCTACAATCTAGTAGATAGATCTTGGCTTGTTTGTGTGCATGCGGTAATTTTTTTTTGTTTTCCATGCTACGAACCCCTACAAATATCACATCCCTCAGAGTGGTACAACAGAAACATTGTGGGTCCATATTACAAAAGGTATCACGACTTCAAAAGGTATCAGCTTACAAACCAAAATATAAAGTGTTTTAGCGGAATTTAAAAGTAGCAACTCCAACTAGGAGTTGAGCTCAGCAGCTTATTCGATAGAGTTCATGTTGCTCGGCTCCGTTGGTTACTACTAACTAGGATACTTAGTTGGACTCGTTATCATCAACACCATAGCGGATCTCGTAATACACTCCTTCAACACCTCCTGACAGGTCAGGCTCCTCGTAGAACACATATTCTTGACATTCAGCTGCATACATTGGCACGTCTTCGGGATCCTCAGAGTCTAAGCAAGGGATCAAAGGAAAGGATGAGTAAAAACGTTAACCAACAAGTTCATTATATGCAAGGTGGGAAGTTTGATGCTCTAACTACCACCTTGGACTATAAGTCCTTGGCACAATGCAGTTTTTGTAAATCTTTCTTCAAAGATTGAATTTATTATGAAAATCTATGACCATCAGTCTTCACAGGTTGACCAGAACTTTCATGGAGTTCCTTTCCTGCCGCGTTCGTAGATCCTTCCCGGAACAGGGAGTAACAAGTTACAATTCTTACACTCTTCAGAGGTGCATTACTTTACCCATGAGAGATCAACTCCTTGTTGCACAACCGGGCGTACTCTCCCGTCCACAATTCCATGATGTGGGGCCCAGTAGTTGGTCCAAGCCAATCACTGCCCCCTTCGCGACCTCGCATGCCTCCTTGGTGTACACCATGCCCACATAATGAATTACGACAATGGTTTGTACAAACCGTTAGATGCCAGAACTATCGTGGGACGTTGAGGGTTCCCACTCATATGCTGCATATCCTCTACGCATTACCAATTAATATGCACGCTACGAGGATAATAGCCACGACCTACACATCTGTCTTCATGCGAGAGGAAGAAGATACAGCTGACTTCTCTTTCCCATTCCAAATCTCATGGCTAAACGCGTAATATACGGCGCTAGAATCACTGATGTCAGGGGTTATTAAGTCCCTAATTGATCATCATTGTTGCAAATAGAACCCTAAGTTCTATTGCTCCATTATATCATCACTTAGGATGATATCTATGATTACTTTATGTGTGAAAATATTATTTTCTTTCTTTGGAGTATATATGATAACACACAATTTGCAAATACTCTGATAAAGACTCCTCAAAGGATATGAGAAAGTGATGAACTTGCCTTGTGATGGCAAGGTAGTGAAGTCTGATGCTTGCACTGGACCTTGAGCTTCTATGTCTACAAAAACATCATTATTGCCCGGTAAGGACAATATTTAAAGAAGCAAAATGATTATGCAAAGTAATGTAATGCATCATTTAGCTTTATGTATTCTCCCCTATTTATATAAAAAAATCCTTTTGAATTAATTAAGGATTTATAAATATTAATTTTTTAAATATTTATAGAATATTGTATTTATTTATTTTATTTCCTTTTATTTGAATTTTATTGATTTAATAATTCCTTTAAGAATTATCACTTAAATATCGAAAATTGTTATTAAAGATTTGTTTAGTATTTTTCTAAAATACTACAATATTAATATATAATGAAAGTGATTTTTATTTATTTTTATCATCTTTCAATAATTTTGTAAAATTCCATAAGGAATATTTAAATTACAAAATTCTTAATAAAATTTATATGTTTAAAATTTTATTTTTTTAATTTATTTGGATAGTTTAGATTATTGTGAATCCAAAAATATTTTATTTATAATTTTTGTACTTTTATTTTATTTTCTAAAATTTATTAAAATTTAAGGGCATTTTGGTCTTTTCCAATTATTAAAACAGGCTCTAAATGTTTTGGGCTGGCCATTTGGGTTTATTGGGCCCTTGTGGCCCAGTAGGGCAAAGGCAAAACAACACCCCGAAGGGGTATTGGCCCAACCCAGCCCAACACTCTCTGTCTTCTCTCTCGAGCTCACCCCTCTCCTTCTCCTCCCCCGACCCGGTGGTTAGCGGTGTCGCTGCCGGCGATTCGCGTCGCCATGGACCTTCCCGGCCGCCAGCGAGGTGCAGGATGAGGTTGTCGGCCCTGCTCTACCATTCTATCCAATTGGATTTGGACGTGGAGCCCTCCTGCGACCAGATCGATGTCGTCCTGAACCATAGGATTTGGGGTTGGCGTTGATCTGATGCCGTCGCTGCTGTCGTGTGCCGTGGGGTTGCTCCTCGCCCCCAGGCGTGGCTATGGTCACTGCCATGGCGTTGTGTGGATGCAGCGCCCCCTTGGGGATGCTCCCCGTGCCGCCATGGTCGTCGGCCCCTTTGCTTCCTCTTCTATTCTACAGCGAGGACCTTCGGTGAGTGGTTCCTCTCCCTTTCATGCTCTCTGTGCTAGGCCCTCCCATGCTAGATGTTGGTAGTGGCCTTCCTAGTTACTATCATGTCCTGATTAAGATGATTGGTTCTGTTTAGGGTTCAAATCCCTCTGTTGATTAAATATTTGATGACAAGGATCATGTGTTGATGATCCTTGAACCTGTTAAGTGGTGACTTGCTATGGATTACTGCTGATGGTTAACTGTGGTGATGCTAGTGGTTTGTGAGATGATTCTATGGATTGAATTTTTATATGATTCAGAGGGTAAAGTAGTTCTAGAAACAACTCTTGGTAAAGCTAGTGGTGTTGATAGCTTACCACTATCATTACTTGGTTAATGACAGTGAGTATGGTGTGATGAAGTCACTGTATTAATACTGTTGGCTTAGGAATTCATATATAAATTGAGATCAAAATGGTCTCTTACAATAAAGACATATATATATATATATATGAATATCCTGTTTATGATTCCTGTATTTAAGAACAGGAAAATGATTTATAATTGGTTGTTTGTATCTGTGAAGATTAGATGATTAACCTGCTTAGTTTAGAACTATTCTTGTGACACCATTTTTGTATGGCACACAAGACTAGATTATATAACTTAGTTTGGTCTTGTTTAAGCTTAAAATGAGTTTGGCATTAAAGATAAGTAGAAACTTCTTTTCTTAAATCCCTAAGACCCATGATGTTGGTCTGAGGTTTAGGGATTTAGACCTACATCTTGTTGATTCACATGGATTGGTTATGGTAGTGATACCAGCTACTATTTCTTGAATCAAAGTTGGGAAAAATGATGGTAGGCTTGATCACTTGTACAGATCCATAAGGTTAAATTCTAAGGTGCTACTCTAATTGAAGAGATGTGCCTAGAGGTTTAGTTCTTGGCTATATTCATTCTTGAATTGAAATATAGTTTTATAGCTTAGATCAATGATGTTGTTCTGAGATCTAAGTTGGATCTTTATAGTTTTCTGATTGATTTTAGTGTTTAAAGTTCAGTGATGGATTCACCCCACTTGGGTGTTTTCTGAGAATTTGAGTAAACGACAGATCATGTATGCTTGTCTAATCTTAGACATATAGATCATGTGATGGTCTATTTACTCACCATTGTCACTTGATGTGGTGTTTCCTGTGGTTGATCTTGTGGTTTCTTGATCTGATGCTCTCCTGATATTTCCAGCTCCTAGCTTGTCCTTGATCTAGCCCTTCACCTCCTGATCCTGATGGCTTGATCTTGGTCTTGCTATACACTTGATCCACCCCCTCCTTATGTCACCATCTTGGTGGTGTGATCCAAGGTTTTGATTGGTGTGATTTAGCTTGGCTTTGGCTGGATTTAGCTGGTGGCTGCTGTGCTTGGTGTGTAAGAACAATGGGATGGTGTGGGGAATGGTTTCCCACGGCTGTGTTGATGGTTTTGTTTGCTTGTGCTGTTGTTGTGGTGCTGACAGCACACACCATGGAGTTTGGTGTGTGTGCTGCCTGTGTGCCTGATGCACAGTTGTGGATATGTTCTAAATTTTGAGAGTTACTGTTATCAGGTTACATTTTACATGGCTGGTGAAACTTGCCCCTCCTTGCTATTTATTTGACTTATGGCTTAAAATTATGAAAGATACATTCTTTCATATTGGTGAAACTTGCCCCTTATATACTCATTGATGAAAAAGTGAACAGTGCACTTCACTGTCAACTCTGAGAGTAAAATTATTCTAATCCTAACTTTCTTTTTCTTTTTAAGTTTTTGTTTATTTTGCAGGTAACAGATTTGAAGATCAATATTTTAGTTTAGGCTTTTATTTTTCTTTATAGAATAGTCACTTGTAATAACTCTCATATTCAATTGTAATCTTTAATTTATTCTTTTGTACTCTTTATTTTTATTCTTTTGTAACAAAGATTGTACTATTATTCAATAAAGAAGTATTATTCTTCTATTTAATTATTATTGTAAAGATTGTTGCTTATTTCTATAAGTTACATTTTGTAACTCATTATTGAATGAAGTTTTGGAATATTCATTTTATTGATTGTCTTCTTTCATTTATAGTTTGAGTTATTATTGGTTAAATCTTAAGTAAATCAAATACTCAAACATTATTTAAAATCCTTATGAATTATAATTCAAACACTCAAGTTTAAAATTTAAATTTTATTTCCCAAAACACATAAGTCCACAAAGATCATATCAAAGTCTATAACAATCATTCTTCAAGACTGTACCTAATCTTAAAGTATGAAAGAAACTTTGATCACTTTAGGTTTTTATTTGGAAAAAAAATTCCCACATTTTCACAGATGAATGCATGCAACATCTCAAATTCCTAAATCTATCCTTTGTTAGTTTCTAAATGCTGGGATGTTACATCAGCAAAGCCGCAAATAAGGCGCACGGCTCGCCGACACCCCGCGTCCACATGAATGTGGAAGTCGGCCGGCACCAGAGCCCCTGGCCTGCCCGCCAACCAAGACGACTCCCACCGACCGGGGCCGCCACCATGGAGACCAAGCTGAGCACACCAAAGAACATGGAAGACAACGAGAGGCACCGCCGCGAGGTACCCATAAACAGGAGAGATGATGGTGAAGGATCCCTTTCCGGATCGATGCCATCGGGATGCTCGCTCATGTTCTAGGCCAAGCTGAGCTCACGCATGTTCTAGACCATCGGCAATGTGGTGTTGCCGAAACTTTGCAATTGTGAAGGAGAAAACATGATCTTGTGTACCTTACCCTCCTCTTCGCGCTTCTTGTCATATGCCTCGTAAGCTTGTATTGTAGCAAGATCATGTGGGGCCTTTCTTCTAGTTCTTCGTGAAAATAATTAAGCCTTTTGAGCTCAGTTGTAAGTTTTTCCTTCCAATTATTTGTTCATGGATAAGAATGCATCTCCCAATGCTTTGTGTATCTTTCGGCAATGACATGTAGTCGACTTTGCAATTGTATAGTGGATATACCATATTCAATGGTACTAGATGAAGGCATATTCGATACTATTGAATTTCCACTTATTCATCTATAACCATTATAAAGGTGTGTAGACGAATTATGAATAATACTGATTACACATGGTAACAAAAAATTACTAATACGAGGTGTAGCATATGGCAGCTAAAGGTAATTAGCCAAATAGCTAGTAGTAACATGTACAATTTCCCTATCCATCTGCATGTTTGAAGGTGAACCCACATATTACGAGTTATTTGCCAATGAGTATGAAGAGGAAACACTCACTTGCATGGTATTGAAACTTATAACACCATGTGTCTCATGTTGATTGATCAAAATCATCACGTTATTCATCGGCATATGGATTTTGGGGTTGCCAATGCATGAGAATTCAATCATACATGTTGCAAGTTGCTAAACTAGTTGAGCATGGAGATTATTTTGAGGTAGTGAAGGAGTTCGGATCAAATTGACTTTATAAGGAAAGTTGTTTTGTCTCTAAAAGACAAAGAACTTTCATGGTTAGCATTTTTTAATCCGAGGTGTTCTTGATGGCGTATAGGCTATGTTAATAACTTCGATTTGGATTTAGACCGTGTTGATCCTGGCCTGTGTAGGCTCAATTTTGGCTCGAATTTCTGAATTCGGGTAGGACTTGTCCTATGTAGTATAAACCCTGTTTCTTGTTTTACCCACAAATATTGCATATGACCTTTGATCGTGATGATAAAAAAATCAAAGTTGTTTGTATCAGGCGCATGACTTTTATTTTGGAATCTTTTTCATTTATCATCTTAAAGGCGTCTTAGTGGAAGACTTCATATATTGATTTATGAATCTCCTGCTAGCACAATCGACTATCAAACATAATTGTGATACGAGTCGACATAGTGGCCATCGTGTTTCTTCAGTGAGGAATAATATCCTGGTGTTCCCTTCTTTGTGTATATTTCTCATTTGTATAGTACCTAGTGAAACTATGCGGCAATGTATGTATAGATATGATGAATCAGATGTGCAATCAAATATAACTGAGATTTGTTACTGTATTTGGATGAATGGTGAATTATGGGTTGCTGGTATATTTGTGTATACAATTGTTATCATGGTTTTATAGGTTCTGCTGGCAGTTCTAACACATCACACAAACGTCTCTGATGTTTGCGAAAGAGTAGACAGACGGATTGAATTAATAGTGTGCCAAAAGAGATTAACGTAAACCATCAAATTGTATTCATCGATTGTCAATAAATACACGAAAAATAACAATAAAGTGTTTGTGATCTCTTCTTTCGCACATGATTGCGCTACATCAGTCGTGTGCGTTATCATGGCCTTAGCAAATGGTTCGTATAATCGTTTGCAATGTGGAGGCTCATCGTCCACCCTCGCTTAGCGACGGTTTCGATAATCGTGCGGGAAAAGTCATTTCATCCTTGTACAATGGCCCGATATGTAATAGTGTGGTTGCATAAATGTGCTACTCCCTCCGTTCAAAAATAGGCGATATATAACTCATCATGTTTTTATTTATTTATAATACTCACTCTATCCCAAAATATAAGGCACTTTTTTCACACGGTCTTTGGTTTCAATATGTATAATTGGTATCGTTGTATTCGTCTTGAAAAACTCTTTAATTTCACATATACTTATACAAATTTTATAAATATCTTAATAAGTACAAATCATGGTCAAAGTTATATATTGTTGACCCCTGAAATTTAAGGACACCTTATATTTTGAGACTGAGGGAGTAGTACATTTCCTAGTCCAAGCAAAAGGAAAATCTAGAAAGAAACAAGAAATACAAATGACATCAAAATCTACATAAATGGAGATAGCTGCTGGAAAATCTAGAAAGAAACAATAATGCAAATGACAATCTCTCACTTCTATATCTACATATGGAAATTATTACTTATCAGCGAATCAAAATATTCATGAGTCAAATTACATGATTGTCCATATATTCATGAGCATTTCATCAACTGGATTAAACTGAACATACACATCACTATTCACACCTAATGGAATACTGTTGAAAGGGCATGTATGCCCCCATGTGTGGTTTTGGTAATTAATGACAATCTCTATGGAGTAATGTGTAAATTGAGTTTCACTTGTAGGTTTGTCCATTGGCATCGCTTGGGCCATGTGTTGGTCTCAAGGTTGGAAGATGAAGAAATGTCCAAGGGCTTTGTGCCCATTGGAATCATGAAGAAAGAAGGAGCTTAAAGGTTGATCAAGATATGTGCAAAGAGTTGCATCAAGATGGATCAACCTCAAGTAGGGATGAAGAAGGGCGAGCAAGGGCGAGCTCAAGATGCGCCATCTTTAGAAGATCTCATGCTTGAAGCTTGCCATCCTCGTGCTCATGGAATGATGAAGACAAGTTCAAAGAAGAGGTTTCCCCATGGAGTATGGGGGAGCAATTTGCAAGTCTTCATCTTCATCAAGCAAGAGCATCCAAAAAAGGTGTTCCCACTATAGAAGAACAAGACGGTCTACATCAAGTTCAAGTGGGATGCTCAAGGCAAAGGTATGTTCTTGATAGGGCTTTTCTTTTCCCGGTCTCGTATTGTTAGTTGGGAGACCGGGTTTAGGATAGATAGCCGTACTATCAAGAGGGGCTCTCAAGCGGGTGTCTTGTTTGCATCGTTCAGAGAAAGCTCAAACCTTTGCATTCATAGCATCATCTTTCTTGGTTGTTATTTGGTTCTTGTCCATGAGAGGATCTAGAGCTTGTGGTCATCATCTTAACAAGCTCTAGTTCATCATCTAAGGATTTCACTTGCATATCTTATTGCGGTTTTTGATCTTGCGAGTTTTTCGGCTCCACACCTTGGGGGATACTTCACATATATGTTCATGGGATTTTCTCCCAATGTGATACCCAATATTTCAACTTTTTGTTGGATTCTATTCGTCGCTATCTTTCCAATAAAATTGGTTTCATCCCGTTTGGAGTTCGGATGCAAAAGTTATTGCGTTTCTGGTTTTCTGGTTTCTGGAATTTCCCTGACCGGAAGTTCCGGCTTCCCACCGAAAGTTTCGCTAGGGCATCTTTGCCGCCGAAAGTTCCGGTGGAAGTTCCGGGTCTTCTTCTGCTCACGTCCAGCAACCTTCTGTTTTGGATGTGCTATTTGACGGAATTTCCATTGGAAGTTCCGCTCCCACCGGAAATTCCGGCCAGGGACCGGAAGTTCCGCTCAGGCCTAGTTGCCACCAAATGTTCCGGTTGAATTTCCGGCTCTTGTTCCGCTCACAATTCAGTAACCTTTTGTGTTGGTTTTGTCTATTTGGTGGAACTTCTGTCGGAACTTCCACCGGAAGTTTCGCTCCCACCGGAAGCTCCGTTGAACCGGCGGAAGTTCCGACCAGGACTCGTTTTTTCAGTTTCTCGCTCAGCAGTTTTTGACCGTTGGCTATGTGCCACCAGAACTTCTGGCCTCCCACCGGAAGTTCCAGCCAGGAGTCACGAATGCCCATAACGGGCAGATCTAGGAGCCCTTTAAAAGGGGCTCCTCTTCCCCTTCGTGGGTAACAGCTCTTTTCTTGCTTCTTGGCTTTCACTCTCTCCTCCATTGTTGACCTTGAAGAAGTTTTCCCTCTCCCCTTTACCTTCCTATGATTCTTGCATCTTTTTGAGGGATTTGAGAGAGGAGATCTAGATCTACAATCCACCCAAGCTAAATCCCTTCTTTGTAAAAGAATCATTGGGATCTAGATCTTGGAGAGTTTTGTGTTTTCCTCTTGGGTTCTTCCTCCCTTATTCCCCCAATAGCTTTTGTAGCTTTGTTGGAATTTGGGAGAGAATGACTTGCCCTTGCATTTGGTGCATAGGTTTGAGTTTTCCTCGGAGATTCGGCGAGTTCAAGCTTGTGGGCTTGTTTCTCTTACGTTCCTTGGAACCCTAAACGGTTGTGTGGTTAGGTTGTTGACCTTTTGTGGTCTTGTTGTTTGTGGTCTTGTAGCCTTTTGTGGCTTTGTTGGCCTTTTGTGGCATTGTAGCCTTTTGTGGCTTTGTTGTTGGGAGCCTCCAATTGAGTTGTGGAGTTAGCCCCAATCTTGTACGGGTTCGGTGACCGCCCTCAAGCGTCCCATAGTGGAGCAAGTGCCCGCCTTTTGTGGTGCGCACTTGGGAGAATAGGGTGAGCCTTTTGTGGCGTCGGTGAGTTGTGTGCTTCCGCATCCAGGGTGAGGCCTTGTGTGGCGTTGGGTGAGCATCGAGCCACCACACTTCGAGGTGAGCCATTTGTGGCGTTCGGAGAGCATTGCGCCATCGCACATCTCCAACGGAGACGTAGCTTTTTTGGAAGTGAATTTCGAAAAACAAATCTTCGTCTCCGCGTCCATCGGTTATCTCTCAACCGAGCCCTTTATTTATGCACTTTACATTGTGATAGCCATCATGCTTGAAGTATTTATATCTTGCTATCACCTTGTTGCTTGTATTGCTTAGCATAGATTGTTGGTGCACTTAGATAAACTTAGTGGCTAGGTTTTGTGCTCAATAAATTAAACGTTAGTTTTATTCCGCATTTACTTGAACCTAAACCGTAATATTTTTAAAAGCCTATTCCCCCTCCTCTAGACGATTTCCTTTGTACTTTCAAGTGCGCTCATAAGTCGCCACAAAATGCATATGATAGAAAAATAGGAGCGTGCGGGAGGAGGAGCTACACGCGATGGGCGATATGACTCCAGGGATCCACTTGAGCTCCTCAGAGGAGCTGGACAGAGGTGACCCTCTTCCTCCATCTGTACATCACACAAATAAATTTGGCTACACTTTGTGGCTCCACGAACAGAAAAAAATGTTGTCAACAAAAAGGCCAACCGTTTCAATTGTTGAACACAATAGGTAGTACATAAATAGCACCCAAAAGGAAAAGCATGACAAAATGTCGAATTTATGAGCAGAAGCCCAAATTAAGGCCCAGTTCTCGGAAGCCGCCCTACCCCCAGCTTCCTGGGGAAGCCGGTTCCAAAATTTTGTGAGGCTTCCAAGTTAGTTTAGCCATAACCACTTTGAAAGCCTTCTAATTTTTTTGAACCGGCTTCCCCAGGAAGCTGGGGGTAGGGCGGCTCCGAGAAGCCGCCAAAAGAACTGGGCCTTAGCGTAAGGGATCATAGACTATGTAATATGTAGCCACAGACTACAAGTTCACAAATAGCAATTTCTTTGATCTGAATGCCTCCTGTATGAAAACTCAGCCAACACTGTCAAAATGACGAAATACCTGATGCTTGTCGCAGTTTTTCATAGGAAACCCAGAACACAAACTGCCATGGGCCAAGCCTGGCCCATGTAGGTAAGAAACCCTTCCATAATGCTGTTACACCCTCGTGCTTGACGGTCTTGACCAAGCAATCATAAGAATTCCTGTATAGAGCTTTTGCCTCCTGGCCCTGGTTCATCATCCTAGTTTTGATCACATCCGCTGGGCAGCTCAATGTAGTCGCACATAGACCAGAGGCAACAGAGGCCAATGTGTGAGCATACAGATTATCGTTGCAGATCTGCTTGCGAATGATGAAATGCTTTGCCTGGTCATAGCAGGTCAACTCGCCCATGTTGACGAGAAATGCTCGCTGGGCATTAGGAGCAACCCCCTTCCAAAGTCCTAACAAGCCTTCAGCACGCATGATTTTTGTGAAGGCATCTAAGGTTCCTGTATACCGTGGTTGAATGCCTTGGCTCAGCAGTCTGCTGTCTGCTTGCATCCTTACCTTTATCAGGTCAGCAGGGCTGGCCAGCACCTGCACTGCAGAGTAGTAGGAACATTAAGTATTGTGTTAGATAGTGATGTATTTGGCAAAGAAATAGTTGCAACTGTTAATATACCACAGTTCTACTTCGAACAGATAGCCATGCTGATCACTAAATGTCTTTTTCATTCTACAAATGTCATGCTTTTGGGGAATACAATTATCAGATAAGGAGTGTTTTGAACTGCTGGCCATATATATTTGCTTGGTCCTGGACTCTAGAGGGAAAGAATAATCAAGCATCGATGATAATGTTCAGATATATTCACAATTTTGTAACCGGCCATAAAAAATACCCCATCTCAGGAATTTGGCTATCCGGATGTCTATTACAGTATGATTTTGCATTTTTTCATTTTTCTATGCAAGCATGTTTCGCTTTGAAACCAACCAGTGAGCATTGTGATTTAAGGGCAGAGACCAAAAGCTATTTATTGCTGTCCAAGATGTATGCCTTTTCTCAATAAGTCAATAATGACTAATGAGCAGGAGCTGTGTGTGCTGTTTTTCTTTTAAGCAAAGGAGACGCGGAACTAAATTATAGACTATTAGCACACTAAGATAAATGTCTAACAGTGTAATTTTGTCCATAGATGTAGTAATAATGATTATTTAACACGATTTGATGTTCAATAGATCGTCATGATATCCAACATATTGCTAGTTTCGGAATATATTCTAACTTCATAAAATCTACCTCCTCCTAGAGTCCTAGTAGGCTATCACAAATCAAAAATTCAAAAATTCCATGATTTTTATCCTAAAAAGCTTCTATGGTTAACTAATCCCACATCAACTCTTGCACGCCTCAGCGCAAAGGATCAGAGAATCTGATGTAACAGGGCGGATCTGATCTTCAGAGACATATTACCTGCGCGGCAACGCCCGAGACTCCCCCAGCAATCGCCTTCTCGAGAAGGCCGACCTCCCGGCCGCCGCTGGCGAGGGAGGACCGGAGGTGCTCGTAGCCGACGATGCGGAGCGGGGTGTAGAAGACGTGCCGTAGGATAGCGGGGGAGAGGCCCCGGTAGAGCCCCCCGTCGCGGACGAGCTCGCCCGCGACGCGTAAGACGCCGCCGCCGCCACCGGGACTCCGGTGGAGCTGGAGGCGGATCTTGAGGGCGTCGATGGGGAAGGTAGAAACCTCCGCCGCGGCGGCCGAGGCCGACGAGAGGGAGACCTTGGCTAGGGTCTCGCGGCGTCCGGCGGCCGCGGCGCGGTTTGACATGGCTTACGAGGACAGACACCTCACTCTCGGCGTGTACCGCAGTACCGGTGGAGTAAGGAATGCCTGCCGCGTAAATCTGGGCCAAAGAAGAATGATCCAACGGCTGTGGAATCCTACTGCCTGGGGGCTACTATGGGAAGTTGCTCCCCAGATCCCCTCACCTCGACGGCGATCACCGCCGCGGCGAAGTTTCACGGTGAGCGCGCCGGAGACCACCGCGTGGCTGCTATCCGCTGCTATGATCCGGAGGATAAACTGCTGAAGATACTTCTCTCTCAGTTCCTTGGCCCAACCTCGTCTCAACTCTCAAGCGTGGCGTCTCGCTCTCCCAAAACAATTATACAAGCAAGTGTAAGTACTACAGACTATACAAGTTTTAAGAGTCCAAAACAATTATACAGGTGTAAACACTACAATACTATACAATTATGTTCATGTTGTAATTACTTCCGCCTTGATGGTACAATACTAACATGTCTTTTATCTGCAGTATGAACATGTGTTAACAGCGCAAACAATGTACAGTATTACAGTGGCAACAGCTAAAATTGCCTATCCCTATTGTACACCTCAGTTCTTTTTCATAGAACTGCAACGTAGTTTTGTCAGAAGCTAATCAAAATCCTGTATGGGATATCTGGATGAAGTGCAAAATTTACAATCATTTTTCTTTCCTTGGCAGCTATCTCCTTTCTGTGATGCAATGTCGGCTGTTTACTGAATGCTGTACAGTGGCTAATGACAGGGGTTTCACTGAAGTCTCCATTCATGCTGCCTGCAGAACTTCCCCACCTCCCCTCGCTGATTCGTATGGGAGAGTGTTCAGCACCTTCACCCGGAACATTGCCTGCAAGTTTGTACACATTGTGTCAGAGTTCTGAATGCAGAAATGGGCATTTTATGACAATTGGCCATTAGTTTGATCATCAGGCACGACGAGAGGTAAACCAAGTTAAGGACAAAACGAGAGGAGACACGACGACTACCTTCTTATCTGAACCAAACTCAATTGCATCGGAGGGGTGGAATCGAACTGGAAAGTTTGGAGGTAAGCGGTAACGTCTACCTTCATTGCTGCAGAGTCCACATGGAAATGAGTGAATCTACGTGTAAATATTCGAATTCTAGCACGAGAGAATAGAATCAGGCTGCTTTCAGAACTTACTCGTTAAACCATGTACCGTGCTCGCTTCCAAGATCGGTCAAATAGAAGGCCTTATTCTTGCATGTGATAGTAGCGTGGATTTCTGATACCTGCAAGGAAGTACAACAGATCAAAGTTGTTGAGTGCAGCCATGTAGATACAACATTATAATGGTTGCAAGTATGAAATGGGTCACACTACAAATTTGCCACATTGCTTTGATTACTCACTTGCGGCAGAGAGAACGTCAAGGAAGACTCGGAATTGCTGGGATCTGGTCGGCTTCTGCAAAATAAACATACAATTTATCTATTCCGTAATGCCTTAAAAAACAAAGCGCGGTATAAAGAGGAACATTCTTGTTATGTGCACCTACCCAATAGAGACTGTCCTCTGTTCGTCCCTGATCAAACGAATGGGCTGCAAGGTAGAGTTGTCTCCAGAGCTCATAGGGAAGAGGTACCACCTGTTAATAGTGTTACTCAGATAAGTACCCTTTTCAAAGGTGCTGAGAGCATACGGAACATATTTGACTCAAACTGGAACCAGTGGACAAGCAATGAACGTACTCTCCACCCATAGCTTGTTCCAATGCATCGTCATCCTGAAACCACTGACCAAGCTGGTCGTTTGCCTACAGTTGGATGCAAAATGTCAGAAATGGTCACATAGTTCTCCATTTATCTATTTACATGTCTTCTATGAACATACCTTGTCAGAAAGCCGGCAACTTAATGGTCTTCCCTCTAGCTTTGAGCTGTATATCAAATACAAATTTTATTTCCAATTTCCATACGATCAATATACAGAGACTAAGAAGAAACAATTGGGAAGATTTTTTTATGTGTAGTGATGCCTCTAACACTAATACATATCAAGTATTTTTTTTACAGATTCCATAAAAACACTATTTACATATGACATCGAAATGAATGTTATAGGTCAAAATAATCACCTGTTGCCACCTAAAACCCAGCTCAGCATCAAAGGCATTCCAAACTTGATGAAGAATCTCCCACCAACTCTTCCAGGATGCGGGATCCTCAACGTTGTCAAAAACTACATGTAACAAATATCCATATATAGAATTTCAGTCTACATTATTCGGTAATACTCTTGTGACACCGGTAATTTAATTTAAAATCCTGTTTCATAAATTCAATAAAATCATGGGTAGCGTACTCAACAAGTTTATTCTGGCTGACATGCAAAAGCCAACTAAATTTGTTCAGAAGTACAAAACTGTGTAGTTCTTGACGTACCGACAACGGTCCCAGACCTGTACCCAGATATGGCCTGTAAGTGGTAGCCATGATTGCAGCCATTCTTGCCAATCCATGTATAATAGCAACACGTAGCCTTCTCTCCTTCTCATAACTGCAGCCAAACAATCAAACGAAAATTGTGCCCATTACTCATCAGTCAACCTGCTAAGGACTACAACTGAAAAACTAAATGTAATAATAGGAAAAATTTGGAGCTGGATTCAATTGAAATATAATCTTGTATGCCAATGAATGCTAAAAGCAATACCATCTAATAAAACTAACATGTTACAACGCAAGGAAAGAAATAGTTACCTCCTCAAGGAGGAAACAACATCCACAGGAGTTCTAGACTTCACACTCTCCTGCCAGGCCTTCTCAAGCTCTACAGCCAGCTGGTAACCATCCTATAAAAACAAGTGATACAAGCTTCATATCAGCAAGTACTATATCTGAGGCAAGAAACCTATCCAGCACGCCGATTTACTGATAGTAATGATGATATCATAGCTATGGGTGAGTAAGTAATTCTGTACCTCAATAGCCATGCAGCCACCTTGACCCAGATTTGGCTGCATAGCATGAACAGAGTCACCAAGCAAGGTGACACGACCTTTACCCCAGTTGATAGTAGGTGGCCGGTCGTATATATCCCGGCGAAGAATTGCTTCCTCGTCAGTTGCATTTAGCAGATCTATGACATTATCACACCAACCGCTAAATAACTCGAGCAATCTTTTCTTTTTGCCTGTCAATATAAAACATTAGTTAGGACACAAGGCATATCAAATATACTTCTATCATTCGAATCGTAGCTTATCCATAATGAGGAAGGTTTCATTTAACTAATTTTTTCGCAAAACGTTCCATTCTAGGAACTCACCGTTTTCAGGATCAGTACCACCAGCAGGCTCCTTGTGAAATGCATACCACTGCATTTTACCAGCTCCAACATCTGAAGAGACGAAATATTGTTTGTGACCAAGAAACACGCGGTACCTTCAACAGAGAAACAAGATGAGCACGTTAGTATGTCCTAACAGAGGAAACAATTGTTGGATCTAGCTCACATACCCAACTGTGTCAATATCTGGAGGCACAAAGTCTGCAATTCCGGTGTAGCAAGTGTATTCTGAATAAGACGCTTCTGTTTGCCCGAAAAGCGACTTCCTCACCTATGAGTTGAACAAAATCTCAATTAAGGCTCCTAAAAAAGATATCTCAAACAGGTTTTTGACAAGGCAAGTAACTACATTTACCTTTGACCATATGCCATCCGCACCAACCAAAAGATCGCCTTCAAATTTCCGCCCATCCTCCAGTATGGCAGTAACCTGCATTCCTCCGGTAAATGATACAAGCATTAAAGTTCTGTGAGCCAATCTTGTACTGAGACGGCAACTAAAACCCAACTGTTCATTCACCTTGTCGCCATCGTCTGTAAAATCAACTACATGGCAATCGTTCATTATAGCATCATCCCCGACGGCACGAGCAAGAATCTCCTGCAGTGTCATGCGGCTAACGACCCTTGTGACTGGGAGCCCTCTATCAGCTGCAGGTGTAAAGGTATCAAACTTGATGTACCTGCATACCAACATGACTCGGTCAAATGGATGCCCCCGGGGGCCCGGCAAACGAGTAGTGATCTTAAAGCTGATAAACAAGCAAATTCAAAAATGCAGTAGAACAAGCGCAAGTTCGTATCGTACTTGTTGAAACATACAAATCAACATCAATAGTAGGCAACAGATTACATTTCTATTGTTCATCCAGCTGTGTTGCTATCATTGACACTGTAGGTCTATGGTTAACGATTCTAATGTGGGCTGCTACGATGTGCCAATCGGGTTGTACCAAGTGCCGTTGCTGTAAGCGAGAACAAAGTCTTCTTCTCGCGCTAAAGTCCACAAGAAGTTCCCTAAAAAAAGTAGAGCCAAAGAGAAATTCCAACACTTGTAGGCGCAGTGCACAAGCAAACGAATCATCATATACAAGAAGCAAAGCAGCCGCCTCGGTCATTAGAACGACTTTTGACTAATTACCAGGAGCCGGTGACGCCGTCGACGATCCCGTTGACGCGGTCGCCGGTGATGCATCCGGCGTCCATGATCTGGTCGGCGGCGGGCATGTCGATGGCCTCTAGCACCGCGAGCGCGTTGCTCTGCAGCTGGATGGGTCCCCTGTACCTGCCCTCCCCGCGGACGGCGCTCACGTCCCGCTCCAGCACGAGCACCTCGAAGCCCTTCCGCCTGGCGGCGAGCGCGAAGACCAGCCCGCCGATCCCGCCGCCGGCCACCAGGACGCGCGGCCTGCGCTGCTCCGGCGCCGGTGCCGGCGCGGGCATTGCCGCGTCGATGGGCCGCTGGTCCCACGTGCACCTGATGGGGCCGGGAAGGCGGAGCGCGCGCCGACGCGAGTGGACGGTGGTGGGTGTGCGTAGAGCTCGCGAGGAGGCGGGGCGGGCTGAGATCGCCGTGCGCGTGCAGCTTGAGCTTGCCATGGCAAGTGGAAGCTGCTAAACTTGGGATGAGCAGAGAGTGGTCGGTACTGGCTGCCCTCTGCAAAGTCGGTCAACCCGGTGGACATGCGCTCGAGCTGCAAATGCACCTGGAGCTTTTGGCAGGCTGGCTGGCTTTTCTACAGGAAGGGAAAGATCTTCTCGGCAGGCAGGCTGGTAGTGCTAGTGCTAGCTAGCTAGCCTGGGGATCGGGATGGGGCGGCAACTGGCCAAGGAGAAACACATGGGGGTGGCGGGGCTCGGGTACTCGCGAGCACACCCAGAAATGGTTTCATTGGGCGCCAGTCTCGCGGGGATAACGAATTTTATGGGGGGCGACACGAGGAACACGCGCACCGGGCACTAAAACGGAGGGATTTCTGGGCCGAGTCGGCGGTGCACGTCGCTCTTGGACAGTAGTACGTAGTGGTGGCGAAAGCGAAACAGGTACGTGCGCTCGAGGATTGGTGCCCGTCCCTCGGTGCGTCTGGGCGGTCGGGGTACGTGGCGAGCGCTGCTCGGCGCGGCGACGGGCAGAGCACCGGGCTGGACGAATGGAAAGGCGACGCGAGGAGGTGGTCAACCAATTATCCAAGCAACTATGTCGGGCTTCTTTCCTCTGTGCCCGGCTGGGTGGGGCGGCTTTCCGTGGGCGGCGCTGTGTCGAGCAGCTACCCGGACCGGGAAATGGACATGTTTTCGGTGCGTCCTCCCGTACCCCGCCGTCTGGTTACGTGACGGCACTTTACACAATTATTACTACTGGCCCTGATTAGGAGCAGTTCAGTACACACCGGCAAAGGCCAAAGAAGCAGAGCAGGAGAGCACGATGTCAAACTATTTAAGGACGGCGGTCGAGTACTCGAGAGAACGTACCAGGAGCCGGAGATGCCGTCGACGAGGCCGTTGATGCGGTCGCCGGTGACGCAGCCCTCGCGCATGACCTCCTCGGCCACGGACATGTCGATGGCCTCCAGGGCCGCCAGCGCGTTGCTCTGGATCTGGATGGGCCCGCGGTACTGCCCTTCCCCGCGCACCGCGCTGATGTCCCGCTCGAAAACCGTCACGTCGTACCCCTTACGCCTCGCCGCCAGCGCGAACACCAGGCCACCGATGCCGCCGCCCGCCACCAGCACGCGCGGCTTCCTACCGCCGCCGCTCGTCGTCGGCGCCGGCGCCGTCTCGGCGGCGGCGGCCGCGTTCGCAGCCACCAGCCTGGCGCCGCGGGCCGCCCTCTGCCTCTGCGGGGCCGAGAGGAGGAGGCCGCCGCCGCCGCTCTGGTGGTGCGGCGCCGGGTGCTCCTCGTGGCAGCAGAAGAGGTGCGTCTTCGCGGCGGAGGTGGCGGAGAGGAGCGCCATGGGCATGGACCCCGAGTGGTCCGAGCTCAAGCGGGCTTGCGGAAGGAGAATGCGTTGGGCAACTGGGAGCTGTGGCCGGAGGGGAGGTGTTGAGGCTGCGTTTCGTTGCTTCTAGAACTTTGGGGCTCCGAGTTTGTGGAGAGGGAGTGAAGCTGCCGAGGGGAGGGGACTGGTGGTGGTGAGGGGAGGACGTGCCGTGGCCAATCGCTCGATTCCATTTGGAAGGTCGGATCATGGTGGCCCAGGATTTTATCTTGCCGTGTCCTCCGCATCCTCTGCGCGTGTAACACAACACATGGAGAAAATTGCAGTTTTTACCGTCTCCACTACAAGCTTTTGTATCGAAGTTTTCACTCTTTTTACTCCTTTCGTTTAGAAATATAAGACGTTTTAGATTTGTAGATCAAATGCAGCTAGACGTCTTATCAACTAAACTAATCAGTATATTAGCAAACAACTAGTGGGGAATGTGAAACAAATGAGATGCACTCCCTCCGTTAAAAAATATAAAACATTTTAGGTTTATAAAATGAATGTATCTAGACAATTGACGATTGGGTCCTGCATATCAGTGCTCCAGATTTATGCACAAAATTCATGAAACACTTAAAACTTATAGAAATAATTGTCCATGTTTGCACTCATAGGAAAAAATATGTCCAAAGAAATATGATGTTTATGCTTTACATGTTATAATGGACTTAATTTTGATCTTGCAATTATGAATTGTGTCAAATAAACATTTTCTTACAGACTGTAGACGAATTGGACATGAGATAATATCGAGAAGTGGTGGAATGTGCAACAGATTAAACATACAAGTGGATGGAAACTTCCAAAAAAAATTGTAGAAGTGGTGACCCTTACAAAACCTTGTAGTGAAGGTGGGGGAAACTGCAATTTCCCCCAACACAGGATAAGGGCGGGCAAAGGTTGGTAATTGAGCTACATATGGACTTACTCACTGATCGAGCTAGAGCTACATAATGACTTACTCACTGATCAAGCTACTTGGGGTATAATGTATATGTCACTTGCTAAGGTTCTTGATTGCTGAATTTTATATAGAGAAAATAGGTCTCCATCTTTAATTACTTCACGTTCTATGTTTAATCGAAGTGAGATTTTATGAAATTTTGACGAAGTATATATGAAATTTAATGACATCTATAATACCTAATGCTATATGATATAAAATGAATTTTATAATAATTCTTGAAATATTGGTTCCCCGGCTTGAGCTTCGGATACTTGCCATCGGACATTTGTCCGATGAGCCTATGTAAAGCGAGGTAGTAGAGCATTATTTCTCGTTTATTTGTGTGTATCTGTCTTGTATTTGCATTATGTCTCGTAATGTATTTTCAAATGTGAAGTTTGTCCTCTTGCTTTTTGGGTTATGTTAATGTTCCAACAACCTGCCGCTTGGTATTATTTTTCATTTTGCATATATAATTCATGCTATTTTTCATTGCATATTTGCAGATAGTGAGTCCACATACCTTAGTGTAGCACCAAGCTGCCACATGGGATCGCGAAAACAACTAGAGAAGCACGAAAGGAGACGTGGCGGATTGCCATTTCATAGGAGTGTTGAGATCTTTTCCAGGTTGGCGTATGGCTCCGCTCGTTCTCCTGATGGAGTGCCTGTTTCCGAGAACGACAGTTCAACATATCTTCCGTTTTCCGACCTAGTTTTTGGTCTGAATTTAAGGTAAACCATTTGATTTTACTTGGTCGATTGTACAGCAACTGTACGCGGTATCCAGGTCTGCTGCTATGTCGACCAGACTTCCCGCCTACAGGAAGGAGTGCTCGGTCGACGCACGATCGCCAATCCATGTCAGCAATTGGAAAGAGTGTTTGGTTGTCACACGATCACCAATCCATGTCAGCAATTGTGAAAACTCATTGCAATTGTTCGCAGTCAAAACACGGCAAGCTCCAAGGCCAGCCCATGCAGTGCTGTTAAAACGTGAAAAAAAATTGAACTGAAGGTTTCAGGGACACCACGAGAGAACACTCTTGGAACCGAGGACACGGCACCCTTCACAAGTCACAACTCACAACACAACAGTGTAGCACAAAGGAGAAACCAGACCAGCAACATATATCTTCAGGCAATTAAGCCAGGCTGCAGGCTTTCAGTACAGCCTTTACAGCCAACAGATAAATAAAATAAGGAAAAAACGAGGATGGCGAATCTATATACTTCACCAGACGACCAAGTTGTTCCTAAACTGTATTGACATCCTAATTACCAGGGTTGCAACTAAGCATTCCTGAAAATAATCATTTGCTCTCAAAAGGATGAGCTATTTCGTCATCATCCGATTTGGCGCCAAAAAATCTTGTTAGAAATTATAAGTACGGAATCCAGCCTCAGCCCTTCAGCTGCTTGTTAGAAATTAAGTATGGAATCCAGCCTCAGCCCTTCAGCTGCGCTCCAGCAGCAGCAGGTGTTGGAGCAACTCCACCAGTAGTTGGCCTAGACAAGACAATGAACTTCATTAGGACGACATGAACTTCAAAAGCATGTCGATGAGACTAGTCATAGTGGGGAGTATCATACATTTATGGTACTAGTGTATGACACTACCCCTATAATGCATAGTATCATATAGTTGTATCATAATGGCATCATATTTAATTGTTTGTAGAAACTCAATACAAATATGTGTACTCCATACATAATCTACTTGGTATCAAAATATCTAGTTTTATGTGTTATGATACCGTAAAATAGCATGATACAACTATCATCTCTTTCTTCATTAATTGTTGTCTCACATCAGTTTTTTTTTTTTTGCCAACGGTATGCATGATACAACTATGATACTCCCAGTATGGCTAGTCTAAGGGGATAAGTACCCAACAGAAAACAAAATACTTACAGTCCAACCATCACTTTGAAAGCATCATAGATACCCCACTGAGCTCCAGTGAGAGTACCAATCATCACAATACGCAAAGGGAGTCCACGCGTGAACATACCCCACAGACCAAGTTTCTTCACAGCCTGCAAATGTAACAAACATATATTGAGAAAAAAATCCCCAAAAGAAACATAAAAGGTAGTTAAGACAAGGTAGAAAACTCACATCACCAACAGTTGCGCCCTGAGCATTGTTGAGAAATGAAACGAGGTTGTCAGCTGGGTGCGAAACTATTGCGCAGAACACTCCAGCAACATATCCACCTGCGAAGCTCACTCCGAGCTGGAGAGACTTGCTGCACTCACTCTTGGGGGCAGGAATTGCGTACTTGTAGATCATCTCAACAATAGTCTCGAAAGAGGAGAATTTCATCATGGTGTCTGCATTGTATTCAAGGATTAGGTAAAGGTTAAGCTTCAACAAGATGGCAGTGTGATCACTACAGAACACTTAGAGCTCCAGCTTTCAGTGTCAAAATAGAAAAGCTTCAATACGTGTATTGAAAGTAAAAGAGCAAATTCTCTACAACATGATAGTATGGATGTGTCTTTAATAAATATAATCCACGTAATTGGAGTTTCATTCTAGTATAGCAGAGAGAACTCAAGCAGTGTGAATAATCTCTATATGCACACATAAAATCTTGAAAATCACTGAATGATTTCAAGAAGAACAAAACTATGTGCAACGAAGAGTTAATGTACTAGAAAACCTATACTTGACTTGAAATGAAAGAATGTGTTAAGACTGAACAAGTAGGTAGTAATGATTGCTGCAGAAGCAAACAGTGTACACCACTTAATTGGAGTTTCACTCCAGAATAACAGAGAGAACTCAAGCAGTTGTGGATGATCTATATATGCACATACATAAAACTTGAGAATCATGATCTGATTTCAAGAATAATAAGACAATGTGCAACAAGAAGTTAGTGTACAAGTAAACCTATATAGGAGTTGAAATGAAAGAAAACGTTAAAAATTGAACAAGTAGTAAAGATGGCTGTGCACAAAAAAATATACGCCACTTAATTGGAGTTTCACTCCAGAATAGCAGAGAGAACTCAAGCAGTTGTGGATGATCTATATATGCACATACATAAACCTTGAAACCATGATCCGATTTCAAGAATAATAAGACAATGTGCAACAAGAATGTACCAGAAAACATAAGCTAAAGTTGAAATGAAAGAATGTGTTAAACACTGAACAAGTAGTAAGGATTGCTGCGCATCCAAAAAATATACGCCACTTAATTGGAGTTTCACTCCAGAATAGCAGAGAGAACTCAAGCAGTTGTGGATGATCCATATATGCACATACATAAACCTTGAAACCATGATCCGATTTCAAGAATAATAAGATAATGTGCAACGAGAATGTAATGTACCAGAAAACATAAGTTAAAGTTGTAATGAAAGAATGTGTCAAAGACTGAACAAGTAGTAATGATTGCTGTGCACACAAAAAAATATACGCCACTTAATTGGAGTTTCACTCCAGAATGGCAGAGAGAACTCAAGCAGTTGTGGATGAATTATATATGCACATACATAAACTTGAAAATCATAATCTAATTTCAAGAATAACAAGACAATGTGCAACAAGAAAAAGTTTATATACTCTACCAGAACTATAATAGAATTGCCCTGATACATGTGCTAAGAACAGCTCAGGGAGCAACCAGGTTCTACCATGCACGTAAGACATCACTAAATTGTGGTGCAACCCTGATATTTAATTCCACTGTTGCACGCCATTGCTATAAAAAGTAAAACAAATTGATTTATCATCAGGAAGAAAGATCATTATCCATAACTACTTATCTATAATGGAAGAAAAAAAGGTACATAGTGTTAGTGTACACCACTCCATTGGAGCCTATGCCCAGTTAATGTTATAATGGGCATAGCTCAAGCAGTGTGGATATATCTCTATATGCACACATAAAATCTTGGAAATCATACTGTGATCTCAAGAAGAACGGTGTGCAAGTAAATGCAGGAGTTTTTATGACAATGCAAATAGTTAGGTGAATACAGGTGTATAATTAATTTACTCCATTGTACCCTGATAAAAGTCAGGTTATCATCGCCACAAGTAATAACCTCCAATAACAGGACAGCTTGATCATGAGATTCTTACAATCAATGCAGTTTTCAATATCTATATACGAATTAGAGTAGCAGATGTCTCCAAGGGTGCCCAAACATTACAAAAATGCATAAGGAAACAAATTTGTCATGACAATAAGCAGGGAATTGAAGCTTACATGGAATTTGTCTGCCCCAGAGTGGAACAATCCCCTTGTACAATCTGCATACCCAACATTGTTTATGAAGAGTAAGATTACAGTTTAACAAAGAACAAATGATTCCAGTATTTCTTTTGCTTGCATCAACTTACCCAGCATATCCTTCAGCCTTCACAAACTTAGGGAGCCCATCAGATAAACCTCTCGCAAAGCCAGGCTGTGTCTGCACACGCACCTTGACAGCTTCCATTGGGCAGAGGGCAACATCTGCAATAACCTCAGCCGAAGCAGAACCAGCAAGATAGATCAAGGTCTTGTACTTGACTGCATTCTCAGGTCCAGCAATATCCGAGTAATACTTCTTGAAGAACTCATAGAGACCGAATTTGCATGCGCCTTGACCACTGTAACCTATCAGAGTAGGCACCCAGCCTCTGAAGAAACCCTTTGGCCCTTGCTCTTTCAAGAGAATACCAAACCCAGAAGTGATGCTCTTGTACTTTACTGGATCAATCTGGCGAAACAGGCAACAAGATTTCATGACTATTTGGTTCACAACAATGGTGAACATGAACTACGTAAGTACCTTCCAAGTACTACAAACCACACAAAAGATAATTAAGGGTGGCATATGTCGTTGGTACTTGGTTAGAAGCTACGGCTACTTACTGGAAATGAGCATAAACATCATGGTATCATGTAGTCTAACTCTGGGTCTCTGCACATTCACAGGGAATAAAGGCAGTACCCGTCCAATACCAATTGGTCGAACATAGAAATATTCATGGAACTTAGCAACATCGTCAGGCGCATTTAGCCAAGATCAAACGAACGAACAAAATCTCACGAGGAAAACATGCATGTCGCACCAACACAATAACATGCTATGTCTACGACCACCACATTGGCAAACAAGGTGCGATTACGAACCGTACAATGCATAGAAAATGATTGCATACTGACGCATCACAAAGACAACCAAGTTATAAGACAAACTCACCTGCATATTGCATTTTACGAGATCGAGCGGCGTGACTGTCATGTGCGTGAGCCCACAGCTGGTGATGCCTCCGGCCGTACACGCCGCGTAGAACGCCGGTGAGTACATCTCGATTTTGCGCCCCGGCTCGCTAGGCGACTGCGCCCACACAGCCGGCCTCGTCGCTGCCGCGCCAGTCGGCGCGATGATCCCGCGGCCACCCAAGCCAGCGACGGCCGAGAAAGGGGACGAGGTGGTGGTGGTGGCGGCGGCGGCGGGGACCGCGTACAGGAAGCTGGGAAGCAGCGCGTTGCGCGAGCTCTCTGAGAAGGCCATGGATGCTGTGGGATGGTTCGCTCTCGCGGCAAATGCTTTGCTTCGCCTCTGGGGGGAGGAGGGGTTGTCCTGTGTGTAGGGGAACGGAGACGAGCGTGAGGCTCGCCGCCATTTGCTCGCGGGGAGGGAGACCGGTGGCTACGCGATTTGTTAGGGCTTCAAGCTCCAACGAAGGGATTTTATAACGGAGAGATCGGAACCTTCTCTTGGAGTTAGATGGGCCGGCCTAGTGTCAAGCGCCCCAGATCCAGCCCTCTAAGGAAAACTTTCATGGAAATAAAACTCATGCAGAAAAGAAAAAAACAAATCAGCCCCACAAAAATATCTCTACACACCTGTCATTGAAATTAGAGTAAAAATCCCTCAATAGTACCCAAACTTATGCTAAATACTCCCTACTTCACTAATATAAGACATTTTAGATATTTTGAAGTGAATGAAATACACTATAAAATAAGTAAACATATATACACTAAAATACGTCCACATTCATATGGTTTAGAAAAATACTAAAATATATTATATTAACGAATGGAAGGAGTACGACTTAATGTATGGTCACTGGTGTTGATTACACGTCAGTATTTGTCAACATGTCACTACATGGACCTGATCTGTTCGTGGACTATTTTTGAATAATACCATGTTGACGCTTCAATTTTAGGTCAGTATTTGTCACTACATGGACCTCGTCTGTTCGGGGTTCGTCGACACATTAAGGCATGGAGCTTCAATTTTATGTCACTATATTGTTTAGTTCAAGATACTACCATGTTTTTTGCAGATTGGTCATTATTCATACTATCATGGTATTTGTGTGACCAGTTGTTACATGTTACTTCTTTTTCAGAAATAAGGCCTTGAAAGAGAAAAAAAAAGCAAGACACAAGGCACAAGAGCACAGACAAGCGGTATACGGCCTCACAGCTCGTGCATGTCACCACGCGTAAGAAATAAGATAATTGTTTCTACATTGTTATCACTGCTAGCAAACTGTCCGTCAACTCATCTCACTTATCTACTCATGTCATCAGCAAGAAGCTAAGGCGATAAGCAATGGTTAAGTTTTTTGCCTCTTTCTTTCTTCATCATTATTAACTCATTTTAGTAATTGTTATGTAAATTTGTTTGTAAGAAGATTTTTGTCAGCTAGGTTTTGTTAAGCACGAAATTCTATTATGTTTGCTTTGCTCCCTACTAGGAGACATGAAGATTTCTTTTTTCTCTAAGATTGCTTAACTGTTCTTACTGTAACGACGTGTATTATTCTATAACTTAAATTTGGTCACATGCAACGATTCTAAGGCCACTTGCGGGAATTTTACCGATCTTGTGCCCCTGGTGATACGTTGGAAACGTATCTATAATTTTTGATGTTTCATGCTTGTCAGTATCTACTTTGCTTTGCTTTGTCTATATTTTGAGGTGCTTTCTACATGTTTTCTGGTACTAACCTATTAACAAGCTGCCACAGTGTAAGTTGTATCTTTTCTGCTGTTTTTTGTTTCAGAAAAGCTAGTAAGGAAATATTCTCAGAATTGGACAGAACAAACGTCAAAGTCAATAACTTTTCGTGGGGAATAAAAAGTCTAGAGGGGAGACGGAGAAGCGGGCCAGGGCATCCAACTCCCCCTAGGTGCGGGTGGGCCCTGCCCCGCGCCTGGGTAGGGTTTGACCCCTCTAGCCGCCTCCTCGACCTTCCCCTTTGCCTATAAGAAGCCCTCGATGCATAAACCCTAAGTACCCGATCAAATCTCCACGAAACCGTCTTTAGCCGCCGCCACCATCATCCCTAGATCGGGGGGATCTGAAGTTCTTCCCGGCACCCTGCTAGAGGGGATATCATCCCGGAGGCCTTCTCTCCGTATGATGCGTGAGTAGTTCCACCTTGGACTATGGGTCCATGTAGTAGCTAGATGGTTGTATCTTCTCCTTTGTGCTTTCATGTATAGATCTTGTGAGCTCCGTTCATGATCAAGATATAATCTATTTGTAATCATGCATGTTGTGTTTGCAGGGATCCGATGGATATTGAGATTATTATGTTGGTTTGATTAATGGTTTTGTCTTTATGATTCTATCATGTTTGTGTTGTTTGTGATATTGCATGCTCTCCGTTGTTAGTAGCTATCTTGGTCGAGTAGTTGCTAGTGACTCCAAGAGGGGGTATTTATGCTCGATAGTGGGTTCATGCCTCTAGTTCCAAGGGAAGTGACAAAAATCTCTTCGGTTGTAGATGTGTTGTTGGTACTAGGGAGAAAGCAACGCTCTCTTGTTCATGGAACATGTGGACTGTTTACCTTACACACTTTGCTTAAAACAGTTGTCTGTTGCTTGCAACTTAATACTGGAGGGGGTTCGGATGATAACCTGAAGGTAGACTTCTAGTCATAGATGCAGTTGGATGGCGGTCTATGTATCTTGTTGTATTGCCCAATCGAATCTCATAGGATCTTTCTGACTAGTAATTGCATTGTTATGCCTTGCTTAGTTCTTGTCAATTGCCCTGCTGTAATTTGTTTACCCTTCATGCCATGTTGTTTATCTAAGGAGAGCACCTCTCGTGAACTATGGACCCCGGTCCAATCTTTACCATTGATACATCATCCACTGTTACTTATTTACTTGCTGCAAATCATTACCTTCCACACCATACATTTACTCCTTTGTTACAGCAAACTGGTGAGCTTGACAACCTCACTGATTCGTTGGGGCAAAGTCTTGAGTTTGTGTTGTGCAGGTCTCCGCGTTGCTTGCAACACCTATGTGACGTCCTTCCTCCTCCTCGTTCGATAACCTCGGTCTCTACTGAGGGAAAACTTGTTGATGTGCTCATCACACCTTGCTCTTGGGGTTTCCAACGAAGTGCTCCACACCAGCGCATCAACAAGTTTTCTGGCGGCGTTGTCAGGGAGGCCAAGGACGTCTTCACTAGGGGAGTCCTTTACTTCATTTCTCTTTACTTTGTTTTTAGTTTGCTCTGTTTTTTTTTGCTTGGTTTTGTTTGCCTCTTTCCAAAAAAACCAAAAAAATAGTCTAGTCTAGTTTGGTTTGCTTGCTTTATTCAAAAACACAAAAAAAAAAAAGTTCCTACTCCAGTTGCTGGTCTGTTATTGCCTTGTTTGGTCATGCTTTCTATCAATGGATGGTTTCTTTGAAACTAGTTCTTATTGGCAAGGTGGGTTCATGGAAGAACAAAAGTATTATTATAAGGAACACCATTTGTCCCAAAAAGGGAAACACTTATGGGAACAAATTGATAATTTGAATACTATTGCTAGAGACGTTTGATCTACTTATGATGTTACTTATTGCTTTGATAAAGCTTATTGCTGTAGGAGGTATAAACACCTCCCTTTTCAATGTGATATAATGATAATGTTACCATATCTTTTTATGCTAAAGGAAATTATAACTTTTATGATGTGGAACAAATTGAAGAATTTATTGCCTTCAAGGGTGCATTTGAACTTGCCAGTTTGCTTGAAAATACTGATGATGCACCTTATGAACATGAGGTTTTTGAGATACTTAAATTCTGCTTTGATAATTACAAGGAAGAAAATGGCTATGTTCTTGAATATTTTAATAGGTGCTTTCCACAAATAGAACAGACTAATACTTTGCAGGATCCTATGGAAGAAGAAATTATTAAAACTGAAAGCTCATTAGATGAAAAAGAGGAGGAGAGTGATGGTCAAGAGGAGGAAGAATGGATCTACCCATGTATACCTTCTAATGAGAGTAACTCTTTACCTATTACATTATTTGATTGTCCCCCATGTTTACCAAAGGAGGATGAATGTTATGTTCCTGTGGATTCTTTTGAAATATCTGCTATGGGTGAAACTTGTGATAATAGTTATTCTCCTGTTATCTATGACAATCCTATATTTGTGCCTAACTTAGAAATGCATGTTCCTAAGGAGTTTTGCTTACAAAATGTTTATGATAAAGCTCTAGATGATGGCCCTATATTAAATGATCAGTCTTCTTGTTAGAAAGTTGTTAAAAGTGGGTTTGAAGGTTTTAATCCTACTATTTTTTAGCTTGATGGAAATCATGTGTTTGTAGATCATGAAAAGCATGATTTATGTGATAGTTATATTGTTGAGTTTATTCATGATGCTACTGAAAGTTATTATGAGAGATGGAAGCATGGTCTTATGTATCTCAACAATATTAAGTTTCCCCTCTTTATGTTGAAAATCTTGAAGTTGCACTTGTTTTGCTTTCTATGCTTGTTGCTTTGTGCTTCTTTGATTTATTTTCTTACAAGATTCCTATGCATAGGAAGAGGATTAGACTTAAATGTGTTTTGAATTTGCTTCTTGATGCTCTCTTTTACCTCAATTCATATTTCTTATGAGAGCATCTTCTCAAACTAGCAAGCCTAACTTAAAGGCGTTGAAGAGAAGTACTTGTTGGGAGATAACCCAAGAGTTTTGTTGAGTCTTGAAATTTATTACTTCAGTAATTACCTCTACTTATCCTTTTTGTTTGATTTTTGTGCCAAGAATGACCTCTAATGAGAGGGAAGTAAGATTTGGGGAGTTGCTGTCCCGAAACTGATTTTGTTCTCCACCATAAAAATTCGTGAGGAGTCTCTGTAACTCGGATTCATCTCAAAGTTTACGAATAAATCCCCCAGTATGTTAGATAACTTTCGTTAGTTCAGCACTTTTTTATTTGAGCAACAGAAGATGTTCGAAAAAATCGGTTTCTACCTGTTGGTCTGTTTTGACAGATTTCTACCATTATTTGCATTTGCTTCTTATTGATTCCTTTTTTGAGTTCTTTTTGGGAAATTGAGATTTTTGAAGGAGTTAATACAGTAGCTTGTTGTTTTTAGTGAAAATACTTGCTGTTACAAAGCTTTTATAGAGGTCTAATATCTTTTGAATAAACTAATGTTGCTAATGAAGATTGTGTGAAGTTTTGTATGAAGGAAAAATTTCAGATGTAGAGAGAGAATGATGCAATGAGATGAGGAATGGACAAAAGCTCAAGCTTGGGGATGCCACCATGGTGTCACCCCAAGAAATATCCAAGAGGTACAAGCGTCAAAGCTTGGGGATGCCTTTCCCCAGGCATCCCTTTCTTCACCAATAAAAAGCTTATGTCTATCTAGACACTTCGTTTTTATTGTTTCATGCACAATTGTGTTGTTCTTGGAGCATCTTAGTTTTCTTTTGCTTTGCTTAGATTATTTAGTTTGCTTGAATAAAGTAGTTTGGACCCTCATTCTCGCTGTGTTGTTTTGCAAATAAGTTGCTTGGTGTTGGAAAGGAGTAGTAAGTTCTTGCTTGAAGTGCAAGAGGAGCTTGTATTGACCGTGACTTAGACTTTAGCATGACATGATAGGAGTTGTTTTTACCTTATTCTTAGTGATTATTGTTGTACCAAGTCTTGTTCCAAACAATTGGGATTGCTTAGTGTGTATTGAAGAAATTATGCGTTGTTTTAGCATGCAAAAGCATAGTATTGTGGTATTCTCCTTTGATGCTTTGCTTGGGTTAACTTGGCACATGCTCACACCATGTTATGACTATGACAAGTCACCATTGGACTCTATGATCATTTAGTCCTTGACTTGTAGTTCCACTCTATGCTTTGTGTCGTGGTATTGCCGACGAGTACGCCATGGAGGGGTCCTCACAGTGCATGTTTAGAGACGTGGGGGAAGGCGGATGGTTGACAGGTACAAGGTTACACAGCTTACCCAGGTTCAGATCCCACAGCAGTGGAGGAATCCTACTCCTGCTATAAATCACTATAATGTCAATACGCCGAGTTACAGGGATTGGTTCGCTGTGCGAGGTGTATGTTTATCGATCTGACTTGTGCCCTAAAGGCTCCCATAGTCTCGACTTATATAGTCGCAAGGTCCTAAGGTTACAGGGAAAAGTCCTAGCCGGACAGGTTACAGATTCCTACACTGCATACAACTAGTATAGCGTGTCTTGCACTCCAAGGCTCCGGATACGTCGATGACTCCTCCATAGCCTTCCTTTATCCGGCATGGGCCTCCCTTCTGGATCCATCTAACTGGGCCGCCCAGCAGGCCATGGGCCATGCTACCAACTATGGTCCACCCGGGTTATCCGGATAGGAGACATGCTATGAGGATACCCATATAGCATGTCCCCAACAGTAGCCCCCTGTCAACACCCGGATTTTTAATCTCAGATGCCTGTTATGCCATACATCGCAATCCCAGGATTACCATTTTTGCGAGACATAACAGATTTGGATATCACAATACATCATCCATTACAAAGCGTACATAAGGTCCACAAATAAGGATCTCACGATCCAGTTCTTAATACAACTCAAGCAGCAGAATAACGTAATAATAAATATAGCATAGGCGAAGCTCCATCTTCGGGGTCACAGGCAATGCTGACGATGGGAGATGATCCTAGTTGTCGTAACCTTCCTGTGGTCCATCATCCTGATACTCCTCTTCATAGTCCGCCACGGAATAGCGGGACAAAGCCATGAGTACTCTTTAAGTACTGCAAACTATCTTGACAAGTTAAGGGGTTTTGTAGTAGGACACTAAGCTCTAGGGTTGTTTTGCAAAAGCCGATTACCTCTACTAAGTTCAGAAGCAAAGAAAGCTAGTTGAAATTTTGTAACACTTAAGTGGGAACTTGAATTTAATATCACAACCCTGTTGTGGTCAAGTCAAAGTCTCAATTCATTTCACAAGTCATTTTAAAAACATATGATGGGGGAACAGTATGGCCACTCCAACTGTCCAAAACCGCGGACGCGGATATTCGAATAGTTTGACACTCTGCAGAGATTGTACACTTTCACCACAAAATTTGATACATCCGTCAGGAACAAATCCTGAATTCACCATACTCAGTATGCAGATAATCAATCCTAAACTTTCAATTACATGCCCTAGTATAGGCAAATCTCTTGTGAGTTTGGCCTCCCAACCATGACCAACTGTAATCTTGGGTACTGCACAGGTGGACAATCTTCACAAGGTAGCCTCAGCTCAGACCTTGGCCACGAGGGAACCCATACTAAGGTATATAAAATTCCAGTCAAGCCCTACCCAATTTTTGGGTATTGTGGTTGTACGATAAAATTGGAATGGTATTGCATCCAGACAACCATCAGTTTTAAAAAGGGCTAAGGCTCATGCCTCAACATTTTCATCATCAAAATCATCTGGTGTTCGAGAACACATGTCAAAACATTTCAGTAGAATGACTCATCATTCTAAGGTTTTCATAACCACTTTCATCAAGTATTCCCATCTAAAGTTGATGAAGTTTTATGCTTAGCACTAGCATCTACAAGTGGTGATAACTACTAATGAGGGGTGGTAAACAAGTGGGGATTTGCTAAGTTCAATCTCATGCCTTGGGATGACATCAAGATTATCTACTTAGGCCAAATTTAATGCTATTTATGCAACCTTCAAATATCTTTCTAGCATCTACAATTTACTATGTAAACTCTAAGAGAAAGCTTTGATAAATAAATAAAGTATAAAGCTTGCAAGTAAAACTAGGATGGTTTATCAAGTGGATATGATAACATATGCTTAAGGCATCTAGTGGTCATGGTAACAAGTAAGTATTAGCTTGTATAAGTAGGGTATCTTGCAAGGGTTAGCTTGCCTTGAGCAGAGCAGTGGTTGAAGTTTTCCTCGGCTTCCTCCTCGTAGTATCCTCCTTCCTCCTCGTATCCTTGGTCGGTACTAGCGTTTATAAATAAATACGAGGTACACAATAACCAAACAATACTTAACTATTTTCAATCATCACACAAAGGTGTAATATAGATGATCTAGCATCATCGCCTATCATTACAAGATTAAAACATTTGTCTTATTTATTTTAATTTGAGAAAAGTAATTTCAACTCATTGAAAAACTACTTAATATTTAATATTCTCCAACTCAAACATGGGATCATGTTGACACATGTCATCACCACATATTTCATTACATGGGAATGTGATTTAAAGTGGTGTCACAATTTAATAAGGTTTAACCTTTTTATTTTAAATAAATAAAGTGACTAGAAATGCCTATGTGGCATTCTTTTGTTATTTGAACATTATTTCTGTAAGTAAACCCAAATGTTTTTATATATTCTGAAAGGTATGATCAAATGTGATTTTTGAGAGTTGGTGAAGGGTTTCGCGGCATAGTAAATCAAAATTTTCTACGGATGCGAACAGAGGGAAAGCCAAGATCTAATCTAGGAGATGTAATCAACGAGAGAGATTGGATTAGATCTTCATACCCTTGAAGATTCGCAATGAACGCTCGTTCGAACGCGGGTGGTGATGTAGTCGCATCGCTTCTCCTCCTCGCGATCCGATCCGATCTAGCACCACAAGTGGCGGTGCCTCCGTGAGATGCACACGCAGCACCTCGACGTCTCCTCCTTCCTCGGACCAGCAAGTATGGTGGAGAGATAGATTGGATCTACAACACGGCGTGGTGTATATGGTGGAGAATTTCTGCAGGCTTCGCCTACAAACGATGGAGGGGAGAGAGAAAGCTAGCAAGGCGGCTAGGGTTTGGAGGAGAGGTGTGGGGTTGGCGCCTCACCCCTCTTTATATAGAGGGGCGCAGCCTAGCCCCTCCCCAAGCCCAAAGGATAAGGAGTGGGAGCATGGACTCCCTCTTCTAGAAACCCTATCTCTAGTTTAAACGATTTAAACTCTCTAGGATCGGCTGGGCCCTATGGGGCCTTGTGCCCTGGCCCAATGCCAGACACTCCCTCATAGGCCCATGCCCTCCCGGAAGGTGGGGCCACGTTGGTCCCTTCCGAAGGTTCTAGAAGCTTCCGTACAATACCGATTAACGGAACAATTCAACTCCAAAATCGCACCGCCTTATATGAATCTTATTCTCAGGACCATTCCGAACCTCTCGTGATATCCGGATCCCATCCGAGACTCGAACAAAAATTCATAAACCAATTATCCAATCTATCCTAGCGTCGAGATACGTTAAGTGTGTGACCTGCGTTCGAGAATATGCGACATGATCTTCTATCAATAATCAACGGGTCTGGGCACCCATATTGACTCCCACACATTCATCGATGATCATATCGGATGAACCACGATGCCAGGATTCAATCAATCCCATATATATATTCCCTTCGTCTCGCGATATTTTACTTGCGAGATTCGATCGCTTGCATCCATACCTAGTTCAATCTCGTTCACGGCAAGTACTTTACTCGTTCGTAATCCGATATCACTTTGTGATTAACTCCTTAACCACATGCTTGCAAGCGGTCTTGATATCGACACGAGTGGGCCCAAGTATATCTCTCCGACTTGGGAGGGACAAATTCCATCTCGATACATACAACCCAATGATACTTTCCGATCACCTGAGAGACACCTTTATGATCACCCTCTCATAGGATGACGTTTGATGACCTCAAAGCTTTCTTCCGGTACCAGGGAGTTGCATTATATCATGGTCTAAGGAATACAATATTTGACATAGGAAAAGCTTCGCAAAGATGAACACGATGAAACGATCTAATTGCTTCGCTTAGTTTGGTCCATCCATCATATCATTCTCCCAATGATATGATCTCATTATCAATTGACATCTCATGTCTATGGTTAGGAAACCTTAACCATCATTGATCAATGAGCTAGTCCTTAGAGGCGTACCAGGGACACGGTGTTGTTCACAAACCACACAAGTATTAATGTTTCCGCTTAATACAATTCTAGCATGGAATATAAACTTTATCATGAACAAGAATTATAATAATAACATCTTTATTATTGCCTCTAGGGCATAATTCCAACAGCCCCACAATTGCACTAGAGTCAATAATCTAGTTTACATCGGCAACAATCTCACACCCATGGCATCGAGGTGTTGATCATGTTTTACACGTGGAAGAGGTTTAGTCAATGGATCTGCGACATTCAGATTTGTATGTACTTTTCTAATCTTTAGATCTACATCTGCTATATAATCTCGGATTATATGAAACTTGCGGTTGATATGCTTGGTCTTTGGATGATATCTTGGTTCCTTAGCGAGTGCTATGGCGCCAGTGTTGTCACACAATATCTCCAGGGGGGTCCAATGCACTTGGAACCACGCCAAGCTCAGTGATGAAGTTCCTGATCCAAACTCCTTCACTTGACGCTTCTGCAGCAGCCATGTATTCTGCTTCTCCTGTAGATCCCGAGATCACTCTTTGCTTGCAGCTTCTCCAGCTCACAGCTCCTCCATTCAAAATATAAACGTATCCTGTCTGAGATTTAGAATCATCCTTGTCGGTGTCGAAACTAGCGTCGACGTAACCTTTTACGACGAGCTGTTCATCACCTCCATAGACTAAGAACATTTCTTTAGTCCTATTTAGGTACTTTAGGATGTTCTTCACTGTCCAAAGGTTCCACTCTGGATCACTTTGATATCTGCTCGTCAAACTAAGAGCATTGGACACATCCGTCTAGTACACAAAGATGGCATACATGATGGAACCTATGGCCGAGGCATAAGGCACTTTTCTCATAGCTTCCTATCATTTACCATAGTGGACACCGAGCCTTGCTCAATATCTTACGACAACATAGGCCTTTGAACCTTTCTTTGCCTTATCCATTCGAACCTTTTGAACTTTTTCTAGGTATGTACTCGCTTAAAGCTATCGCGCCTCTTTGTCTATCTCTATAGATTTTGATGCCCAATATATAAGCAGCTTCACCTAGGTCTTTCATTGAAAAACACTTGTTTAAATAACTCTTCACATCGTTAAGCATGTTGATGTCATTTCCAATAATCAATATGTCATCCACATATAGTACCAGAAACTTCACCGAGCTCCCACTCACTTTCTTGTAGATGCAAGCTTCGTAGCAATTTGGAACAAATCCAAAGCTCTTGATCACTTGATCAAAACGAAGGTTCCAACTCCGAGATGCTTGCTTCAGTCCATAAATGGAACGCTGAAGTTTGCATACTTTATCAGCATCCTTAGGATCGACAAAACCTTCGGGTTGCATCATATACTACTCTTCATCAATGTTGCCATTGAGGAACGCAGTCTTCACATCCATCTGCCATATTTCATAATCATGAAACGCAGCAATTGCTAATAAAATCCGAATGGACTTAAACATCGCTACGGGAGAGAAAGTCTCATCGTAGTCAACACCTTGAACTTGTCGAAAACCTTTCGCAACAAGCCGTGCTTTATAGACGGTAACATTACCATCCGCGTCCGTTTTCTTCTTGAAGATCCATTTGCACTCAACGGCCTTTCGGTCGCTAGGAGGGTCCACCAAAGTCCATACTTGGTTTTCGCTCATGGATCCTAATTCGGATTTCATGGCTTCTAGCCATTTCTCGAGTCCGGCTCATCATCGCTTCTTCATAGTTCGTAGGTTCACTTCTTCTACTAACAAGACGGTCAAGACAGGTTGCCGTACCACTCGGGAGGGCACGCGACCTTGTCGACTGCGATGTTCAAGAGCGATCGTCCAAGCTTCATGATCCTCGTCATTAGCTTCCTCTATTATTGGTGCGGTGACCTGGAACAATTTCAGTCTGCGCTACTCTCCAATTCAAGAGAAGGTTCAATAACCTCGTCAAGCTCTACTTTCCTCCCACTCACTTCTTTCGAGAGAAACTCCTTCTCAAGAAAGGAACCGTTCTTCATGACAAACACTTTGCCTTCGGTTACGTGATAGAAGGTATACCCAATAGTTTCCTTAGGGTATCCTATGAAGACGCATTTCTCGCTTTGGGTTCGAGCTTGTCGGCATCAACTTCTTGACGTAAGCTTCGCATCCCCAAACTTTAAGAAACGACAACTTAGGTTTAGCACCAAACCACAGTTCATACAGTGTCGTCTCAACGGATTTAGATGGAGCCCTATTTAAAGTGAATGCAGCGGTTTCTAATGCATAACCCCAAAATGATAACGGCAAATCAGTAAGAGACATCATCGATCGGACCATATCTAATAGGGTTCGATTCCGGCGTTCAGACACACCATTGCGCTGTGGTGTTCCGGGTGGCGTGAGTTGTGAAATGATTCCACTTGTTTTAAGATGCGTGAGAAAATCATAACTCAAATATTCACCTCCACGATCGGATTGTAGAAACTTAATCTTTCCGTTACGATGGTTCTCCACTTCATTCTGAAATTCCTTGAACTTTTCAAATGTTTCAGATTTATGTTTCATTAAATAGATATACCCATATCTACTTAAGTCATCGGTAAAAGTGAGAAAATAGCGATATCCACCGCGCGTCGAAACACTCATCGGTCCGCATACATCGGTATGTATGATTTCCAACAAGTCCGATGCTCACTCCATCATACCGGAGAACGGGGTTTTGGTCATCTTACCCATGAGGCATGGTTCGCATGTGTCAAATGATTCAAAATCAAGAGACTCCAAAAGTCCATCAGAATGGAGTTTCTTCATGCGCTTTACACCAATATGACCTAGACGACAGTGCCACAAATAAGTAGTATTACCACTATCTACTTTGCATCTCTTAGCCTCAATGTTATGGATGTGTGTTTCATCCCTTTCGAGATTTAGAAGAAATAAACCATTCACAAGAGGTGCATGACCATAAAAGATGTTACTCATATAAATAGAACAACCATTATTCTCCGATTTAAATGAATAACCGTCTTGCAATAAACATGATCCGGAAATAATGTTCATGCTCAACGCAGGCACATAATAACATTTATTAAGGTTTAAAACTAATCCGAATGTAAAACTAAGGAGAGCGCCGACGGCCATCACATCAACTCTTGATCCGTTGCCAACGCATCGTCACCTCATCCTCGAAGCCGCCGTCTATTCCGTAGCTCTGCTTCGAGTTACAAATATTAGCAACCGAACCGTATCAAATACCCGAGCACTACCACGAGGGCTAGTAAGGAAAACATCAATAACATGTATATCAAATATACCTTTGATGGTGCCACCTTCTTGTCCGCTAAGTTTCGATAGTTGCGCCCAAAGGACCCTTGTCCTTGCAATAGAAGCACTCAGTGTCCGGCTTAGGACCAGACCTGAGCTTCTTCTCAGCAGGGGCATTGCGTTTGCCGCCACCCTTCTTGAAGGGCTTCTTTGCTCACTTACCTTTCTTAAAGGAGGGCTTGTTGACCATCAACACATGATTATCCTTCTTGATGTCCACTTGCAGCCTTGACTGCGAAGAGCTCGGTGATCGATATCGATGGAACCAATCGATTATGAGTCACTACAAAACTTTTGTAGATGGGAGGAGTGATTGCGAACCTGTCAATCTTGAGCTCCTCCGAATCGTGCATTCCGGTTGCTCAAGCGTTGAGTGTAACCCGACATCTTAATGGCGTGCTCACTAACGGAACTCACTTCCTCCATCTTGCGATTAAAGAACTTCTCGGAGATCTCATATCTCTCGGAACGGCCTGAGTCCAAACATGGTTTTCAACTCTTGAGAATCTCAAAGGGCCGGGATACTCTTCAAAACGATTTTGAAGTTCGGTTCCATAGCAAACAACATGGTGCTCTTAATCACACCATAATCATCTTTACGCCGATAGACAACTTTCTCATCACCGTAGCTTGATTGCAGGGGGTCACCTAACGCTTTCCCAAGGACATAGTCCTTTTGTCCGCTAGACAGAATGATTCTTAGATTGCGGAACCAATTGGTGAAGTTAGACCCATTATTTCTAAGCTTTTCCTTCTCAGCAAAAACGTTGAAGTTGAAGTTGGACTTGGCCATGTGATCTATAGTATTTGCAAGTACAATTTAGACTATGTTCATGATAAACAGTTCAACTTAATCAAATTACTAGATGAACTCCCACTAAATTCAACATCCCTCAAGTTGTTTAGTGAACACGATCCAAATTCACCACACCTAATCCGATCATCACGAGAAGAGATGTGGTTTCAATGGTGGACAACGAAGTGTCGATCATATCATTCATATGACTCATGCTTAACCTTTCGGTTCCGAGGCCATGTATGTACATGCTAGGCTCGTCAAGTTAGACCCAAGTATTTCCGCGTGTGCAAAAACTGGCTTGCACCCGTTGTATGTGAGCGTAGAGTCTATAGCACCCGATCATCACGTGATGCTTGGACACGACGAACTTTTGCAACGGTGCATACTTGGGGAGAACATAGTTTTTATCTTGATCTTTAAGTGAGGAATCATCTTATAATGCTACCGTCGCGATCTAAGCATAATAAGATACATAAAGGGATAAACATCACATGCATATAACTTTATGTGACATGGTATAGCCAATCTTCGCGCAATGATCTCCATCTTGTGCGTTCCGGCATGATCTCCATCACTCCACCATGATTTCCTCCACCACGAATAGCAACTACAACTATTGCTAACTACTTAGCGATAAAGTAAAGCTATTACATGGCGTATAAGAAGTTGACTCGCAGGTCATACACAATTATAAAGACAACCATATGGCTCCTGCCGTTGTGTACTCATCGACATGCAAGTCGTGAAACATTACAAAACATGATCATCGCATACAATATACACATCACATCTTGGGCCATACCATATCACGAAAACACTCCATGCAAGAACAAGTTAGACGCCTACTTTGTTGTTGCATGTTTTACGTGGCTTATGGGAGTAGATGCTAAGAACGATTCTTACCTACGGAAAGCCACAACGGTGATAGTATGGTTGCCAAACTCGGTGTTAATCCCATGACAACTATAGTGAGAGAACCGACATCCACCACCGCATGTGTGGAACAAGCCACACGTCAAGCAAGTGAGCCGGTAGCGAACGATGTCGCGTAAGGTTGGCCTGGACCGCTTCAATCTCACTATCCCACGTCATAAGAAGAACACAAACAAGAGGCTTGCAATAGAAAACATCAACACCCGCAACAACCATGTTGCGTTCTACTCGTGAAACACATCTACGCATAGATCTAGCTCGATACCAATCAAGGGTTTGGCGGCATAGTAAATCAAAATTTTCTACGGATGCGACAGAGGGAAAGCCAAGATCTAATCTAGGAGATGCAATCAATGAGAGATTGGATTAGATCTTCATACCCTTGAAGATTACAGACAATGAACGTTAATCGGAACGTGGGTGATGTAGTCGTACTCGCTTCTCTCCTCGCGATCCGATCCGATCTAGCACCACAAGTGGCGGTGCCTCGCGAGATGCACACGCAACACCGACATCTCCTCCTTCCTCGGACCAGCAAGTATGGTGGAGAGATAGATTGGATCTACAAAGCGACGGCGGTGTATATGGTGGAGAATTTCTGCAGAGGCTTCGCCACAAAATGGGAGGGAGAGAGGAAAGCTAGCAAGGCGGCTAGGGTTTGGAGGAGGTGTGGGGGTTGCGCCCACCCCTCTTTATATATAGGGCGCAGCCTAGCCCCTCCCCAAGCCCAAAGGATAAGGAGTGGGGCATGGACTCTCCCTTCTAGAAACCCTATCTCTAGTTTAAACGATTTAAACTCTCTAGGATCGGCTGGGCCCTATGGGGCCTTGTGCCCCGGCCCAATGCAGGACACTCCCTCATAGGCCCATGCCCTCCCGAAGGTGGGGCCACGTTGGTCCCCTTCCGAAGGTTCTAGAAGCTTAGGTAATACCGATTAACCCGGAACAATTCGAACTCCAAAACTGCATCGCCTTTATATGAATCTTATTCTTGGACCATTCCGAACCTTCGTGATATCCCGGATCCCATCCGAGACTCGAACAAAAATTCATAAACCAATTATCCAATCTATCCTAGCGTCGAGATACGTTAAGTGTGTGACCTGCGGTTCGAGAATATGCGGACATGATCTTCTATCAATAATCAACAACGGGTCTGCACCCATATTGACTCCCACACATTCATCGATGATCATATCGGATGAACCACGATGCCAGGATTCAATCAATCCCATATATATATTCCCTTCGTCTCGCGATATTTTACTTGCGAGATTCGATCGCTTGCATCGGCCATACCTAGTTCAATCTCGTTCACGGAAGTACTTTACTCGTTCGTAATCCGATATCACTTTGTGATTAACTCCTTAACCACATGCTTGCAAGCGGTCTTGATATCGACACCGAGTGGGCCCAAGTATATCTCCGACTTGGGAGGGACAAATTCCATCTCGATACATACAACCCAACAGATACTTTCCGATCACCGAGAGACACCTTTATGATCACCCTCTCATAGGATGACGTTTGATGACCTCAAAGCTTTCTTACGGTACTGTGGAGTTGCATTATCTCATGGTCTAAGGAATACAATATTTGACATAGGAAAAGCTTCGCAAAGATGAACACGATGAAACGATCTAATTGCTTCGCTTAGTTTGGTCATCCATCATATCATTCTCCCAATGATATGATCTCATTATCAATTGACAACTCATGTCTATGGTTAGGAAACCTTAACCATCATTGATCAATGAGCTAGTCCTTAGAGGCGCAGGGGACACGGTGTTGTTCACAAACCACACAAGTATTAATGTTTCCGCTTAATACAATTCTAGCATGGAATATAAACTTTATCATGAACAAGAATTATAATAATAACATCTTTATTATTGCCTCTAGGGCATAATTCCAACAGTCTCCCACTTGCACTAGAGTCAATAATCTAGTTTACATCGGCAACAATCTCACACCCATGGCAATCGAGGTGTTGATCATGTTTTACACGTGGAAGAGGTTTAGTCAATGGATCTGCGACATTCGGATCCGTATGTACTTTGCTAATCTTCGATCTCCATTTGCTATATAATCTCGAATTATATGAAACTTGGTTGATATGCTTGGTCTTTGGATGATATCTTGGTTCCTTAGCGAGTGCTATGGCGCTGTTGTCACACAATATCTCCAGTGGGTCCAATGCACTTGAACCACGCCAAGCTCGGATGAAGTTCTGATCCAAACTCCTTCACTTGACGCCTGCAGCGACCATGTATTCCGCTTCATGTAGATCCCGCGATCACGCTTTGCTTGCGCCTTCTCTAGCTCACCTCCTCTATTCAAAATATAAACGTATCTGTCGATATTTGGAATCATCCTTGTTGTCAAAACTAGCGTCGACGTAACCTTTTACGGCAAGCTGTTCATCACCCCATAGACTAAGAACATTTCTTTAGTCCTATTTAGGTACTTTAGGATGTTCTTCACGGCTGTCCGATGTTCCACTCGGATCACTTTGATATCCGCTCGTCAAACTAAGAGCATTGGACACATCCGGTCTAGTACACAAGATGGCATACATGATGGAACCTATGGCCGAGGCATAAGGCACTTTTCTCATAGCTTCCCTATCATTTCATCAGTTTGGACCTGAGCCTTGCTCAATATCTTACCCGACAACATAGGCACGAACCTTTTTCCTTATCCATTGAACCTTTTGAACTTTGTCTAGGTATGTACTGCTTAAAGCTATCAGCGCCTTTGTCTATCTCTATAGATTTTGATGCCCAATATATAAGCAGTCACCTAGGTCTTTCATTGAAAACACTTGTTCAAATAACTCTTCACATCGTTAAGCATGTTGATGTAATTTCCAATAATCAATATGTCATCCACATATAGTACCGTAAACGCCACCGAGCTCCCACTCACTTTCTTGTAGATGCAAGCAGTAGCAATTTGGAACAAATCCAAAGCTCTTGATCACTTGATCAAAACGAAGGTTCCGACTCCGAGATGCTTGCTTCAGTCCATAAATGGAACGCTGAAGTTTGCATACTTTATCAGCATCCTTAGGATCGACAAAACCTTCGGGTTGCATCATATACAACTCTTCATCAATGTGGCCATTGAGGAACGCAGTCTTCACATCCATCTGCCATATTTCATAATCATGAAACGCAGCAATTGCTAATAAAATCCGAATGGACTTAAACATCGCTACGGGAGAGAAATTCTCATCATAGTCAACACCTTGAACTTGTCGAAAACCTTTCGCGACAAGCCGTGCTTTATAGACGGTAACATTACCATCCGCGTCCGTTTTCTTCTTGAAGATCCATTTGCACTCAACGGCCTTTCGGTCGCTAGGAGGGTCCACCAAAGTCCATACTTGGTTTTCGCTCATGGATCCTAATTCGGATTTCATGGCTTCTAGCCATTTCGAGTCCGGCTCATCATCGCTTCTTCATAGTTCGTAGGTTCACCATCTTCTACTAACAAGACAGTCAAGACAGGCTGCCGCACCACTCGGGAGGGCACGCGACCTTGTCGACTGCGACGCTCAAGATGAAGATCGTCCGAAGCTTCATGATCCTCATCATTAGCTTCCTCTATTATTGGTGCAGGCGGCACTGGAACAATTTCAGGTGCTGCGCTACTCTCAAATTCAAGAGAAGGTTCAATAACCTCGTCAAGCTCTACTTTCCTCCCACTCACTTCTTTCGAGAGAAACTCCTTCTCAAGAAAGGAACCGTTCTTTGCGACAAACACTTTGCCTTCGGTTCTGTGATATAAGGTATACCCAATAGTTTCCTTAGGGTATCCTATGAAGACGCATTTCTCCGCTTTGGGTTCGAGCTTGTCCGGCATCAACTTCTTGACGTAAGCTTCGCATCCCAAAACTTTAAGAAACGATAACTTAGGTTTAGCACCAAACCACAGTTCATACAGTGTCGTCTCAACGGATTTAGATGGAGCCCTATTTAAAGTGAATGCAGCGATTTCTAATGCATAACCCCAAAATGATAACGGCAAATCAGTAAGAGACATCATCGATCGGACCATATCTAATAGGGTTCGATTCCGGCGTTCAGACACACCATTGCGCTGTGGTGTTCCGGGTGGCTTCCTTTTATAGGCTCGACGGCGAGACCGAGAGGGATGGGCAAGCGACGGTGGCGACATGGCTACGGGCTGCTAGCGGCATGGCTGAGGTTCGCGATCGACACGCGGTCTCCTGGCGATGCTCTAGAACTTAAATGCGGGCTTAGTGGCGGTGGTAAACGGTCTGGCGAGGCTGGCGCTATGAGCGGCAGAGGCGACATCTTCGACGGCGAGCGGTGGTTGTGAGGCATTCAGCGGCGAACGGTGATGTGTGGTGTGTTCCTTGGGTCATGGCGAAGCGGTGGGCACGGGCTGCGGTCGAGGGGCGACATGTGCGTGCTGTGCGCCTGGGGCGTCTTTCGGCATGTCGCAGTGGCACCGGGCGCGGGCGTGCACGGCTTGCCACAGCTCGGGGAGGGGACAGTGGGTGGCGATGAAGTGCTGGCTAGCTCCCAGACATGGCAAGAGAGGGGGAGGTGGTCTACTGCGGCGGCGACCAAGTTAGCCGGCGAGGTGTGCTTGGCTTGCTCACCATTGATGACAATGGCCTGCTTATAGTGAGGCTATGGGTTTCCAATTAGGCTAGATGATCTACTAAATGGTTGCTGTGAGCTAGAGAGGGAACAAGTTAGGCAAAAGAACTATTAAAAACAGTGAATATGATTTGGTTTAAATTTGCCTGCCAAGTGTTTGATGAAATGGCCGCAAGAAACTTTCTTTTTAATTTTGAAAAGATTTTTGGTGGGTGTGCTAGGCATGTGCTGGAGACTCTGTGGTTGCTTGGGTTTTGAAAATTGAGCTTGTTTGAGTGGTTTTTGTAATAGTGGGATCTTCTCATATGAGATAGATTCAATTTTAAACTGTCATTTAAACTTAGCATTTGAATGTTTTTGGAAGATCACAAAGTGGGTCTTGGTACCTGATTTTGTGTACTAACAAGGGGTGCAAAGATCCACAAATGTTTCTGTTGGGTTTTGAGTGCTTGGAATAGCCAAAGTATGCATGAGAGTTAATTTGGCCAAAGTGACCATTCACTTCATTTGTTCATTTTGAGTTGTTTGTCTTTAGGAAAAGTTTGGGAATGATTTAGATGATGTTTATTTCACCTAAGAATCATTTTACAAGCAAATAAACACAGAACCATGGCAATTCAAAAGAATCCTAATTTTAAATACACATACATATGAATGCTCTCATATTTTTAGATGGGAAAGTTTTTGTTAACCTTAATTTTGATGATTAGCATTTGATGATCCATGTTTAATATTTTTGGGATGTTACAAACCTTCCCCCCTTAAACAAAATCTCGTCCCGAGATTTGAAAAAGGACAAAAATGATTACCTAGGATTTAAAGTGATCTGGGAACTCCGTCCTGGTGTGATCTTCGCGCTCCCAGGTAGCTTCTTCTTCTGTGTGGTTACTCCACTGAATCTTGAGAAACTTGATGCTTCGGGTTCTGGTAGTTCTGAAAGCTTCTTACAAAATACGGATGGGTACTTCGGGATAGGTCAGGTCATCGTTGATCTCTATGGTCCGATGATCAATGTTCTTGAACACTTCAGTCTTCTCCGGAACTTCGAGGCACTTGCGAAGTAATGAGATATGGAACACATTGTGCACGGCTGACATCTCTTCTGGCAGTTCCAGTTGATACGACACTTCTCCTCGACGGTTTAGAATCTTGAAGGGGCCGCTATATCTGGGGGCTAACTTTCCTTTCAGCTGGAAACGCTGCATTCCTTTCAATGGCGACACTTTCAGATACACAAACTCTCCGATGTTGAAGGCGAGGTCTCGATTTCTCTTGTCGGCATAACTCTTCTGTCTTGACTGGGCGGTCTTGAGGTGCTCACAAATCTTGTGAACTTTCTCTTCTGCTTCCCGTAGGATGTCGGGTCCGAAAATCTGACTCTCTCCTACTTTTGACCAGTTCAAAGGGGTGCGACACTTCCTTCCATACATGAATTCAAATGGGGCCATTTGCAAACTAGCTTGATAACTGTTGTTGTATGAAAATTCAGCGAACGCCAGACTGTCTTCCCATTTAGATCCATACTCTAACACACATGCTCTCAACATGTCTTCGAGTATTTGAATTACTCGCTCTGTTTGTCCGTCGGTCTGAGGGTGATAAGCTGTGCTGAAATCTAGTCGGGTTCCTAAACCTTCTTGGACTTTCTTCCAGAATCTCGAGGTAAACTGAGTTCCTCGATCCGATACGATGTTCTTGGGGACTCCATGCAAACTGACGATTCTAGCGATGTATAACTTCGCTAGCTTCGAACTCTGATATGTGGTCTTGACTGGTAAGAAATGGGCAACTTTGGACAATCTGTCCACTATGACCCAGATAGAGTCATTTCCCCTACTAGAAGTAGGCAATCCGGTGATAAAGTACATTCCAACGGAGTCCCATTTCCATTCCGGAATCTATGGAGGTTGCAACAATCCGGCGGGTCTTTGATGTCCCGCCTTGACTCTGACATATATCACACTTGGCGATATAGCTTCCGATTTCTCTCTTCATCTTATTCCACCAAAATTGTTCCTTCAAATCCAGATACATCTTCGTTCCTCCGGGGTGGATAGAATAAAGAGTATCATGAGCTTCCTTCAAAATAACGTCTTTCAACTCAGAATCTGCTGGTACACAAAGATGTCCTTTGTACCACAGAACTCCTTCTTCGTCTTCAATATATCCGGGTACTTTGCCTATACCTATACGACGCTTGATTCCGTCGATACTAGCATTCCCTTTCTACGCCTCTTTGTTCCGGCTGATCAAAGTGGGTTGAAGTTCTATGCTAGCCAAAAATCCTTCACTCACTAATTCCATTCGTAAATCCTCCATCTCTTTATGCAGGCTTGGTTGCTCCTTCAAAATCATGGAGTTCAAGCGGCACGGCAATCTGCTAAGGGCATCTTCTACCACGTTGGCTTTACCGGGGTGATAGTGAATGTCCAGGTCGTAATCCTTGATTAGCTCAATCCATCTTCACTATCTCATATTCATCTCCTTCTGAGTGAATATATACTTCATGCTCTTGTGATCCGAATAGATCTCACAACAGTTTCCCATCAGGTAATGCCTCCATGTATTCAGGGCTAGAACTATGGCTGCGAGCTCGAGGTCATGGGTTGGGTAGTTTTGCTCATGCTGTTTCAGTTGTCGAGATAGATATGATATAATTTTTCCTTCTTGCATTAGCACATATCCGAGACCGATCTTGGATGCGTCACAATACACGTCAAAGGGCTTCGTGATATCCGACATGATTAAGATTGGGGCTGAAATCAATCTTCTCTTGAGTTCTTGAAAACTTGCTTCACATTTGTCCGTCCATTCAAACTTCTTGTCCTTCTTCAGCAATTGGGTCATGGGTCTGGCGATACTCGAGAATTCTTCCACGAACTTGCAGTAGTATCCCGCCAATCCGAGAAATGCACGAACTTGGGTTTGAGTGGTTGGGGCTTGCCAATCTTCGACATCTTTCACCTTTGCAGGGTCAACGGCAATTCCTCCGGCTGATACAATATGTCCGAGGAATCCTACCTCCTGTAACCAGAATTCACATTTGCTAAACTTGGCATACAACTGATGCTCTCTAAGGGTTCCAAGGATGGTCCTTAGGTGTAGCTCATGTTCTTCTTCTGATTTGGAATAAATCAGAATGTCATCAATGAAAACAACGACGTACTTATCCAGGAATTCCATAAAAATCTTATTCATGATATTCATGAAAAAAGCAGGGGCATTGGTTAATCCAAAAGACATGACAGTATACTCGTATAATCCATATCTGGTGGTAAAGGCAGTCTTGGGAATATCCTCTGCGCGAATCTTGAGTTGATGATAGCCAGCTCTAAGATCAATCTTAGAAAATAGTTTGGCACCAGTCAACTGGTCAAACAGATCTTCTATCTTGGGCAACGTGTATTTGTTTTTGATAGTGACATCATTCAACTTACGATAATCCGTACACAAACGGTTACCTCCATCTTTCTTGTCCACAAACAAGACATGTGATCTTCAGGGTGACGCACTTGGTTGAATTAATCCAATTTCCAACATGGCATCCAGTTGCTTCTTCAGTTCTGCTAGTTCAGATGGGTTCATACTATATGGTCTCTGGGCTATGGGTCCTGTTCCGGGGATTAGTTCAATGATTAACTCGATATCCCGATCTGGGGCATACCGGGAAAAACATCTGGAAATACATCGGGGTATTCACAGACTATCCGGACTTGGTCAATGGTAGGTTGGGCTATACTCTTGTTGCACTTGAATTGACGAGGTAAGGTTTCAGATACATGCTCGACTGATATTCCGGTTGTACTGGTCATGGTGATGGCTTTCTTGGCACAGTCAATTAATCCTTTATGTTTGGACATCCAATCCATTCCTAGTACTACTTCCAAAGCTTTAGTTCCGAGTACTATCAGATTAGCATAAAAATCTATGCCATGGATTCGGATAGGGATGGCTTTGCAAATTTGCCTAGCTTTGGTGGTTGAACCAGGGATTTGAACAATCATAACATGCTTCAGTTTGGTTGGTTGAATATTACTAGTGCATGCAAATTATTCGGTGACAAATGAGTGTGATGCACCAGAATCAAACAACACTCTAGCAAGTACTGTATTAACAGAAAACATACCCAGCACGACATCTGGCGCTTCCTGGGCTTCTTCATCATGCATGAGAAAAAGACGGTCGTTGCGGTTGAGCGAGTTCCCTGGGGCAAACCTTCTTCCGGGCTGAACACGACGCTGCTGCTGAGCTGGGGCATTTGCATTGGGGGCTGCGACATTCTTCTTGGGGCACTCATTGGAGTAGTGACCCTTATTTCCATAGTCATAACAGGTCACTTGCGACTTGTCCTTTGCTGCAACAGGCACAACATTGCTTCCAGTCCTCGGGGCAGTGTTGGTGTTGGTGGCGGCATTGTTGTTGTTGAAATTGGGTGGTGCACGGTTGAAATTACCAGAGTTGCCGGGGTTGTTGTGGTTTCCTCCGGGTCTTGGGTTTCCATGGTTGGGATAGGTCGGACGGTTCATCGGGGTTCTGTTGGTTCTCGGGGCAAATCCTGGCGGTGGGTTGGGGCGATACTTTGGTGTATGATGGGTTCCTGGCTGATGCATCATGCGGCGCTTGCGGTTCTCATTGGCTTGGTTGATATTTCCTTCCATCTGAATGGCAGAGTCGACAAGGGCTTCAATATCAGCAAAGGGGATATTGACCAACACCGTCTGCATCTCATCGTGCAGACCATTCAAGAATCTTTCTTTCTTCTTGGCTTCAGTGTCGATCTCATCCGGGGCATACCTAGCTAAGAATTTGTCACGGTATTCCACTACGGTCATCCTTCCTTGCTTCAGTTCTTTGAATTCATCTCTCATCCTCTTGATCAAACCCGATGGCACATGGGTTCTGCCGAACTTGACCTTGAATTCCTCCCAGATCATCATCTGCCCTCCGGTCATTGCACGAAAGCTGTTCCACCATGCTCTTACATCTCGGAGCTAGATAGTGGGTGGCGAACATAACTTTCTCATTAGATTCCACTCCGGTGACTTCCAGGTTGTTCTCCATGGTCTGCAGCCAATCATCTGCATCTAGGGGCTCTTTCGAATTAGTGAAGACAGGTGGGTTGGTGTTATGGAAATTTTTGAGCTTAGATCCATGGTTGTCCTGGTTTCCTTGGCCTTGATTGTTGTGGGCTAGCTGAGCTATCTGATAAAGGGTGGCTAAGTTGTACGTTCTGCTCTTTCAGCTTCGCGGTCAGAAACCAACATTTGCAGGATCTGCAACATCGGGTCTGGGGATGAACCACTTCCTCCGCGAGGCATCTGAAGATTGATATAGATCATGAGAAAAGAGGGAAATTTCTAAGGTTCAGGGACTTTGAAAAGTTTTTAAATTTTGACTCGGATTTTCTAGCAACTTGCTTTTCATTCATTCATAGCACACAAATACAACACACCACAACAAAGGAAAACAAATGGTTTTAAGAACCATTCTGGAAACTACGATACAGTGGGACCGAATAAAGCTCACTAACGCTAGTGCTCAAGTGCTACTACTCCTCGGAGTCGGTGTAATCATCATCCTCATCGTCATCGATGAAGGCGAAATCCTCCTCATATGTGAAGAAGTCCATGTCCTGATCCTCAAGGAAGTCATCATCATCGCTGAGATAGGAGTAGGGGTCTCCACGAAGATCTTCTCCGGCATTCTCCCTTTCCTCTAACTACATGTCTCTCTCGTGGATGGTCTCCTCCAAATTCATGATACGGTGGCGAAGACGGGCAATGATGCGCTCCTTCTTGTCAAGTTGACGGCGACGAGACTTGCGGTCCTTCACTAGCATGGCGATGGTCTGATCCTTCGTCTTGATGATGGCGGACTTGTGGTTGGAGTAGTCACGGGCATTGTCCAGTTCCTGCTGACGATCATACATCATGAAGCTAAGGTGGTCCAACTAAGTCGGCTCGTGGTGGTATGGGGCTTCCAGTGGCTGTCCCATAGCATCACGCCTTGGATAAAACTCAAAGCGGGTACCCTTGATCTGATTGATACTATGCCCACATAGACGGGCAAGGGCTTCCTGCATGGCCCTGTCAAGTCCATCGAGCCAGTTGTTCTCTCTTAAGGTGAACTGAATTTCCTCTGCAGTGGGAGGTTCAATATTTCCTCGGTGACATGCAACAACTAGTCATTGCCCATCTTCTCCTTCCTGATCATTGAGCTGAGCTTCGAAGAACTCGGGGTGCGGACGCTCCAGAAGTTCTGAAAGCTGGTCCAAGTAACGCTCAAAGATGAGGTCTCCTCCATTCCCGAACTGATAAAACTTGCTCTACTTTACGTCCATCTATAAGAATATAGGATGAGTAAGTTAGTAGAGTGCTCAAGTGTGTCAAATTTTATGTATTTTGCAAGAGTTTTTGAGGAACATGATATTTTTTGAAAGAATCAAAGTGATAAGAATGAGAATAAGTTGTTGTAAATACTCACTTCCTTTGGTTTTGAAACTAAGTTTTTGATTCAAACGTCCAGTCTAACTAGGGTCTCCTATGGACAGGATGGCTCTGATACCAACTTGTCAACACCCGGATTTTTAATCCCAGATGCCTGTTATGCCATACATCGCAATCCCAGGATTACCATTTTTGCGAGACATAACAGATTTGGATATCACAGTACATCATCCATTAAAAACCATACATAAGGTCTTACACAAATAAGGATCTCATGATCCAGTTGTTAATACAACTCAAGCAGCGGAATAACGTAATAATAAAGATAGCGTAGACGAAGCTCCATCTTCGGGGTCACGCGCAATGCTGACGATGGGAGATGATCCTAGTTGTCGTAACCTTCCTGCGGTCCATCATCCTGATACTCCTCTTCATAGTCTGGCCACAGGAATAGCCAGGGACAAAGCCATGAGTACTCTTTAAGTACTCGCAAACTAATACTGACAAGTTAAGGGGTTTTTGTAGTAGGACACTAAGCTCTAGGGTTGTTTTGCAAAAAGCCATATTTACCTCTACTAAGTTCAGAAGCAAAGAAAGCTAGTTGAAATTTTGTAACACTTAAGTGGGAACTTGAATTTAATATCACAACCCTGTTGTGGTCAAGTCAAAGTCTCAATTCATTTCACAAGTCATTTTAAAAACATCTGACGGGGGAACAGTGGCCTCCATCATCCCAAAACATGGACGCGGCTATTCGAATAGCTTGACACTCTGCAGAGATTGTACACTTTCACCACAACATTCGATACATCCGTGTAACACCCTCAGAATCGGACCTATGCAAGTTTGAGCAAAATTCGCCAAACCCGCATAGAAACGATTCAAAGGTGCCGAGCACTTTAAATGCGGGTGGAAAAGCAGTAATAACATTACACAACAGTCCTCGATGGGACCCACAGAACAGATATATATAACAGCGACTCAAAGAGTCAAGAATACAGATATAATATACAGAGATCCAAATCACCTTCAAAACGATAGAGCGTCCAGCTACGGACAATATGCAAATGGGGCTAAGAGCCCTGAAGAATAACCCATGGCGTCCATAACCTGCCTGTGCCAAGCGGAAGGGTAACCACGCTAACGGCGTCGATCTCAAACCTGCTTAAACAAAGGGGTGCCAAAGGGCAAAGGAAAAAGAGGAGCGTCAAGATCTTGAGGCCAAGACACGGCCGAGGCTAGAATTCGCGGTCCTCGCCTACAGGTATGGTGGATCAAGCGGCGGCATCACGCACTAAACAACCTATAGAGACTCGATACAACCTGGCGTCAATCGAGAGAGGGTAAGAAGGACCTATTCGAACCCACCGATACTACCATCAAACAAACCCATCTGGTGTTTCCCCTCGAGACCAAACGAGGAAGTCAACCGAGGAACTCACCACGGTTGGCGCTTTATTTATTCGGTTATCGTTGCAGCAATTACTAGTCAGGTATAGATAATTGTCCTGATAAAATAAGCAGTGGGCCCTTTTAGTTAACCATTCCGTGATAGTGGCAACACTTACTAGTCAGATACGTTTATCATGAGATAACCCAAAAACCAAAGCTTGTTGGTACTTTTATTCACCATTCCGCTAGAAGTTGCAAGATTTATCGGTCAGTACAATTGTATAGCGACAACCAACAAGCAATTGTGGGCGTATTAATTAGCCATTCCATTATAGTGAAGCTGATTACTAGTCATTATAAGTCAAATTTATAGCAAGAAACTTTAGTTATGCTTGTCTATGATCGAGATATCTGTGCTCCAAGTCGTCCATATCCGCGACACGGCTTTCGAGAAAGTTTTACCCGCCGGGTGCACCAATAGCAACACACGCCGATCAACCTCGGAAAACCAAAACAAAACCCAACGAGGCTTTCACGAACAATCACAGGATTCGAATTATTTCAGGCCACCCTTGAAGTACACCCAACGAAGTAAGCAAGCTTGAGACGGACCCAAGGTTTGCGACAATGGTCAGAACGATGCAGGTCCCCAATCGGGACTGTCGATACCGCTGAAAACATTACGCTTACCTAAATGCAGTGTGCTCCTCGCACAATTTAAATACAAAGTAGCATGGCATAAGTACAGGATAGTAAAAACACCTCAAACTAGTTTGTGGCCCCAAGAAATAAGAATGAATCAAGCTCGGCTCGGGGGTCCCATATACCTCCCGGATGTGGATAGCGCGATAAATCAAGGAACAGGTATCAAGTACTCGGGGTCTTACGGGACACAAGTGGGCGTTCGGAAACCAAATATTATCTATCACCCACCGATGCCTCTGCTTATTCAATTTTAGTTGTTAAACAGAAATTAAAGTGACGATAAGTCAAACTAGAATCATCTCCAACATCAACATGCGGCAATACACAGCAACTGTGGCGTATGACGACACACATCAGCACTTGAGCAAGCAACTATGACGCGCAAGTCCAACTATCTACCAAACAACAGGTAATAGGGTGTGTCCAAGGCAATATAAGGCTGCACGGTATATCACAGGTACGGAATCTAAAGCATCGCAACACAGATAGCAATAGATCAACAGGAGGGAATAAAGACTATAAAAGGAAGATAGGTAGAAAGGGGAGAGATGCTCGCCTGAAAACATTGTCGAAGGGTTCAACCGAAGATCGGGGCGAAGCTCACATCAACTCAACGGCCTTATCCACGAAGAAGCAAAACACTAGAAGGAACACCGGATGCAAGATTTAATACTCGGCAGAAGATCGGCATGATGCATGCATGATGTATGGCATGGCAAGGTGCGATGCAATTAGGTCATGTTAAGTGGAACCGGGGTCTCGACAATTAATTAAATGGTTCAAGTTATTTAGAACCCCCGCAATTAAATGTTGTGTTAACAAGACATGATAAGATACCGGTTCGCTACACAAGTTTAAATGAGGCCGATATGAGACTAGATTTGCCCACATATGGGCCCCATATTTAATTATTAGGTGAATCGACATAAGGCCCCCAAACCACATGAGATGCATGCGAGATGAATGATTCAATATGCAACAAGTTGTTATGATGTTATAAAATAGGGTTTTCGAGAAGGAGTTCACACATTGAGGGGTCTCGACGCTCTTGGGGTGTCGGGGTTCGGGGTCGGTCTCAGGGTTCGACGGATCTGGGGTTCGGGGTTCGACGGAGGCGTTCTCGGATAGCGGGGTAGATCTTGTCGCATCGGGGTCCTTGGCGAACTCGGTGTCCGGGGTGAAAATACTTGACGTTCTCGAGGGAGTACTGGTCGCTAATTGTCTTCGTCCGTAGACAGTCATGGCGTCCCCGAGGGAGTACTTGTCGTATCCGCAGTGGCGTGCATGTCGAACCGGTGGCGATCTCGGCGGTCATCGGGTCCTTGGTCTTCGGTAGATCTTGGCGGTTAATGGGTCCGGGAACGGCTCTCGGCGAACTGGTCGATTCCATGACGGCGATTTCGGGTCTTGGCGTGGCCTTTGGATCACCGGATGGCCGGGGCCCACTCTGGGATGTCCTTGCGGTCCGTGATCGGGTGAGTCTCCGTGTGGGCGTTCTTGGTGACCGGGTCCTCGACGAACTTGGCGTCCGAGATGTAGGGCTCGTCGTTCGGGGATCCTCGGAGTCCGTGTCGACGACCGCACACGAATTGGGGGCCACAAGATGAAGACACACCATGCCTTGATGCTGCCTGGACACGCGTGCAGGAGCCACACACGGAACTGGTTCCTGGCGGCGTAGAAGGACATGGTGTGGCGGGCTTGACCCTGGCAGCGACCTTGGCGGGCGTGACCGGGCATGTGGTCGCCGGCGGAACTCGCGAACGCGGGCCGAGTCGGAGCCTGGGGAAGGTCGGCGGGCTAGATGGTGGCGACGGCGGCCGGGCTGTGGCCGTGAGAGCTTCGCAGCGGTGACGGCCGGTCGGGTCGGTCGCGTCGTGGTGGTGGAGGGCGGAGGAGGCGGAGGAGGCCGGCGGGTCGGGCAGGGCGGCGACGCCAGGAGGAGCTGGCCAGGCAGGGCGCCGAGGAAGGGAAGAGGCTCGGAGGCGGGGGCTCATGAGGAGGAGCCGAGCGGCCGGCTGGCCGCAGCTGTGAGCCGAGGAGAGGGCGGGCGGCAAGGTGGAGGCGGTTGCTGCTGGAGAGAGGAGAGCGGGCAGGCTGGGTCGGAGACGCTGGCAGGCGTGGGCGACGGGGGATCGGGGTGCACGCGGGCTGAGCGAACGCCGGGAGGAGCCGAGGGTCAAGGCTGGCCGGCGGATGGGAGAGGGCGCACAAAGGGGCCTGGGAGAGCGGCGGGGCTAGCTGCGCCGGCTGAGGGAGAGGGACGACGGAGGAGAAGAGAGAGGAGGAGGAAGGAGGGTCAAGGGGTAGTGGTGGGCGAGGGGACAGGCGGGGCCTGTGCAGTGGAGTGGACTGGGGCGTGGGTGGTTGGCTCGGGAGGGTGGGCTGCACATGGGACAGGGAAGAGAGGAGGGAGGGTGAGAGGGCCACGTGGCGGTGTGGGATAGGATAGATGGAGGGGAGAGGTGACGTGGCGAACAGGGATTGGAGGGGGTGAGGTGGCCAGGGGGTGTGGGTAGACTAGTTGGTAGGAATAGGATTAGATGGGGCTGGCAGGGTGGACCGATTTAGTTTTCTGGGGCGGTCGTTCGGTCGGTTCGGACCGTTCGACTGACCCACCAAAAATAATAAATAATTTTATTCATTTCAAACAAAAACTTTGCAAACCGATATCAGGCAAAACAAATATTCCGGGGACCCGGTTTTTGCTGTTTGAATAAAGAGGGGCGTTCAGAAAACAACTCGGGCTTTGCAAACATAGTTTTATGCAAACAACACTTGATGATGACGATGCAATGCACAAAATCAACGCGATTTTCTAGTAGTGGTTTTGCGGGATGCCACAATCCGTTAGGAACAAATCCTGAATTCACCATACTCAGTATGCGGATAATCAATCCTAACCTTTCAATTACACGCCTTAGTATAGGCACCTCTCCTGTGAGTTTGGCCTCCCAACCATGACCAACTGTCATCTTGGGTACTGCACAGGTGGAGAATCTTCACAAGGTAGCCTTAGCTCAGACCTTGGACGCGAGGGAACCCATACTAAGGTATATAAATTTCCAGTCAAGCCCTACCCAATTTTCGGGTATTGTGGTTGTACGATAAAATTGGAATGTTATCGCATCCAGACAAGCATCAGTTTTGAAAAGGGCTAAGGCTCATGCCTCAACATTTTCATCATCAAAATCATCTGGTGTTCGAGAACACATGTCAAAACATTTCAGTAGAATGACTCATCATTCTAAGGTTTTCATAACCATTTTCATCAAGTATTCCCATCTAAAGTTGATCAAGTTTTATGCTTAGCACTAGCATCTACAAGTGGTGATAACTACTAATGAGGGGTGGTAAACAAGTGGGGAATTGCTAAGTTCAATCTCATGCCTTGGGATGACATCAAGATTATCTACTTAGGCCAAATTTAATGCTCTTTATGCAACCTTCAAATATCTTTCTAGCATCTACAATTTACTATGTAAATTCTAAGAGAAAGCTTTGATAAAGAAATAAAGTATAAAGCTTGCAAGTAAAACTAGGATGGTTTATTAAGTGGATATGATCACATATGCTTAAGGCATCTAGTGGTCATTGTAACAAGCAAGTATTAGCTTGCATAAGTAGGGTATATTGCAAGGGTTAGCTTGCCTTGAGCAGAGCAGTGGATTAAGCATTTCAGTACCTTTCTAACAAAATTAGTTTCATGCATTTTGGTTCACTTAATCGAGCTGGGTTGATTTTTGAATATATGTACCGGACTATGTTCAAATTAAAATAGAAAAACCTAAATTCAAACAGTTGGGTCGCGCGAGAGAGGTTAATGGGCCGGCCTAGTGTCACTCCGCAGAGCGGGGCTCAGCTGACAGGGGGTCTACCAGTAAGCGGCTCATAACGCGCGAAGCGGTACGGGGCTACGTGGGTCGTTGGATTAGAAGGGAGATCGACGGCTGGGGATCGTCGTCGATGACGAACCTGTCACCGGCGAGTTCGAACCCTAGCGTCTCAGTGGGGGTGCATAGGGGCATACCAGGGCTCGAGCGACGACAGCGAGGCGGGCAAACGAACGAGTGGTCGGTGGCGAGCTTAGGGACGGTCAAGGCAGCTCCGAGGGTGGTCGCAATCAGCGGCCCCCTTCTCCTCCAGAGGCGGCCTGCTCCGGTGCAATTCCGGTGAGCTGCTACTCCTCGTTCTCCGGCTAGAGGGTGGAACGATCAGTGAGGTGAGGGGAGTGGAATGGTGTGCTTCAAACGGCCGGGGGTGGATTCCTTTTATAGGCTCGACGACGAGACCGAGAGGGATGGGCAAGCGACGGTGGCGACATGGCTACGGGCTGCTAGCGGCATGGCTGAGGGTCGCGATCGACACGCGGTCTCCTGGCGATGCTCTAGAACTTAAATGCGGGCTTAGGGACGGTGGTAAACGGTCTGGCGAGGCTGGCGCTCTGAGCGGCAGAGGCGACATCTTCGACAACGAGCGTTGGCTGTGAGGCATTGGGCGGCGAACGGTGATGTGTGGCATGTTCCTTGGGTCATGGCGAAGCGGTGGGCACGGGCCATCGGTGGCGTGCGTGTGCAAGGCTGCGGCGTGCTAAGCATGTCGCAATGGCACTGCGGGCGTGGCGGCCTGGGCCCATGACTTGCTCTGGCTGGGGGAGGGGACAGTGGGTGGCGGTGAAGTGCTGGCTAGCTCCTATACATGGCGATAGAGGGGGAGGTGGTCTGCTGCGGCGGCGACCAAGTTAGCCGGCGAGGTGTGCTTGGCTTGCTCACCATTGATGACAATGGCCAGCTTACAGTGAGGCTATGGGTTTCCAATTAGGCTAGATGATCTACTAAATGGTTGCTGTGAGCTAGAGAGGGAACAAGTTAGGCAAAAACACTATTAAAAACAGTGAATTTGATTTGGTTTAAATTTGCCTGCCAAGTGTTTGATGAAATGGCCGCAAGAAACTTTCTTTTGAATTTTGAAAAGATTTTTAGTGGGTGTGCTAGGCATGTGTTGGAGACTCTGTGGTTGCTTGGGTTTTGAAAATTGAGCTTGTTTGAGTGGTTTTTGTAATAGTGGGATCTTCTCATATGAGATAGATTCAATTTTAAACTGTCATTTAAACTTAGCATTTGAATGTTTTTGGAAGATCACAAAGTGGGCCTTGGTACCTCATTATGTGTACTAACAAGGGGTGCAAAGATCCACAAATGTTTCTGTTGGGTTTTGAGTGCTTGGAATAGCCAAAGTATGCATGAGAGTTAATTTGGCCAAAGTGACCATTCACTTCATTTGTTCATTTTGAGTTGTTTGTCTTTAGGAAAAGTTTGGGAATGATTTAGATGATGTTTATTTCACCTAAGAATCATTTTACAAGCAAATAAACACAGAACCATGGCAATTCAAAAGAATCCTAATTTTAAATACACATACATATGAATGCTCTCATATTTTTAGATGGGAAAGTTTTTGTTAACCTTAATTTTGATGATTAGCATTTGATGATCCATGTTTAATATTTTTGGGATGTTACACCCTCGGAGAACTCCGAGATCTTGCGCCGTCTTGCCTCTTCGGTTTGAATGCTCCATCTAGATGGATGTCGGAAAATTGTCAAGCAATATCTTGTAGTCCTCCCAAGAACCCTGCAAGGTTTTCTACGTCTTCAACTTGTAAGTCGGAGAATTGATGAATCTTCCACCGTACTCTTCCGTAGCCAGAGTAGATCCATCCATGCTGGAATATTCCGATGTGATGTTTCACCTGCTAGTGACAGCTAGGATGACGTAGACATAGGTCAGCGACGCCTTGTAACTCACACATGCAGAGAACATAATCATGTCCGTTTTCCCCGCGCGAAGGATACGAACCGTTGGCGGTTGGGAACGTGGCAAAATTTCTACGCACGCGCCCGCACACGTCGTCCACGCGCTGACCATTCGATCACCTTGCACAAATCTTGACGCCAAGGGTTATAAATTACAACTGTGGTGGATTTTTACTTTTCACCTCATTCTCCTCCTGTGTCATCTTCTTCATCCAGCGAGCACCTCCTCGAGCCCTCCACACGCACGCGAAAAACCCTAGCCTCCAAATCTCTCCTGTCACCTCTTCTTCTCTCAATGGCGAGCAGCAGCTCCGCTCCCTCCATGGCAGCGTCAAGCGATGCCTCAGCGAAGCCGGCGGGCACCGTCCATGTGCCCTAGAGGGCCTGGTGATGCCCAAATGCGCGGTGGTCGAATCCACCGGCGGCGACCACAATCCAGTGGCGCTAGAGCTGCTGGAAGAAGAGAATGACTCCCATAAGGGGGACTGGCGCGGCTCGGACATCACGGACAAAGACATCAAGGAGTTGCTCGTCGAGGGCTACCTCCCTGCGACGGAGGGGATCGTTTGGCGGGCGGCGCCGGCCGACAAGGTCACCCCTTCTCCCCAAGCCAGAGAGAAGGTGTACCTCAAGGCCCAATTGGTACGCGACGTTTTCTTTCCCATATCCAATTTCTTCCTAGCTGTCCTCAACCATCACCGAGTTCAGCCTCAGAACCTCTGCCCCAATAGCATCCTCGTGCTTAGCAACTACACGACGCTTTGCAAGAGTTACATAGGGATTAGGCCTAGGATAGATCTCTTTATTTACTTCCTCACTGTCAAGAGGGAAGCCGGAGCCAGCAAGTACGAGCTTAGGAACTGTGGGACGATTAGTTTTAAGATCCGTCCTGGCCGGCGGTTCCCCGACATCATCAGCCATGAGTCCTGCAAGAACTGGCAACAGACGTACTCTATGGCCCAAATATCCCCCTGACTGGCCGAGAAGAAACGTATCCAGACTTCATCGATGGAGCCGTCGCCGAATCCCCGACATGGAGATCCCAGGCCACCCTTCCCTCTGACAACGACGCTTCCCGCGCCATAAGGTGGATAGAGTGGTTCGTAGACATGGGTCTGACCGGGTTGGACCTAGCCATGTGCTGGTTCGTTAGGCGGATCTAGCCTCTGCAACACCGCTCGAAGATGATGCATGAGTACACCAAGGATAGGAAGGATAGCCTCCGCATCTCCGAGGATAACTTCTCGAGTGACTTCGTCAAGCTCCACCTCAAGGACATCGTCAAGGTGAAGTATAGGAAGCGTGGCTTCACCATCACCTACGACATGTTCGTTGACGGCACGTGCCCAGAGGTAGGATGTTTATTTTCCGTGTATGACATATACTCCAGTTTTTCCGTCTAGCCATTACCATCTCATCTAACACTTCAGGATTTCACTTAACAGCTTAGCAGTCTAGATGAGGATAGCATGGCTGTCCAAATCTATGAACCCAAGATGAAGGAAGTCACCGTCGTGTCCGACGATGATGTCCCGCTGGCGCGAAAGCAGAAGAGATCCACCTCTGACGCTGCCGACGGAGGCAAGAAGAAGACGGAGGGTGGAGCCTCCAAGAAGTCCACTACCGCCCTGGAGGCAGAGAAAATAAGAGTTACCGGGATCCATTTTGCCAAAGCACCCCCTGTTGTGTAAGCTTCTTTTCCTCCGACATTGTCCATTACTTGTCTTATTCCTGTACTTACACTTTTTGCACATTTCAGGAAGAAGGACAGTACTAGTTTGAAGAAGACCTCCAAAACTTTGGGGGATTCTAGAAACATTAAGGATATGTTGCATCGTGATGTATCTCACCACGCATCTCCCGCCATCTCCCCCGTTACTCCCAGTGTCCAGCCTACACCTGCTCCGACAAGCTCTCCGGCTAAGGATGCATCTGGCCCTTCCGCCATGGAAGTGGACTCAGCTGCCTTCACGGATCTCGTCGGTGTCGGCAAACAGGCAACGCAAGAAAGCACCGAAACCCAAATGGCTGAAGCTCCGGCTAAGGATGCCATCGGTAGCAGCAAGACGGTGGTGGCGGGTGGAACATCTGTTGACGGCGGCGCCTCTACACCCAGGATGACCACAGAGCTCCCGAAGATAGTCTGCCCGGCGCTTACGCCGAGTAGCTCCACTCTGGCTCCTGGTGCAATGCCGACATCTCCAACCTGCGGTCTTGAGGAGCTTCTCCGACAAGCAGATATCTTGCAAGGAAACAGCCTTACCTTCAGCAAGTTGTTTGCTGAGAGCGCTACCAACCTCAAGATCATCGCACTTGTAAGTTTTATTTGCCTTTTGCATTTCATATGAGTATCCCACTGTAGCCCCCGAGGATTTAGACAGAAAACCATAGGTCTTTGCATCTGAATACTCTAAGAGTGACTAAGCTAGAAAACTTCTCACTGTAGCCCCCAAGTATTTAGTTTGAATGAATTTTTTCGACTAGATACTTTCAGAGTAGCATACGCAGTGTTTGTAAATTTCAATACTGTAGCCCCCAAGCCTCTAGTTGTAACTGAATTAGTTCTGACTAGATGCTTAAAGAAAGATTAAGCATATGACTGATTTAAAAAACTTCATACTGTAGCTCCCAAGCTTCTAGTTGAAAACTGAAACAGTTCCGGCTAGATGCTTAAATAAAGACTAAGCATATTGCCAAGTTTTAAAAACTCTCACTGTAGCCCCCAATCCTCTAGGTGGATAGTTATCCGGCTAGATGCTCCAAGTAGACTAAACAACTTTAAATCTTCTTGCCACAGAATGAGAATGCTTTGAGAGGCGTGGCCAACGAGAAGTTCCAGAAGATGCGTGCGGATTTGGAAGCCGAAAAGGGTAAAACTGCCTTCTTGAAGGATCAAATCACCAAGAGCAAGAGTCTGTTTTTCCTTTTGTTTCCGTACTCCAACTTGGTATTGTGACAACATTCTCCGAGTACTCACTGTGTACTGTTCTTTCTCCAACTTGCAGAAGCCATTGCCAAGGCCAAGGATATTGTTGAGCAATCCAAGCACATTGAGTTGCTGGATAGCGAAAACAAGATCCTTAAGCAGGAGATAAAGGATATGATGAAGATGCATGAGGACTCCATGAAGGTCCTGCAGGAGTCCGCCAATACAAAAATGAACCGCTTGAAGGAGGAGATTGCAATGCTAAAGGAGAAGAAGAAAGCTACCGATGAGCAAAATTAGCGCAATCTTGAAGCATACAAGATCCTTCGACAAGAACGGGACTCCATGGCGGATACACTCTAGCAGGCTGAGACTAGCATCTTTAGTAAGTGATTCTCTGTCTTGTAATTCTATAAGTTAGATACTTTGAACTTTTGTGTTATTGAACTCATGCGCTCCCTTGTCGGAATTTGCAGCTCCTATTGGATTGACCCAGTCGCCTCCTCCTCCAAAATAATGCATGGTCCTTGCCGGCAAATTTATCAGCACCTCCATCAAGCAAGCCAAGGAGATAGCCAAGCCCCACCAGATTAACATCAAAGTGGTGGATTCCGTGATGAAGTTCTCGGAGATCTTGCGCCAAGCCCCCGAGCGTATTGTAAGATGGAAAGCTTCATGTACCCGGGCTGGCGCGAGGATGGCGCTATCAATGGTCAAGGCACACTACGAGAACGCCGACATTGACACGGTAACCTCCGGTATTCCCGACGTGGACGACGATGGCCAGAAAATAGATCACAAGGCTATCTTGGCATCGCTCGTGGGTTTTGATACCAGAGTCTCCGAGTTGGTCGACCACAACGTCTTCGTGCCTATGGATATCATTGACGACCACCACCAAAGCTCCTCCGAGTCCCTCAAAACCGCCGACTTCGAGGAAGATGGCTCTCCTGCTACTGATGATGCCGCTTCCAAGTCTCATGCACCAGGGGAATGAAAAACAATATGGAATATTGTTTCCTCTAGAATTTGTATGCGGAAAAACTACTTGTTAACTTAAGGCGGAAAAACAATGGTTGTTATTTCTTGCTACTCAAGAACTGGTTCCATCATGTATATATTTTAAGCAAGTGCTGGTTTATCCATTACTCTGGTTTTTATGCTTGACCTTTCGTGAGTCGGAAGACTCGTTGTCAGAACCATGCGCTCAGGCGATGATACCCAATGGCACCGTCAAAAACATAAGTGCAAAATTGACGACTTCAAGATCCAAAAGTCACTACTCCAGAATCCACATAAAAACAACAAAGAACGTGTAGACCAGAAAACTTAAGTTAACGCCCGTAGGCGGAATTTTCACAAGTGCAATTGCAAAGCTTGTGCATAAAGGTTTTATACGATCAAAAATGAACACTAAAGGAGGTAAAAGACTTAGAAATATGTGTGAACCAAAGAGCTTTATTTCATTGATCATATAATAGGTACATAATTAGATAAAAAATGCTAAGTGTAGAAAGGACATAGTTATGCTATGTTCCATGGCCGATCAAGCTCCGGGTAGTCATCATCCGGGTCACGTCGCTTACGCTGATGATCCTCGTTGGGTCTATCCTTCAGTTCACGATTGTCAACGAGGTAGTAAGACCCATTGAGTATCGTCTTGCTTATGATGAACGGTCCTTCCCATGGCAGGGATAATTTTTGTGACTTCTTCTGCTTAAGTCGAAGCACCAAATCCCCCTCCTTAAATGAGCGATGCCGAACGGGGCGACTATGGTAGCTACGTAGCTTCTTCTGGTAGATGGCGGATCTTTGGCATGCCAGAACGCGCTCCTCCTCGAGAAGGTCCACATCTAGGTGTCTGGATTCTTCAGCGTCATCTTCGTCATAGGCGGCAACTCTTGGTGAATCATGAAGGATGTTGGAAGGCAGGATGGCTTCTGCTCCATATACCATGAAGTAAGGGGTGTAGCCGGTGGATCTGTTGGGTGAAGTTCGTAAACTCCACAACACAGATGGTAACTCCTCCGCCTAGGGTTCAGCTGCTCTATGCAACGGTGCTTCCAGACGTGGCTTGATTTCCTGCAGAATTAACCCATTGGCTCGCTCAACTTGACCATTGGATTGTGGGTGTGCCACAGATGCAAGGTCAAGTCGGATGCCCTTATCCCAACAATAAGCCTACATTTCTCTGAGTGACAAGTTGCTGGCATTATCGATGATGATGTTATGTGGGAGACCAAATCTCACCACCAGATCCCGGACAAATCTAAGGGCAGTTGCCCCATCAAGCTTTCTAATGGGTTTAGCTTCTATCCATTTGGTGAATTTATCAACTGCTACTAGAAGATGTGTAAACCCACATGGTGCCATCTGCAACGGACCAACCATGTCTAGCCCCTAGACTGCAAATGGACAAGTTATTGGTATTGTTCGCAATTCTTCGGCTAAAACATGTGGTTATCGGGCGTAGAACTGGCATCCTAAGCACATCTCTACCAGCTTGTCGGCGTCTGCCTTCGCGGTCGGCCAGTATAATCCTTGCCGAAAGGCTTTGGAGACCAATGATCGAGGAGCGGCATGATGCCCGCAATCTCCGAGATGTATCTCACATAGGATTTCAATACCATCTTGCTGGGAAACACACTTAAGGTAAACACCAGTGGTGATTATTTTGTAGAGCTGTCCATTCATTATGGTATAGCCCTTTGCTCGACGTACTATTTTCCGTCTTTCGACTTCGTCGTCGGGCAAAGTTTCGTGTACGAGATATTCCCTGAACGGTTTTGTCCAAGCCGGTGGGACCTTTGTCACTGTGTGAACGAAAGAGTCAACTCTGTCCAGGTTTTCGACGTCCGCTCCCTTCACGGATGGTGTCCGTAGATGCTCCAGGAAAACGCCAGGCGGAATTTGTTTGTGCCCTGACCCAAGCTTTGACAGCAGATCCACCGCCTCATTTTGCTTCCTAGGTACATACTTGACTTCATAACCCAAGAAGCTCTTGGCTATCTCATCCACTTCGTCGTGATATGCCTCCATCATAGGGTTTCGTGCGTTCCAAGTGCCAGCCACCTGCTGGGCAACCAAGTCGGAATCTCCACAGCAAACTATGCGCTTGATGCCAATATCCTTGGCTACATGCTTTTATACTCCGCCATGTTGTTCGTAGCCTCGAAGTGGATCTGCAGAACGTAGTGCAGCTTTTACCCGGTTGGTGACTGTAGTAGTACACCAGCCCCCGAGCCGTTGAGTAGCTTTGATCCGTCAAAGTGCATTACACATTATTCTGGCTCTGGTATAGGGGTAGCATTTGGCATCTCCGTCCAATCTGTGATATAATCCGCCAAGGCTTGTGACTTGATAGTGTCGCGTCTCTTGTAGGTGATCTAGAAGGCGACAAGTTCAATGCCCCACTTCGCGACCCTTCCTATGGTGTCGCTGTTGTTGATGATGTCGGACAGTGGAGCTTTGCTCACAACTGTGATGGGGTGCTCCTGGAAGTAGTGCCTCAGCTTCCGAGAAGCGAGGAACACTCCATAAGCATCTATCAAGACATACTTGACTTCTGGTAGTGCGGGTAATGTTGCTTGGACTCCGTCAAGACCTCGCTTACATAGTAAACTGGACGTTGAACTCCGTACTCATGCCCTGGTTCCTTCCGCTCTACCACGACGACGATGCTGATTACCCGGTTGGTGGCCGCCATGTAAATTAACATAGGCTCCATGTGACACCCCCGGGATCAGGGCTAAACAAATCCCAGACCTCCATCTGACATAAGCTTAACCTTGAGCTCGAGGATATCCAGTGAAGAATCGATAACACAGGAGTGACCCTACGACACAAAATTTATTACAGCAAGCTCATAACTGAGCAGAGAACCAAATTATTACAAGCAGAGGTCACTGACCACAAGCATCAAACAACGGAAGGCAAATTATGCTATTAAGTATAGTAAACTTAACAAATGGCCTAAGAGGCCTGAAGCATAACGATGACGTCCCAGCCCTTAGATTCCAGGCTGCCGGCCGGGAACCCCAAGCTACTCGTCGGTGTCGATGTAGTACGAAACGCGTCTTCAGGTGAACACTTACTCTGCGAATAGTATCAACAAAGCAAGGGTGAGTACAGGGTGTACTCCGCAAGACTTATGGCTGGTGGAGTTGTTTTGCATAAAGCCATCTTTATTTATAAAACAAGAGAGGGAGAGGAATCTCGTCTAATCAAAGTGTTTTAAAAGGGGATAAGAGAGCAACATCTCCAAAATAATTCATCATCATCTTTTGATATCCACCAAGTCTTCATCATCTGAACCCTAACTAGGATCACCCCCTCGTACCCATGAGGAAGCATCCTTAAGCACACGTTGATCTGCCAAGTTTTACGATTAGGTTATAGTTCTCTATGATCTTAGAATCTGGTCACCAAGCGTTCATAACCGTGAACACGGCTTTTCGAAAAGATTATTACCCTGCAGGGGTGTACAACTTTACCCACACGTACTAACCTTCTCTTAATGCCACTAGATAAGCCCTCTTCCTTGGAAGGCCGACAGAGGGTGGTTAGACACGACCTTTACCTTGCTTTCGCCGAGACCATGAGTCACGCAATAAGTATGGTTCCGCTGTAACGGGTCAAATCCTGAAGCCGGTACTTAAAGATGTGAGGTTAAGCTGGGGGATGAGAACACCAAATTCTTTCACTCCAAAGCTACCATTAGTTTTCGACATAATTACATTTCCATGCTCAAAGGTGATTCTGATCTTGAGATCTATGATCATGATGGAAAAGCAAATCTTCTTTGGAATTACTTTAAAGATAGAATGGGTTCTTCTGATAAGCCTGAAATGCATTTCAATCTTAATGACTTGGCTGGTGATTGCTTAAGCCAGGAGGAAAAGGAAGCTTTGGAAATGCCTTTCTCTGATGAGGAGATTGAGGAAGTCATCACAAATTTGCCTAATGATAAGTCTCCTGGCCCTGATGGTTTTAATAATGAATTCATGAAGCTTTGCTGGCCTATTATCAAGGATGATGTGAAACATCTACTTCTTGAGTTCTATGATGGGAATGTCTCTTTAGAGAGCATTAATTCCTCTTTCATCACCCTCATTCCAAAAATTGCTGCTCCTTTGACTCCTGCTGATTTTAGGCCTATTTCCTTACTAAATAGTGTCCTTAAGATTATCACTAAGATTCTGGCCAATAGACTGCAAAAAGTCATTCTTAAACTTGTTCACAAGAATCAATATGGTTTCCTCAAGCAAAGATCAATTCAAGACCTTTAGGTTGGGCTTTTGAATTTCTTGATCAGTGTCACAAGTCAAAGGAGGAAATTTTAATTCTCAAGTTGGATTTTGAGAAGGCTTTTGACAAAATTGAGCATTCTGCAATCATTGATATCCTTAAAGCCAAAGGTTTTGAGCTAAATGGATTTCTTGGATTCGATGATTTTGGATCCGCTTCTTCCTCTGCTTTTAAATGGTGTGCCCGGGAATTTTTTTTTGTAGAAGGGTGTCGTGCAAGGTGATCCTTTGTCTCCTCTGCTTTGTTTGTCTTGGTCGATCTTCTTCAAAGCATCCTCAATAAGGCAATGAACACAGTGCCTTTCGCCTAATCGAGAATGTTTTTGCCCGATTTCCGTGGTCCAAAGATGCGATGACACTTTAGTAATCCTGAAGGTTGAGTCTAAGCAACTATTATGTCTTAAAGCAATCCTGCATACTTTTGCTATATCCACTGGACTTAAAGTCAATTATTCCAAGTCCAGCATGATGCCAATTAATATGGATTCTGAGAGGCTTGGGCACTTTGCTAATACACTTTCTTGCCTCACTGGGTCCTTGCCTTTTACTTATCTTGGTCTGCCTCTGAGCTTGAATAAACCTGTTGTGGAGCACTTTTTACCTATTGTTCAGAGAATTGAAAGAAGATTGTGTGGAATTGTTGACTTTCTGAATTATGGGGGGAAATTACAGTTAGTTAAGTCTGTGTTATCTTCCCTCCCCATATATTACATGAGCTGCTTTGATCTCCCTGTCACTATCAAAGAGCAGTTGATTAAATATATGAGGCAATGCTTGTGGAGAAAGAAAACTACTGATGTTCAAGCTAGAGGTACTGCTCTTGTAGCATGGAAGAAAGTGTGTAGACCCAAGAATCAAGGTGGATTGGGAGTTCTGGACCTTAATGTTCAAAATTCTGCTCTTCTCTTGAAAAATTTGGATAAATTTTATAATCATAAGGATATTCCCTGGGTTCATTTTGTATGGAACACCTACTATTGTAATGATAAGCTCCCTGGAAGAAGAGTTGAGGGATCCTTTTGGTGGAAAGCTCATCTTAAGCTAGTTGACACTTTTAAAGGACTTGCAAAGTGCTTGGTTGGAAATGGGGAATCTACACTATTCTGGACTGATATGTGGAATGATAGTTGCCTCCAACATAAGCTTCCTCACCTTCTTACATTTGCAAAAAACCCTCACATTTCTGTCAGTGAGTTCCTGCATACTTCAAATACCCAGGATCTCTTTTATCTGCCTTTGTCTCAACAAGCGTATCAGGAATATCAAAGTCTTGAACAAATTCTCAATTATAGCAGGGAAGGGGAATCTGATTGTTGGTCTTATATTTGGGGTAGTAATTTTTCAGTAAAAAAGGCTTATTACTCTTTAGTTGGATACCAACCGGTTCAGCCACACTTTTCTTGGATTTGGAAATCTTCTTGTCAATGAGCACAAATTTTTCTTCGGCTTCGCTTGATAGACTTAACACAAGGAATCTTGAAAGGAAATGTTTTCTCTAGCATCTTATGATTGTGTCTTCCAGAACGCCACAGTGAAGAAACTAGTTTACATTTGTTTTGGGAATGCCCTTTTGCTAGAAACTCTTTGGCTGAAATCTCATAGGTTAATATGGTTGATCAATGCATCTTTGAAGTTCTAGCCAGATAAAAAGACCTCAAGGCCCCTTTTGCAATGGAAATTCGATACTTGGAACTTGGAGCATCCGGATTTGCAGAAATAATGAAATTTTCAACAATCAACAGACGGTGGAGACCGAAGGCTATTTTAGCCTGTGAATTAAGATGGGTCCTTTATAGAATTAAGAAAAAGTATTATCAGGGCCTTAAGGACTGGATTGAAGCCAATTTAGACAGGAGATAGCTGATTAGAATGTTATCCCTCTTTTTTGAGGTGGAATATGATTGTAAATAATCTTTTGTAACTCTACTTGATATATATAAAAAAAATTGCAGTGGGGTTTTACCCTACTGTTTTACCCTCAAAAAAAGATGTGAGGCGAGGTTGGTTCACCAGGGGCTCCATCGACCCCAAGCAACCCGGTCAATGCTTCCCTACCTGTTATGAATGCACCTTCACCCGACAAATCTTTCAAAAGGTTTTCTATGCATATGTCGAATGGAACGCCCGAACTATGTGACTCATGGAATCTACTAGGCAAGTTAGTTGCTCGTGAGGTTTTCTAGGCCCCGTGTGGTTGTACGCTCGTCTTGGTTCCAAACGCAAGAACTCGGTTCCTAGTGGTGGCGATCATGGGACTAGAAAAACAACATCCCACCGTGGCCTCCCATACAAGCCTTAACATGTTTAACTCATATCACTGATCTTATCTCATCACGTTCTCCTGTCATACTAGATTCTCTGCATCTGGTACATCATCTGGATGGACCGGACTTAACAGCTATGCATGGCTAAGAGGACACAGATATAAGCTCTAGTAGTGCACACAAGCCAAACCTAGTTATGCTAGGAGCAGCGGATCAGGTAATATAAGCTCAAAGGGAGTAATGCAACAGATAGGATACTCTATCTATCGATAAAAGACCACAGTAGAATCGTATGCATCATGGCAAGAATTGAAATACTTTCATAAACATAGGATTGTATCATGGTGGGGCTATGCTTGCCTTTGCCAGTTGATAACGGATAAGCAGATCTTCGGAAGCCTGTACTTGACTTGGTTATAGTTGGTCAAGTATTGTTCATAAGTCTTCTAACTTCGACAATGTTGATCTTGGTCTTCGATTTCGATCTCGATATCGTATTCTATCGAGAAGAACCAAACACAGGAAAGAAAGGGGGAAACAATCAACACATGGCATCTATGCAATGCTCAAGCAAAGATGATGATATGACAAGTTAGTTTGCATTAAAATGTAACCCTAAAGCATGCTCGATAGATTAATTGGGGTTCCGAGGGGTATAAACCATAACTCGGGGAAACTCTGGAATCACCTATGATGGGTTACTATGTTCCTCTAATTAAACTTGCTATGGAAGTTGTTGAACAATGCATGATTATAGCTTAGATAGGCAGTTCTCATTTTTCTGAACATTTTGATATATTATACATATTTTATGAATTATAATTAATTAGATATTGAATTTACAAGTTTATATCATTTTCTGGATTTAATAAAACCATTTAAAAAGGTTTATTATGTCATCACGACATTAGCACAGGGCATGGGTGTTTTCTCACCGGGGGAGAGGCTACCCCCAGTCACTGACGACTGGTCCCCGCGGGATCCTTATTATTACCAGAAAATAATTAAAGAAACATTTAAGAAAAAGAGAAAGGGATTACTGCGTCATGCTGATGTCATCATGACATCAGCAATGAAGAAGCTCTCGAATTGGTATTGAATCCGTGGATTCGTTGCGCGTGCGGGCTTGTGGGTGGGATAGTGGGAAAGAGGGGATCAAGGCGGACCCAGTGGTGGCAGCGCCGCCCACTTTTGATCATCGAAACAGTGAACACGATGGCGGTGAGCGGTGAAGCTTGCAGACGGTCACGGTGGGGAGAAACCAGAGCGAGAGGAAGGGATAAGAGGGGCTCTGTAGCACAGAAAGATCACCCTGATGCTCGTGGAAGGGTCATCGAAGGCATAGGAGGACGGAATCATCCATGGCGACGGTGGCCGAAGTCGGGGAAGGAGATATCGATTCCGTCGATTGGGGACGCTTCGGCTTGCTCTGCTTGGCAGGAACAACGAGTCCACCATGGCAAACTCAACGGTGGCCAATGATCGGACTGGGGCGATCAGGAACAGCGGGGATCCTCGTGGCCCGAGGGCTAGGGTTCATACCATAGAAGAAATTAGGGAAGAGGGAGAGGATAAGGCTCGTCCGGCAGCGGCAACGGGTCTTATAGGCATCGACGATGTCGATAGCATGCATCTCCTTGCAGTGGGAATCACGGCGAGGCGAGTACGGTGCCGGCGTCGACACGCAGCTTCTCACCTCGCCGGCGTCCTTCTGTCGACGAAGAAGAAAGGAAGAAAAAGAACGAAGAGGTACGGGCCGGCTGTGGGCTTTAGTGTGGCCAAGATGGGCCGTGGGAAAAGGGAGAGAGGGGAGGGGGTTGCTGGGCCGCGGCCTGGTTGGCTTGTAGCTCTTTTTTTATCAAAACTCTTTTTCTTTTTCCTGTTTTGAAATTTCTATTTTTGCAATTTCATTTGAACTCTGTTTTGGGTAATTTCAAAAATACCAAAGTCTTTATAAAATATATAAAACATTGTGGGCCCTTTTATTCCATTTGGGCTCCAATATTTTGGTAATTTTCCAAAATATTCAAAACCATTTTAATTGTTTTCAAATAGAGGTAGAGAGAAATTAGGGTTTAGAGTTTATCTTTATTTCCTTTTGCATGCATTTTTAGAAGATGATGCTAATGATGCACAAAAAACCCTAATATAGATTAACTAAAACTAGGGTGTTACAGCTCTATCCCCCTTACGAGAATCTCGACCCGAGATTCCAAAGGTAGGAAAAGAGACAGAGAGAGAAAGAAACAGGGTTACTCTAAGGATAAGAGGGAACACACTAGACAGTACACAGAGTATCTCATGGCCATCTCATGGATGGAGTGTTTAGAAACAACTCTGAGATGACGACATGAAACACGTCAAGGTAGCATAAGAAACAAGAGGAGAAGGTTTCAAGTTTTTAAATATATGGTCTTCATAAGGATTGAGACCATGGAACTTAGAAGGGTTTAAGCTTCTGAAAAGGAAAGCTTACAACAGAAAGAACGTAACCACATACTTCGATAGGGAACCTTTACTACATGACTTAAGTAGAGATTTCAGGTTGTAGAGATAAGGATCAACAAAACCAAGTTGTTGAAGTATTTTTGACACAGAAGGGTCACTCTTTCATCCAACAGAAGGTCAAGACGGAAATGTGTTTTATGGCGAGGACTCATAAGAGTCACACGGAACATGTATCAAGAGGAACTTCTGATTACCATAATCATAGTCACTCTTAATACATGATTGAGAGAACGAAGGAAACTCTTTATCCATCCAGGTATACCAAAATCTTTGCCAAATATTATGGTATCCCTTTACACCACTAAGATGAATAGTTAAGAAGATTCCTGATGACACGAGAAGAAAGAAACTTCATCCTCAGACTTCAAGTACTTGGCACAACAAAATGATTGTAAACATAAAAGGGTCTGGAGGATCGACCGAGAGACATTTAGCAACACTACTTTAAATGTTCACCTTGATGTTCAAGAAATCAAACATCAAGTAAAGGTAAGACTTTGGATACAAAAGAAACCATAAGAATAACTCCTATAATAAATCATAGAAGATACCTTACGAGGGGTGGTTGTTACTACTGAATCAAGGAATGTGGCAAAAGGTATTTTCGGCTAAGTGTGTCAACCATTACATCAATCTTGCCAGAATTGCGAAGAGACCTATGTCAAAACCGTGGGGAACACCAACCATCATATCTGCTTGAGATTCAGATTTGGTTAAGTGAGATGATACTTCAGACTCAGCATGTCCGAATAGAAAGTTTGCAACATTTACCACAAAGGTAAAGTTACTAGATTCTCAAGATGTGGACTAAAGTGTTAAGCTCCAAAAGATGAGCTGGATTGCTAGACTCAGGTATTTAGCAACTTGTCGAAAGACAACTGCACACGTATAAAGTACTAACAATAAAACACACATGTGTCCTTAAGGAAAGGAAGATAACTTTTCTCAAATCCACGGCGACATCTTTCAACATTTCTACGTGAACCAGAGAAGGTTACTTCTAACATCCAGAACACATACTTCGAGATGAATCGAAGACGATTCTCAGAAGTTTCCAACATTAATGCCCAATGTTCCATATGAATTCAATCTAACACGGAGAAGATAAGGATGTCATTGATGGGCTCAACAACAAACTTATCGAGACACTCCAACAAGATGGACTCATATGTTGCATGAACAAGACAAAAACACTGGTTAGACCAAAGACATGAAGATGTACTCAGGTGGAACATCACAAGTAGAAACACCATCAAGATAGTCCTTCGAACTGAGTTTGATTTGACAATAACCCAAATCAAATCAAAGGTGGGGAAGATAACATATCCACGAAGGAAATACTATCTTTCTTCAGCACAAACAAAACTAGACAACCCTTTAAGAAGTAATAGAGTTAGTTAGAACTTTTTTCTTACAACTCTCCAAGTTGCTGTTTAAGCTCAACCAACTAGTTTATGGGTATCCGGTACGGATCCTTGGAGAAAAGAGAAGTTCAGAGAACTTGCTTGCTCAAGAACTTGACATCACGGTCACGTGGCAACATGGGGATACTTCTATAAAGACATCTAGAATATCACGAACCACCGATACATCACTTAGTTCAAGAGGGAACTTGCTTTGTAAGGCAAGAAGACATACTCTTAGAGCTTTGGCACAAGCCTAACTCTTTGATCGAAGGGAGCGTACCAGAATAACGGACTTGGTAACATAATCATCCTTTGCTTAGTGAAAGGGTTAACCAATCACGCTAAGAATGACACAAATGTCCTTTGAGTTCTAAGCAATAAAATTGCTAGAATCTCAGATGGCCACATTATTACGCACACACATCACTCACGAGCACGAAAGCTCGAGGAAGGGTGGATAAAGATGTGTGAGAGTATCACTTCATTAAGGGGTCATGAAAATTAGCACGACCTCTTAATATAAAAGGGTGTGATACTTTAAGATAGAACAGATAGAAGCCAATCAATGCTTCTTGATCTACAGGTTACAACACTTTGACCTGGTCCTATATATGACGAAGTACCGGAGATTGTTTCTCCTAGACATTCCGAAATGGTTTGTCTTGACGGACCACAAGAGTATCTTGCATCGGAAGACACCAATGCATATTTACTACTTGGCTACCAACTGGTAGAAAAAGGTCGTAAAACAACAAGGGAAAAGAACATGCTTAGGATAGAATCCCAAGATGTGGATGCATAAGTCAACAATCTTCCGAAAACTAATGCAGAGAAGGGGTAAAGTGTGGCAGAGTCATGAGTATAGATGTGAGACTATCGAGGAGTACTCTTGTCATGATCTATTTGGTTCCATTAAAGAACATCTGCCATGGCATGTGGTAGGGGAAGTCCTTAGTCATCACAATTCAACCGCGGCAATAACCACAAGCTTGAATGACAGAATTGTAGTACCAGCCATCCTGAGGTAATATGTAAACATTAACAACAGGGATCAAAGGAAGGATCTTGGGTTATAGGTCAGCTTCATGTACAAGATTCACAACAATAGAATCCAGCACATTCCGAGATCTTCGGTTCAAGTCCAAGGGTTAAAACCCAAAGAAAGAATTAACTACTACCTGAGTGACATAGCGTACACTGCAAGATAGTAATCACGAGGTAGCTTCCAAAAGAAGACAAAACTTCTGAAGTACCCACACAAATGAAAAATGAGGCACACGAGGCGAAAGGAAACCTCAAAACCTAGAACAGAACACTGTGGAACCAACAATATAATATTGTGGGTCCAAAAGATAGAGAGAGATCATGATAGAAAGGAATCTCTCAGATGAACAAGAGCAAAGGGGAAACAAGGAATTCACAACACACACAACTCTAGAGAACTCAACACTAGGTCAACTGGTTGAGAAACGACATGCCCAAAAGGCTCCTAAGCTTTGAAGGACTAGAAGAGATATCAAAACTTTTCCAAATCAACACCAGGTAAGACAACCCAAAGTTAGAACAAAATCGGATAAGGAGTAAAAGAAGCATACTGGATTTTTGGCAAATACTTTTCAGCTTTTTAAAGTAGTTTTCACAAACACTAGACTCAACATCGACCAATAGCAAGGTTTTCCTACGGTCGGTACTGCTCTGATACCAAAACCTATGACACCCCCGGGATCAGGGCTAAACAAATCCCAGACCTCCTTCTGACATAAGCTTAACCTTGAGCTCGAGGATATCCAGTAAGAATCGATAACACAGTAGTGACCCTACGACACAAAATTTATTACAGCAAGCTCATACCTGAGCAGAGAACCAAATTATTACAAGCAGAGGTCACTGACCACAAACATCAAACAACGGAAGGCAAATTATGCTATTAAGTATAGCAGACTTAACAAATGGCCTAAGAGGCATGAAGCATAACGATGACGTCCCATCCCATAGAATCCAGGCTGCCGGCCGAGAACCCCAAGCTACTCGTCGGTGTCGATGTAGTACGGAACTCGTCTTCAAGTGAACACTTACTCTACCAATAGTATGAACAAAGCAAGGGTGAGTACAGGGTGTACTCCGCAAGACTTATGGCTGGTGGAGTTGTTTTGCATAAAGCCATCTTTATTTATAAAACAAGAGAGGGAGAGGAATCTCGTCTAATCAAAGTGTTTTAAAAGGGGATAAGAGAGCGACATCTCCAAAATAATTGATCATCATCTTTTGATATCCACCAAGTCTTCATCATCTGAACCCTAACTAGGATCACCCCCTCGTACCCATGAGGAAGCATCCTTAAGCACACGTTGATCTGCCAAGTTTTACGATTAGGTTATAGTTCTCTATGATCTTAGAATCTGGTCACCAAGCGTTCATAACCTTGAACAGAGCTTTTCGAAAGTATTATTACCCTGCAGGGGTGTACAACTTTACCCACACGTACTAACCTTCTCTTAATGCCACTAGATAAGCCCTCTTCCTTGGAAGGCCGTCAGAGGGTGGTTAGACACGACCTTTACCTTGCTTTCGCCGAGACCATGAGTCACACAATAAGTATGGTTCCGTTGTAACGGGTCAAATCCCAAAGCCGGTACTTAAAGATGTAAGGCGAGGTTGGTTCACTAGGGGCTCCATCGACCCCAAGCAACCCGGTCCATGCTTCCCTACCTGTTATGAATGCACCTTCACCCGACAAATCTTTCAAAAGGTTTTCTATGGATATGTCGAATGGAACGCCCGAACTATGTGACTCATGGAATCTACTAGGCAAGTTAGTTGCTCGTGAGGTTTTCCAGGCCCCGTGTGGTTGTACGCTCGTCTTGGTTCCAAAGGCAAGAACTCGGTTCCTAGTGGTGGCGAGCATGGGACTAGAAAAACCACATCCCACCGTGGCCTCCCATACAAGCCTTAACATGTTTAACTCATATCACTGATCTCATCTCATCACGTTCTCCTGTCATACTAGATTCTTTGCATCTGGTACATCATCTGGATGGACCAGACTTAACAGCTATGCATGGCTAAGAGGACACATATATAAGCTCTAGTAGTGCACATAAGCCAAACCTAGTTATGCTAGGAGCAGTGGATCAGGTAATATAAGCTCAAAGGGAGTAATGCAACATATAGGATACTCTATATATTGATAAAAGACCACAGTAGAATCGTATGCATCATGGCAGGAATTGAAATACTTTCGTAAACATAGGATTGTATCATGGTGGGGCTATGCTTGCCTTTGCTAGTTGATAACGGATAAGCAGATCTTCGGAAGCCTGTACTTGACTTGGTTACAGTTGGTCAAGTATTGTTCATCAATCTTCGAACTTCGATAATGTTGATCTTGGTCTTCGATTTCGATCTCGATATCGTATTCTATCGGGAAGAACCAAACACAAGAAAGAAAGGGGGGAAACAATCAACACATGGCATCTATGCAATGCTCAAGCAAGGATGATGATATGACAAGTTAGTTTGCATTAAAATGTAACCCTAAAGCATGCTCAATAGATTCTTTGGCGTTCCGAGGGGTATAAACCATAACTCGGGGAAACTCTGGAATCACCTATGAGGGGTTACTATGTTCCTCTAATTAAACTTGCTATGAAAGTTGTTGAACAATGCATGATTATAGCTTAGATAGGTAGTTCTCATTTTTCTGAACATTTTGATATATTATACATATTTTCTGACTTATAATTAATTATATATTGAATTTACAAGTTTATATCATTTTCTGGATTTATTAAAACCATTTAAAAAGGTTTACTACGTCATCACGACGTCAGCACAGGGCATGGATGTTTTCTCACCGGGGGAGAGGCTACCCCCAGTCACTAACGACTGGGCCCCACTGGATCCTTATTATTACCAGAAAATAATTAAAGAAACATTTAAGAAAAAGAGAAAGGGATTACTGCGTCATGCTGATGTCATCATGACATCAACAATGAAGAAGCTCTCGAATTGGTATCGAATCCGTGGATTCGTTGCGCGAGGATCCTCGTGGCCCGAGGGCTATGGTTCATACCGGAGAAGAAATTGGGGAAGAGGGAGAGGTTAAGGCTCGTCCGGCGGTGGCAACGGGTCTTATAGGCATCGACGACGTCGGTAGCATGCATCTCCTCACAGCGGGAATCACGGCGAGGGGAGGACGGTGCCGACATCGACACGCAGCTGCTCACCTCGTCGGTGTCCTTCTGTCGACGAAGAAGAAAGGAAGAAAAAGAACGAAAAGGTACGGGCTGGCTGTGGGCTTCAGTGGGGCCAAGATGGGCCGTGGGAAAAGGGAGAGAGGGGAGGGGGTTGTTGGGCCGCGGCCTGGTTGGCTTGCTGGCTCTTTTTTTATCAGAACTCCTTTTCTTTTTCCTGTTTTGAAATTTCTATTTTTGCAATTTCATTTGAACTCTGTTTTGGGTAATTTCAGAAATACCAGAGGCTTTATAAAATATATAAAACATTGTGGGCCCTTTTATTCCATTTGGTCTCCAATATTTTGGTAATTTTCCAAAATATTCAAAACCATTTGAATTGTTTTCAAAAAGAGGTAGAGAGAAATTAGGGTTTAGAGTTTATCTTTATTTCCTTTTGCATGCATTTTTAGAAGATGAAGTTAATGATGCACAAAACAAACCCTAATATAGATTAACTAAAACTGGGGGGTTACACTCCATAGGCTCGGGTGCTGCAAGGATAGGCGCTGAGGAAAGTATCTCCTTGAGCTGCTTCAATGTTGCATCTGCTTCGTTCATCCATGTAAATTTGTCCGCCTTCCTCAGCAACTTCTACAGTGGTAGAGCCTTCTCTCCAAGTCGGCTGATGAACCGACTAACTGCTGCAACGCAGCCTGTTAGTCATTGTATGTCCTTCAGGCATGTCGTACGGTTTATGTTTATGATGGCCTTGATTTTCTCCGGGTTCACCTCGATTCCACGCTGGTAAACGATAAAGCCCAAAAATTTGTCGGCTGGAACCCCAAAGACGCACTTCTTAGGGTTAAGCATCATGTTGTATTTCCGGATATTATCAAAGGTTTCTTTTAAGTCAGAGATTAAGTCGTTTGACTTTTTAGACATCACCGCTATATCATACACATAGGCGTGAACGTTTCGACCAATTTGATCGTGTAGGCAACGTTGCATTGTTCGCTGGTACGTAGCACCTGCGTTTTTCAGCCCAAAGGGCATCGTGACATAGCAAAACGTGCCATAGGGGGTAGTGAATGAAGTGGTCAATTGGTCCGACTTCCTCATCTTGATCTGGTGGTATCCTGAGTATGCATCGAGAAAACACAAAAGCTCTGAGCCAGCCGTCGAGTCAAGACTTGGTCAATGCGAGGCAAAGCAAACGGATCTCTGGGACATGCTTTGTTCAAGCCGGTGTAATCAACACACATTCTTAATTCTTTGGTTCCCTTTTTGGGGACAAGTACAGGATTGGCCACCCATCGGGTGTGAAGGAATTCTCGGATAAAACTAGCCTTAAGTAACCTAGCTATCTCTTTGCCAATGGCGCGTCTCTTCTAATCTCCGAAGCGTCGTAGAGGTTGTTTCACTGGTTTACACTTTGGATCAATATTCAAGCTATGCTTGGCAAGTTCCCTAGGTACACCTTTCATGTCGGCAGGTTGCCATGCAAAGATGTCCCTATTCTCAGAGAGGAACTCGACGAGCGTGCTTTCCTATTTAGGGTCCAGGTTTGTCCCAATGGCGGTGGTCTTGGAGACGTCGCGTACCACATGTTCCATCGGCTTGGTCTCGATGGCGGCCTTGAATGCTGGGGCGGAGTCGGAAATCTGCTTCTTCGACGTCGGCATCTCCGAGGCATCGACCTTGCTCTGGATCTCCTTGAATTCTTCGTTGTAGAGGATAGCTTCCGCGAAGGCTGCTTCTCCAATCTCACAGTCCCTTGCTTTGGTAAACCTTCCGGATACAGTGATGGCACCGTTTGGTCCGGGTATCTTGAGCTTGTTGTAGATGAAGCATGGCTTGGCCATGAAGGCATGGAAGATGTCGCGTCCGAATATGACGTGGTACACGCTCTTGAAGGGGACCACCTCGAAGATCATGCATTCTTGGCGGTAATTATTGACATCGACAAAAGCGACCTGAAGTGTGATGCACCCAAGGGACCGAGCGTCCCGACCAGGAACTACGTCGTGGAAGGTGGTGCTGGTCCGCCTTAGGTTTGCCTCCGTCAAGTTCATATTGTGCAGTGTATCCAAGTACATGATGTTGATGTTGCTTCCACTATCCACCATACATTTGGTGAACTCATTGCCGTCAATCAAGGGGTTGACGACCATGGCGTACTGGTTCTCCGTAGGGATGAGGTCTAGGTGATCCTTCCTGTCCCAAGTAATTGGAATCTCCGACCAGCGCAGGTATTGGGGAACTAGGGGTAGGGTATCCATTAGTATCCTCATAGAGGTTTTTTGTTGCCGGACAGTGGGGGTGCCAAGGAAAGTGTGGAAAACAGCCGCCTTCTTCTCGAAGGGGTTCTTTCCCTTGCCATCGCTCTTGGCAGCATGCTTGGGGTCAACATCCTCATACATATCACTTGAATCCTTGGACTCCTCGTCCTTCTTATTTCCCTTGCCCTTGCCTCGTGGTCTGTTCTTTCGACTTTGCTTGTAGCTGGACTCCGGGTCTTCCTTGAGGTCGTTGACGAACTTGCAATGGCGATTGGTGTGAGTGGCCTTGCCGTTAGCGTCGAGGTGTACGAGGCACGTCATATCGCGGTACTCCTCATAGGTTCGGGGAACGCGGAGCGCTACTGAGTTAGTTTCACTACCTCGCTGCTGCCCACGACCAGCCCCCCGTCCTCGGCCATGCTGTTCGCCTTCCCCTCGTCCTGCAAATGTCATGGCGACCATGTCGAAATTTTGCTTTTCTTCTGGCAGGTTCTTCCGCTTGGTGCTGCTGTTCCTCTGAGCTTGAGTTGGAACGGCCGTTGCTGGCATGGAGCCGCGAGCATCATCGTCGGTAGCCGCGAACGCACTAGCTAGCTGGATCATATGGTTGAGATCTAGCTGGTGATTGTCCTGCAGGCGCTTCAACTTATGTCGGAGCAACGTGCCCCTTTCCAACCAGCGATCTGAGCGTGCACTCCTGCACATGAATTCTTCATATCCATCCAGCGAGAGAGGTAGGCACGATATGTTTCGTCTTTCTCCTGCACGCACCGTTGTAGATCGCCAACAGTACATGGACGTTTGTACGAACCCTCGAAGTTCTAGGTGAACGCTTCTTACATGTCCAACCAATTGCAGATGGACTTCTCTTGCAAGTCATCAATCCATTGCCGGGCCATGCCCGTCAACATCAATGGGAGGTACTTGACGGCAACGTTGGGGTTACCCCCGACAATCTCTACCGCGTTGTCGTGGTCCTGCAACCATGTAGCTGGCTTGGCGGTGCCGTCATAGGGCTTGATGGTCTTGTCAATCCGGAAACCTTTGGGGTAAGTTGCATACCGTATCACAGGTCCAAAGCAACGTGGTCCCAGGTATGGTCCTTCCCGGGCCTCATGGATTTTGTCCAGACATGAACGTGCATCATAAGGCTCCGAGCTTCTTTTCTTCTTCTTGCCATCAGGGATGGGCTGCGTGAACAATGTGGGCCTCCTCTGCCATAGTGGCTGCTAGGGGGAGATGGAGGTGGAGGTGGTGGTGGGTTAGCCTTCTTGCTGTTACCCTCCCGCGACGCCTCACGCTTGTCGAGATTGCTTGTCGGACGCGGGGGGTCATGGTGCAACCTGCTCTTGTGTCCTTTGTTGCGCTCTCCATCATGATGGGTCTGCTCCGTGTTGTCATGGATGACGATGCCACACTACTTTGGCGGAGGCATATCCGTGCGATGGTGAGCCTCGGGTTCTTCGCGATGTCGGGGAGATCGAGGCGGTGGAGATGGGCGACGAGGATGAGCTTTGCCTCCATGGTCGGAGGATACGGGGATAGCATCTTTCCTGTTGCGTGCATCCCTCCGTATTCGCTCTGATGAACCCGTCTGGGACCTAACATCCTGAGGAGATCGATCCCTTGGCGGCTTATGCTGACTAGACTGGCAAAACACTAGGTTAGACTCAAGTCTCTGAGAGGTGGCATTTTCTTGCTGTTTCACCGCCTTGGCCACAAGGTCATAGACCTGCTCCGCTGCCGCAGGTGATCTATCCTGCTCCAGGAGGGTCTTGGAGATAGCGAGATTAAGAAGATGAGTGGGCATCACCTGCCTGCCTTCGCTGTCAATGTATGGCTTTGCTTGTGGCGGCTTTGAGAGAGCCCATCCTAGGTTTCTCCGTACACCAGGATCGTTGATGACGCGAGCCAGAGTTTTCTTAGCCTTCTACTGCTGGAGCAGAGTCTTGTACTCGGCCTCCATGGCTCTAGCTTTCTCTATTGACTTCTGCGTGTTGGCCATATCTCGATCTAGCTTTGCGCCTCGCTCCGCGATGGCCTGCGCTTCCTCCAGCAGCTGCTGGCGCTTCTCGTCAAGCTAGACTACACTACGGATATGAGCTACAGTCATGGGCTCGACGAGTAGGTTGTCGTACATCACTCTATCAGCCAGAGTAATTTGGGAAGCAACAGACGTAGACGTCGGAGGCGGCGGGTTTGCGTTGTTGTTGTTACTCGGACCTATGTTGAGTTCCGGCGGCTGCTGCGCTGGGTTAGGCGGAGGGGGCACGACCTTTGCACGATCCTTGTCGGCAGCAACAGGTGGTCCCTTCCCCTTGTATAGCGCTTTAGGCAGAGCTTGTCCGGGTTGGTCTTCTTCTATCACGGTCCTAATGGCGACGAACACCTCTCGGGACGTGACGACGTTGTTGGCCTGCTCGTCGTGTTTGAAATCCTCCTCCATCTCCTGCATGGCAGAGTCTAGCTCCTCCGGGCTGAAGTCCATCTCCTCCGAGTCAGTGCTGATGTCAGTGTAGAGCGCGTCAAGCACGGAGTCGGAGGGTGTCGGGGCTTCCTCGATGATGGGCGGTGATGGTGCAATAGGAGCGATGATGACTGGAGGTGGGGGTGCAGCTACTGCGACGACGATTGGAGGCGGTGGTGCAGCTGTAGCGACAACGATCGGAGGCGGTGGCTGATGCGGAGCTACGCTGTCTATGAGCGCAAGCGCTGTCTGGGATGCCTCCTCAGCCTCCGCGTAGTTGTTGACGGTGTTCACCATGCCTTCGAAGGTGAGGCGTCCTGAAGTCCGCTGCCGCCTTAGTGAACATCGGAGAAGTGTTCCTTGGTCCAGTCCTTCCACAAAGTGATACATGGCATCATCATTGGGGTAATGTGCCAGGTTGGACCGTATATGGATCCATCTGGCAAGGTAATCGCGGGGGTTTTCTCCCTCTCTCTGAATGCAACGTGCCAGATCGAAGATAGTAACCATGCCGACGAACTTCGATCTCTGTTGTCCAGACGCACGGGCGAAGCCGGCGGACTTGCAGCGATCTTCCACCGTTATATCCTGCACAGGGGCGGTTTGGGTGGGCCTTGAATTTTTCCGATCTTTGATGGCAAACTCCAAAGAGAGATCCAACATCGATCCTTCCGCGAACGTATCCTTCCCGTAGGCGGTCCGTGCGGGTCTTGATGCTCCTCCGACTCTTAGGGAACTAGTGCCCAATTCGGTTTCGCCGATGAAGAGGTGGATATCTCCGATGGGTACGATCGAGCACCGCGTAGGGTTTGTCTTCGCTGGGATCCAGAACTCGTCAGGGGGACGATCGGAACGTTGCTGGAGAAGATAACACGACCAATGGATATGGTTTTGCCGATTCCCGTGAAGATCTTGGTCCTCGACCGCTGAAGAGCCTGAAGCGCCTCTTTCCCCACGGTGGGCGCCAACTGTCGTGGTATTGCCGACGAGTACTCCATGGAGGGGTCCTCACAGTGCATGTTTAGAGACGTGGGCGAAGGAGGACGGTTCACGGGTACGAGGTTACACAGCTTACTCAGGTCCAGATCCCACATCGGTGGCGGAATCCTACTCCTGCTATAAATCACTATAATGGTAATACGCTGAGTTACAGGGATTGGTTCGCTGTGCGAGGTGTATGTTTATCGATCTGACTTGTGCCCTAAAGGCTCCCATAGGACCAAATTATATAGTCGCAAGGTCCTAGGGTTACAGGGAAAAGTCCTAGACAGACAGGTTACAAAGTCCTACACTGCATACAACTAGTCTAGCGTGTCTTGCACTCCAAGGCTCCGGATACGTCGGTGACTCCTCAGTAGACATCCTTTATCCGGCATGGGCCTCCCTTCTGGATCCATCTAACTGGTCCACCCAGCAGGCCATGGTCCATGCTACCAACTGTGGGCCACCCGGGTTATCCGGATAGGAGACATTCTATGAGGATACCCCATATAGCATATCCCCAACACTTTGATTAGTAATGCTTTGTTGCTCTACATGATTATGGCCATTATGCTCTCTTAGTTGGTTGCTCCCAGTCTTTTGCCAGCCTCCACTTGTATGAGTAAGCTCTACTCATGCTTCCAGCTTCCAAGAAACCAAGTTATTCCAAAGTGTCCACTATAAACTCCTATGCATGGTGTGTTACAAAATTCCAAGTATATTCCTGTTTTCAGCTATCTTCCAATTAAAAACTATTTTTTATGTGAAAACTTAGTGATTAAAGCCCTAAAAAACTTGATGGCACACTTCATATTCTTTGCTCCTAATAAACTTGAACCATTGTGTCATCTATGCTGTATATGTTTGCACTTATACATTGGAATTAGCAGAACCGTGCTATCACGGGGAACGTTTTCAACATTGCACTTGTACTTTGTACTCAGTTGATATCATGCTCTTTTGTCTATGCATGTCACCGGTGTGAAATAAATATGAAGCTTGTAAGTCCATGGAGTAAGTATTTTGTGTTAGAGAAATGCATGGGCCGCTAGCCTAAGCCATGCATAATCATGGTGGAAACTTGCAGCATCACCATAGTGAGCTATCTATGAAGCATCCTCAATAAAAAGCTATGCATATAGTAAATAAAAAGATCGCTGAGATGCTCATTGTCTTCTTGCATTGTCATTTTGGTTATGGGAAATCTCCTGTATCATGTGTAAGGGGTACCTTGTTGGCGGTTCTCTATGATATGCAAATACTTACAATGACAAGAACTTACCTGTGACTGAAGTTGAGTAGCATGAGCTGTGGCCCTTGTATTCAAGGGACTTGAGATTGTCAACTTATACTTCGTCAAGCATATACTCCATCTTTGTTCACTTTAACCTTAATCACTTCAAGATGCTTATGATAGGGGCAATGAGGGCTGAAAGCTAACAAGTACCATAATTTTTGGAAGCTCTTTTTGAAACTTGAAATCCCTGCTTCCTTTACAAAAAGGCCTTTCTTCTACCACTATTGAGTCTCCACCTTCTACCTTTAGGCACCATTAAGAGAGCATAGTTGTCATTCTATGTGCACTGTTCCGAAGCTTATTGATTGATGCATATTGTGGTATTGCTTGTTCTTGTGCTATTTGTTTCTAGTCACCCTTGTGAACTTTGAAGGTGTCGTATGCATCTATATTGCTACTCTATGAGGGACAAGCTGATTGCCACTATGCTATGTTTTCTGTATGTGAAACAAACAAACATTTTTCAATGCATGTTATTCATGATCTTTGTTTGTAGCCTTTCATGTTGCATGCATAGTTACTATGTCCTACTGTTAGAACTCCATCTTTCATGCACATGTTTAGAGTTCTTTGATCCCAGCTTTCAATGCTTGCAAATGGTTGGATATTTATTGTGAGGGTGCATGTCATCTCAAAAATTATTCTTTTTATCACTTACCTACTCGAGGACGAGCAGGAGTTAAGCTTGGGGATGCTTGATACGTCAGAAACGTATCTATAATTTTTGATGTTCCATGCTTGTTAGTATCTACTTTGCTTAGCTTTGTCTAAACTTTGAGGTGCTTTCTACATGTTTTCTGGTACTAACCTATTAACAAGCTGCCACAGTGCCAGTTGCATGTTTTCTGTTGTTTTTGGTTTCAGAAAAGCTAGTAAGGAAATATTCTCGGAATTGGATGGGACAAGCATCAAAGTCAATAACTTTCCGTGGGGAACAAGAAGTCCAGAGGGGAGACGGAGAAGCGGGCCAGGGTAGCCAAACCCCCCATAGGCGCGGGTGGGCCCTGCCCTGCGCATGGGTAGTGTTTGACCCCTCTGGCCGCCTCCTCGACCTCCCGCTTCGCCTATAAGAAGCCCCTGATGCAGAAACCCTAAGTACCCGATCAAATCTCCACGAAATCATCTGTAGCCGCAGGTGGGACCTAGCTCGCGCCTAGCTAGGGTTTGCTAGCCCTGGAGGCCGCCTCGGTCTCCCCCTTCGCCTATAAAAATCCTCTGATGCAGAAACCCTGGGTACCTGATCAGAAATCCACGAAACCGTCTGTAGCCACCGCCACCATCGTCCCTAGATCGGGGGGATCTGAAGTTCTTCCCGGCACCCTGCTGGAGGGGAGATCATCCCAGAGGCCTTCTCTCCGGTATGATGCGTGAGTAGTTCCACCTTGGACTATGGGCCCATGTAGTAGCTAGATGGTTGTATCTCCTCCTTTGTGCTTTCATGTATAGATCTTGTGAGCTCCGTTCATGATCAAGATTTAATCTATTTGTAATCATGCATGTTGTGTTTGCGGGGATCCGACGGATATTTAGATTATTATGTTGGTTTGATTAATGGTTTTGTTTTTACGATTCTATCATGTCTGTGTTGTTTGTGATCTTGCATGCTCTCCGTTGTTAGTATCTATCTTGGCCAAGTAGTTGCTAGTGACTCCAAGAGGGGGTATTTATGCTCGATAGTGGGTTCATGCCTCTAGTTTTCAAGGGAAGTGACAATAATCTCTTCGGTTGTAGATGTGTTGTTGATACTAGGGAGAAAACAACGGTCTCTTGTTCATGGAACATGTGGACTGTTTACCTTACACACTTTGCTTGCAACTTAATACTGGAGGGGGTTCGGATGATAACCTAAAGGTGGACTTCTAGTCATAGATGTAGTTGGATGGCGGTCCATGTATCTTGTTGTATTGCCCAATCGAATCTCATAGGATCTTTCTGACTAGTAATTTCATTGTTATGGCTTTCTCAGTTCCTGTCAATTGCCCTGCAGTAATTTGTTTACCCTTCATGCCATGTTGTTTATCTAAGGAGAGCACCTCTAGTGAACTATGGACCCCGGTCCAATCTTTACCATTGATACATCTTCCACTGTTACTTGTTTCCTTGCTGCAAACCATTACCTTCCACACCATATGTTTAATCCTTTGTTACAAAGCCGTGAGCTGCTGACAACTAACCCGATTCGTTGGGGAAAAATCTTGAGTTTGTGTTGTGCAGGTCTCCGTGTTGCTTGCAAAACCTGTGCGATGTTTCCTTCCTCCTTCTGGTTCGATAACCTCGGTCTCTACTGAGGGAAGACTTGCTGCTGTGCTCATCACACCTTGCTGTTGGGGTTTCCAACGAAGTGGTCCACACCAGCGCATCAACACCTGGCAGGGGGCCTCCAATGTTTCCATCGTTGTCCATGATCCTGGAAGGGCTGCATGTGGACCCGCCTCAGCGCTGAAGGCAACTAAGCCTGAAAGGCTCTCTTCTACGGTGACTCTCTAGAGCAACTCCTTCGACTCCTAGGGTTTTCGCCGCCGCCAGTCACCCTGCCACCGCCCCCGTCTCTCTCCCACTTACCCATGGCACCGCATGCCTCCCGTCGCTCGGTTTCAAGCTCCAAAACTCCTACTTGGCATCTGCATTTTGGCCCCAACCTTCACCTTCGCGCCTCTACCCAATCAAGTTTTCATCGTTGTCTATGTCCGCCTCGCCATTGACCCGATCCCGCTATAGGGTTTCGTAGCATGGAAAACAAAAAATTTCTACCGCATACAAACAAACAAGCCAAGATCTATCTACTATATTGTAGCAACGAGTCGATGGAATAACTCACCCTCGAAGATTCCAAAGTGTTTAACAAGAGCGGATTCTCGTGGGTGATGTAGTCGTACTCTTCCCGATCTCAAGATCGCGTAGACGATCCTTCCGGCGCTGCGTTCGGCTCCCATCGGTCACACGCGTTCGGTACTCGGAAGACCTTCCTCTCCCTTGTTCCAAAGAAGGCGGAGGTTGTAGCACTCTCCTCGTGATTCCGAAGACTGGCGTATGCAGGAAGTAGAGGGGAAATCTCGCAGGGCTTCGCCTTAAGCCGGAGCAAGTATGGTGGACTATGAGAGAGCCCTCGGTGATCTAGGGTTTAGACACACCAAGGAGGGGGCAAGCCGGCGGCTAGGGTTTAGCTAGGCGGCGGCGGCGGTTTGTCCTAGGCGGCGGCAGCAGGAGGTGGCGGCGCCGGGGCTAGGGTTTTGGGTGGAGATCTTATGTGTTAGGAGGGGCAGCCGTGCCCCTCCTTATATAGGTGGAGGGGCCGCACCAGGGGAGGGGAGTCCCTCCCCAACTCGGTTTCCCAAGGGCAGCGATGACACCTAGTACATGATGCAATCATTCCAACTTGGTATGACACATTCATGTATCCTTCCCCTTCGGAGTGCCGGACATTCCGGAACCTTCTAGAACATTCCCGATGAAAACACCGGAACCATTCTCCAACTCCGAAACAGGACTTTCCTTATATGAATCTTATTCTCCGGACCATTCCGGATCTCCTCGTGATATCCCGAATACCATCTGAGACTCCGAACAACATTCAGTCTCTTTCTCATCATTCCATAACTACTCAAACAACGTCGAATCCTTAAGTGTGTCTCCCTACGGTTCGTGAATTATGCGGACATGATCGAGACACTTCTCCGAACAATAACCAATAGATGAATCTGGAAATTCATATGGCTCCCACATATTTCTACGATTACTTTGCGATCGAATGAACCACTTACATACGATACCAATTTCCCTTTGTCTCATGATAGTTTACTTATCCGAGGTTTTGATCGTCGGTATCTCTGCATACCTAGTTCAACGTCGTTACTGATAAGTACTCTTTTCTCGTTCCCGTGATATGTGATCCCTTGTGAGCCAGTCACATGCTTGCAATCTAATTGGATGACATTTCACCGAGAGGGTCCAGAGTATATCTATCCGTCATATGGATGGACAAATCCCACTCTTAATCCATGTGTCTCAACCAATACTTTTCGAACACTCAATGCCACCTTTATAGCCACCCAGTTACGGTGTGGTGTTTGATGTCATCAAAGCATCCATCCGGTAAAGGTGATATGCATGATCTCATGGTCGAAGGAATTAGGTTACTATGTATCAGAAAGCATATAGCAATTGAACTATTAAAATGACTTGATCTTTATGGTACGCTTATCGATAGGAGTATGTCCACCATATCATTCTCCTAACGATATGATCTTGTTGTTAATAACATCTCAATGTTCATGATAGGGAAACCACAATCATTTATTAACCAACAAGCTAGTATTATAAAGAGGCTTTACTAGGGACTCTATTTTAGTTTACAAATCACACAAGTATTAATGTTTCCTTGTTAATACTATTATAGCATGAATGTAAACATTTATCATAAACACAAAGATATAATAATAACTACATTTATTATTGCCTCTAGGGCATATCTCCAACAGTCTCCCACTTGCACTAGAGTCATCTAATCTAGATTACATGGTAATATACCGAACACCCATGGCAGTTTGGTGTTGGTCATGTTTTGCCCTCGGGAGAGGTTTAGTCAATGGTTCCGCCACATTTAGATCTGTGTGTACTTTGCAAATCTTTATGTCCCCATCTTGGACATGTTCTCGAATAGCATGAAAACATAGCTTGATGTGCTTCAGCTTCTTGTGTGACCTTGGTTCTTGCGCATTGGCTATGGCGCCCATGTTATTACATTAGATAGACATTGGGTCCAGCGCACTAGGAACCACACCCAGCTCTGTAATGAACTCTTTCATCCATATCGCTTCTTGTGAAGCCTCCGAAGCAGCCATGTATTCCGATTCAGTTGAAGATCTCGCCACAACGCTTTGCTTTGCACTCCTCCAGCTAATTGCTGCACCATTCAAAGTAAATACGTATCCAGATTGTGATTTAGAATCATCCGGATCGGTGTTCCAACTAGCATCGGTGTAACCATTAACAACGAGCTGTTCATCACCTCCATAAGAAAGAACCATATCCTTAGTTCTTCTCAAGTACTTAAGGATGTTTTGACCATTGTCCAATGAACCACTCCTGGATCACTTTGATATCTGCTAGTTAAACTAACAACATATGCAATGTCGAGTCTAGTACATAGCATGGCATACATTAGAGATCCTATGGCTGAGGCATAGGGAGTCTTACTCATCCTTTCTCTATCTTCTGCCGATGCTGGACTTTGAGTTTTACTCAAGGTCGTATTGGGCAACATGGGCAAGAACCCTTTCTTGCTATCTTCCATTCCAAACCTCTTTAGAACTTTGTCCAAATATGTACTTTGTGACAATGATATTAGGCGTCTCGATCTATCTCTATAAATCTTTATACCTAATATGTAAGCTGCTTCGCCAAGATCCTTCATTGAAAAACTATTATTCAAATATCCCTTGACACTATTAAGAAGGTCTACATCATTCCCAATCAACAATATGTCATCTACATATAGTATTAAGAATGCTAGAGAGCTCCCACTCACTTTCTTGTAAATACAAGCTTCTCCATAAGTTTGTATAAAACCAAAACTTTTGATCACCTTATCAAAACGTTGAAACCAACTTCGGGATGCTTGCTTCAATCCATAGATGGACCGTTGAAGTTTGCATACCTTGTTAGCATCTTTAGGATCGACAAAACCTTTGGGTTGCATCATATACAACTCTTCATCAATGTCTCCATTGAGGAATGCTGTTTTGACATCCATCTGCCATATCTCATAATCATAATATGCAGCGATTGCTGTCACATCCCAAGATTTTCCAAATCTTGTAATGTGAAAAATAAATGAATAAAATAAAACTTTGTTTGATTTTCAGAGTGAGAAGAAACTTTTTGAATCCAATTGGAAATCTTCAAACTAATTTGGATCAAATAAATCCTAAAGGGATTTAAAAAGATAAACATTTAATAAAGGAAAATAAAATATTTTGGAATTACTATTTTGGATCTTTTAAATAAAAGGATTTGGTTTTCAAAAGAAATAGAAGTTTTATAAATAAGGATTATTTTATAGAACCAAATTAAACCTTGGCCAAGCTTTTGAAATAAAACATTTTGTTTTGATAAAAATAGTAAAGGTTTATTTAAAATAAATTAATAAGGATTTAATATCCAAGTTTTATAAATAAAGGTTTCACTATTTTATTTAACCATCAAAACTTATTTATTCAATTTAAATAAGTTTTCCAAGTATTTTATATTTTCAAATAAAACCTACTGATTCGGTTTTGAAAATATTTGGATTTCAAATAGAGATTTTATTAAATAAATCAAATCCTATTTGATTAATAAACCATGGTCCATTTTATTTAATTATAAATGGACTCTAAAAAAATTAAAATATTATTTCATTTTGGATTTTGGTTTATGTTACTGAACAAAACCAAATTCTTAGTTTCAAATTTTGGTGTTTGTTTGAATTGTTTTGAGTACTGTTTGATTGTTTGAATTTTCAAAACAGAAAATGAGAACAGAAATGGAAAAACAATTTGGAAGAAAAAATGGATTTGGACCTAGCCCAGCCGGCCAAGCCCACAAGCCCATCAAACATCCCAGCTCCCCTCTCCCACGACGAAACGTTTTCCACTCACTTCCAGCTCCGCAAAGAGACTGACTGGTGGACCCTTCCCCTCACTTCTTTTCTCACTGACCAGCCGACCCCACCTTCCTGTTCATCCTCCTCACCCGCGCGACTCCTTCTTCCCCCAAACCTCGTCGCCGTTTCTGTCAGATAACTGCGCGCTTAATTCCTCTTAATCACGCGTTGAATCATCCCAGTGACTGCGTGCACTTAAGAGTCTCCCTCCCCTCTTTTGTTTTCCCAAACATCGCCCCCTCTCTGTCCTCAGGCTACTCGCATTGCTTGCGACAACCTCCTGTCTCCGACCACCGTCCTCCCTCGATTCCGGCCGAGCCTCGCCACCTCCTGCCTCCCCGAGCACACGAGCGCACTTACCACTCCCTGGCGCATCTTCCTGTGCCCTCAGTTCGCCCGTGCGCGTCCCCTAACGTCGACGAGCACGACACAGAGCGTCGCCGCCATCTGTCTTGTCTCCGTCGAGCTCCTCCGGTAAGTCCAGACCGCCCCTCTTCTCCTCCTTCACGCACACATCATCTCCTTGATCATACGCGTATAACCATGCTTCTGGTTTGCCTTCTCGAGACCCGTAGCATCGTCTTTGTCGTGGGAATAGTCACGACAGATGCTGCAATCGGCAGCGAGTAGTAGAACGAGGGGCAAGGGCGGCCAGCCATCTGCGGTGCGAGATGAGGGCAAAGACACAGGGTTTTACCCAGGTTCGGCCCCCCGGAGGGTAAAGACCTACTCCTCCTAGATTGTATTATGGAGGTGTTACAATGGGCGAGCTCGGCGGCTAGTCGCTTGGGTGTATGATGGAACGTGTCTCTACCGCCCTATAGGGAGGTTTATATAGGCTCACCTCCCTAGGGTTTACATATCTCAACCGATTCGGTTAGAGCTTGGTACTCGTTTAACCTAATTGACTGGGCCTAACTACTGCTTTGGGCCTTGACTTCCAGTCGCTTGGCTCCTTCTTTGGGCTTTAGTCCGATCGCCGTCTTGAGCCCACTCGCCGATTCTTTGGGCGGTAGGAAGCGTCTGCTGGGTATACCCGGTAGACATATCCCCATCAAGAGTCCCGAGGCCGCCGTCGATTAGGCGTGGTGGCTCTGGCGATCGAACATCTGGCTTGAGTAGACATCGTCGAATCGTCGGCGGGCTCTGTATAAAGGAAAACTAGTCATCCCGATCGCGGCTTTGGCGAGTCGGTCGTGGCTCTTGTCATAGTGATTGGATCGGCGAGTCGAGTGGCCGAAGTTGGACCGTTAACCGTGGTCAAACTAGCCGTTGGGGTAATCCAACGGTAACTTTTGGCGTAATCACCGCGTAGTAACGGCTTCCTGATTTGGCGGGTAACAACCGCTATATAAGAGGAATGGCAGGCGATCAGAGAACCACCTTCTCCCCATTTCCTCCGACTGCGCGCACCTTTCACCTCCCTTCGCATCGCGATCCAGCCGATCCGAAACCCCCCGACCCCCAACAAATCTCTCAGCCATGGCCCTCTCAACCGAGCCGTGGGGTAGGTCTAAGTGCACGAGGGCGCAACTGGCTTCCTTCGAGGAGGCCGGGATCTTGCGAGCCGGCTGTTGGCGTATTCCTGCGGAGGCGACCCGAATCCGCGAGAGAGGGAGTTCATCTGCTACACAAGCCATCTCGAACGGGGGCTAGGGTTCCCCACGTCCCTGTTCTTCCGGCGCTTCTGCGCCTACTACGGGATCCAGCCTTCGGATCTGGGTCCCCACAACATCGAGCAGCTCGCCATCTTCATGGCATTCTGCGAATGTTACTTGGGCTGTCGGCCCTACTTCCCCTTGTGGCAAGATCTGTTCCACGGACGGATCAACCGCGAGGAAGCAGGCGGCCCAATGCTAGCCGCGGGCGGCCTAACCTTCCAGCTCAAGTCAAAGGCTTCATTCTTCGATCTAATTCTGCCCGCCAAGGCAGCAAGCGACTGGAAGAAGTCATGGTTTTACGTGGCCGAGGCGACTCCGGAGGACGAGGCGGCGATCCCGCGGTACTCCGCCAATCGGTCCGAGCCGCGCCATCTCCAAGTCGGCAAGCTTCCCAACGACCAGCGGATGGTCGTCGACGAGATGCTCCAGACCATCCGTGGTCTGAAAAAGAAGGGCCTCCAGACGATAAATCTGTACAATTGCTAGCTCGGGCGGCGGATCGTCCCACTCGCCCAGCGTGACCACTAAATGTACCAGTACATGGGCCGGGGAGACTCGACGAAGGCCTGCCTCGACGAATGGAAACTGGAGGACTACCTCCCAGCGCTGAAGAAGATTACCCGGTGTGTACGGGCCAGCGCGGGTCGCCCCTATACCGCGAAGCGTCCAGCTCCAACGGTAACCACCTTACTTTGCTCGCAGTCGCAGTCTATGTAGTCACGGTAATTCTGATTCATTCTGTATTCATTGCAGCTATTCCAAGTGGTGGAAGGGTGGCTCCCTCCTTCGGACGATGAGAGCTCGAGCTCATCCGCCGGGGCGTGGGCGTCGCCGCCGCCAAGGGCTTAGGGACGACAACGACGAGTCCGAGGAGGTCGCCCGCTGGTCCGAAGACCCGCGGACAACGGCAGCGAGATCGAGGCAAGCGAAGCCTCGGCGTCACGATGACGACGAGCTCCCAGAGACCACCTCGCGCCGTCAAGCCACTCCGTCGAAGAAGAAGAAAAGGAAAGGAGGCGAGGGCTCCCGAAGAAGAAGGCAAGCCATCAAGCCGGCCTCGCCGCGCACTCGTGAGCTCCGATGCTCCCGGCCCGTCGGTGAGGACGCGCCGATGGCGGCCCAGCTGGGCGGCCGAGGAAGTGCTGCTGGCTTCAATGCCTCGCCATTCGAGTCTGCCTGGGGAGGCTCCGGCAGCGGCCGCCTCGCAAGGAGGCTCGCTACAACAACCGCCGCAAGGAGGCTCTTGCGAGATGTCCCAGGCTCGCTGCGGCCTCAACAGCGAAGAAGCCGTTCGTGTCTTGGGCACGCGACGTCATGGAGATGGGGCTCAGTCGATGACTGGGCCCTGAACTGGCAAAACCGGCCGTCCTCCGTATGGGGCTACGTTTCATCCCAGTCGCCAAGTGATGGCACTCACCCTGCCTTGCCTTCCATAACTATCTCGCTTGTTTTTGCTTATTCGATTGATGCACGGACTGGAGTGAAGAGGATGGGCCATCCAACGTGGCTAAGGTGCCACCCGTCGTTAGCGAGAGGACCCTCCCGCAAGAGGAAGGCGACGAGGTCGCCTCGGCGGATGGCAGCAAGAAGGCCAAGGGTGATGGCGTCGTCCACGATTTTGGGCGATACGGCGGTCGGCGGGCATGACGGAGGCAACGGCGTCTGAAGGAGGCGCTTCCTTGCGAGCAGCGGGCGACCTCCCTTGGGGCGGGTGCCTCTATCGCTACCTTCCCACGCTTCGTGACCAAAGCGGCCACGGCGAGTGGAGTTGCACCCTCGAGCCACGCTCCTGGGACCGCCGAAGTTGAAGTTGACCAACGCCGTGGACACATGCCGGCGTTACTCGCATCCATGGACGCGATACAACTCCATGGCATGCTTGGCGCAACCATCCAGGTACATCCAGTCCCCGAGGATCAGGTCGGTGCTTTGCAGCGGCCTGATTCTTATAATTTTTCGCATCCAGTCCCCGAGTGCGCACGCGCTAAATTTTAGCGGGTGGGCACTTAGGAATTTCTTGATCGCCGGTCCCGAGTGCGCTTTTCGCTGAATTTCAGCAAGTGGGCACAAAATTCTTGATCGCCGTCCCCGTGCGTACTCGCTGAGTTTCAGCGGTGGGCACTTAGGAATTTGCTTTGACTAACTTTTTCGGTGATGTGCGGTGCGGCTTGAGTCGGCGGACGATTGGCATGAAGCAGCGGAGAAGGAGCTGGCCATCGTCCAGGAAGCGAACAAAGGGCTTCAAGCTTTTGCTGCGAAGGCAGAGGAAGATCGCCAGGGGCTTGTCCCAGCTGGTGAATTAGCAGCGGCACAATCGGCCTTGAGTGCCGCTGAACAGCGGATCGCCAACCTCGAGCGCGAGCTGCGGGAAGCGAAGGAAGAAGCGAGCTCGGCTGACGAGTGAGCTAAGGCCGCCATTGCAGCCTCTGAGGAGGATCGCAAGGTGTCGGAAGTCCTCATTGCTGGGCTTCAGGACGACCATACAATGCTTCAATGCTTCATCACGGAACTCGCCCGTCCACTGCTTGGTGAGTACTCCTTCCTTTCCGATGGTTGTCTCTTTTGTAGTGTCCGTCGTATTCATTGTTGTCTTCTACTCGCAGGTCGCATCATCGATAGCGAAGGAGAGGCAAGCTCGCTCGACGCCAGGCAGTGCGTAATTATGCTCGTCGACTCGGCGACATTGTCGGCGACGTGCATCCGTGCCTATCTCCAAGAGATATCGCCCACGGAGGTGATTCCCAGCGACCTCGTTGAGGTGTGGAAATATTTGGAGAAGGCGCCATGATCGTTGAATACATGACGCGGTCGGCGTTTCGGCGTGGAGCGTCGACGGCCCTGAGCCTTGGACTCGCCCACTTCCCCGAAGATTTCGACATCGACGATGTGACGAGTGGATATCCATCGTCGACTGGCGCGATGGAGCTGTCCGAGGTCCTTAAGTTGCAGGACCGTGCCGCCATGTACTCAGAACGTGTCTGGGCAATGGGCGACCTCCTTCCGTACCAGGAGACGGTCGTCGCGCCGAACGACCCCGAGCCGCCGCATCGTGACTTCAAGGTCGCGCAGCCTTTTCGCGCGGCGATGGCGGGTGAACTGACGACGTATCCGTCAAACCCGTACACGGCATTCATCCGCAATCGCCAGGATGTTGGCGAGTCGTCATCGAAGCCTGTAGAGTAAGGTAGTTTGACTTGTGGCGTTAGCAGCAGGTCTGCCACGCGGGCATATTTTGTAACATGAAACAATGCATTACGCGAATGAATGAAACGTTGTGTCTATTTTAGTATTTGTTGTGTGTTTGTGATTGATTTTTGAACGAGTCCCCGAGCGCGTCCGCCCTTTTTGTGGGGTTTACCTCGTATATGATGTATGTGTTGTTGTCATGTGTTTTGATGTTTTGGTCGACTCGCCCGAGCTCGAAGAGCGATCGCTAAGCGACTCCTTGAGTGCTCATGCTTTACCATTTTCCTTCTTGTGACGAGGTCGGGTGGCCGAGTCCCAGGCGTGGTACTTGGTTGTTCTAGGCGCGACTCGAGGGTGGTTGAGGACTTAGCGCGTTGGTTTGGCGCGTCACTCCTGCCTGCCCGTGGGGTCGATCGTCAGCCGATCTGGGCATGCTCTCTTACTTGGCGTTTTCCACGACCTTTCATGACTGGTCTTGATCCCCGAGCGTGGTACTTAGCTGTTCGAGTCGCAATGCCGAGGATGCGGAGGACCAAGGTCGCTGTGAGAAGCGAGGGCAGTTGTCTTGGCTCGTAGAACCAGTCGAGCTAGGCGACTCCAATGGGGCTCCGGGTGGGCGTTTTGTGGCATCCCGCAATACCACTACTAGAAAATAGCGTTGAATTTGTGCATTACATCGTCATCATCATGCATTGTTTGCATAAAACTATTTTCGCAACGCCCGATTTGTTTTCCAAACGCCCCATCTTAATTCAAACACAAAGCCCGGTTCTCCGGATTAATTATTTTGGCCGCTATCGGTTTGCATACGGCCCGTTTAAAACAAATAAAATGTTTAAGTTGTTTTAGCGGGGGCAGTCGAACGGGCCGAATCGACCCGAACGACCACCCCCATTTTTTTTAAATCGGTCCACCAGACAAATCCTACAGCTACCTAAAACCTTACCCACACCCAGCCTCCACCTCACCCTGGCCAATCACCATGTGCCACCTCGCCCTCTCCCCTCCCCCTAGCCAACCAAACTCTGCCACCTAATCCTACCCTCTCCCCACCTCTCTCTCTCTCTTCCCACTCCCTCACCCATCCAGCAAACACACACCACACACGCAACAGCCCCACCCCACCTGCCAGCACGCCCGACCCCGCCTGGGACCCACCCGTCACACCTCCACTCCCCTGCCACCCTCTCAGCCCTGCCCCTGGGCCCCGCCCGCGCCCTTGGCCCCACCTGGCCGTCCCACCGGCGTGCCACCGCCTCCTGTTCCTCTTCTCCACCTCCCAGCCTCGCTCCTCTTCCTCATGACCCGCAGCCCCTCGCTCATCCCTTGGCCCGCACCAGCCCGCCTCCGGCCACCGTTCCCTCATGCCGCTCCCTCTCCAGCGCCGCCCTGCTCCTCCCCGCTCGCCCCCAAGCTCTCCCTGCGCCTCCTCCGCCTTCCGCCCCAACCTCCGCCGCTCACGCATCCCGCTTCCCCGCTCGCCTTGGCCGCGACGCCCGCTTCCAGACGCGCCCTCGCCTCCAGCTGAGCCGCTCCTCCGCCATGAGCGCCCCTCCCTTCACCGCTGCTCCTCGCTCCTCCTCCACCCGCGCCCGGGAGCGTCTGCCACGCCTCGGCAGCGTGCTCGCCTTGAGACCGCCGCCACCTGTGCGCCGCCGTCGACCTCCTCCCTGCGGCCCGACCGCCGCCCTGGTCACCCTCCGTCCGCCCTGGGCGAGCCACCGCCGCCACCTCCTCGCTGAGCGCTGCAGGCGCCGCCCGGTCCGACCAGCGGCAGCTCGCCCGATCCCGACTGCGTTTCTGAGGTCTCCATGTCCCCATGACCCGTTTCTACATCGCCCGAGCACCCGTACGCGATGACCTTCGTCCTGTGTGTGCACGTTGGTGACAGCCTCTTCATGAACCCCAAGGCCGTCGACATGGAGCTGACGAGGACTAATACATGGATGAGACCGATCCGGCGCCGGAACGAATCCTCGCCAAGATCTTCTCGCCCACAAGGCCATCGCCAAGACCTGCTTGCCCTGCAAGATCGACCGAGGACATTCAGGGTCATCCCCAAGACTGTTCCCGAATCCGAAGACCCCAAGTTCTACTACAAGGACACGAAGAACCCCTTCTGGGATTCGATGACCAAGACCGACCGATACACGGACCCGACATGACCCTCATAGCGGCAAGATCGACCCGTGGGACCGGCAAGATCTGCGACGACAAGAACGACGGCGACCAGAGAGTCCGATCGCGCCGAACCAAATCTGCTTCCCGGATGCCGAGGTCACCGACACAGACAACAAGATCTACCCCTATCCGAGACCGCCTGTCGAACCCGAACCCAGATCCGTCGAACCACGAGACCGACCCGAACCGGAACCCCAAGTTCGTCGAGACCCCTCAATGTGTGACCCTTTTCCCTCGATACCCTATTTTCATAAATGATATCAACTTGTTGCATATTTAATTGTCATCTCGCATGCATATCATTGGTTTGGGGGCCTTATGCCGATTCACCTAATAACTAAATATGGGGCCCATATGCGGGCAAATCTAGTCTCATATCGGCCTCATCTAAACTTGTGTAGCGAACCGGTATCGTATCTTGCATTGTTATAACAACATTTAATCTGCGGGGTATCTAAACAACTTGAACCGCCTAATTAATTGTCGGGACCCCTGGTTCCGCTTAATATGACCTAATTGCACCGCACTTTGCCATGCCATGCATCATATCATAAGCATGCCGATCTTCTGCCGTTGTATTAAATATTGCATCCGGTGTTCCTTCTAGTGTTTTGCTTCTTGGGATTGGGCCGTTGAGTTGATGTGAGCTTCGCCCGATCTTGGTTGAACCTTCGACAATGTTTTCAGGCGAGCATCTTCCCCTTTCTACCTATCTTACTTTTATAGTATTTATTCCCTCCTGTTGATCTATTGCTATCTGTGTTGCGTTGCTCTAGTTTTCGTACCCGTGATATCCCTTGCAGCCATATATAGCCTTGGACACATCCTATTACCTGTTGTTTGGTAGATAGTCGGAACTGCGTGTCGTAGTCGCTTGCTCAAGTGTTTTGCTTGTCGTCAAGTACCACCATTGTTGGAGGATTGCCGCATGTTGATGTTGGAGATGATCATGCCTTTAATTATTGTTCACTTTAATTCCTGTTTAACAACTAAAATTGAATTAAGCAGAGGCATCGGTGGGTGATAGGTAATATTTGGTTTCCGACCGCCCACTTGTGTCCCGTAGGACCCGAGTTCTTGACACCTGTTCCGAGATCGAGCGCTAACCACAGGTGGGGAGATATGGGCCCCCCATTGATTATTACCTGATTTCAAAGTATTGTACTGGGGGCCACAAACTAGTTTGAGGTTTTATTTACTATCCTGTACTTATGCCATGTTTACCGCTTTATTTACGTTTGTGCGAGGAGCACACTGTACTGTTTAGGTAAGCGGAATGTTTTCGCGGTATCGACAGTCCCCGATTGGGGATCTGCTGTCGTTTACAGCCATTGACGCAAACCCTAAGTCCGTCTCGGAGACCGGCCGACTTCGTTGCGGGTGTACTTAGTGGGGTGGCCCCCCGTGCTTGCTTTGGGTCTGGGAACGTCGTGACTTAGGCCCCGCCGACATACCGATGGGTGTATGTTAACTGATCTGGCAAAAAGGGTCGAAGTGCCTGTGGATACTTTGGTGCACCCCTGCAGGGTTAAATCTTTTCGAGAAGCCGTGTCCGCGGTTATGGACGACTTGGAGCACAGTGCTTGATCATAGACAACTATAACTAAAGTTTACTGTTATAAAATGACTTGTATCCGATTTGACTAGTAATCCGCTTCACTACAACGGAATGGCTAAATAAAAGTACCAACAACTGCTGGGTTTTGGGGTTGTCTCATGCTAATTGTATCTGATTAGTAAGTGTTGTAACTATAACGGAATGGTTAACTAAAAGTGCCCTTGCTTACTTTATCGGGACGATTACCTAAACGACTAGTAAAGTGCATAACTATAATCGAATAAGTAAGCGCCAACCGCGTGAGTTCCTCGGTTGACTTCCTCGTTGGTCTCGAGAAACGCCAGATGGGTTTGTTTGATGATAGTATCGAGTTGGATCGAATAGGTCTTTCTTACCCCTCTCGATAGCCGATCGTGTCGAGTCTCTATAGGTTGTTTAGTGTATCTTGCCGCTGCGCCTCGATCCACCATACCTATGTAGGCGAGGACCGCCAATTCTAGCCTCGCCGTGTCTTGGCCTCGATCGGCGCTCCTCTTTTTTCCTTTGCCTTTGTCGGCACCCCTTTTGTTTAAGCAGGTTTTGAGATCGACGTCGTTAGCAGGGTTACCCTTCCGGCTTGGCCTGGGCAGGGTTATGGACGTCATCGGTTATTCTTCAGGGCTCTTAGACCCATTTGCATCTTGTCCGTAGTCGGACGCAGTATCGTTTTCAAGGTGATTTGGATCTTTGTACATGATATCTGTATTCTTGACTCTTGGAGTCGTGCTGTATATATATCTGTTCTGTGGGTCCCATCGAGGACTGTTGTGTAATGTTATTACTTTGTTCTCCACCCGCACGAAAGTGCCTGGTGGGCACCTTCGAATCGTTTCTATGCGGGTTTGGCGGGTTTTTCTAAAACTTGCATAGGGCCGATTCTGAGGGTGTTACACGTTTTTTTGTGGACGATGCAAGACCTGAGGTGATTCAGTGCTCTTACACCACACTACTTAGCCGTTCCGATCGCTGTACCAAAGGTTGACTTCTGCAGTTAGCTTAACGCTGTTATTACGAGTGCGAGTGGCACAAGTTATGGAGAGTAGGCGCAATTTGCGGTAACCGTTTCTTTTTATTTCATAGCGACTGGAGAGTACATGTGTGGGGTTCTAGGAGTAGAACTTCCGTAGGAGGTTTACATTCCATGGTCGCTTGGCGTCGAGTTCGCCGTCCCCACGGACGTCGATGAGGTAGTAGGCGTTGTTGCCGAGGACGCGCCCGATAGCGAATGGGCTTTCCCACGGAGGGGAGAGCTTGTGCATGCCCTTCTTGTCCTGGATGAGGCGTAACACCAGGTCGCCTTCCTGGAAGGTGCGAGCTTTCACCCGCCGATTGTGGTAGCGGCGGAGTCCTTGCTGGTAGATGGCAGTGCGTGACCGAGCGAGGTCGCGTGCTTCATCTATTTGGTCGATCCCATCTTGGCGGGCAAGCTCGTTTGCAGCCTCCGTATAGTGGACGACCCGCGGCGAGTCGTGTTCGAGGTTGATGGGCATGACTGCTTCGGCACCGTAGACCATGAAGAAGGGAGTGAATCCCGTCGATCTGTTGACTGAGGTGCGGATCCCCGGATGATGAGGGCAGCTCTTCGACCCAGCACCGGCGTGCGCTCGAGTGGTACTTTGAGAGTCGGCTTCAGCCGTGGAGGATGCTTTGGTTGGCCCGTTCCGCTGGCCGTTGGATTCGGGTGGGAGGCGGCGAGGTCGAGCGGATATGATGCTCTTCGCAGAATTCAGCCATGGCTCCCTTGGCGAAGTTGGTGCCGTTGTCCGTGATGATGCTGTTTGGGAACCCGTAGCGATATATGAGCTCGCGTAGGAATTTAGTGGCGGTCTTCCCGTCGCATTTCCGGACTGGCTTGGCCTCCACCCGCCGTGAATTTTTCGTGGCGACTAGCAGGTGGGTGTAGCCAGAGGGGGCCTTCTTGAAGGGGCCTACCATGTCCATGCCCCACACAGCGAATGGCCAAGTGATGCGGATTGTTTTGAGTGCCGAGCTCGGTACGTGCGTCTGATTGGCGTACTTCTAGCACCCGGCGCATCGCTGGACGATATCGACAGCGTCGGCGTGGGCGGTGGGCCAGTAGAAGCCATGTCGCATAGCCTTGGAGACCAGGGAGCGAGCGGCGGCGTGGTGGCCGCAGTCACCGGAGTGAATGTCGTGGAGGATTTTGCGTCCTTCATTTGGTTGGACGCAGCGTTGGAACACGCCGGTGACGCTGCGCTTGTGGAGCTCGCCGTCGACGATGGTGTAGGACTTGCATCGACGAGCGATCATTCGAGCGTCTGTCTCGTCGCGGCCAGGTGCGGCCTCGGTAAGCGATGTAGGGCTTGGTCGATCGTGCGGCTCGTTGACGAGTGCGACCAAGGCTGCCTCTGGTTGGAGTGGGACTCCGATGTCGATCTCCCTCGGGGGGGAGACTGATGGCTTGGTGATCGTGTCGAGGAAGACGCCGGCTGGTGGTGCGAGTCGAGCCGACCCGATGTGAGAGAGTGCGTCGGCCTCCTCATTTTTCCGCCTGTCGATCCACTCGACGGAGTAGCCGGTGAAGTGGCCTCCCAACTTGTCCACCGCTTGGAGGTACGCCGCCATGGTAGGGGAGACGGCGTCGCAGGTGCTGGCGACTTGCCCCGCGACAAGGTCGGAATCTTCGTAGCAGCGGAGGCGATTGACGTTCATCTCCTTGGCGGCTCGCATGCCGTGGAGTAGGGCCTCGTACTCAACCATGTTGTTGGTGCAGGGCGTGAAGTCGAGGCAGAGGATGTAGCGGAGCTTGTCTCCCTTTGGTGAAGTCAGCACTATCCCTGCGCCTGCACCGTCCGCGTTCTTGGAGCCGTCGAAGTGCAGGCTCGTAAAAATGGAGGTACGACGGCTTCTCAGTTCTGGGCCTCCTCCCGATCGGCGATGAAGTATGCCAGTGCATGTGACTTGATCGCCTTTCGTGGCTCGTATTTGATGTTGTGGACGCCGATCTCGACGGCCCACTTGGCGACCCGCCCGGTTGCCTCGCGATTGCGGATGATGCCTTGCAGTGGTCTGAGGCGACCGTGATCGGGTGCTCTTGGAGTAGTGCGGCGCTGAGCTCAAGACCGCGTATACTAGCTTTTGGTACTGTGGGTATTTGGCGCGACTCGGTGAGGACCTCGCGATGTAGTACACGGCCGCTGGATCGGCGCTCCTTTCCTTCCTCGGTCGCTCGACGACCATCACGGCGACGACAGCGCTCGGACGCCGCGACGTAAACCAGCATGGGTTCTTTGTCGGTGCGGCGGTAGTGGTGCGGAGTAGCACCTTTTTGAGGTCGCGGGCGCGTCGTCGCCTCCTTGTCCCACCGGAAGGTGGGGTTCTTGCGCATCGGCGGTATAGGGGCATCGCCTTTTCGCCAGCGGGAATGAAGCGGCGAGAGCCGCTACGCCGCCCGCCTACGAGCGTCGCGCAGGCACTCGGGTTTGCCGAGCCGGGCGATCGTGTCGATCTTCGTGGGGTTCGCCTCAATCCCCCGTTTGGAGACGATGTACCCCAGTAGTTGTCCGACAGGTACGCCGAAGGTGCATTTGCCTGGATTGAGATTCATCTTATACCGTCGCAAGTTGGTGAATGTTTCTGCCAGGTCGGCGAGCAGGTCGCCTTGGCGAGCGGATTTCACGACCACGTCGTCGATGTAAACGTGGATGTTGCGGCCAATTTGGCTCGCGAGGCATTCTTGCATGCACCGCTGGTAGGTCGCCCCGGCGTTCTTGAGGCCGAAGGTCATGGCGGTGTAGCAGAAAGCTCCGAATGGCGTGATGAACGTCGTCTTCTCCTTGTCTTCGACAGCCATTTTGATCTGGTTGTATCCAGAGTAGGCGTCGAGGAAACATAGCGACTCCGAGCCCGCGGTTGAATCGATTATCTGGTCGATCCGCGGGAGGACGAATCGCTCTTTGGGCGGCTGTTCGAGTTTGTGTAGTCGATACACATTCTCCAGGTCCCGTTTTTCTTCTCGACCAGGACTGGGTTTGCCAGCCACTTGGAGTACTTGATTGGCCGGATGAAGCCGGCAGCGAGTAGGCGCTGCACTTCCTCGGCGATTGCTCGACGGCGTTCTTCATTGAAGGGCCGCATGATCGCTGATGTGTCGCACTTTGGGGTCGGCGTTTAGCTTGTGCTCGAGCTCCCTAGGAACATCGGGCATGTCGAGGGTTTCCATGCGAAGATGTCCCTGTTCTCATGGAGGAACTCGATGGCGCGCCTTCCTATGCTGGGCTCATGCCCGTCCGATCGTCACCGTCTGGAGTCGCTGGGACCAGCTCGGCGGTGCGGGTGTCGTCGTGGCCTCAAAGGTTGAGGTGTTTGCGCCCTCGAGTTGGGCTTCTTGAGTATGGTGGGGTCGTCGTTGTTGACCCTTTCGCATTTGGCGAGCTTCGTCGGCATGGTTGGTCTCCGCGCGATGACGGCGTCGGCGAGCTCGGCTCCTTTGGCCTCGCACTTTCGGCGGCCATGTCGAGTCGCCGTGGATGGTGATGACGCCTCGCCCGGGAGCTTCATCGCGTTATCGCATAGTGGGCGCTGCCATAAATTTGGCGAACGCTGGCGCCCAGGGCGATGGTAGGGGCTGTCGAAGGGCACCAGCTCGAAGATGATCCGCTCGGTCGGAGTTTGCGGTGTCCGAAGGTGGTGGCAGCGTGACCTTGCCGATCGGGTACACCTTCCGACCGGGGCGATGCCGTGGAATGTGGTGTGGGTCGTCTCGATCATCGATTGCGGGCAGCTGAAGGTGTCGAGGTATAGGATGTTGATGGAGCTGCCCGTCCATCGGTGTCTTGGGGAGCGATGTCGCCGACCTTGGGCTGGACCACAGGCGACTCGTCCCGGGTACTTGATGCGTGGCGAGTGATCTTGGCGGCTCGGTGATGGGCTGCTTGACCAGTTTAGGCGGGGGCGTCTATCTGGGCCACCGTGTTGGCGCGACAGTAGCGGGCGATGACCTTCTTCTCGCGCCGTGTTGAAGCACGTGAAGGTGTGGAGCGAGCGCTACTTTGCGAATTTTCCGCCGTTTGGCGGTCGTTGTCGGGGTCCTCCCGCTTGCCGTGCCTTCTCGATTTCCCTGAGGGTGTGGCAGTCGGCGGTGGTGTGCGTTGCGGGCTTCCCTTCCCTGCTATGGAACGCACATGGTTGGTTAAGGAGGGCCGCGGGGTCGAACCTTGGTTTGTTCTTGTAGTTGCCGCTGTCGCGGCGTTGTCCTCCGTCGCGGCGGAAGCTCTTGGGCTCGCGCTGCGCGTGCCCGGCGTTGGCGACGAAGTCGACTCGCCCGTCACTGCGGCGCTTGCCGGTGAGGCGAGTGCCGCTGTAGCGTAGGTCGGGTCGGCGTCCGCCGTCGTTGCCGCTCGTGCGGCGTTGACCTCCTGACTCGTCGTCAGTTTCCTGGTTTGGATCTTCCTCGGCGTACCGTTTGGCGATCTCGAGGAGGTCGGGGATGTTGTCGAGTGTGCGGGAGTGTCGCTTGAGCTTGGCGACTAGGGGCTCGTAGCGGCACGAGGTCTTGAAGCAATGGATCGCTGTGTCCGGGTGGATGCCGACCGCGTTGTACCAAAGCTCTTGCCACCGTTGGACCCGATTCTTGGTCGACTTGCGGGGTCCTGGGCGCATCGCTCGGTCCTCGATAGTGGTGGCGGGTGTAGGAGCACTTTCGAAGTGCTCGACGGCGTCGCGCATTTCCTCCCGAGTCGATCTCATCACGGGGAGGTGTTGATCCACATGCGCACGTCCCTCCATCATCGGGAGGTAGCAGGCGGCGGCGGTCGGTGTGGCCCGCGATCCCCATCGCCATGAGGTATGTGTCGAGCCATACGGCGGGGTCGTACGAGGAGTCGTACTTTTCTATTTCTTTTGGCGCCTTGAAGTTTGGCGGATACTTCTCGCCTAGGATCATTGGTCCGAAGCACTTGGGCCCGAGTCGACTGAGCGACCCCATGGGCTCGCCGTCGCGTTGATTGGTTAGGGTATGTCGCAGGTCGTCGGGCTGGCGTGCGCGCCAGCTTTGGTTGTTGATGATGTGGGTGCGGGCGTCGATGGGTTGCCCGTTGGCGGCGACAAGGTTGGTTGCGGCCCGGGTCGTTGGTGGAAGTGCGCATTCGCGGTCGGTATTGGAGCTGCGGTGGCTCGGTGGCGGCAGTTGAGGGTGTTTGCCGCTGGGCGCTGGACGCCGCTCGCTTCCCGAGGAACGCGAGTATACTCGACCTGCCGAGTCGGCGCCCGCTCTTTGCTTTCGGCGGCGACCAGCGGCGAGGCCTGACGTATTGGATCTGTAGCGGCGTCGCGGTGGTCGTGATCTTGTCGGCTGTTGCTCGGCTGCCACGAGGTTGTCCATTGGGTGGAGAAACGGTGGGAGGCCGTTTGCTCGCTCCGTGAGGAGACTACTATCCGCTGGTCCACAGGAGGTGCGGTTGGGTGGAGGTGGGCTCGCCGTTGATCTGGCGGGGCGGGCGCTTCCTCCTGTGGCGCGTTCTCGCAGATCGCGGCTTTCGGCCACGGCCGGGTCGTTTTCGTCGAAGTTCAGGCGCCCTGAGCGGTGGGGTTCAGCGTGACCTAATCCGCTGCTGGTGGTAGCGTGACAGCTCTGCGATCACGCTCGAGCGAAATTTTTCGCGCTCGTCTTGCTTTCTTCGTACCGCCTCCGGATTTCAGCGGAGTTCCTCGACCTCCGTTGCCGTGGCGTTAGGAGGATTGGGGTGGAGAACGGGTCCTCCGGATCGGTGCGATCGCCATGTAGGTCGCGGTGTGGCGACCGGTTCGTCGAGGTCGCCGGAGTTCTCCGATCCGAGTCAAACTCGAAGATCCCGAGGATGGAGGGATCCTCGAAGTCTCCCGTTGGAGACACAGGCGATGGAGCCTCGGACGGCAGCGGTGATGGATCCGCGAGTGACTCGGGGTCGCCGAGTCGGCGTTG